>OX419337.1:27230371-27395371 GCA_948470475.1 Galaxea fascicularis
AGAGACTATTGTGCATTGGAAACGCCAAGACTAGGTCTTTTTGGTGTTGTCCGAGGGTGCGTGATCAAAGCAAAGAATTTTCGTTTGGTAGCAGAACAAACGGTCATTTTCAGTCAGGTGAAAATCGAGAGCTCTGCTGAATTGATTGGGTGCTTAAGTTAAGTTTGAACAACACGCTAAGCATTTGCAATTTGACAGTAACAGCGCGGTTCATTTCAACTTTCACTGAAATTCTTCAAGCAGTAACGGTTCCGCATTAATATAGTGGGGACTTTTAGCATTGGGATTTGAAGTCGACGGCGACGTAATTAACCGGGAAGGACTAGGGAGAATTTTTGTGCCGTTTCCGCCAAAATCAAAAGTAGTTTAGCTGAGACCTTCGTGTGCAATTGGGGAAACACGAATCAACACCAATTTGAGTGAAGAAAACTGATGTATCATTGATGAATGGCGAGTTTTAATGAACTCCGGGATCTCCTGGCGATATGTTATGAGAGTAAGTTGATCTTAGACGAACAATTTCTTGTTGCCTACGAAACGTTCCACGGTCTAAAAATCCTGATTTCAAAACGGATTCCACTCAGACACACTCGGCATTTCCGTTAAGGTACTGGGAAAGGAGGATACATTGTTGCCGACACCTTGTTGCCGACACAAATGTTTCCCCGTTTGCCTGCGTGCGCAACATTTGTTGCAGACACAAATTTTGTGTCCGCAACAAATGTTTCCCCGTTTGTGCAGCATGGAAACACAACATTCATTTTGTGTCCCAAAACTTTGCGCGCCCAACAAACATCATGAGCAACAATGTGTTCGTAACAATGCACCCTCGTTTGCCAGGGCCTTTATAACAGTTAGGAAGAATTTAATACCCGATTGTTCAAAAGACAATTAAACTAGTGAGGTGAAAAATTAGACAGGTGCTCAAGTGTAATACGGATGATAGCGCCAAATAAAAGTGAAAACTGTACCCAAGTAAAAGCTGATGCATTTTCGCGTTCAAAGAACACTGAGCAAAGTACGTATCAAAATCTTTGTTAAACAATCTACACACTATACAAATGGTTGGAAAATGTAATTTTCCTTCGTGTCAAATATAGCCAGAACGAGAATAAAAAAACGTCTTGGTCAGAGACATGAGAAAAATACAAGAAATTTAAGACGATTCTTGTTCTCAACATCCACTGCATACTCTGAGCCAAAACATAAAACAGCCCCTTTGAAAACTGATCCTCTATTCTGTGGTTATGCCGAATTTAAACTAGAATACATGAGAGAAATATAAGTACTTACTGTGTTTTTTCCAGTCTGCGGAGGTCCAGTCGACAAGCGGCAGAGGGCCTTCTCTGTGGCTTTCTATTAAGTGTGCAAAATAGATTTAGTATTGTCCACATAACAAAGATAACACGAGCTCTGCCTTTCACAAAATCCTCAGACAGGTCACTCAGGATAGTTCCTAATCGATATCACCTAATACAAAGGTACAATTTGTAAAATTTTACCGATAAAATACTCACTTTTTGCGACAACGCCAAAATCACCAATTTTTTGGCGCAGAGTGGACGACCGCGAGCAAACAACCCCGGTCATGCGTAGAGTATTTCCGGAAGTCATTTGCTGTTTCCGGTAACCGTTGCCTACTAGACCACGTGACGGGCGCTTCACTCTCGTGCACAAATAAATAAATCGATCATGCTTCGTGTAAGCCACACAATAACGAGGCTAAACAATATGGCGGCTTTAGTGGGGAACATGAGCAGATGTTTAGTCGGACATTTGCACAGTTTTCACGGATTATTTTTATCTGCTGCTCTGAAAAGTAAGTCCTTTTTACTCTAAAACATTTATTTCTGATTTGTTATATTTTTGTGAACCCTGTGTGCTATTTGCCTGGGTAGCTGGCAGTGATACATACTTACATAACTTTATTTATTTTCGAATTTGAGAGTAGCTCATACAAACTAATTGCTTCGAGAACTACTTATTACAGAACTCTTAAAAAAATAACTAAAACTCAACTCTCAGTAAACAAGGAATACTAATTACAAAGTTAAAAAAAATGCATCAAATCTATTGTAGGCCAAGAAGATATGTTTTGAGTCACATGTGCTAGGCATGTTGCACTCTTTGCTTCAGTCCCAAGCACAGCTGCACAACACATTTTCTTCTTTGTGAGCAGAATAAACCATTCCAATTGAAATGTCCTCTTGTCCATGCTGGCAAAAAAATTGGTTTTATCAACAGAGTTGAATCATGATTATGTAAATTGGCCATGGTAAAGAGATTCAAAAGCTGATGTTTTGAGCGTAAGCCCTTTGTCATTGGCTCAGGCATTTTTATAAATTGATATGATGCATGAATTTTAAAAAGTAAAGAGTACAACATTTTAAGAATGAATTAAATTTTAAAGTGCTTTTTGTGTATATCAAAGCAATATATCAGCATGATTTTTCCTTGGGGATTGTCCCTGCAGTGAGTAGAAAATGTTAAAACAGGAGCATTGTGGCACCCTTAGCTTAAGGTTTAACCCAACCTCGTTCCCAGGGTCTCTCCAGGGAGCGGTAAGATGAGAGACCCTGGGAACGAGGTTGGGTTTAAACCTTTAAGTGATCAAAGCTTAATTTCTCTCTATAGTATCACCACTTTAATTAACACACAGGTTATGAGAATAAAAGAAATGATCATCAAACATGACACATCTTGATGTTAAACCAAATTCTCTGAACTTGTAGCATAGGAAATATGAGAAGACCAGTTAGGAGAATGTGCTTGTTGATATGAGGGCTCAAAGGATTATGAATTTTGACATTGCTTGAAAATCAACCATTCCTACTCTCTCCAATCCTTGTGTGTGGACTGGGCTGCTGTCAAAAGTTTTATCATCTGTTATGTTTGCATTCAGTTCAGTGGCTTATTGTAAAACCAGAAATTGGACGAAAAAATAGTGAATGTCACTTAATTTAATCTGCTGGGTTTTGGCTGTTTATGAAATGCCATGTTGATTAGAAATTTAGCGGTCAGATTTATGATTGACATCTGAAATATATTTTAGGCCAGTTATAGTGGTTGTTAAGTTGCACATTTTATAAAAATAAATTAATAATTTACTTGATACTAAGGCAAAGACAACTACTTTGTTTTAAATGACATCAAACGATCAGAGAAATCTGCCATTTTTTTCACCTCATTAGGGGTTATGGCACTGGTGGTAATTTAAAATTTGTACATCGCACTTCCAACTGCAATACCATAGTAGCCCTTGTTGACTGCCTTTTCACAAAATACTTCTGTAAACCTTACAGATTTCATTATTAGTTTTTACACTGATTTATTGATTTTTCTTGTGGACAAAAAGCAAAAGTTCTCATAATTGAATTCAACCAAAGTTGTTTTAAATGGTACATATATATGTTGTGCCGTGTAGCACTATAAACACATACAAGTGGTGGAACAGTGAATTAACTCTGAAGTGTAAATTAAAGTGCTAATAGAAACCCATGAAAAACCCACTAGGCGTTAGCCCTAGTAAAGGGTATCAGGGAACCACACGAGGCAAAGAAAAAAATTCTTATGACCTCGGTGGGAATCGAACCCACGACCTCCGGATTAGATCTACCGTTGCTCTGCTGACTAAGCTACGAGGTCGGACAGAGAAAGTCGGGGACGATTAAGGCTTTTCACCCCGTTAATCGTCCCCGACTTTCCCAGTGGGTTTTTCATGGGTTTCTCTCATCACTTTAATTTACACTGCAGAGTTAATCCTCTGTTCCATCACTTGTTTTAAATGGTACTGATATTTTCCTTTCATTCATCAAGGTAAATGGGTGAGATCGTTAAAGACCTCAACACCTATGGAAAAATATTATTTGCTTCCAAATTACCTGAAAAAATGTGGCAGAAGGGACATGAAAAGAAGAGCACTCTATGAAGAATATGAAATGCAACGCTCAAACCTGAGAGTGTTAAAGAAAAATGATATTCTTCCTTCTGCTGTACGCAAGAAAGCAGCCAAGGATATGGATAAACTACCTTTGGACAGTTCAATAACCCGTGTGCGCAATCGCTGTGTTCTCACTGACAGAGGACGGGGAATTGTTGGGAAATATCGCATCTCAAGAATGATGTTGCGTTATTATGCAGATAAAGGTCTAATAGCCGGGATGCAAAAGTCACAGTGGTAACCGTGGGTTATCCATAAGGAATCATGTGAAACATTCATGTGAGTTTTTTATGTAAGAAAAAGGTCATTTCAGTTTTCTTGTGATGACTGGAGTCATCATTGTCTTTAATGCTGTTTTATTGAAGGTCGCAATGGCACATTGTTGGTGACTACATATGTGAAGAACCAAACTAATATACCTGCCTTCTTGAGAGAAAAAAACTACAATGGCCAGCTTTATTATAAAAGATTCAGGAAGGAATTTCCGATTGTTTTTCCTGTTAATCCTTTAACTCCTAGGAGGGACTAAAAGCAAACAGGTGATGAGAATAGAGGCATTTATCAGTTGGAGGGTGTTAAATTAATATGACACTAAATTCTCTTAAGTAATTGACAAGGAAATGTGTGATAGCTGGATGGGAGAATTGCTAATCAGATCTTGGGAGTGAAAGGATTAATTTCTACTTTTCTTTCAAATGAAAATGGAACAAAGAGTTGTGATTCTGTTTCTGTATCTGTAAATGAGCACAGATTTTTGTAAATTGGCACAAGTAATTTTACATATTTGTATGCATATATAGATATCTATTTTTCAACACCTTGTTGCCCCTAGGGTTGCCGAAGTTAGAGAAAGTCATCTCTTTTAAGGTCAGGGAAAAGTCAGGGAATTTTACTTTCGGCCAGACAAAAGATAGAGCTTCCTTGTTGGTAAGGGTAATGTCATTTCAAAACATTTCATCAACGGAATTGATTTCTGTTGATTTGTTTTGAATGGTTGCTGAAAATTGGTTTGTGGTCAGTAAAAAGTCAGGGAAACGTCAGTGAATTTTTTCTCTCTCAATGAGTGGCAACCCGGATTTGTAACTCCCCATTCATATCAAGCACTGAGTCATCTTAAACTTCCAAATGATCAGCATCAAATTCAGACAGGATCGGACAGGATCACACAAGATGAATTTGCTTGATATTTAAACAGTTTCCCCATATTACTCAGTTCTATAGGAAATGTATAAAGGGGGTAGTTTCTAAAGAAACTGTGGTGCTGCGTCGGTGGGGAAGTAGTAAAATTTGGTATTATCAACAGAATTGATAAATGTAAATTGACCACCGTATAGGGATTCCAAAAGCTGAATCGTGTACGGTGGTAATTTACATTTATCAACTCTGTTGATAATACCAAATTTTTCTATAGGAAATGTTTCGGGGTAACAACTAAGAATTTGAATTTTGATCTTTCAGTTTTAAAGTTAAAATCCTATTTTACTTTAAGTCTCGTTGTTTAACGTCGATCACCCGAGAACAGAGTTCAGAGAGGACGCCTTAGCTCACATTTCTTTAAAAACTGATCTCGTGCGATCTCGTGAAAGTCTCGTATTTCTTGAGTTTTTAACCCCAAACCAGTAAACGTGACTTTTGCCACTATCACAACTCATGCGTATCTCACACGAAGCGTCAAATTGAATTTCACTAATAAAAAATACAAACCACGAAACCTGTCTATTACAAAATTTGTTTCACATTTAAATATACTATTTACAAAAGTATGTAGAAACTAAATTTGTTGTGGGAACGAAAATTCGATTAATCATTTTGTCGTGAATTCGTGTCTCGATAATATCCGCACAGTGTCAAACACTGTTATGTTAGTTTTCAATATTTCTGTTGTTTGGTATTTGAACATGATTTCGTTTATAATCCCGTATCTTCCGAGCGCACAGATTGTGCCTCATTCTCTGAAGAATTTGCACCATTTTCTTTCACAACAACAATCGGCCATCGCATAACAAGAGCCTCTTCGTAACTTGGAGGTGGTGTAACGGGTCCTTCGATTTCTTCAGTCCAAAATCCCTCATTTGTCGATGAATTACTTATTTCATCAATATCGTCAACAGTTGTTGTAAGTTCGAGAGTGGGTAAGTTCGTCGCCCCGTCAAGCTCCGTAAACGCCTGTCTGTGAGGAATGTGATTATAAGCAAGCACAGGAGCAGGGGACTTTTCTAAGTCTTCGACAGGAATGTTGGACACAACAGTAGTTTGAGGGGCTAAACTGTTCTCCGTGCCTTTACAACACAGTGACATGGCAATAAGAAGAATGCCTAACAGGAATAACACAGTCGCTAAAATCCTCATGACTTTAACCATCTCTTGATCGGCGGCTTTTGTTGAACAGTCCTCGCAGTCTCCGAACAAAATATACGTGAGGCTAGCCAGTACAAAACATCCACCAATGCTCACGAATCCAAAAACAATGGCCGCTACATGAAGCCATTTTTTACATTTTGCCGATCGCCTTGTCCTTAAAACCACAGTGTTCTCCGGCATGATTTGAGAGTCCACAGTGTAAAGGACTTAATCGATCAACTGTTCTCTCTCTCTGTGCCAAGCTGTGAGGGCGACTTTTTGCTCCTTGCTCTTTTACGCGTAAACATCAAAGCTTAACTGGTTGCCGGAAGTCACTGCATCACGATTCTTTGTCGATTTTCATTGACGTCATGATTGCCATGCGTGACCTCACGTACAATATTGATTCCCGTACAATGGTAACATGCATGCAATCTTGCGTTTTACTCTGATAATTCAATTTTCTCATTAATCCTTACACACCTTTTACTGAACAAAATAATTCACCCATTGTAATGGGATAAGATAGTTTTGCTTTTCATTAAGTAAACAATTATGAACGATGGATAATCTTTCGACCATCTTTTATCATAAAAAGGCGCAGTATTTTGTTCATGAGAGCAGTAATGTAAATCATCTCCGATATATCATTTGACGGAAACAAGTGCTTTCTAGGAAAAGGATATCATAAAAATGCACGTATTGGGGATGTTCGAGGGTTTTCTCGCTTGTTTGAGGATTAGTCAAATTCACACACGATGGGTAAACAGAAAACTCCAAACATGGGTGAAAACATGTTACTTGCATTATGCAAAATTGGGCGCTAATTGAATTAGTTTATTTTTCGAGACTCCCTTTGGTGTTACCGTTACCAGGGCGTGGGTAGAGAGGGAAACCGGGGATGCAGGAGGAAAGTGAAAGGACTGAAAGGACTTGTCATTAAAATATTAAGGACTTTCAGATTTGAGTACGAGTACGACTTTTCAAATCTTGTGCGCGCGCTTTATATGATCACTAATGACATCATTCTTGTTTCTACAATCTCCTGATCTACTAGTAAGTAACAAGGACGAGTGAGGATTCAGGGGAAGCGACTGGTTTGAAATTAGAAATTCGCAGTCGTACTCGATCTCGCACTCGTACTCAAATCTGAAGGTTCCTATTTAACGAGTGGGAACCGATCACCCAGTTAGGCCCAGTTTACAAGCAGGGAGGGTAACCCTAGCTGCCTTGTAAACACGTCGATAAAAAAAGAAATGTGGGAGCGCTAGGGTAACCCCACTGCTAGGGTAACCCTAGGACATGGTTTACCCTACCTGCTTGTAAACAGGGCCTTAGTCTCATTTTTCGCTATTTCAAAGAAGCATGAAGAAAGCAGCGAAATGCTTTCCAGAAAGAATGGGATAAATGCAACCCAGTAAAAAGCTGCGTAATCTCAACGGACTGTATAACTTGCCCCAAATCATCTTCCGGATAATGCGGCCCCCCGTGAAAATTCCGCAGAGGCTAAATACTTTGGATTGCATACTTCTTTGAAAAGCCAAGCTGCATTGCGGTCGAGTCAAAGGGCTATTTCTTCCCAGACAATACAATTTCCTTCGTTGCATCATTCACCTTCCGGAAAAAGAAAATCAAGTGGGAGTGGGGCTATTGTCAACACATTCTAACCAGTAAACGCAATACTTGGTTCGATTTCAGCGGCGGGTAATCGACGCAATACCAAATTCTTTGGCATTCTCCTGGAGAGTCATGTATGCCCATCTAAGGCTCCCTAATGGTCACAGTGGGGAGGGGGATGGGGGATTTTGCCTACCAATTGTATTATAATTGTGTCTTTCTCTGAAGCAGAGAAATGAGGGTACAAAGGTTAGGGAGAAGGTTTTGGTTGACAAAATGTGATAACCTTTGTTTGTTCGCAATAATAGAATCCAGTAGTTGAAATAAATATGACACGTTTTCTCCGATTTAGAACAGAAAGTTCATATTGGTGAATTCTTCGTCTCTTCCTGTTAGAGAACGCCTTATGCTTTCGATTTCCGGTCTACTTGATTTTCTTTCGTTTTGACTTTGTAGTTGAACTTTCTTTGGCTACATCTCAGGTCCTTCGGCGAAATATAATGAAATTAACCACAAAGTTCGTGTTACATTTCATTTCTGGTTTACGTATACTAATTCAGAGAGCAGAAGTGGCGTGTAGGGATGGCTCTGTTTGATGTGCCAGTTCGGTTTTATCAAACCATTTATTAGCCCTCAAAACCTCATTAACATAGACACCCTTCCGTTAATGAGACATTTCGACTTCCTCGCATGATGATAATGCGATAATTCTGTGTCATAATCCGAGATCAAGGAGGGAGGGGGGGATCTGATGTAATTCGAAACGACATATGGGTTTTACTTTTGTTTCAAATTTGACTTCGACTTCGCTTTGCTTCATTTTAGTTCCCTGGAGAGCGTGAATTGGTCACCTGTTATCACCTCTTATTATAAAATGATGAGACTTACTTAAAGTAGCGTCTGTTTACTAAAGTATTTATGCGCAAACAAAGCACAAGAGTTTTGTTTGCTCCTTTACAAAACCCATAGCAACCGACAATGAGGCGCCGATGATGATTACAAGTTGGTTGCCTTTTCATTGTGGGTCTTTACGTCACACATGTAAATGTAAGTGGCAAACGTTAACAAACTACCAGTTCATGAACAAGTGCACTTTTAAAAACACCTTGGGCATGCAAACTCGACTGAATTTGTGCGGACAAAACGGTTGCAAAAACACCATGAGAGTAAGACTGATTTCTTCTACAGAAGTGCTTCTTTCTAATTTGGCTTACTTCTTTCTTGCTTTTTGCTATTTCGGAATGCGGTTAAAGCAGGCCAATATACTTTAAATGTAATCATGCCTTCGCATTACGAAGCATTAGTGACGTCAAGAGTAACTGCACGGTCACGCTTACACAATGTGACTTTGCCAGCAACGCATTCGTCAAATGCTGTTGCTAAGAAAGTGGCATATTACCGAGTGAATAAAACAGAGAAAAGGTAGCACTGCAAAACTTTTGATAAAAAGACGGAGAAATAGAACATTGACAAGTGCTATGCCTAAGCAAATGTCTAATTTGTTCACGTTGTCTTCTCAGTGTTTATGGACAGAATATATTGCCGTTATGCGGCGTTTTTCATTCTTTCAGACGAACATATCACATGAGTTAGATCACTCATTACTGACTGCCGCTTCTTAACTCTTGCACATATTGGTAGCTGTAGTAACTTTTAGAGTTTCCTTTTCGTTAGGTAGTCCATGCAATTTGTAAACATAACACAAATTCGCACCGGCGAGCAGAATTCCCTCTAATGATTTCTAGAATAATCGGGAAGTTTTTTTTCCAAGAATATAAGCGAACGAAATTCATCAGCTGCATATGCACTCGGAGAGCGGTTTCTTGATATAGAACAGTCTCCTAGATAATGAAACCCACGACTGAGGTCACACGCTGAGGACCACTGCGCCTTTGTGTGAGTTTGCCGCGGAGAGAGCGCTCGTCACTTCGAAATAAAGAAAAAGACCAATATCAACGTACCGCCTCTCCGTCAGTATTTAATGACTTTTAAGAAAACGGAGCTTTATTTTGTAGTCGGTTTGTACCCCGGGTTCTGTACGTGGAGAATAGTAGAAGCCTAATGTTTGAGCCACCTTAGGTCCAGTTCAAACGCCATACTTCACATGAGCCGAACTAAACTGAGTCCATTGAGTTCCAGTCAAATACGGCGTTGACCCAATTAAGTCGACTAAAGTGTTCTTCACGGCCAGCCAAGAGGTCTGAAGATAGAGTTTGGGTCAAACGCCGATCTTCACATGAGCTACAATCTTGGACGGAATAAAATGAGAAATAAAACCCCCCTCCCCCCATATCAATGTTGAGTTCGCTCGCAAACCAAACTGCGCCTTTTTTTCATCATTGAAATGGGGAGGAGCTTAAATTTTTTATTTGTTTTGACCAAACTGCGCCTTTTTTTCATCATTGAAATGGGGGGGAGCTTAAATTTTTCATTTGTTTTGACCGAGATTATAGTCTCCTTCGCCAACGATTGGGTGACGAGCCAAAAGAGCGTCTGGGAAGGAGACTACACATGAGCCAAACCAAATGCATTATCATGTAAATGTATATCAATGTATAACTCCAGCCTCGATCTGTTTAATTTCGTGATCCAGTTAAGTTCGGGTGAATTTAGATTATGCATTAACGCGCTTTAAAAACAGATTTAGCTTGTTAAGTGTAAATTAACTTGCGGAGTAGGTTCAGAGTTGTGTCTCGAGTCAAGGGGTGTTTTTTTCATGTTCTCATGGTTCATAATAGCATTCGTTTACAAAGAAAAATCTAATTGATCGTTGTCGTGATGATATCCGGCCCATATTAATTATATTTTGATAGGTTTATCAAAGTCTCGTTTTAGTCTATTCCCTCTTTGAAAACATGTCTTTCAATCATTTCTCTAAACCATGACTCTTTCAAATTATTTCACTTGCCACTGGCCTCTTCATCCCGAAGTGTGGAGATCACCATGGCAGCTAAACTCGTCAGTACGCTTTCTGTAGCATGTGTCCTTTCCCCGTACTGCAGTCCTTCGTTCTCTTGCACGAAAACAGCTGCCTGCTGTCCAGTTCGATTTGTAAAGTGAGCTCTCAGCCATAGTTCCACTTTTTCCGAAGATCTCAAAGATTTGGTGAGGTCCTGTTCGATGTAGGGTGCAAGCCATCCTTTTTTAGTAAGACTTTCTGCGCCTTTCAGTTTGTCTCCTGTTGTTTCTGTGCTCGCTTCTCCGGGAGTTACCAGATCTGGATTTTGAGGACAACTCATCGTCTAATTTGTTTTAGACGTTAGCTTTTTATTTAACCTTCTTGCGCGAGGGAACGCGGAAACTCGTTGCAATATACCGTTATTTTTAAAACTTTCGGATTGAAAGTATCCATCGGTCAACATTGCTTGCGCGATAGCGCGCGAGATAAGTTGACAAAGGGGAGACGCAAGAAACCACGAGTCAAGCTAAAAATAGCTACTTTTGACGAACGAATTTTTGCTGGCTGGCCAAGCACACTTGCCAATTTCCAACATTTACCGGTTGACAGAGTGGGCGGTAGTTTCAACCTCGTTCCCAGGGTCTCTCTTCTTCTCGCTCTTCTCGACGGGAATAAGAGAGACCCTGGGAACGAGGTTGTGGTAGTTTCTAGATTGGTGCGCGCGCAAAATGGATAAAAATTACTAAAACAGTGGACAGCGGTTTTCGCGCGCTCTGACTGGCTACTCAAACTCGGGATAGAAAGTGCTATTCTCCACCGAGGAACTCGGGCGAAAATCATAATAGTTGACGGGAATAAGTGACCTGTATTATCTCACTGCCTTCAGTACATACTAAACCTTATTATTCGCCACAGTGTTGGTGGCCGACAGTCGCGTGCGAACGAAAATATTTGATGGATTATAACCACCACTAGCCACCTCCACTTCAGTGAATAATTAGGGAGCTTTGGCAGCGACAAAGGCGCCGGCATCGAAAATGTCATTTCAAAACATTTCTACTCGATTTTCTAACTCTTTCGTGATTATCTCAATTTGTTTAACATGGAAAATGCTGAGGAACTGTTTAGTCTCTAGATTTCTATGAACGGCGTTAAAATGAGAAAAAGAAACAGAAATTTATCGTCATCCGCTCACGTTCTCGAGAAAACCTAAAATTTGTTCATTTGACGTTGTTGTTTTATAGAGGACGGCAACGAAATGTACAAAACTGTAAAACGCATGTGCAGAGCGATTGTTTTTGGTCATTAAGCTTATTGTTTTGTGGCGTTGGCGTTGCCGTCCTCTTTGCTGTCATAACAATTGGTTGGGGTGGGTCGCCTCGCAAGCTATCTGAACAATCGAGTCCAAGCCAGTTCACTAGTTCATATGCGTTTTAATGTTACCCATCTTGACTCGTCTATGCAGAGGGTCCCCTATACCATGTTGCAAAATGCATTCACGTAAAAATATTGAGACTGTTCACGCGTCACGGATAATTCCCAAAATTCGTTCACGTTCACGCAATGATCAACTATGGGCAATCACGAATCACGAAAAATAAATTAACCTAAATCACGTTTCACGAGAAAAAAAATAGTCCCAATCACGTTTCACGAAAAAAGTATAGGGGACCCTCTATGCAGAAACAATAATTTACTGGTATGGTATTTCGTTTATTCTACTCTTGATAGCCGAATACACATAATGAATACGAAAGGATATCCGTGCTGTTTGAGAGAGCTTTGGGGTGAAAATCTCGCGCGGCCCGTAAAACCAGTGACGTAGCACCGGAAGTTAGGTCGCTCGGTCCAGACTATTTTCTGAGCTGGTCCTTGGTCACCTCCGCTAAGAGTTTCCTTTTTAACTTGTGAATTCGCTTTTTTCACCGATCCCATAATACAGTTCATTTGGGGGTGGGGGGGGGGGGGGTATTTGCATTAAAACAATGGATAATCAGTTCACTGAAGCATGATACAGTTCCAAGAGTAAATAACTTGTATTGTTTTTATGTAAAGAACCCCCCAAAACGTGTTGCATTATGAGATCGTGAAAACAGTCAATTGCGGAACCGCAGTGACTGAGTTTTTGCGATGGAAAAAAAGGATCGGTCGATCATCCACCCCCTCACCCCCTCACTCGAGTTTTCTCTCTATATAATGCAGCTTTTTTCCGTTTTAGAATGTACATGCCCTCATAATAAGTTCACACTTGCTACACGGATGATGACATTTCAATAGCTTGTTGATAACACGGGGGAGGAGTCGTAGGAGTTTCTCTAATCCATACCCCCACGTCCAAAGATGAATAACCTTCACCAAGATTTTGAATAGTGCTAAAATAATCCGGGAGATCTGTCGAAGAGGCTTCGTCTCCATCACTGTATTGTACAGCGGTACGATAATCCGGCAATTCCATCGAGGAAGTTTCGATGAATGGCTGATGATTAGGAGCATGGCCGTAAGGCAGCACAGGAGCAGGTGATTTGTCCAGGTCTTCAGGGGGAATCTCGGAGATGACCGTGTCTTGGTCAGTTGAAATGTTCTGCTGTCTGACTTCCCTGAAAATCATCACTATCCCCATTACAGTTAAGCCAGTGGTGAGAAGCAAAAAAGAACCTACCCCAGTGACCCACATTGAAATCGAGCTCGCCCTAGGACAGTCAGGGCAGAACAAGACAAATGAAACTGTCAAGAAAGCAACACTCACCACGAGACACAAAAACGCTATGAATGCCGCAAAAACGTTTTTCTTCCTTCTTGTCTGACACTTGATTGATTCCACGAGAGATTCCCAAACCATCCTTACCACCAACGTGATCAAAGACTTAGCGCTGCCACGTATCGCAGGGCTTCCTTTAGGAGTGCTTGGTTGTTATTTCTGTTATTTTAGCCAGTTAAAGTAACTTTTGTCTTCGGCAGTCGTAATGCCTGTTTACCAAGTCTCACACATGGATACTTTCTTGAAGAGTTTTTTTAAGCGGAACTCGATTCATCCGAGCATAGTAAATAAGTAAACAATTGCGCCAGTGGGGCTTAAATTCTAAAAATCGATCGATTGTTTCAAGCGGCACCGGATGTCAGTGTGACATGTAGAGGACGTGGTCGTCGCGTTTGACGTCAATACCTCTGGTTGTTCACCCAACGTTCCAGTGATGGTTGATTTTAAACACGTTTTTAAGCAATTCATCCAAGGAAAGGAACTTATCAATAGTCCCACTGTCTCCCCTATGACGCATGAATACATTTTGGTAATCATTTCATCAAAATGGTTTATAATGACCATTGCAGTCCGAATAGAAGCTAATAGATGCAAACTGAGCCTTGTAGTTACTTCCTCGTCGGTAAAACTTGTCGAATCAGGCCTGTACATGTATGACCTGAGTTTTACTTTACCTAAGCAGATGTCGTGTGTTAGGGCTCGTACGCAAAAGATTTGTTTGGCGCTGACAAAAATCTGGACAAATTTTGTCTCAAAATTTTGAATTTGCTAACCGCGTACGCACCTAAAAACACCAAAATATTTGTTAACCACAAGCGGGGACTCTGAAGAGCGAGATCAAATTTCCTTGATTGACATTTTCAGCCCGATTTTTTAAAAGGCCTGGAAATTGTAAATTCTGACAGTTTTGACGCTTAAAAAAAATTTTGTACGACTTGACAACATCTTGGTAGAACGAAAAACGCCGTTCGCACTTGCAGAAAGGAACTGATGACGGATATTTTTGCAAAATAAACAAAAAATCGCCTTGTTTCTACGGGCCCTTAGGGCCCCTACGCACTAGGTTGAAAACATTTGTTTGGCTCTGACAAAACTCTCGACAAATTTTTTGTCTCCACCAAAATCGCGTGCGCACTTAAAACACAACTTCAAACATTTGCCTGGTGCATACGGGTCTTTTTGTATCAGTTAGACAGGCTTATTTAGATTGAGATGGAGGCAGCTGGTCATCCTCGAAAAAAGATTTGAATATATTACCCCAAGAAAATGCCATCTGTTTCGACTCTGAGTATAAAAAAATGCTTACTAAAAGTAATGCCGGGACCGATGTATCGATTAAAAGTCGGTGGAATATCGACATATACTTACCGAGACATCGATATATCGAACGACACTACGAAAAGGAAACATGTTCTAAACTAACGATATATTTGGAAACATTTTCAGACCGGCCAGATGTCAAAACTACACAGAAAATCATGTTAAAAATGCAACAGCCTTCCACAATAAACAAAATTGCTGAATTGCTTCTTTCAATATCTACTTTCAACTATGGCGTTCGGTTGCGGACAAATATCCAAATAATAAAATATCAAGTCAAAAATAAAAATTTGCAATCAAAAATAAAATATCAGTCTAAATGTGTAAAATATCAATTCGAACAGTTCAAATAATTGATTTAAAACTATATTTATTGAAACGACACGTCCTACAAAAATATTTCGTCCAAAAAAAATTCGATGAGTCGAAAAAAACAATTCGAAGTCGAGAAAATGGGGGAGAACGCTGACCAGTATGGCGCGTTATCGGTGTCAAAATTATGTTTGTCACTTAATTATGTGTTTTGTATTGACATTAAAATGTTCATTGTGAACTTAACCTCGGCATCATGATGTTCGTCTTGATGTTATGATATTCGTCATGACATTATGATGTTCGTTATGACATGATGTTCGTCATGACATTATGATGTCCGTCTTGACATTATGATGTTTGTCATGACATTATGATGTTCATCTTTACATTAAGATGTTCGTCTTGACATTATGATGTTCGTCATGGCATTACGATGCTCGTCGTGACATTACGATGTTCGTCTTGATGTTATGATGTTCGTACATTATGATGTTCGTCATGATGATGTTGGTCTTGATAGCATGCACTGCGCGCCGAATTCCCGCCAGAGACAGTCACGTGGGAATCCAAACTGAAATGACTGCTGCTGTTGAGACTCTGTTGAGTTACGGCAGGCCTTATATCACTTATATCACAAGAACAGAACGCTTGCTTGGAGATGTGCAAAGGCAGCTTGATATTAAGAGGCAGTCTCTGTAAAAGCGGACCGGTCGGTTCCGGTTCGAAAAATAAAATGGCTCGATTTTCTGCGTAGTGAAAGGCCTTTATGCCAACGTAACAAAAACGCAATTATTTTGTTTCTTGCTTTTAATTTCTTGGCACGGCAAGACAAATATCACTTTGACCAAAAGGCACCCTGGTATGCTCGAAATTCAGCATGATTGCATTCCCGACTGCAGGAATCCCTGCAGTCAGGTATGCAAATAATCTCCGGGAAATAATATGCAATAAATGGAAGTGATAGCAGGTCGGTGCATCCTTATTCCTAAATTAAATTGAACTCTAATAATAAAGGAAACGTGTATCACTTACTGAATTGCTTCTTGTACAAATTCAAAGGGTAACTAAAAGAGAACAGCCATGTGATATCGTTCGAACGCGTGACCGCTAGTCATGTTGGAGATACATAAACCTCCTTGATGTTTCGAGCATCACAAACGATTTCAAGGGGCCGGAAAACAACTTTTATTTTGGACACTGCACTGTGATAAACACTCTTATTGCCTGATCTTTGGCTTACCTTTCTGGTATAAGCAAGAAGTGGTTAAAATATTTAACTTCGTTAATGTAATTCTTCGACGGATGCTACAAAAAAGAAATTTGTCGATGTCGCGGGTAAATGGTAAACGAGCGCTCCGAAAACTGTTGGAATAGACATCATTTTTTAGCATTTATTAACAGATAAAGGTTCGAACTTGACAAAAATCATGGTTTTGGCCTTTAGTATCATCAGCCAGCAAAATCACTAATTTTCAGCTTGCTCGGCGATATGTTTACATTGCCGCATGTAGCGGTCTACTATTCAAATTATTAAAATTTAAACCACTTGAATCTCACACATCTCCTAAGCAGGTTTGTCCAGCTTGCTATGCAATTTTTTTTTGTAAAGTATCACACTCTTGCTTTGCACTGATCGGTTAAAGAACGTAAACAATCACGCTGAATTTCGAGCATACCAGGGTGCCTTTTGGTCAAAGTGATATTTGTCTTGCCGTGCCAAGGAATTAAAAGCAAGAAACAAAATAATTGCCCGTAGGGTGGATTCTGTTGAGGGGGGTTCTTTTATGTTTTGGGAGGCGCGAGCCTCTAGGGGGGTCTGATTTTTTTATCTTTTCAACTCCCAAAAAATGCCGACTTCAAAAATTTTAGGGGGTTCGTTCGAACCCCCCGAACCCCCCCCCCCCCCCACCCTACGGGCCTGATTGCGTTTTTGTTACGTTGGCATAAAGGCCTTTCACTACGCAGAAAATCGAGCCATTTTGTTTTTCGAACCGGAACCGACCGGTCCGCTTTTACAGAGACTGCCTCTTAATATCAAGCTGCCTTTGCACATCTCCAAGCAAGCGTTCTGTTCTTGTGATATAAGTGATATAAGGCCTGCCGTAACTCAACAGAGTCTCAACAGCAGCAGTCATTTCAGTTTGGATTCCCACGTGACTGTCTCTGGCGGGAATTCGGCGCGCAGTGCATGCTATCAAGACCAACATCATCATGACGAACATCATAATGTACGAACATCATAACATCAAGACGAACATCGTAATGTCACGACGAGCATCGTAATGCCATGACGAACATCATAATGTCAAGACGAACATCTTAATGTAAAGATGAACATCATAATGTCATGACAAACATCATAATGTCAAGACGGACATCATAATGTCATGACGAACATCATGTCATAACGAACATCATAATGTCATGACGAATATCATAACATCAAGACGAACATCATGATGCCGAGGTTAAGTTCACAATGAACATTTTAATGTCAATACAAAACACATAATTAAGTGACAAACATAATTTTGACACCGATGACGCGCCATAGACCAGTTGTCATATCAGTTTGTTGATTCATAAATACGGATATGTTGAGAAATGGCGGCACGATGGCTGCCTAACACTGGAGAGTTTTTCTTCTCCCTTGCTAGTCTTATGGAAAACACTGATAGACAGCTTAGTTTAGCCTCCCATGACACCTGAATTTTTGCTTCGGCGCCTGGATGAGTATGAAAGAACGCTCTCAACTTTACAGTCAAGAGTCAGGAAAGCTATGGTAGTCTACCTGCTCTGCAAAATGTTGTGGCAGACCTTGCGCACCTTTGCGATCGTGTGTCCTTTCCTCGATTGCATTTCGAGCAGCGACACAGCAACACTCGCTGACCGAGTCACCTGGCCGACCAAGGCTTACAATCAATCGCGAGCAGTTAAATGCTCTACACGGGGACTGTGGCCTGCGCTGGAGCGATATTTCCATAATTTTCGGTGTATCTGCCAGAACACTGCGTCGAATCCAGCGCTTGCTTTTCAGTTGGGCTTATTCGAAGGGATGTGTGAAAGTCAAACGTCGCTTGTCACGCCTTGCTAACATTGTCACGAACATCTGTCGACTCATGACTAAGACAGTACAACAGTAGAAATGATGGATAAATCCTACAAAACCGGTTGCATAGATCGCTGATCTTTGACAGTTTAAATTGACTGAAATTCTTCGATCTTGCAATTTTTATCGGACTGCCGGTCATTTTTAACATCTTGGCCAGCAGTTGACCTGAAAAAAATCGTAAGTGTCACGAAATACGGTTCGTACAATAAGCCCAGCATAAAGCAAGCGCTGGACTTAGATCTAAAAATCATTTCAGGATCGCTTGACTTTTCCTAATCGACATACGATGGTTTGGATTCTTTGATTCGACAATTTTTAGAAAAATCTGGGACTGCCGGTCATTTAGTGTTTTTAACACCTTGGCCGGTTACCGGCCACAAAGCCACAGCGTCTTCTTTAACCTTAACCAGCTTATATTTCTACCGATATTCGCTGCACTGTGTAATGATGAAGTTGAATATCACTAAGTTGTGTAAATTGTCTCCCTTCCACTCGCATCCCTAGTTAATGTCTCCTACGACGCAGTGTACACCGAAAATTCTGGAAATATTGCTCCAGCGCAAGCTGCAGTCCCCGTGTAGAGCAAGCCTTGGTCGGCCAGGTGACTCTGTCGGCGACTGTTCATTTTCAAGAGAGCGCACATTCCTATGCACTCTTTGTCATTCCAAGCTATAAATTGTCGCTGCTCGAAATGCGATCGAAGAAAGGACACACGATCGCAAAGGTACGCAAGGTCTGCCACAACATTTTGCAGAGCAGGTAGACTCCCATAGCTTTCCTGACTCTTGACTGTAAAGTTGAGAGCGTTCTTTCATACTCATCCAGGCGCCGAAGCAAAAATTCAGGTGTCATGGGAGGCTAAACTAAGCTGTCTATCAGTGTTTTCCATAAGACTAGCAAGGGAGAAGAAAAACTCTCCAGTGTTAGGCAGCCATCGTGCCGCCATTTCTCAACATATCCGTATTTATGAATCAACAAACTGATATGACAACTGGTCGGCGTTCTCCCCCATTTTCTCGACTTCGAATTGTTTTTTTCTCTCATCGAATTTTTTTGGGACGAAATATTTTTGTAGGACGTGTCGTTTCAATAAATATAGTTTTAAATCAATTATTTGAACTGTTCGAATTGATATTTTACACATTTGGACTGATATTTTATTTTTGATTGCAAATTTTTATTTTTGACTTGAGTTTTATTATTTGGATATTTTGTCCGCAACGGAACGCCATATTCAACTGTCAAATCAATCATTAGTAAAGCATCTCAAAAATAAATATACTTTTGATATTTTACATTGTACTTAATTAATAGATCGTTTTCACATGACTTGAATTGAGCTCTATTTTTATGCAAATACTTTCTTTTGTTTCATAGAACCAGTATGGCCGCAGGTCACGTGACTGAAAACGATCTTTAGAATGGGCGGAGCTGTTATTTCCATATCACTTGTCAGAGAACACAAGAAAATTGTGCTGACGTCATTTTTGAAGTTCTTTAAAACTTGTGGGGGAGTTTCCTTAGGTATAAATACCAGAAAGGTCCTTACTAACCATTTAACACAAGATACGCTAATCCCCTCGGGTTATGTTATTATTTACACCAGTCAAATGAAGAATGATCGTCCCAGTTGTGATCTTAATTTTGCCATTGCGTAAAGAAAAAATTGAGGAGTTCAACGGTTTTTTTGGGGGGGCTTCTTTGCGCAATTGCAAGAATTGCGATCACAACTGCGACGATCATTCTTCATTTGATTTCATATCCGCAGTTCACATATGATTTCTTTCATATGCATCATTCACTTATTTACACCAGTGTTGCTTATTTGCCATTTTGGACAATGTTTTGATGCGAGCCGAATGTTCAGTTCACTGAATGGCAGTGGTTACCAATGTTTCCATGGCAAATGCTTGTTCATAATCAGGCGGCGGAGTCTTTGGTTCGCTATTCGTCCAAAATCCCACATTTTCAATAGTCGTGATATAGTCCGGCATATCTTCGTTCCACACAGTGGTAAAATAATCCGGTAAATCTATCGAGGAGGTTTCCCCAGAGGGTTGATTACGAGGGATGTGACTGTAAGGAAGAATAGGAGCTGGTGATTTTTCCAAATCTCTGGCAGGAATTGAAGAGATCACGGCTTCCTCAGCTGAACTGTTTGTGGCTCCTTTTCGGAATATTATCTTCCATAATGTAATTAATCCAATGGTGAGCAGTAAAAGGGAACTTAGTGTAAGAACAATTAGAATGACAACGGAGTTATGCTGCTCGCAGCTTGGGCAAAACACCATGAATATGATCGTGAAACAAACCGAACTCCCCGCTAGACAAACAAACGCCACTATTGTGGCAACTATATACACAAACTTTCTCAAACAATTTGACCGTAGCCACGCCATTCGTACCTCGCAGCTTTCTGTAATGCGAATATTTACAAACGTAATCAGTGTTGCTCTTATTCTAATCGTTAGTGTAGTGTGAACCGGGAGTGTGAAGGTCCGTCCATTTAACTTGCTCGTACATCCGGCTTCCCGAGCTATCTTCATTATTTCCTTTCCTTCACCCTGTCAGACGTGAAATAGCGCATGTTATGTGATCTACGGGGTAATCTACAAATACCTATGACAAATAAAGCACATTTTTCCAGTTCTTATTTTAAAAGTAGTTCATGACGCAAATTAGAGAGTTTATTCGAGAATTAATATGTTTGAGAAGATCATTTATTCTAAAGATGCTGTTCGTTCCACTGTTCACACTCGTTTCCGTTGACCGGAAATTGACTTTATTTCGGTTTGCGTAGTTATGAAGACTTTGTCAAATGACTAGAGAAAACGCAAACGGTTGTACTGTATTTTTAACGAGGAAAAAGACAGTTGAAAAACGTCGAAGGCCTTTTTCAGACTTGGAAAAGAGCGACACATTCATTTAAAATATCATGGGCGTGCACGGAAGTCAAGAGTTGCGAGGTGCAGGGTTCCGTTTATGACGTCACCACAAGTCCTTGAGTTTCCTGCAAATTGTCTTGTAAAGGCTAAAACTTCCCATACAGTTAAAACCCGTGTACAGCATAAGAACTTTATATAATGGTTTAAGAACCTGCTGGCAGAAATTTGCCATTTTAATACCGAAAAATATAAGAACCTGTCCAGCCAACCAAGATCAAGCAGGTCTATAAACCGAGGCCATCTTTGCTACCTTGTTGTAAAAAATTTAATGTCCTATTTTGAAGTAGTACAGAGTTCCTAGAAAGTGCTTAACATACTGTATCTCAAAGCATGAAAGGCTAGACGAGGGCTTATATCCTGGGAGCTTATAATGGGATTTTTTTTGTTTACAGGTAGATGGGCCTATAACCCTTGGTGGGGGGGGGGGGGGGGATGGGAGGGACTTATAAGCGCCTGTTTACGGTACGTGGGTTACAGTTAAATTATGATAAACATTTAACCAAGGAGTTCAGTTTGACTGAGATTGCAAATTTATATTACAAGAAATTGCTAAACTGAAATTACATATGAAAGTGTTAATTCCTACGACAAAAACATGTTTATATAAGGACCAAACCCAAGTTTATAACCAGCAGCTCGTGCGCGTGCTCATCCTCAGCTCCTCACCCTCTCGTCGTATCAATCAGGAAAATCAGGAACTCGCCAGGACCACTGGATTTAGGAAACCATCACCGGAGATACAGTGTGCTAATGCGGTCATTTCACGCGCTTCTTTGTAACCCGGTGGCAGTTCTTCGGGGATATCTTGGTGCGCAATCTGTCAATCCACCAATAATACATAAAGGAACTGCAAGAAGCCCTGACACGGCAACCAAATTCGTGGAGTCATGATCTTCATCATTCGTCGAATGACAACCAACAGAACTGGTTAACGTAAGAAAAATGACAGCTAGGAAAACCGTGCTTCCCACTAGGCAGAGAAGTACGAAAACCGCGGCTAATATGTACCCCAAATAAAGTTTTGCTGTGCTCTTTGACAACATTGGTGGTTCTTGCTTTTGTGAATATTCCAAACGTTCTTTCAATCTTCTCAATTAAGACTTGTCGTTGGAGCTGTAGGCGATGATAACTATACTTGTCCTTTTTCTCCTTTAGTTTTTACGTGGATACGGTCGGTGGGAAATACGTTTGTTTGAGAATAAAGGCCGATTTACGTATTGTTTAAACAGATTACGTGCTGTGGCGTAGCGTTCAGTAACCGGAAGTCAGACATGTGTAAATCTCTCAACTGACAAACATCCAAATGACGTAGTATGAAAGAACTCAAAGGTCAAGGTAAAAACTCTTTTCCCCAACCTAGAAGAGAGGCCCTGGGAACGAGGACTTAGCTAGTGAGGGGCATTATTCTATTCCTGATAGACGTCACAAACTGCCTTCCACGCGTGTTGCAAAGATCAGGGCCTTACCGCAATGCAAATCAGTTTGTGACGTGAAACCGGGAATGGCAGGTGCTGTCTAGATTTCGTAACTTTTTCAGCCTATAAAAAGTCAATGATTTCGTAAAAAAAAAGTGAAAGGCACAATTCATTTGGAACATGTGCAACTCCGTCCGAAAAACAATATTTTGAGGTTAGGATCACTTTAGAGAAAACTTGAATTACGTTTGATAAATGTGCCCATGGTATGACTGAGGACCCATTGAACAGCTAAGCATGATTGGCGGAGATTGGCGGTGTATTCGGTATACAGCATGGCGGTGATGACGTAACACGCATACCATTCTTTGACTACGCATGCTCACGTGTCAAAAGCACGTATTTAAGGAAGTTGCATATCTCTGAATTTTACATTCGGCATTGTTTAAGGTAACAGGAAGTGTTACCAAGACGAGTATTATTATGTACACTTTCCGTACAATTTTCAGTTCACTGGACCTGAAAAGCCCTGCCGGGAGTGGTCAAGTATATATATCTATGTAGAGAGAATTTGCATAATAATATTTAGCGTCAACTCAACTGATCCCCTCCCGATCATTTCCTGTATTCTCATGTCCTGTATCATTGATAAACTAGTGATATGAAAAGGAGAGGGTAAATGGTGGACATTATTGACCATTGAATATTAACTTATCTTGTTGAAAATGCCGCTATAAGAAAGAAAACGATAAATGGATCACTTTTTGCGAAGTCACGCAAAACAACAGCTGCCCCCAAGTTTGGTGTGTCATACAGTCCACAAGTTTGCGAAAGATTCTTATGAAACTTCGCATATTTACTAAATTTGGCATGATAATCGATCTATGGAGATTGTTTTTTATTTATATGAAAAATATGAAAAATTGTTATTCTGCGTGACATCTTAAAAGTGGTCCATTGAATCTAAAACACAGTGTCAATATGAACTTTAAATTAATGACTTGACTGTTTTCGAACTGAATTTGTTGGCCAAAAGATTTTTGCCTTCGCATCATACAAAAACTTTCATTGTCATCTCACGGTTACTTGGCAATCTTACTAAAGTCGTTTGAAGTACTATCACGATGAATTCAATGGTCAAAAATAATTTCCGTTTACGTCATAAAGTAAGTTTACTTGCTTACAACACTGCCGTTCACCCCCGCGGTATAAGTTTATTCGGCTTTTAAAACCAAGATAAAGGGGGTAGTCCAGTTTTAAAGAAACTGTGGTGCTGCTTCGGTGGAGAAGTAGAACACACAAAATTGGTATTATCAACAGAGTTGATAGTGTACATTGACCACCGTACATGGATTCTAAAAGCTGACGTTTCGAGCGTTAGCCGGCCTTCGTCAGAGCGAATCCAAAAACCAAGAAACGAGGAAGTGCATTAGACGATAACATGGAAGACGGTGTACGACACGAGGACTATCTTGTTTGGTTCAAGAAACGCAAAAGAAAAATTTGTTTTCGTCTGGCTTTGCTTTGCCTTGTGCTGAGTCTGGTGTTTCTGTTGCTTGCGCTGTTGTCCCAACGCTCTTCTTTCTCCGGCAAGTCAACAAGAAACATGGCAACACAATATGGAGTACTGGCTGGTATTCTGGTAGTAATTGGGGGTTTGATGCTGATAATAATTCACTGCACAAAAAGCCATGGCAATGATCGATCGTCCTCGTCTCCAGCTCAAGTCTCCGAAACACCTGCGGAAGATTTGGAAAACACTCCGGCTCCTTTCCTTCCATATAACCACCCCCGTCAACTTTCTTTTCAAGCCTCTATTATGTTAGAACTGTCGGATTATATTCCCAGCGTACGAAACAGTGCTCATGTCAATGAAATTGTGGCCTCTTCAAGAGATCTACCGGATTATTTAGACACTTTGCGCAACAATGGTCAAATTGAGGTTGAAGCCTCTTCGACAGATCTCCCGAACTATTTTACTGTTGTTCGAAACGCCGGTCATATTAACTCGTCCATGGATGTAAACTCGGCAGAAGAAGGCATCCCTTTAACTCCACCCCCGTCGTATGAACAAGCTCTAGAAATGGCTCTATCGACAGCAATCACCTAACCTCCCCTCTTTTCTTTTTTTTCCTTCCTCAACTCTACTTGATAAGGACGAGGCGAGAGAAATTTCGCTCTTTCGCCTCTGCGGAGAAAAGAAGGGATGGAGTTGAGTTTAGCTGATTTCCAGGCAAGTTGGCTGTATAAACGGCTTTATATGCAGTAGAGTATAAGCTGCAAAGGAGGTTTTGGTTTTTTAGTGATCAGTGCTTATTCAACTGGAATCGATGTTGTTCTTGTAAGGCGCGGACTGCTGTGTCATGCACAGAAAGCCTTGTGTTCTGGCCAATCGTAAGGTCAGAATGGCACATAATTCTTGCCGAAGTTTGAGTCTGTGTTTTGTTGTGCTCTAAAAATGAATAAAATGTTTTGGTTTAATTTAAATCAACACTCAGGTTGACTAATTCATCACAATGCTATAGTAGGACACCACATCCAAAAAGGTATGAAATCGCCAGCTATTTGACGCAACTCAATCATGAAGGCCGGAAGTCGAAAGTCACTCATGCTCTGACAATATACAATATGTGACTTCCGCTTGAGTTAGTCACATTGTATGACTTACTTCCGCTTGAGTTAACCCCGCCTGAGACTAATGGAAGCTTGACGAAGTTGTTACACGTCCAGAAACCTTTTCGTTATCGTATTCTGCTCAGCGAAAACAGCCGAAACAGCCCCCTGAAAGTAACGGTCTAGTGGAAAGTAAACATAGCGATCCCCAGTATTCCGACGTCTTCTTGAGGAAAGAAAGTATGACGCGTTTATACTGTCAAAATTCAACATTGTAAATTGAGCAGGTTCTCGTAACGAACGAGTTAACTTGATTAGATACACTTTGTAAATCGTTTGGGTACCTTCAAACTGGAGCACATTAAGCTTAAATCGATCACATTAAAACGATTAGATACCCTTCATGAATCGATTAGACACCTTTCAAATCGAGCGCATCAAATCGACCACATAAAGTCGATCTTTCCCGTCCTGCAAACCGATTAGATGCCTTTCAAATCATAGAGACACCTTTCAAATCGATCAAAAGAACTGCCTTCCGTCACAGGGCGCTGTTTTTTGTTTAGACACGGAAGGATTTAGTAATATCTTGTAGTACTTTAGTGGCTCGTTTGAATTGACGAGTAATTTTACTTTACGTTCTCAGTGAATGAGTATAGTTAAGTTGAGCACTGTCGACGACCAGATCAGGTCCAAATTCCAGTTCATCAGTTCTGTTTTGTAGTCATGTGCTGCACATCAAGTCCCCAATTAAGCCTGAGAGAAACAACAAGGGAATTTCGGTTGTCGCTGCCTTAGTACACAGACTACGAATAATCTTCAAGGTAAACGGCAGATTGCTAACGTGAGTGCAATTGATAAGCGCTCCTTCAGGCCTCCAAGGGACTTACCGCCATTCATCGGTTGTCCTGACATGACAGAAAACAACCGGACCGAGAGAGAAACCAGGGCATCGTACACTGTTCTGTTCATTTGCCAGTCAAGAAGAGTTTTCAAAGCGTTTCACTTAACATTTGGGTTATTGTGTTTATCAGGAAGTGTTGTTTGCTTTACAATGGCATTTACCTTCTTCTGTCCCCTTTGTTCCCGGCCGGACTTCCGCTTAGAATTGACTAACGGAATGGGTTCCGTTTTCTTGTTCTCAGCTGGGTTATATGCTCTGTGCAGAATGGTATTTTGTAAAAGGAGGCAAGACATCTCAACTACTCCGGACGTCGTTATCTCCGAAATTCCCGCTGAAGACTTGGACAAATCGCCAGCTCCAATACTCCCCTACTGCCATACCCCTCACCACTCCCCATTTGTTGACACGTCTTCAATAGATTTGCCCGATTATTATACCGCTGTTTACATCAGTAACGGTGATGAAGCTTCTTCGGCAAATCCACCAGACTATGATACTGCTGTAAAAACAATGCTAATGCATATGAAGCCGCATAAAACAGGTTACCGTACTGTTTTTATACCAAACACTGTTGAAGTTAATACCCCCTCTACATTCTGCTGGAGTTCTACCGGATTATGATTCGGTTGTACAAAGCAATGATGAAGGAATAGCTTGCCCAAGGATACTGTAAAGGCCAACAGGCTTAAACTTTTTAAAACTAGATTTAAAAGTTTTTTAGAATTTATAGCCTTCATGGAATAGTAATATGATATCCAGTTTTATGGATTTAAGTCCCATATTGTTGTATAGTTTTCTTAATTTCTATGTTGTGATTTTGTAATTTATTTTTTATTGCGAAGGAGCCTCTTTTAAAGCGTTAACCTCAAGAGATCTCAAGACTTTTCAAATTCATCTATGTAAATTTGAATAAACATGTATGTGTTAATTAGATGACTGACTGATGATCAGCTGCAAAGAGTGTCACGAGGTTGTGCATCTGATTTTACATTGAACTTTTCATTGATGGGTTTGGTGTTAAG
Organism: Galaxea fascicularis; assembly: GCA_948470475.1. NCBI lineage: Eukaryota > Metazoa > Cnidaria > Anthozoa > Scleractinia > Euphylliidae > Galaxea > Galaxea fascicularis. The sequence continues at coordinate 27,257,572 of OX419337.1, forward strand.
TGCCGTATATCTTTCAGGGTGAGGTGTAAGCTTTGCAGTTAGTGTTAGAGAGACGCCTAGGCCCAAGCTTAGATCGCCACTGTCGTTTGGCAGTAAAGTACACGGCTCCCGAACAGCGGCTGGTAATTGAGCCTACGCATGTGCCCTCCTAATGGAATCACATTTCAAGAAGAGTTTTTCAATAGGAATGAGAAGCATATCTACGCTTACAAAATTATTACTGAGAAAATGTTTGGAAGCTGTGTTTGGTTTATTAGATAGAATTGATTTCACCGACGGGTCGACTATTTTCATTAGAACGATCTTTGAGGCGGCGCTAACTTTCCCTATTGAAGATTGCATTTACGGAACTAAGTCACACATTTAGCGTTTTTGTTTGTATTACAGGCAATATGTCAGGTGTTTTAATTTAATACACAAAATGTAATTACATGCATTTTTTGGTTTGTTACAAAAACGTTCCACTCTTCCCTGACCCCTCCGCTTCAGAAGAGACCTGTAGGCCCTTCAGCCACAGTCATCATCTTCTGCTCATGCTTGCATCGCACGTGTGAACCGGCTTTAGCTGTTGAAATTGAAATGAATTTTAACGTGGTCTCTGATGGCTTGATCCTCCCCAGTATGCTTAAACTGAAACTCGTCGGTCACGAGACTGAAAATAGATCAGATTCCAACGAATTACGTGTATCAGTATAACCTTGTCGGCGACGTCATGGTGTTCATCAATATTGCTCTGCTTCACTGTCGCTTTCCGAGCGTTGCGTCACTGAGAGCACTACCTCACGTTTATTCTCCACACTTTACTGAGTAAATTGTTTATTTAAAGGTTAAGTGGTCAAAAACAAATTTGCGCACGCCAAATAGATATGTTGACGTGCAAGGGAAGCATGACTCGATCTGAAATATTTATTCTCGTTTTCAAAGACAAAATATTCATTTTAAACTTGCCCCGGTCACTAAATGTGTGTATCATGACAGACGTTACAGAGCGAGAAGCGGTTTCCAGTTGGTCGAGATGCAAACGAAGAAGCTGTGTTATATTCGGAGTACTATGTTTAGCGTCGAGTATGGTTTTGTTGTTACTTGTATTTCTTCTTTTCAAACCCAGTGCTACACAGCCTGATCCACCACTTACAGGGGAGAGATGCGGAGGAATCGCTATTATACTGTTTCTTATTGGTGGATTTACACTGATAGTTCGCTACAAAATAGCTACGAACATTTCATCGTCCCCTCCGCCTGTTGAAGTCGTAGTCTCCGAAATACCTGTGGAAGATTTGGAAAAATCTCCTTCGGCTTTCCTTCCTTATAAGTCGATTTCTCATCATCAGCCATTTGATGAGGCTTCTTCTGCAGATTTACCGGATTATTTTACCACTATGCAAAACAATGGCCATGTTCAAACTGAAGCCTCGTTGGGAGATCTACCGGACTATTTTACAACCATACAACAACTTGAAGTAACCAGGTTGGAGCTGACCCTGCCACAGGCAGAAGAGTTGCTACCGCATTATTTAAATACTGTTCAAAATACCGACGGAGTTTATGTGTCTGTCAAAGTGAGTTCAGAGACTCAAGATGTCCCGAAAACACCACCCCCATATTATGAACAAGTTCTTGAAATAATGCTCAACTACCATTTTGTAACTTCATGTCAATGAGGAAGTTCAGTGTACATTTGCAATACAATGACACAAGCTGGTTCGTAACCATTTTAACTGTATAATAGTGAATAAACAAGCTATCACATTCATCCATTACAGATTATTTTGAGTTCTATTTACTTTTATTAGCAGGAAGCAGTCGTGAGGTCAAACACGACACCCATTTGTAAGATAACGATAATTATTTAGGAAACAGAGGATTAAGTTGAAAAGAGACTCTAACAATATTAGTCCTGATAAATGTTACGTTCCACCAACATGAAAATTCTATCCTTTATTACACCATTTTGAAATCGCTGGTTATTCTTGCAATCTGATTGGCTCTCAACAGTGCAATCTATTTTTTGCTACAAATCGCATCCTTTATTAAGCCCAACAAAATTCAAAACCGGATTTCCTGAAGTGAAAACTAAATAAATTTTAATATTGATAAAAAAGACTTTGATTCCAAAATGGGCGTAACAAAGTGGTAATTAAACTTCGTGCCATGCAATATTATTTTGGTCTGCAATCATACTTGTGATTTCAAATCGAACACGCGCTGCGCGCGCGTTCAAGTTTGAAATCACGCGTATGACTTCAGACCAAATTGCACTCCACTCAGTTGAATTACCATTATTTATCTCCTATTTTTGATGCCCAAATTTGACGACGGATAAGCAGTTTTATTTATTTATTTTTTTGTGTACAATTGCCTCAGGAAATTTTGTCGTGTCTTTGAAAGCGAAGCATGACGTTACACACGGAACTACTTAGGGCGGCAGCTTGTTTAGTAGATTTAAGGGGTAATGCTCGCTGCCATGTGGGCTTAGTGCCCAACAAGTGGCTTTCAGCTTACCTAGACACATTAATTTGTGAGGTATTTTTGTCACTCCGAACCTCACCCCACAAGCCTTTCACTTTCATAGCTTGTTTTATTCATGTGGCTCACTTGAGCCTTGGTATTAGCTATGCCATGCTGACGAGGCCCAACAGGGCCGAAACAGCTGTCCATGGCTGCTAATGCTCAGGCTCAAACTTTATTTGGTAGATTTAAGGGGTAATGCCCGCTACCATGTGGGCTTAGTGCCCAATGAGTGGCTTTCAGCTAACCCAAACACATTAATTTGTGAGGTATTTTAGTCTTAAAACAGTTTTCTTTTCCGGTGATCCCAATGCAGCACCCCGTTAAAGATTAGTTTCAAAGTTCAGGACAAGTTTGTATGCGATCACGTGTCCGCTAAACTACAGGAATAAATAGTGATTGCGTCTTAGTCTGGAACATTTCGAGAGAAACTTGGCAGCTTCCATTTTTACTACAAGCATGGCAGAAAACGATGAGGCAAGAACGCTGAATTCTTCCAATTGTGAAACAAGATCGAGGGTGTCAATGTTGAAAGTGTGTGAAGTTGTCCTTTCGTGTTTCTTTTTGGTGGGAAGTGTTGCTTGCGCCACCCTCGCATTTACCTTGTTTTGTCGTAATTGTCCTTGGCCGAGCTCGCTCATAGTGTGGCTCAGTGGAGCAGCGTCCGTTTTACTGATGTTCGCTGGATTAACTACATTGTTTGGAGTGTTACTAGACAAAAGAACACAGAATAATTCAAGCGCTGAAGACCCCGTTATCTCCGCAGTTCCCGCGAGACTCTCCAAAAAATCGCCAACTCCTATTCTACCATTCATCTGCATTCCCCAACATAAGCGATTTGTCGGAAATTCTTCTATACATTTTCCGGATTATTTTACTGCCACACAATATAGTGATGGAGATGAAGCCTCTTTGGGAAATCTTCCCGATTATTTCAGTGCTGTACAAAATATCGATGAATTTTATCTATCTCTGGATGGCGATGAGCTGTTGGTAGAAGATGCGGGCTCCTTTCCGCCGCCGTCGTATGACAAAGTTACTGAGATGGAACTTCGATTAGCTTCCACAACCGTCTGAGAGGTTCAGTGTACAATTTAAAAACTAACATTGGAAAGCTAGACGTGTCAATTGACTATTCAACTCTACGATAGAGAACGCTACTGAAAGAAATGAGGGTATTCAGTTTCAAGATTGAGAAATCTATAGCAGACGCTTCTTCGCGCTTTTAAGGTTTTTTGTCTTAAACACTCTTAAACCTGTAAGATATCGGGTGCTAAAGAACTTGTATTATATAAACGTTTGGATTACAAATGATTTGGACTACAGTGTTTTTGGATCGCGATGCCATGTGAATGGATGCTTCTGTCTGGAGTAAAAGTGATTACGTAATGTTTTTCGTTAATTGTAACCCTCCGTGTATAACGGTTTGAAGTGATTTATATTGTTTATCGTTACCCTGCATATGCATGCACGAGATCAGTGAGACGCCAGTCACGAGTACAGCCTGTTCTTTCCGGTCCGGAATTCTTGATCAATTCTGCATGTGCGGCAAGCACGTGCGTTCATGAACGCAGGTGCTTGCAACACGTGCCGCAGCTTGTGTAAGCCGAGGATGTTCGTCTTATACATAAACCGCGACGTTCAATTATGTCCCCCGGGCAACCTCTGGGAGAAGTGCAGCTCATTGGTCCCGGGGACCTGGGGAATTGCTTGAAGAGGACAATATAGTGTTCACGTTTTTATCGTATTACTGAGGTATTCTTTGTTCATAACCTTTAGAAAAGTGTTTCGTGTGGGTTTAATTTTCATTTAGTTAATTTTTATAATACTTTATCACGCGAATACAAATAAGTTAATACAAAACAAACAAAAAGAAAAAAATGCTTGACTGGCGGAGAATAATTGGGGGAAACTAAATTCCTATACAAAGAATATTCTCTAATACACTAAGAGGTGAAATAAAACGCGTCCCAAAGCTAATCAAATTAAATGAAATTGCATACTTGTCTCTCACAAGTTACACCTGATTTAAAATTAACATAAATAATCTAATAGAGAAGACTTAAAACTGCTTAAAGAAGATGCATGCATAATGTTTGATGGAATACCATTCCAGTCTGTTTGCTATTGTACGGAGATTACTGAATATCGTTTGATCTATTTTGTACTCAAATGGCGTATATGTCGTCCATGAGGAGCCCCGGGGGATGGGGAATAGACCGCCAAGTGAGAAAAAAATTACAAATCCCAGCGGGGGTATGCCGGGGAGAGGGGCATGGTAACACGTAGAATTGAACCATGCATTATGAAAGACACTAAATCGCCCGTACAAATGGTATCGCAGCTTGTTCGTGCCTTATGCAGAGTGGGAATTCGCACTGTTCAATTTTACCGCTTTTACTGCAACAAGACTCTTTTTGAAGGCGCCAACCTTTGCTTTTAGGCATACCATTGGAATAAGTTCCTTGGGCGTTTTGACCGCGAGGCTAAATCAGTAGATTCCTGATCTGACATTGTTTTTTCAACTTTACTTGATACGTTTATGTGAAAACGTTAAATTCAGCACTTTAGACGATGACCACAAAAACAGAATTGTGCGAAAAATGGCCTTTATTTTCCGAACGTATTGGTTACATACCATCGTCGAAAGGCACAGTTCCAGGTCTTCTACGCCACTGCCACCACGTCACGTAGACCGTCACGTAGCCGTCACGTAGCGTCTCGAAAGAGCGCAGAGATTGCAGGCTCATACCTTCATGTAAGCTACTCTGTTGTAACGCAGACAAAATCACAGACAAAAACCACCAGCACCTAAAGTCTGTCGAAAAATTAAGTTCTGCTTCCTTCTCTGATTTACGCATTGTTATGTGGACACCACGGTGGTAATTACGGTGAACTATGAAGGGGTTGTGTGAATTATTTGAGAAGCTTAAGCTCCATGCAGAACAGACGAAAGAAGTCGACTTGGGAGCGGCTGATTCAATCATATCTGCGCTGCAATCAAAACAAGGTGTTCAAGCTATTTCCTGTTCAGATGCTTTGTACATTTTTTTCACAAAGACCTGTTACTGACTGTATTATGAATAGCTCTATTTAACCTTTGCAGTTATTTTCTGGACATAAACTCAATAAGCTTAAATCTTCAAGTTCAATCTGCTGTTGCATTCCACACCTGAAACTTCTCGATTATTCTGTCAGTCTTTTTGGAGTTTTTGGAAATGAATTGTTGCTCTTTTGGGCATTATTTGGATAACGGATCTTAATTAAGAAATGTCTAGCCGGTGTTAAAGTGGATTTGCAGGGAAATGATATATACAAACCACAATACCTCTCTCCAAGGGTTAGGTGCCCTTCATAAACTTTACTGACAGATGTTCTTTTTTACACAACGCAGCACCACAGTTTCTTTAGAAACTACCTCCTTTATTCAGATATTCGTTGAGAAGGGTTTCAATACATTTTTCAGGGTTTTTGTATTTTAAAAGGAAAATGTTTGAGGGCAGTAACACTAATCACAAACATATCTTGTTGTAATATTTTGGACTTTGTCAAGCTTGACCACCTAGAGGGCTAAAAGTGCATTCCATTTTAATGTTTCAGAACAATTTGATGATGCAACAATCCAGAGCATTCTTGATGTGACTGTAGCATTGATGGCAATAGAAACAGCTGAAAGCAAAGCCAAGGTTTTAATGCTGATTGCTGAGATTGCAAAGTCAGGTAAAGTGGCATGGACTAAGATCTACAGTCTCAGCAAAAATTGAGTTTCAAAGCCATTTTACTTGCAAAAAATAGTCATTTGAATTTCAACTGAATTGTACATTAGTAGACAGATTTACAGCTCCCCACACCAGCTTCTGGTAGAACGAAAGATCTTCCTTAATGCTAATTGCTGATGATACATAGAAGACCAAAATCAAAAAGGCTCCTGGCAAGCCACTGAACTTGGAAAAAAAATGTTATAAACAACTTGCCAGTATCTGGTATTGATCCCTTTGTTAGTTCCAAAAGAATAATGTGGCACTTGTTTAATTATTACATATGCATGTATATGCAAAGCATTATGTACTGGTCAGTGAATGTACAAAATGTTTAACAAGAAGTGAAGGGGTGAAGGAGTGAAATCAGCATAGCCTTCTCTGAGTTAAAAACTTTTCAAGAAAGTTCCTATCCTATTTGAAAGAAGAATAGTCTCCTACACTGCAGTTATTTTGCTCGTCACACAACATCCCTCCCCGAAAAACATGGTAGTAATGTGGTTCCAATGTGAGAAGTTATTTTTTTGGCGGAGGAGGCATTGTATGACTAACCAAACAATGGCTACATAGGAAGGAAAGGTGATGCTAAAGTAAAAGGTTGAAATGAGATCAACATGTTTCAACGTGATTTAAGTATAAAACTTCAGTGCAAAACACTTGGTTTGTGGTGACAGAATTTGTCAGCTTTCTTCAAAGCATTTATTTTTTATCTCCATTTCCATTTTAGTGGAGACCAGAGTTCCATGTGTAAAGGCAGGGCTTATTTCTACGATACTATCTCAACTTGAAAGTGAAGACCCAAACATTGTTCTGCAGGCTTTGAGAGCTATTGGAAACATTAGTTGTGAAAATGGTTAGTATAGAAAGTACATGTATAATGCTCAGTGCTTATTAAGACTGCCGGTTAATTTAACCTAAATCTTCTTAAGATCCCATTATTATCTGTCAATCCTGAAATCCTGATCCCATTCTGTTTAAGGTATCATGGTAGGTGGATTGACAGTGTTTGGAAATCGCGCCCTTACGTTGACGCTTTGAAAGAAAACCTCATCAACCCATACATTTTCTGAAAGCTTAATAGTTATACAATACAATCATATCTTTGAAATTTTCTTAAAAGTCAGTGTTGCAGTGATATTAAAAGAAATGCCCAGAAACACGGCTTCGCTTAAATTGGTTCGTTTCCGCACGTGAATTATCGGATCGGCGCGATTTATATCGGAAATGTTTTCTCAAACATCACCCTCAAAAACCGTGTCTGCGATTTTCCAGATGCGGTTTGGTTTTTTTTTTACAACCTCCTAAAGTTTGATATTGTCCATGCGGACGTTCCTTTGTACAAAAGAGGCCATAACTCGGAAATGGAAGCGAAATTAAACAAAGCCCGACACGGTTTTTCGAACAAAGTATCCTTAAACATGCCTGCCGATTTTCAGCTAATTCCGTTGGAAGACACGCGTAAACGAACTAAAAATGTTCAGCCTTATATGCAGTTTTATGTTATCGAGAAAAAGACGAAAAACGTTTTATGAGATTTCTGTGATTAGGTGTTAAAAATCCCAGCATGTAAGAAGATTAAATGACGCATTGACAGATGCCGGCACGGGTCAGTTTACAACAACAATAGCTTATGACAACTTGAATTAAACAGACGTCTTCAATTCTGGCACGAAAACCAGCGAGTTCGTTCTCTAGCAATATTTTCGTGCGACTAGTACTTGTTGCAGGTTGCTCTACGGCTTTATTGGCAGGACTAGTGTCCTCCAATAACCATTCGTCTTGGCTGTAGTTCGACCCACGGTCGCTCAGAGCCAAAGATCTTGCTTGTTCGACACAAAATTCCTTGATTCCAGATTTTCGCTTCTTCGAAGACGCAAACGGACAAGACGTTTTCTTGCGTTTTTGTCCGGACATTAAGAACTTCAAAAGCTAAGCTTGTTAAGAACGAAAGCCAACTAGCGATAAAAACAACCAGATCAAGAACGGTTCGCATGCACATTTCTTTCGTTCAAATGAACCATCACACCGCATTCGCATTACAGGTGACAACCGACGGTAAATTTTAATTAGAGATGACAGGAACTTGTCAATGCACCGTCAGAGGTTAATGAGATTCAAAAATAATTTTTCTCTTTATCTTAAAAAGTAAAAAAGCTTTTTTTCCCCTTCTTTTTTCAAAATATACATCTCAGTCTTCTCAATTTGAACAGCAAAAAAATTTTTTTTCTATTTTTCGTCAAAATCCACCTACCATGATACCTTAATGTTTATTCCTGGCAATACATCTCATCTTAAACGTGGTTTCGCCAGCAAGATTACATGTTTCTGCTGCTGCTGCTTCAGTGTTCTTTAAACTTCATTTAACCCTTTAAGGCCCGACATCAAAATGTTTATTCTCTTAACCTGTCTTCTCATATTGTTTATACTACTAGTTCAGAGAATTAAATTTTCGTTAATCATCCAGACATTATTGTCATGTTTGATGATCATTTCATGTATTCTCATAACCTGCATATTAGCTGAAATGGTATTACTATAAAGAGAAAGTAGGCTCTGGTCACTGTAAGGCTTTTCTTGACTACAGTTGTAGTATGCTACCTATTTGACTATGCAGTATTGAGAAGAAATAGGAACCTCACAGCATTTCTCTGTTGCAGAGCAAGCAAAGGCAGTCCTGCTGGAAAACAAAGTAGCTGAAAAAATTGTGAAGAAGCTAGAGGTACTTGAAAAAGGCTTTGATGAAAAAAGTGACAACAGAGTTGAGTTGGCGGCCTGTGGCTCCATGCTGAATGTTGCAAGTGACGATGGTAGGAATCATCTTTGTTCTCATGTACACTTTCAATAAATTACATGTGGCTTGATTGCTAAGTTTGTTGAGTGTTGCAGTGGTATGACAGAGGTCTCTGGTTTGCACTACATGTAAGTCTGAATATTTTCAGGCTTTCTTGGCATAACTGATTAAGGTGAATTACTTTTAACTTTACCTCTCTTAGCCTGCAGTAAGTATGATTTATTTTTATTTAGGCTAGCTAGTCTGGATAATCAAGGCTTGACTGTTACTGCTTTTGTGAAGTTTGACTTTTATGGTTTGCCTCCTTATTTTGACAGAGGCTTTGGCAGATGAAGCAGTTTCCTTTGGTGCAGTATCTTTTTTGTTTGGTTTCATGAAACAGAGTGTTCACAGTAATCCCTGCCTCTGTCGAATGGCTTTATCTGCCTTGTCAGTCCTGGTCTCTTCAGGTGATCATTTTGTTATCTGAAGTACAAAAACATACATGGCCATTATAGCTAGGGTTTTTGTAACTGGGGGGCATTATCATGAGTGCTGAGGGCAGGAGCCTTGTAGGGGGTCTGGGGGTATCCTCCCCTTGAATATTTTCTAGTTTGGAGGCTCCTCAACGCTATTTTCAGCACTTGTCATGAGATATGTATCTGAAAAATTGACCTTGAATAATGTTCAAAAGGCAGGTCCAACAGGTCCAGGGAGAGCAGCTGCCCCCCTACTCCCCCGCTAGCTATGGCTCTGACACAGTAACAGGCGCGGATACAGGGGAGGTGAAATGGGTGAATTTTCACACCCCCCCCCCCTTTTTCTGACAATTTGTCAATCATGCTGATGCACAGACCTCAAACACCTCGACCAGGCTTTGGTTCTATTACATTATTACAAAAATTCACCCCCCATTTCAAAATCCTGGATCCGCGCCTGAGTAATTCACATTATCTGTCTTGTCATGGCCTGAATGTGACAAATTTTACTTCAATTATGTTAACAGATAAAGGAAAGGCTAGTTTTTTAGAGGGTGAAGGTGTGGCCATTTTAAAGATGGTGTTGCAAGAATCAGATGATGAGGAATTGATTGACTTAGTGTTCGAAATGATAACGTCTCTTATTTTGGATGGTAAGTGAGTTTTTGCTCATCACATTCCCCGTGAGCAATCATGCTTTTAGTCAGCTAAAAGAATCCTATGCCTTATTAAGTGTTTGACTCAGAGTACAAATATTCAGTAGACTGAAATGTCCATAAAAAGCACAGGACACCTAAAAATAGAAAGGTTAAAAGTTGATACTGGCCTTAAAAACATCTTTAACTGGAGGCAGGATGGCCAAGTGGTTTAGGGTACTGGATTTTAATTCGATGACCCTGGTTCAAATCCTGCTCTGGCCACTAGCTGGTGTTTTTCTGGGTAAGTGGCTGGTTCAACTCCTTAGTCATCCTACAGCTTGTAAATAGCCAATTGGTCTGCCTCCCGCCAGTTGGGATTCTTAACTCCGTTGTTTTCATTTGTATTATTTGTTTCATTGTCTATTAAAAGCCTCTCAAGAGGAGTGGTCAGTAAAGTATTTATTATTATTATTATTATTATTTTGGGATGTTTCAGTTTGAAGCCAAGATCAACTTTTGAACTTGTGATCTGTAACTACGCCTTGTTACAAACCAAAATAATATCTTTAGCAGGAGACCTGATGCAAAATGTCTGGGGAAAATCCCCAATCCAAGCCCTTAATCTGCACTGTCCTGTCTCCAATAATATTGTTTTGTTTGTGTGAATTAGCTTAATTCATTGTAAATAGTTTTAATATCATTTTACCAGTAATTTATTTGTAGGTTTGTAGGAGCTCTGTCAGTTTATTAGTGTTTCTACATTATTTTGTGTTTACCTCAATAAATAAAGTTTGTTTTGTATTGTATTAATTGCATTAAGGACCTAAATAGTGTATGGGCACCTCATGATCACTAAATGATTGATGATTATTAAAATGTTTACATTCATGTTTTAGTTTTTGAATAAGGTAGTGTGAGACTTACCACTCCTACTACAGTACTTAGTACAATTTCTTCTCATCTGATCACCAACATGTAAAGAAATGTGACTATTTCTAGAGGTTTCTTTCTTAATATATATTTTGATTGTAGATAATGTAAAGAAGGCACTAGTCCAACATGGATACGCAGAACATCTAGTAAACCTTGTGTCTTCAAAGAGAAGTGAACAAAGTGATGAGTTTGTAAAGCATAGAGTACAATCTTCAGCAGACATGATTGTGATGCTTCTTACTGAAGGTTTGGAAATATATTTTTCTAAAGAACCATGCTTTAATTGACTATTAATATTTATCTGATATTTTGATACAACAGATGTTGCACAGATCTATGACCCTTTGATTCCTAGTTTGGATGCTCTACCACTGAGTCACAGGAGACTCGTGCAAGCTTGGGCTATTAAACTAGATTCATTTGATAAATGTCCTGCATTTTTTTACACTTGTTGCAGATGAAAGTATGAAGGTATTGTTTGGTGACGGCAATGGCCCTGTCCTCCAAGCATGTCTTTCGTGGTTATCCTCTGGTGACCAGCATCTCGAGATTTCTGGTTGTTTGGCTCTTGGAAACTTTGGCAGATCAGGTACATGGCAAGTACAGCCACCCACAAGTAGACAAACACAGAGGATAGGACTCAAATAGGAACATTCAAGGGCCAACAGCCTCATACATGTTTGCATTGATTTCTGTAACCTTTTAACCCCTGCAAATGATCAGCATGCAATTTCTCCTTACATTGTCTCTGAGTAAATATAAAATTTGAAAGAATAAATAAAATGATCACAAAAGGTGGATTGCCCTTTTGATGGAACAGATTCTCCAAACCTATACCATCAGACACAATTGGAGTTTAGTAAGGAGAATATTAAAGTTAGTCAGGTGCTTTGGCTTCATTTAGGCCTGAACATGGAGCCACCAAACAAACTTGATAACAAAGTTGAACAAAGAGTTAGTGAAATCCCCTCAACTTCAAGGCATTTCTTTAAATCCATAGATGAACACTGCATCAAACTTGTTGAACTAGGAGCTGATAAGCAATTGCTGGATTTGCTAGTGCGGAGGTCAAGAAGTGAGGTACAGTATCCATTATTATTATATGACCCATACGGCCCCACGCGCGCTTTCATTCTAAAACTATTGAGAAAATCCCCGAATGAGGGCTGTACGCATTAGCACAAGCAGGGCCGGAAAAAGGTGTACGGCCCTGTTAGGAACATCTACGGCCCCGCGCGATACGATTTTAGAGGATTTCGTCGCGCCTAACCATGTAAGTTTATTCTACAACCTGAAAGCAAATACAAACAACATATTAGATTAATTTTATGCGCAAATTAGTTGCTATTTTGTAAAAACCTCATCTTTTACACGCTCATGAAGAGTCTAAGGAGGCCACATGATAAAATGCTTATTGACTGAGTCAGGTCGGGCCGGACAGGAAAATATTTGGCTCTCGGTCATGGTGCACGGACCTCACTGCGCTCGGTCTGTACTGGCCATGACCTTGAGCCAAATATTTTCCAGTCCGGCCCTCCCACTCAGTCAATAAGTACATACCACCACCCCTTTAATTGACAAATACATCCAGAATGTGTGAAGTTATGTCTGTAACCACATCAGTGCTAACTTTGGGTTAGTCCTAATCCTTTTTGGACCCAGGTTTAGCCACAAAACCTTGGCATGCCTCCTGGTGATTGTTTCTTTCCCCGGGATTTGATTGTCATATATGAAGACACACAGCTCCCTTTGATATGTGTCTCACAGGGTAGGGGTGGGTGGTCAAGGTGGGGGGGGGAGGGCTAGTGATAGAAAAGTACTGGTACAGAGTACTACTGGGAATAGTTGTGCTTTCATTGTTCTTGTCAGGTTGAATCATACTCTTTGGTTACTGAATTGGTCAGAAAAGTCTGATTGGAAATCAATGTACGGAGTACAGCTGTACATAATTTTCTAACAAGGAGAGCTTGAGTGTAGAAAAGTCTTGTAGAATAGGCCATTCCGAGATCGCTTGAGCCTCTATTTCAAAGCGAGTCTAAGTGCGAAGTCTTGTTAATGAAAATGAGTTTTCGCTCATATGGAACGCTGAACTTATTACCATCACAAAACCTTCGCACTTTGACTCGCTTTGAAATAGAGGCTTAAGCGAACTCAGAAATGGCCCATTGAGGACTTGTAGGCGTCACAGTAGAAAATGCTTTGATTCTCTCACATTGATAATACTGAGCCATTGTCAAGTGTTAGTGGCTTATTCAGTGTGCACAGCTGTAGGTTTTATATAAGGGATAAAATATGCAATATTAATAGTAATATTAATTAATTAATTTATTTATTGATTGATTGATTAATGATTGATCATTAATTAATCCACAGAATATGATTATCTGCTCTGTGGTGTCAGTTCTAAAATTAAGATAAAAGCATTTGTTATTTTTTTCAGAACCCTGGTAGACATCAGCAAGCAGTTTTTAGTGCACTAAAGAATCTCTCGATGCCAGGTGACTACTGTCTGACTGGGTGTAGTCCTTAGGAAGACTGTGTTTCAGCTAACATTGATGTTCTACATAAAATATTATGAAGTTTTCATGTATGGAAACCTTATGCATTATAATATATTCAAGCTAAAATCACAGTGCAACTCCTATTAAGCCGCCACCCTTGGGGAAATGGATAATGGCTGTTTAATGGGGGCTGGCTGTTTAATAAAAGTAGATAAGAACAGTAGAAAATACCTCGTTGGGACTTTGAGCTCTGGCTGCCTAACAGGGGGTGGCTGTTTGATAGGTGGCTGCTAAATAGGGGTTCAACTGTATTTCGTACTGTGGGGACTCAGAGTGAAAAAGGGGGAAGCTGGTTGAATTGTTTTTAATCTGTAAGAACCAGTGACTGACTGGAGATAAAAAAAAAAAACAGTCAGACTGTCACTGAGGGGGGTGGGGAGGGGATGGGGTGAAAGGGTGAGTCAGAGGCCGTGTCAGAAATGATACAGGAAACAGACCAAAAAGATGTCATGCTTGATCCTCTCAATAATGCGTAACATCTGTAATTATCAATAATAGGTTTGTTTGTTTCTTTCTCTGTCCTTCATTGCTGTAGCTGTTAACAAAGCAAAGCTTGTGGATGGTGGCTGTTTGGATGTCATTCTTCCACTGCTCTCGAACCAGTCTCCTTTTGTTCAGTTTAAAGTCCTTGGCACGTTGCGCATGCTCTTGATGGGTCCAGGTGCGTTTGAGTGTGCATTTCAATATTCTTTGGTCTTCTCGTCAATGAAAACAAGAGGGGGGAGGAACAGAATAGGGAGGAGGGAGAAATGGCCCAAAAAAAGTTGGGAGGAGGGAGACATAGGGGGAAAAAGTAGGGAGGAGGAAGAAAAAGAAAAGTTGGGAGTAGGGAGAATTGAACTGGATGGACCTGGATGAGTAGGGAGGAGGGAGAAATTGGCTCAGAAAGTAGGGAGAAGGGAAATTTACTCCCCTGTTCCTCCCCCCTCAAACAAGGCATTCATAATGCTTTCTTTTTTATCATAACTGTTAACAGTCCGGTTTTACTTTGTTTCAAAATGAGAGAGAAACTCGCAGACATGATTTTTCGGTCATCTGTTAGTCTCTTAGTACGTTAGTCGTTTGTTGTACCTTGATGAAATTTGTTTCTTTATTTGCCGTTTTCACGATCGTAATTTTGGTTGTGCTGTTGAAAATAGGAAATACCTTGTATATGCCAGGCGTTATCACTGGTTAGCGGATTCACAAACACCTACAACTCTGAAACGGCTTGTAGTGATTTTCTGAGTTAAAAACGGCAAACATGAAAAGAGTGTTTACGGGCTGTGCGGAAATCTTGCCTTCGAACGCATTTCTAAGATTTGATTATTACCAATTAATAATAATAATGGTGATCGTGATAACAATAATTTTATTAGTTAACTCCATGGATGGCTTGTCATTCAACTTTACAAATAACAAATAAAATTACTATGTAATAAAACTACTACTTAGAATAAATATACTCTATCATCAACCTTTCGCAAAAGTACATTTTCAGTAGCATTTTCAGAATCAGTAGCAGCGAAAATGTTACTTCATCCTGTTCGTCATCACGTACAAATACCACATGCCCAGTACCCCGGCTTTCCTGACCCTTTCGCTTTCTTACGTTACAGCTGAAGTAGCCAATAAGATTGCAGGAAGTAACGAAAATATGAAGACCTTGGTCCGATGTTGTGAGTCCAGCGGTCACGAGGGTGTTAAATCTGAAGCCAGCAGAATGTTAGCACTGATTGCTAAACAATCGAAGTCAGCAGGTGAACTCAATAAGTCACAGTTATCTATTGGAGTCTATACAATATATTTAACAATTAGATTATGAGCTCGAAATTTCTATCGCGTGATACATAGAAATCAAGAGCGAATAATCTAATTGTTTTAGTATAAATCTACTCGTCGTTCAAAACTAAACGAGTACATTATCTAAATTATTTCCGCTGACACTTTGAAAACGCGAAGAAGCGGCCGCCATTTTGTTAACAAACGCTACTCACTATCTATCACAGAATAGATAGTGAGTAGCGTAGCCAACCAGAAACCGGCATATATACATTGAATTATTCGCGCATTTTTCATTGGTCGTTTCCCATGATCTATTAGACTCAGACGCACTGGTTATTTTTTATTTTCTATACCCGCAGAAGTTGGAGAGCAAATTATAAAATGCGAGGGACTGGCGCCGATTGTTGAAATGGTGTCCTCAGAACACGACATCATGCAGAACGAGGCGTTGATCGCATTGGCGGTGATGTCATCAACAGTTAAAGGTAAAGAGTTCAGCTGACTCTTTTTAATTTCTCTGGCATCTTGTGGAAGACCCGAGTCCAAAAATGTTGTCCGTTTTTCTTGGTCGTCTATCATCCACAAAACTCACTCACGGCGTATTTGCGCAGGCGGTAACTTGTTATGTAAGACAAATGGGATTCAGTTGAGGTAAAGATTGTATCATCATTTCAAGTATACGGTTTTTGAGCAGAATGTATCCTTTGTCTTATAAGTCAAGTACATTACAATCGGTTAGGCCTTATGGAATTCATTTGAAGCCCGTAGTTCGGTTCGAGTAAAGCGTCGCGCGTCATCTGTCACGCTAACTATAAAAGCCTCTTTTTGAAGTGACTACCAGTACTCTAGACTTTCTCAAAGTCCATTTTTGTTTTTATCTTTCGTTTTCGCATTAAAGTCGACTTGGTAGCAAGTCTACATGTACTCACACGGGAAACGCGAGAGCCAATATAAGAGAACGATTCATTTTTGGAAACCTGAGTTAAGGCCAATATGCCCTCTAGTTTAGTACATTAGGGAACAAAGAGGCCTTACGCATTGTGTTAACTATGTGGGGCTTTCAATCGGAAGAGAAATGTGTCAATTCGAGACTTGTCTGTACTTTAAGTGGGTTCCTTAGGAAAGAAACTTTAGCCCGCGCGCCCTCTTTGTCTCTCTTGGATTTATGAAGCCATCTAAAGAAATGTGTCTACTAAGCACTGTTCAAAGACCTGTTGTTGAGGAAGTCTCAGTGACTTCATGCTAGGAACCCTGTTGTGAATTTCTGGGGGCATGGGGAGGGAGAATAATACTCCGAGTCACCTGTGATGTACTATCCAGTTTCCTGGGATAGAAATACTCCTCGGTCGCGCCATATTGGGTATCCTGCCGGTGGACTCATATCGTATCGAGGTGATGCAGTAACACTCTTTATGGCACTTCATGCCACATGTCGTTGAATGCACCTTCATCCACTGCTCTTGGATAGCGATGCTCTTTGTCATTTTATGGTGGGTATCCTGTGGGGTAAACCTACTGGATCTACGTGCGGGTAATGGTGAACGAACTGGCCAGTTCAATTCCGTGGATCGGAGATAGGCTTTGCCTTCACAGTGTCAATGAAAACAATCCAAGCTTCGCAGATTTGTCAACTGAATAGTAATCATGTATTTCAAACCATCTCGTCCTATTGCCAATAATTTTTCTGTTTTCTAAACTGCCCGTGTTGTCTGTTTTGCACGCAGCCGATTTCTACCCGAAGTTCAGAGCTAGTGGCCTTATTCAAACGCTGGTTAAGTTGATTAAAACCCAAACCATAAATCCGCAGACTTGTTACAATGCCATGGCAGTCTTGGAGGCTTTTTCACTTCAAGGTTTGTCACCAGTTTGTTGCCTTAATCTTATTTCTTTCCTACTTCACGCGACATAAAATTTTGCTTTTGGGACAAGATCCAGGTTGTAACTTTGTATGTAAAGAGCGGTTTTCAGTAGTGCCGAACTGAAGTAATTCTCGTTTGCTTTGGTTTTGCTTTCCTCTGTGATCCGTTGGAAAATCTCGTGCCACGTTTTCAACCAATGAGAAGCAAAGTCAAAATCAATCAAAACTTGCACAGCGCAATAGGCCATTTCTGAGTTTATGTCTCCCTGCTCTTCAAAGCGAGTCTAAGTGCGAAGTTTTTGTGATGGTAATGAGTTCTACTTTACATATGAATGAAAACTAATTTTCATAACAAAAACTTCGCACTCAGACTCGCTTTGAAGAGGAGGCAGAGATGAACTCGGAAATGGCCTATTTCCCGCACTTGATGCCGGCTACATGTCATTGCTCCGAAATTTGATTGATTGACTGTGTTGCTTACCTTCATTGTGATTGGCTAGTTAAACTGTTTTGGTTTTGGTATCATGACATTCAATTGAAAATCGCTCTATATGACGGAAATTTGTTGTGGTTGGCGTAGCCGCCATAGCGCGTAGATTGCCTCAGCAAAGATTCAAGAATCAGGAAAAAACCAAGCGATATTCTATTTGCAGAGTATTTCCGTCGGGACTTGGAAATAGCAGGATTGAGTAAAGCACTTGATGATCTGACTACTCACGAAAATGTGAACGTGAAGAAAAGAGCTTTGATAATCCTCACAAGAATCAAGGCCCAGAAGGTTGCACAACAGGAGTGAAGGCACTCACATTATCAAATTGATTCCTGTTTTGGCGGAAAATAGAGACCGTTTGATGTATCGTACATTAGATCCAATTTTTGCTTAAGCGGATGGTAGAGCACCAGATTTAGAATGCCAAGGCGTTACGTCTTGAAGGCGAACGGAGCGACACTCTGATGCAGCCTCTATGACGGGCTCTTCGAAACTATGGAAACCGAATGTGAAACACGTCAAAGTATTTACGTCACGTTTCTCATTTAGTAGTGCTTTTCAAACAGCACAAAACTTCATTTAACAGAAAGTTTGACAGCAAGAACAAATAATATTGACAATGATGTATTTCTTGATGTTTTGGAGTCCTGAATAATGTTTGCTCTTAGATTTTAATTTATTCGATCTTAAAACGCGTGCAGAACTCTAAGTAAGGGGTTTTGCTACGTTTCTAGGTATAAATTTACAGGAGGTGGGTAAAAAACTGCTTGTGTAAAACGTAGATTGAATTCTTTGAGGCGAAAGAAGCCAATGTTTTTTAAAACGCCCAGGAGACCGTGTTGCTAACGTAGGTAGGATTTTAAAATTGAATAAATTTAGTGTAAAAGTTGTAACAAACGCAGTGCTATTTTAACAGTTGGGTGTGTGGGGTTGAGTAGTTTCTGCTAATACCATTAAGTGTAGATATTTTTTTCAGGGGAGGGGGTTGAACGGTTCTTGATAGTAGCATAAAAAATGAATTCAGGGTAATGAAGAATAACCCTCCCCTCCGACGGGATTATTCGTCAGCACACAGTAAATTAGGTATGTTCAAGTTCACACTGCAACCAGGGGGACAATCAGACATGGTTTGATGCTACTCTGGTTTGAAAATTGATGAATGTAACTTAAAAAGTTACAATTCACGACCCAACGTTTCGACACTCCTGTCTAGTGTCTTCATCAGGGGTGATCTAGTGTTGCAAAAAGGACCCTTTTATACGCTTACTAATTAACGACCTTTTGTTTTGATGAGATGTAAATAGGTGTCAGGTAAAAGGCCGCCATCGTCACGGTTTAAAGGAGCGTGGGCGGAGTTGATGTGCCAAGCTTCCAAACAAAGCCGTTGATGGTACCGCCGGTTAGTGGTGATAATTTTGGAATTATCCCACACTATTGTATGGTTGGTTTGGCAAGCATGCTCCGACAAAGCGGAGTTTTCCTTTTTGCAAAGAAAAACTGCTTTTTGATCTCTCTTTTTCTTTGATCCGCGGTGTTTTGGAAACGATATGTCGACGATGTCATCTCTGCGGTATCCGGGAATGAAGCGGAGCGCCTTCTTTCACATTTAAATTCAGTTGAGCCGTCTATCCAGTTCGCCATTGAGCGTGAGAATGATAGACGTTTGTCTTTTCTCGATTTGAATGTCTATAGGGCGCACCGGGGAAATTTAGAGACAAGTGTTTATCGCAAACCCACGAATACCGACAAATATCTCGCATTTGACTCCCACCACCCTATCTGCCACAAAAAATCCGTAACCAGAACTTTGCTCACGAGGGCTGATTGTTTGCCAAAGAGCGAAAATATGTTTTTGACGTCCTAAAGGTTAATGGCTACCCAAACACTTTCCTCCGTAACTGCTTAAAACCAGTTACTCTTTCTCTTAACACCTCTGGGAACGAGATTTCGGCTACAGGTTTTGCCGTCATCCCATACATCTGCGGTTTTACAGAACCCATTAAGAGAGTTTTGTCTAGCCACAATGTTAAAGTTGCACAAAAACCTTTTCAGACGTTGAGTCATATTTTTGCCAAACCTTAAGATCCTGTGTTGAAAGAACAACGAACTGACGCTGTTTATTCTATTTCATGCAATGACTGTGATCATGAGTACATCGGACAGACCAAGCGTCAGCTTGGCACGCGTTTAAAAGAGCATCAAAAAGCAGTTTTTCTTTGCAAAAAGGAAAACTCCGCTTTGTCGGAGCATGCTTGCCAAACCAACCATACAATAGTGTGGGATAATTCCAAAATTATCAGAATTATCACCACTAACCGGCGGTACCATCAACGGCTTTGTTTGGAAGCTTGGCACATCAACTCCGCCCACGCTCCTTTAAACCGTGACGATGGCGGCCTTTTACCTGACACCTATTTACATCTCATCAAAACAAAAGGTCGTTAATTAGTAAGCGTATAAAAGGGTCCTTTTTGCAACACTAGATCACCCCTGATGAAGACACTAGACAGGAGTGTCGAAACGTTGGGTCGTGAATTGTAACTTTTTAAGTTACATTCATCAATTTTCAAACCAGAGTAGCATCAAACCATGTCTCACACAGTAAATTGTTTTCCAGGGTTTCCGTTGTCTTTTAGTTTTGAAATTTTTCTAATAATTTTTTAATAATTATGATTTATATTACGCAGGCGCCTGCGCATAAAGCATTGTTTACATGTAAAACTGCTTTTTGTAATTTGAAGGGAGAGTAAGTTCCATTTTGTTCAGACAATTATAATGACCTACAATAGATATCAGTGTTCTTATTTCAGTTGCGTTCCTCAGAATCGAGAAACGAATCCGTTGAACATAATTCCTCTGGCTTGAATATCTCAAGTTATTACTGAAGTTAATTGGTTTCTGTTGGTGGCCTACTTTGGAGCAGTTTTTAATTGAGTGTCGTGGAACCAAAACCAAAGCAACTACTTTAACCAATCACAAAGGCATGAATAGCGCAATGAGCCAATCAGGATTCAAAGCAATTACATGCAGCCAGCATCAAGAGCGGGAAAAAGCACGTGCAAGTCACGATTGATTTTGGTTTTGCTTCTCATTGGTTAAGAAAGTGCATGGCCGACCAATCACAGCTCGAAGTAAATTAGAATCAAGGCAAGCGATAATTGCTTTCGACACTCAACTGGAAACTGCTTTAGATTATCCTCGGAGATTGAGAGATTGAGTTAGTCGTCAGTCGAAAGTCAAACATGGGAGGAAACATTTTCGTCGAAAACAAAAATCGATCAGGAAATCAAACGCTTTTTCTCTAGCTCTTTTTAACTGACTTTTTCTCGTCCCGACAAGCCATCTTCCCCTACTTTTGCGAGAATGCTTTCAGCCATTAAATATTAAGCGGTATCCACGACACGAAGTCTATAAATGTCCATATCAATAATTCGTTCTTGATATCGGTTATCTCCATTCGTACACTCCATTACATTCCATTGTTGTATTTTGGTGTTAAGGCTGTTGAAGTTCCAACCAATTTATTTTATCCCCTTAAAAACCACCGTGAGGTAAGCGTTCATTAACTTGGGGATTCAGTTGAACACAAATAATTTGACAACGCCGGTCAAAACTCTGAATTAATTTCAAAGTTTTAACACAGAAATGACTTTTTGAAAATTTTGCATTTAATTTTGAAGTGGCTTTATTAGGATTTGACAACTCGCACTGGAGAAAAACAAGAACGTTTTGTCATGTAAGAAAGGAGATCAGGCCGAAGCGCAGATAATTAAGTAAGGCGTGCTGAATAATAAAATCGACGAAATCCACCTGCTGCTGCTGTCTGATTAAAATTGATTCTAAGCTGTGCGTGAAGTTCGTTACTTTCAATGGGATATTTTTTTCGCGTTTCAAAAGCTCAGTAGTCAACCCAGACTCGCTTTGAACTTTAAAGCGACTTCTTCAATTATAGCCACCGGCTGGCTTCAAGAAGTCCGTTGGTTGGAATATGGCCTACCATCAACTTTATGAGAAAACCAGTAGGCGGCTATTTGAACAGATTGTCTTCAAGTTAAAATGTTAAGCTGACAAGCACAACATAATTGCATTTCAAAGAATACTTGATAAAACACGCAACACAAGATTCACTATTTATTTTTTGATAGCTAAGTGAATCGCAGTGGATTTAGACTGACGGTCCTTGTTAGATGGCTAGTCCACTTCATAAGACCAAGAATTGGAGCATGTACTCATCGCATTACAGTCCGGCTGTCGATTCAGCCGCTCACCAAGCGGCAAAATTTGATCTGCACGACGGCGATCTTACAACTTCCAGAAGGCAGGCTTCTGCATATCTACCTTACGGGCGACAACGGTCCGTATTTCCCTATGGAATCGTAAGTGATTATGAGTCAAAAGATGGGTGCAGAAACGTAGAAACCAGCGACAAAACTCATCAGGAAAAACTCGTTTCCATCGCCACAAGGTGGAGCAGCTCTCCTTGTTTAGGTCAACCTCCAAGCGCCGCGAGATGGGGAACAAAGATTTTGCAAACATCAGCACGAAGCTCTGGTAGCGAAAATGGTGACTCAACCGGATTGTCGAAATCTCGTCGTCGGCATTTCCCTTGGCGCATGCACAGCTGTCCGAGCACTCCTGTAAACGATTCTCTTCGCATCGAAATTCCCAAGTTGTCTTCTATTATGGTGCAAGCGCAGTCACTTTCTCTCGTCAGTCGCCCATTACATCCTTCAACTCCTACGAAGTCAAAAACAAGTTCTACAGCAAAAGATTCCTTGACACGCCGTCTGCGGTCCTCGAGTGTCAAATCGATTGAACGGCAAACGAAACCCACCAACGAAGAGTTACACAACAAGGAAAAGACGCTTTCCAAGACGGCTTCGGAAATCAAAATTGAAAACGGGGTCATTTTTATTGAGAACGGGAAAGCTATAGATCTTAGAAAAGACAAACTGGATGGAAAGCATAAACGAAAGACAACAGAAGCGGGCAAAAGCAAGAGTTGCCGCGAATTTCAAGACGCCATGCAAAAGTTTGAGGATGCTCAGCTGAATCTGGAAGAAGAAGTCAATACGAAAGTGAAGACTTTTGAAAGATGTGCTAAAGAGCAAGAATTTTTTATCGAACATGTACAAACCCAGTTCCTGGATTTGTTCTCGGCTGTAAAAGAGAAACGAAAGATGAAAAATGGGAAAAAGTACCGATGCTAAGTTCTTTTTATTCTTTTTTTTTTTCAGTTAGGCTCATATCTGAGTTTGCAAATAAGTTCAATGCCCTTTTTGAATGCAACCTTACTTTGAATTTACACTGGTAATAACAAGTTAAGTGGTGTGTGGACCGGTGCCTTATTTGCAGACAATAATGTGATTTCTCTACCCTACGGAATTTCCTTGTACTTCAGATTTATTTCTTTCGTAAACCTCAAAAATTTCCTAAGTGGTTATACACTAGTTATGTAATGCTCTTGAGCGGTTTACGATGGAATATCCTACGAGTCACTTGTATTTTACTCTCAGACACACCGTTGCTATTTGGTCGAGGGTATATACCAACTGAAGTATACTGAGGTCACTCGTTGGATATCTCATTGTATAGCAGAAAGCTTTGCCTAACTATTTCATACCATGCCACAGAAAATACATGAGCGCGCACACTTAATGCAACAAAAGCCCAGTACAGGGTGGGAGGGGTGGGTTATCGACGTATACGCAACTGTTGTCCTTCATCCTGATTGGTCGTTTCTTCAATGGTATGTTATTACTGAGTAAAGATGTTAAGAGGGGGGTGTTTACGTGACCATGTTTTTTAAGTAACTCTATTTTTAACGCAACAACACGTGGGGTTTCATGATTGATATAGATTCTTATTGTTAAACACTGCAAGTGTGCCAAATACTTGAGTAGTCTAGCTATGAATAATTTAAGAATGCTTTTACACAGGATATGTTAATGGCAAGTGAATGCCGTTTCTATGAGATGCCTGTCCAGCAGGCCTCTCTTGCCTCCTAAATTCGTTTTATTTATGATAAAAACACTCGTTTCCTTCGATAACATGTCACCTCAACTTTCGGCATTTAATACGGAAATTTTATTCGTTTCATTTTCAGAGAGACAATAACGTCGTTATAGGTTCAAAATAAGTTCAAAGAATAAACTTCCGTTCCCTATGTTTTTGTCTGACATTTTCAGCTTAGTCTGAATACGTCGGCCTTTTTTGTCATACGCCAGGTCAAAACACTGAGCGTGTTTTGCAAATTTTTTAGCTCCATTATATCTTACTTTGCTGAGTGTTGAGGCCTACGATGAATAAAGGCTTTAGCTTTGAACTCACTTGCTGTCCGTTTACATGTGTTGTGCTTATTTACATTTAAATTCAGCTGAGCCGTCTATCCAGTTCACCATTGAGCGTGAGAATGATAGACGTTTGTCTTTTCTCGATTTGAATGTCTATAGGGCCCACCGGGGAAATTTAGAGACAAGTGTTTATCGCAAACCCACGCATACCGACAAATATCTCGCATTTGACTCCCACCACCCTCTCTGCCACAAAAAAAAAAAAAATCCGTAACCAGAACTTTGCTCACGAGGGCTGATTGTTTGCCATCTTCATGTGATTCTAGGGCCAAAGAGCGTAAATATGTTTCTGACGTCCTAAAGGTCAATGGCTACCCAAACACTTTCCTCCGTAACTGCTTACTCCTTCTCTTAACACCTCTGGAGACGAGGTTTCGGCTACAGGTTTTGCCGTCATCCCGTACATCCGCGGTGTTACAGAACCCATTAAGAGAGTTTTGTCTAGCCACAATGTTAAAGTTGCACAAAAACCTTTTCAGACGTTGAGTCATATTTTTGCCCAACCTTAAGATCCTGTGTTGAAAGAACAACGAACTGACGCTGTTTATTCTATTTCATGCAATGACTGTGATCATGAGTACATCGGACAGACCAAGCGTCAGCTTGGCACGCTTTTAAAAGAGCATCAAAAAGCAGTTTTTCTTTGCAAAAAGGAAAACTCCGCTTTGTCGGAGCATGCTTGCCAAACCAACCATACAATAGCGTGGGATAATTCCAAAATTATCACCACTAACCGGCGGTACCATCAACGGCTTTGTTTGGAAGCTTGGCACATCAACTCCGCCCACGCTCCTTTAAACCGTGACGATGGCGGCCTTTTACCTGACACCTATTTACATCTCATCAAAACAAAAGGTCGTTAATTAGTAAGCGTATAAAAGGGTCCTTTTTTGCAACACTAGATCACCCCTGATGAAGACACTAGACAGGAGTGTCGAAACGCTGGGTCGTGAATTATAACTTTTTAAGTTACATTCATCAATTTTCAAACCAGAGTAGCATCAAACCATGTCTGTGTTATTCTTAAGTAACGTTTTACTCTTCTCAAATTCATCAAATATTCTCAAAAGTTAGTTTACGTCCTGTTAGCACGCTCGTCTTCGAGCTGCAATCAAATGAGATTTAAGCAATAAAATCATTGAATTTTGAGAGTTTTATAGCAACAATTTTCTTTTAAACGACGTTTATTTTCACCTTTATTGGCCTGAACAACAGTAAATAGTTTGTTACTTTAAAGTAACTGTGTTATTCATTTCATATTATTGCAGTTTCCAGAAGCCTTTCGTTTGTAGAAGCAAATTGTTCCGTACCATTTCAAAGGTAGTCAACCGTATTTAGTAACAGTTAAAGGCAAAGAAGTCTCAAGTTTACAAGTTTCCATTTTTATTTAAACAGTATTGACAGCATTTGCTCTAAGAGCACAAAGTGGTAAAAACTATTAGTAAGAATCTTCGGCTTCAGATGGAGATCAAGATCAGATGGGGCAACTTGAAAACTTTGCACTTTTTTAAAAAATCTGCCTTTGTGTCCAGTAAGATTTTCTACAAGCTGTTCTTCCTTTAAGAAACCAGTTGTCAGTGATACCTTTTTTCTTGAGTTTACTGTACAGTTTCGACGTTGACGAAAGCCTCACCTAGGATCGGTGACTAGTAGGCATCATTTATTTCGTCTGAATACACATCTCTCGCCCTGACATCCGAGTATTTACCCTGCCTGAGTGACCGGCGCGGAAAGGGGAGATTTACCAGCGCGAGGTGGAAAAGATGGAGGCGGGAAACCTCCTTTTCACTTCTCACTCAGGCCGTGCCCAAGAAGTGAGGAATTTGGAATTTCGCCTTGGAGGACGAATACACTGTAGCTCAGTTCGCTCCAGGATTTTTATGGTGTTGTGTTTGTCACTCTGTCTTACCCGCAAGGAATAATTAAATAGTGACTGTTATTAGAAGTAACCCTGATGTAACTGAAAATGGATATCGACTGGACGGCGTATTAATATGGAACGCCAAGGGTGACAAAAGGTTCAAAAATAAAATATAGGTTGTACCACTGAATATGTGCCGTAATGCGTTATATATGGGTTGAAAATTGCACAAATATGGTTCATAATAAGCAAAATATGGGCTTCTTGAAACTCGATATATATGTTGTTGCAGCGTCAAATATATAGGTTGAAATTATCGATTTCTTCGATCTTCGGAAAATCTTCGTAACACGTGGACGCGCGCGTGACGTGGGACAGGTCGAGCGAGCTTTCGCCATTTCGGAATTGATCATGGACAATGCTTATCTTGGAGACTTTTTCGATGGGATTCCGGCTATTATTTTCCAGGCTTGTCGGCATATACACGACGCTGACTTTGAGGTCATCCAGCGAATTCATCGAAGGCTCGGAGATGCTCTGTATTCGCTAAATTATCTTGTTAGTCGAGCGTGTTGTGCAACAAGTCCCCTTGATCTCGATAGACAGAACGATTTTTACTCTCTTATTACAGCCTTGCGATCACTCTACGAGACATAGACACGTAATATTTCAGCCAATGATTCAAGAGAGGATCAACGAGAAGCTTTCTGCTATCGACTGGAGACGCTGCGGTGGGAGGCCAAGGTTTTTAATCAGTCAGCGACGATCAGATTGACGCGTTAGAGAGAAGGAATTACAGCTGGAGAGCAATGTCGAGAATATTGCGAGTGTCAAAAACGAAGACCCACTGGTCTAAAACGAAGACCCACCCTTTTTTTTTCCAGGGAAAGACTATACAGCAAGCTGAATTGCTCTCATTTCTGTAGCGCATAAATTAAAATGTCATCTGAGCCCACAACAAACTTGACAGTTACTTTATCTCAGTCGATACAACACGTGTCAAGTTGTGTAACGCAATTAAATCCAAGAGTATAGAAATATACGTTTTAGTGACGATTTTAGTATATTCGTCTACCAATGAACATTATCTTACTCACTCCACGAGCTTACCACAGGATGCCTTTAATTATTCAGGGAAAGACTATACACAAAGCCAAATTGCTCTCATTTCTTTAGCGCATAAATTAAAATGTCATCTGAGCGCAAAACAAATCTCAGTCGGTACAAGACGTGTCACGTTGTGTATCGTAATTAAATCCAAGAGTATATACGTTTTAGTGACGATTGTAGAATATTTTGTCATCATGAATATTCTATTTTTCAAGCGAAAAAACGACATTCTCAACGCAGAGATACATGTGAAAGCGATAATGTAATTTTCCCGGGAAAATCAAATTCCTGTAGCACGTGGTGAATAAATTTGCGAGTCACGCACAGTTGACCTTTGCGCCTTTCTGTTAAATGATAAGGACAGTATAGCAAAGTAATGAAGTCACCTCATCGTAAGATAATGTTCATTGGTAGCCGAATAAGAGTATTATTCTTAACGACCATTTAACGAATACATGGATGCGCCTGCTGAAATCGATTATTGTTTACGCCTGACATCCTGATTCCCCAGCCATCCCCGATAGCTCTCCACGAGCTAAAAACCGGTGGGTCTTCGTTTTAGAGCAGTGGGTCTTCGTTTAGGACCAGTGGATCTTCGTTTTAGACCAGTGGATCTTCGTTTTAGACCACAGGGTCTTCGTTTTAGACCAGTGGGTCTTCGTTTTTGACACTCGCAATATTCTCGACATTGCTCTCCAGCTGTAATTCCTTCTCTCTAATGCGTCAATCTGATCGTCGCTGACTGATTAAAAACCTTGGCCTCCCACGACCCCGCAGCGTCTCCAGTCGATAGCAGAAAGCTTCTCGTTGATCCTCTCTTGAATCATTGGCTGAAATATTACGTGTCTATGTCTCGTAGAGTGATCGCAAGGCTGTAATAAGAGAGTAAAAATCGTTCTGTCTATCGAGATCAAGGGGACTTGTTGCACAACACGCTCGACTAACAAGATAATTTAGCAAATACAGAGCATCTCCGAGCCTTCGATGAATTCGCTGGATGACCTCAAAGTCAGCGTCGTGTATATGCCGACGAGCCTGGAAAATAATAGCCGGAATCCCATTGAAAAAGTCTCCAAGATAAGCATTGTCCATGATCAATTCCGAAATGGCGAAAGCTCGCTCGACCTGTCCCACGTCACGCGCGCGTCCACGTGTTACGAAGATTTTCCGAAGATCGAAGAAATCGATAATTTCAACCTATATATTTGACGCTGCAACAACATATATATCGAGTTTCAAGAAGCCCATATTTTGCTTATTATGAACCATATTTGTGCAATTTTCAACCCATATATAACGCATTACGGCACATATTCAGTGGTACAACCTATATTTTATTTTTGAACCTTTTGTCACCCTTGGCGTTCCATATATTAACCCGGGGGAATGTTCAGGAGCCACGAGATCTGGGTGAGAGCGTACAGTAAACCAGGCCCAGGCCTGCTCGACAAGATGGTGGACTGAAGGATGTTGAAGTGAATTTTGTTTTTTTCTTTAAAATTTTATAGTATTCGTCGTCTAAATGGCAAAGCAACGAGTTGTAATTGTTCCTGGAAACGGCGGAGGTGATGTTGAACACGCTAATTGGTATGGTTGGCTGAAGAACAAGCTTACTGAGGTGAGCAGAGAAATTATTGACGTCAAGAGTTGATAAATAATTTGAACCTCACGTGGTTATTGTGAAACAACTGCTGTTTTTTCTTTTAATTTAAGCGAGATGTTGACTGTGTGCTAAAGAATATGCCTGACCCAGGTAATGAATACTTACTTAGATGTATGTACCATCCCGCGTTAGCTACGTTGAACATACAAACAAACAAACACGAACGAACGAACAAACAGATACACACAGAAATCATAGAAATAAATAAATAATAATTAATGGAAAGAAATTCTGATCTGGTAAATCTCCGCAGTCTTGGCACGTGAAGAAATGTGGATTCCATTCATGGAAAAACAACTCAACTGCAATGAAAACACAGTGATTGTTGGACATAGCTCTGGAGCAGAGGCTGCAATGAGGTGGTAATAACCCTTTCATTCCCATTATCAACATGCGTTTTCTCCTTACAATTCTCGATTATTTCATGTTACATGTAGGGAGAATTTAATGATAATATAATAATAATAATAATTTATCATTAGTGCTATTTACAAATGCTTATCGAAAGCACCTTACAGTAATTAAGTGGCAACTATTTAACTGATATATCAATTTGTAAAAACTTTGTCAACTAATCCCTAGTGATGATTTCCTGTCTTCTTTTGCCCAGTTTGCATGTTGAACCAGTGATATGGTGAGAAGTGATCACTATTGGGACGTAAAGGCTTTAAAGATACTAGTATGACCTTTTGTCTGAAAGCTACTGATTGAGCAGTTATTTTGTATAGTGTGATTTATTATTCATTTTTACAACATATGATAATGAATGAAAGCCACTTGCCCCTTTCCTCCAAAACATTTATTTTCACCAGTCTACCTATTTCAAGTTTTAAGTTGAATCCACTCTATATTGTATCTCATTTTGGCAATTTGTACAATGCAGGTATGCAGAGAAGCATTCTGTTCTTGGTGTGGTTTTAGTATCGGCCTGTGTCACAGATTTAGGAAATCCAAATGAAAAAGCCAGTGGTAAGATATCAAAGTAATAAGGAACCTGAGCTGCATGAATGCTAGTCTGAAATGACCCTTGTCCTTATCATGACTGGGATCAATTTTCTTCTTACATTGATGAGAGTAAAGGGAGTTGATAGTCAAGGATGAAGAGTATTGATTTTTAAGTAAATTCTTCTGACAGGAAAGTGAGAATATACATTTTAATACTGGGACTCAATCTGAGGCATTAGGTTGTTGTTTAGTTATCAAACACTGTACATGAAGGAAAAAGAAGTCCGAGCTTTTAGTGCCCTTGTGAGGTTATCTTTGAAAAATTTGCATTGTGTACTCCCTTTTTTATATATATATATTGAAATTGAAATTCCATCCTGCCAGGTAATACTTGGTGGGTATTGGTGGGGTATCCTCCCCTGAGTGTCAAAGATAGGAATGGTAATAACACATATGTTTTTTTCTGGTGACCCCTCACAATGGTCTTGAAGAGAAATAAAATTTATTGTGGTGTCTTTTCAGCTCATTACCAGGAGTTTCATTAGAAGCCAGCAACTGGTGAAATCTGCCGCCTACTTTGTCTAGATTTTCACTCAAATGATTAAAAAGTGTTCATCAGGTTGCCACCTACTTTGGTTAGCTCAGACAACTATTCCAAAAAATATTGAAACATCAGAATTATGGAAACAGATGAAGCGAGATGCAGCAGACTGTCCAGTTTTCCCTTTTCTAACCTTCAGTGTTTTGGTGCATGAGCTCCTTAAATTTGTCAGACTGTCACATTGTCAAAGTGGTCAAACAGAGAATTAACTCTGAAGTGTAAATTAAAGTGCTAAGAGAAACCCATGAAAAACCACTGGGCATTAGCCCTAGTAAAGGGTATCAGGGAGCCACATGAGGCAAAGAAAAAATTCTTATGGCCTTGGTGGGAATTGAACCCACAACCTCCGGATTAGATCTACCGTTGCTCTGCCGACTAAGCTACGAGGTCAGATAGAGAAAGTTGGGGACGATTAGGGTTGTGAATCGTGGCGAAGAGAAAGTAAGGGTACATGTATATGTTATGCCGCGTAATCGTCCCCGACTTTCTCTGTCTGACCTCGTCACATTGTTTCATGTCCTTTCAGGTTATTACAATCGACCCTGGGAATGGGAAAAGATTAAACAAAATACACAGTGGATTGTTCAGTTTGGATCAACAGATGACCCCTTTATTCCCTTCAGTGAACAAGAGCAAGTTGCTGAAGGAACAGCTTCAGAGTTTCACAAGTTCTCTGATAAAGGGCATTTCATCTCCATGGCATTTCCTGAACTTTTGACCATTTTGATGAACAAGCTACAGAAAAACTGAGATGAATATTATTAATTTGCATTTACATGTAGGTACAACTAATGCAAAATACTGTTGCCTATCAATAACCCTTATTTGATTAACAGATTCCATTGGTCAGAGTACACACTCAGACAAATGGAATCTATTAACTTGGTTTATTGCTTTTCTTCAACTGATGATGTCAGTTGTCTACACTTTAAACTCCTCTAGAGCAATAAAAATGTGAGATTTACACCATCAATAATCTTAATACTAATACTCATAGAGCTATCTCTAATTCTGGTCCTTAACATATCTGAAAACCCAGCTTTTGACATGTAGTGATTGCATGATTATTCAACATTGATAGTTACAATTAAATCCAATGTTCAGGGATCACAGAATATTTTTAAGGGGTCAGTAGATATGGGTCACGCAGCCAGCTTTCCTGGGTTTTTGACCTGACAACCCGTTCTTTTCTGGAACACTAAAATCAGATGTAAGACTTTCCATGAGTTCTTCTTTTATGAAACTTGAAAGTTTGTGGATAGTGAGATGTCCTTGCAAAGCAAAGTCCTTCCTGGATTTCTTACTCATTAAAAGATTTGATTTGCTCCTGCAAATAAGCAAATACTAACAAAAAATCTGGTAATTCAGTGTTATCCTGATGCCAGTGGTAATGTATAGTAACTATTAAGTAACAAATTAACTGTACAAATTTCCTCATGATGCAAATTTAGTATATGGTTTATATACTTGCCAGTTCTTTAGTTTAAATATTGTTAGTTACCTTGACAATGGCATAACAATGTCACTGAAAGATCATTTTTCTTTTATTGTGCTTTAATGGTAATGTCAGGGTTTTACTTTTGTGCTGTAGAATTAAATTGTACAGTTAACTTGTGAAACAAATGGCATCAACCTGATGTCTTCCTCTAAATGTTGAAACACCAAACAAGCATTCTTGTGCTAATACAGACTCCAGGATCTGCTCCTTCATGGCTGTGACATGTTCAGCAAACTGTGAAGCTGTCATCTGTAGTAGCTGCTCTGCTGTGTGATTGGTCAAAAATGCTGTGATGCTGCTGTTAGAGTCATGCAACTCAAGACTAAGGTCGTACTGCCACCTCCAGTGTGCTGATGGAGATTTCTGGAGGAAAAGAATGCATGGACGAACTCTTTAACCGTTGAAGCCCTAACAGTGACCAAAGCTTACTTTCTCCTCACAGTGGCACAATTTCAGCCAATACACAGGTTATGAGAATATGGAAAATGATCATCAAACATGAAATGTCTTGATGTTCAAATTCTCTGAACTAGTAGTATGAGGAATATTAGAAGACCAGTTACCGGTAATATACATGTTGATGTCAGGGTCAAAGGGTTAACCTGAGCAATGACTAACATGTAGTTTCAGGTGATGAAGGGAAATGGTCACCAAAGATGAATGTCTTGTTTCTACGATTTCTCCCAACTAGTATGATAGGAACTGTTTAGAAAACAGTGGGATTTTGTACTTTGATATCTGGGGTTAAAGGGTTAAAATCTAGAAGAAATCTTAAATTTGATTTTATGAATTCCCAAAAAAGAGATTCTCAAGCAATTGCTGTGTTAGAAATTCGATCTGAATGTTCACATTTTTGGATTCTAATCACAAACCCAGATGTTAGAACCAACTACACGTAGTACAGGGCCACATGAAATTTCCACTCAGCAGCTTTCATTTCAAAGGTCACAGTTTAGGATTTCTTCTACAAACTCAAATGTTTGAACTAACTTGAACAGCATAATGAATAGTACCTTAGGTAAGTGCTGGATGACAGCTTCCATTTTAGTGACTGATCACAATGAACTGCTAAGTAGCTTTCACTTCTATGGTCTGGAAACTCTAACAGAATTTGCTCAAAAGTCCAGTATGTGCATAAGGGGTTTCATTGGAAGCTGGCAACCAGCGAAATCCAATGCCTACTTTGTCATAATTTACCTCTCACCACTGCCTACTTTGTCTAGATTTTCACTTGAATGGTTAAAGCATGTTCATCAGGTTGCCGGCTACTTTGGTTAGTTCAGACAGCTAGCGCTATTTCAAAAAATATTGAAACTCTGGTGCATCTGACTAAGATTTTGGGATTAAAGGACTTAAACCTCACCAGTTGACCAGGTTTGTGCAGCATTTCATTTAAATGAGTAACACTACATTTCTGACAGTAAAACTGTCCTGAATGGCCATCCACCTCACCACGACATGAAACATGGACCCTGATTGTGTGACTGCTACTAACACTGTTGACTTGTGCGATGACTGCTTGACACACGCAGCTGTTAAACTCATTGATATCTTTGACACAGACAGTAGATGACAGACACTTAGTGGCCAACCAGCCAGGCATTGCACTAATATTCCAGATCCTAGCACCATTGTTTGTTTCAAGGGTTAATGAACTGGATGAAGAGGAACCTGCAAGGATGATTTGAGAATTATATTACACATGTACAGTGCTGTCTACAGCATTGCATTAAATGTGAGAAACTGGACCTTTACTCTGTTTGGTGCTTTATGTTTTAAGTAAATTATTCACTAACATTTAGAAACAGAAGGTTAGTAGTTTGTTTCTTTTCTCTGTTGATGCAGACAAGAAAGTTTACTTTGCCTCTGCTTCACTACATTTGTACAAAGGAATAACTAGCAGAAGAGGAGTTGCTTTTCTTGATAGCTTCATTGAATGCAGTTGAACAGTCAACAACAAAAACATAACGAGCACGACAGATGCAAGATCTGTTCCTTATGATATGTTAATATATATATGTGCTCAACCATGTTTTGGTTGATTTTCAGATTGTCTGTTGAGTTGGGTTTGGTAATTGAAATCAAAATTCTTTAGGTTTTAATGCATGTATTACATCATGTTTGGTTGCCAAATTGTAGAGTCAGCTTGTCTGACATTCAAATGAAGAACATTCTCAGCTTTTGTAGCTTACCTGAAGTGTGAACATTCTCCAACAAGATACTTTGGCCTTCATACAGTGAGCAGTGATAATCTCTTGTGTGATCAAACACTGTAATAGACTGGATCCCTGTGTCATCTTTTGCAGTGAGAACAAACTTGTGTCCTGATACCTGATGTTGTGTGAATACTTCCAGTACACCCACTCTTGTTATGGTACAATATATTGTCACCCTGGTCATGTTTGACCTGTAGTAACATAAACATGAATGGGCATGAAACATATGCTCTTATTTCATGTACATCATTCACACTCAGAAGTTTGTCTGGTTCACTTCCTTCTCTTTGCCCATTCTGGTTTTCACTGCAGTTGTTCCTTGGCCATGCTATCAATTTGGACCATTTGCAGCATTACTGAAGTTCATTTATGGTGTCCCCAGTTAGCACTGCCATGCATGTTATATTGGTTACAACTAAATGGAGTTATTTATTTATAATTTATTATCATCTTAAGTACTAATACCTGATATCACTGAGAAATATTTGTTCAGGAAATGTGGAATAGTCCAGCATCCCCAAGTTGTCTTTCATTACACTCACAGGGGTCCCCTGAGTACTTGACATCTGGCTGGAGACAAGCTCCCTCACCGGGTCGTGTGACATGCACAAAATAACCGTACCGGGGCCATATTCCAACAAAAACATTTCATCTTGGCTCGGCACAACAAAGGGTTGATTGATAGCGAGAGTGTCGCCCTCTTTGAATAAGTTAGCTAGGGGAAGCTGTTCATCCCATAAACAAAAATTGACGTGTATTCCTTCACGATCAACGATTTTTACACAACGTTTGACGCTTGTTTGTCCATTCGGAAAATGAACCGTTTCCTCGATTCCCAAATCTGCAACTTGTACCATGATATCACATCCGTAACGAGGGTATGGACTTTCATCGATTCCTTGAAAAGAGCCAAAGTTTTCAAACCTTGACAGGTCGTCATCTCGACACAGAATCACCACATTTTCTGAAGGAAGAAGGTGAACTTTATGGCCAGCGTACGATAAACCTTTACCTTGAATCAAACGACAACTGGTGAATCGGAGAGTATGGTTTCTGATATTTGTTGTTGGTACCTGGCAAAGTTTTTGATGCATGTACATCCCTAGCGAATTCTTTCCTTTGTGATCACGTAAAATCGCTATATTGGTATGCGTGCTGGGGACTGTCTCAATGCTTTGAACCGTTGCCTCGAGGATTGATTCGTATCCGATATGGCGACTTTCGAACACCGAATCAACTGTGATCTTTCTCGCTTTCTGTCCTTCCAAACGACCTTGAAACTGACTGAATTGATTCCACGATTGTTGGATCTCGGCTAAAATAATCGCTTTTGTTATGCCTGAGGGGTAGCGAGAAAGGAGCGACACAAGCTTGACGAAAAGCCAGTTCCACTGAGGAAAGCATTTTCCATTTGTACGGTCTTGAATGTAGTTTCTCAAGGAAATAACACACTGTTCAAACATAATCGATATATCAAAGTTGTTTTGTGACTCACGCGAAGTTTGTTTTTCGGTTTTCCCGCCTTCCCGCCTCAACTTAGTAGCCACTCGGTAATGGGGAGTGGTTACACAGCAACTCACCCCATTCCCCCTCGCCCCGTTCATCATGGCGGCCAATGTTGTTGGAAAACTATTTTAACTTTTTGTTTGTTATGGTGAAATGCTCTCCTTACTTCCCTTTTTAGCTTATATGTAATTATTCCTTCCACAATGGCTAGTTACAGAGTCAATTCGTTGTTAAGACAGCTGGGTGTTTGGAGATGTTTTAGCACAAGAAGATCAGATGAATCAATCATGAATGTGTTCGATAGGAAAGCAAAGAGAAGGCAAAGGAACAGAGCAGCTATGAATGATAACGTGGCCGTCTATGACTATCTTAAAGATGAGGCAAGTCACTTACTTAAAGGAATTTCTTGTTTGATGAGTGTAGATAAAGGCTCTCTGTTGACATACAAGCATCTTCTGTGGCAGTGGGGTTAAAGTGTTGGAGGGGAGGGGTGGTACCACGAAAGGGGTACTTGCATTGTTAAGGCATGGGAAGGTAAAATGAGGCAACAGTTCATTGACAACCAGGTATGTCTCCCTGTTTGTCTGCCTGTCTGTCTATGTCTGTGTTGTAAGTCAAAATGAATTTCAGGTCAACATGTTGTTTCCTAATCTAGTGTGAAATGTCAGCTGTCTCCTCCCCCTAATCCGTAGGGGGCGTGGGAGAGAGAGAGAGAGAGAGAGAGTCATGGATCACAAATAATTAAGGTTAGGAGACAAAGGGAATTGAGAATCAAATTAGTTTGAAATCATTTTAAACTGAATTTCATTTTGACCTACAACATCTGTTTACCTACTGGTCCAATGTGAGAGGTGATGGGATGCTTTTTCAATCACTCAGCTGTAGAAAATTTTATGTAGTTTATGGTCATTTTTTGTTATATGTTTGATCATGTGTGGCTGATCTGGCATTTATAAATGTTGCTTGATATGGAGTCAATTTTTGACATGTGGCACCATTACTGTACAGTGGCTTTAGAGGTGTCGCCGATCCTTAAAAAGGTGGCCAGTCATTGTTAATCCATACCTTACCTGAAAAAGTACATCCATCTGGCCAAATACTATTGTACCTTTTCCAAAATTTATGTTTTTGTATCCAATTTTACTAATTGATATGTGGGGTAAAAACCAGAGCTTTATTTTTTATTGATTATTATTTGATTTTTTATTGTAGGTTGCAGAGAGGGTTGCTGACAGAGTTGGTGACATTGCTAGGTGAACTAATCTCTATTCAAATTAAAGTGAATTGGATTAACGCTTTAATCCCTACTTTGTGTTAGTGTTTATTGTCTCCTTATAGTACAGCAATAAAGCTCAATCAAACATAAAGGTTGCAACAAAAAAGGAAGTGACAAGTTCATGTTGATTGTTTAACAATAATTATTTAATTCTCCTCATCGTTACCACAGAAAATATATGGAAAATAGTTTGGAGATTATACATGCTGATATTACACATATAGGAATAAAAGGTGAAATTTTCCTGGGTGGAGGGGGGCATTCATGGCTTAGATCTTCTGGAACAACATTTTTTCACATAATGGATCTTTCATCAACCCATGGAACTGTGGAAATCTGCATCTGTTTCAGGCACTTTCCAATGGCTTTGGATCTTGGGTGTGGTAGAGGGCATATCTCAAAATACCTAACCAAGGTAAGTATACTGCTAATGTTTTAAAGCCTGGTTTGATTTGTGGAATTTAATTCGTTCAGGGCAGGAAAAAGTAGCTTGAAGATGGTCAGGACAGAATTGTGTAAATACCTTTATTATATCTCTCATTTAGTACATGCACTGTGATTTGTCAATTTTGTGGGCTGAACTTTACTGTACGGCCCACTAAATTTGAAAGTTTTCTTTCTCGCTTGCCTGACTAACCTCAAAGATATAATAAATATCTTACTAACCTCGTTTTCTCGGTCCCTACGGTAAGTTACGGATCCTCATTTTTTCCCGTTGATTTATGGCCTGTGCGCTTTATATTACAGTACGGATCTCAAACTTGGTTAGTAAGAGGTATGTTCTCACCTGTGATAAGAAACACCTCCTCATGTAAATACAGAATTTTAACATAAACGGGAGATAATTCCTCAAGTATCTAAGAAATTATCTCCTGTTTACATGTTACACAAGTATGAACCCAGCTGTTTATTTATGTGCTTCTGCTGTTTGGCCTGGAGGAATTAACTGGTGATTTTGACCAAAAGGCATTCATAGACTTTTTAGTTTACTTTTACATGTCCTTTCAGGGCTCAAAACTAACTTTTCAGGTTACTAGCCAAGTGGCTGGTGCACATGTTTTGTGCTAACATGTTCACTGGCCAAAATGGCTAGTGAAGGGCAAAACTTACTAGCCAAAACAGAATTGTTACTAGTCTGTGGCTAGTTGGTTACCGTTAGTCTCGAGCCCTGTACTTTGTTGTTTGTTTTTAAAGGGCAGGTCTGTTTTGGGGTATTACAATTACGGAGTTTACAACTGAAAGGCTAATAAACATTTCACAGGAGCAAGTTGGAACTTTGGTCATGACTGATATGGCAGAGAAGATGTTGGTAAGTCAGAATTCAGAAGTTGGATTCACAAAACTGTCTTGAGTAAACTAAAGTTGAATCCCAAGTATTGTTGGCATGCAACTGCCTTGAATGTTTTCAAATAATGCTTTGGGTTAATGTCAAACTAAAAGGCCACAAGTCTGTGGCCTTGCAGATACTACTACTGCTTGGTGGTTTGATTGGCCAGAGTTGCAAAAATGAAAAGAAAAAAAAAGCAACAGATAAAGACAATGAAGGTTTAAAAAACTTGATGAAATTCTTTGGTTGACTAATTGTTTGTTTTTTCTCTCTTTCTGTCTTGTACATTACAACCCTGAGAGAGCATGATGTTAATTTTTGTGACCATTCAACTCAGTTTGTATTTCTATTCTGTGTAGGTTTTTGCCCAGTTGAGTTATTTTTCTGCCTTATATTCATGTATTTTATCTTTGTGGCAAAATAAAATGGTTGATTGATTGGTTATTCAAAGCCTAGTGAAATGCTTGCTGTTATGAACTACAATCTTGGACAAAACTGTTGAGAAAATTGAGCTTCAAAGCCCCTTTATTTGAAAACACTAACAGCTGAGTTTGACCACACCCACCCCCTCCCCCAATTCAATGTTGTTTGTGGCTCCTAAACGTTTCCCCAAGAATTGTGGCTTCCTAAATTCAACATTGAATAGCGGGAGAGGGGAGGGGAAGTTACTGTTAGTAGTAATACTGTTGAGCCAGAGGTTTGCGTGAACGAGTTTTGGACGCAAAGAGGCCAGTTTTCTCAAGTAGTTTTGTCCAAGATTGTAGACAAGCTTGTGAAACATCATTTTTTGTAGAAGCAAGGAATATCACTTGCATACCTGGGCCATCATTATTGATAGTAATCTGATTCATACTAAGTATCTTTTTCTTAGGTTCAGTGCCAGCCATGTGAGTTTTCAACTCTTAAACTTGTGGCAGATGAGGAGTTCTTACCGTTTGCTCAAAGTTCCTTTGATCTTGTTGTCAGCAGTTTGAGGTGTGCTTTTGAAATACGATTTTCTTGAGCAGTTTGGAGAAGTCAAATTCTAGTGAAACTATTGTTTCTTGTATGCAAGGCTCATATGCCAACAGGTGCTACAGACCATGTGTCTTCAATTAAAAATGAGGACGTTTTTGAAGTCTAATTTTGTCAGCATTTCAGTAGAAGGTTTCTTGGAAATTATTCTCATGCAAAGATAATCATGTTGAAATAGGAAACATTAATGGTGACATCAAGTCATGGATGAGGTTACAGTAAACTTGGTATAGAACTTAAAAGTTTCAACCCTATATACTCAACTGACGCGAGATGTTTCAAGGATGATGTTAAGAATGACATGAATGAACACATAAACACTTTAAGATCTAGGACAGTTAATACATGCTATGTATTATTAAACACACGTTAAAGAATATATATTCACCACCTGTTTTCCATGGGAACTGGTGTGAATACTAAGGGCACAGACAACACTCTAGTGAGGTGTTGTTAGTATGACACTGTGAAACTCAGAAAACCACATGTATGAACACTAAGAACTATGTCTGGAATGTTTGTTGTTCTTCAACCTATCAGATGTGTGATGAAACCATAAGAATAAACCAGTAACCACAAAAGTAGTTGACTTGACAGATTGTGGTTTAATCATCTTCTTTCTGATTGGTATTCTTTTGCAGTGCAATAGACATTCTAGAGTGACATATTTCTAGTGTTCAGCAATTTCTGAGTTTCGCAGTAAGTAGGAAGTATAGAGGTTTTATGAAATATTTTTTTTATAAACCAGTTCACTGTGACTTGCTCAGTTGATGTAAATTGTTACTTACTAGTAAGAGCACAGTGACACTGAGATCATTCAAAATGTTCAAGTCTAGAGAAATGAGATTGGATCTATAGTTATGTTTTATAAGGCCATACCTAAATGTAATATTACAGCAATAAAGTTTTTAGCTACAAATCCAGCTCTCATCTGATCAGTTACTTTGATATTGTTTCTGTCAACAGTCTCCACTGGGTGAATGATTTACCTGGAACATTTAGACAAGTAGGTTTACAACAAAGTTATTTTTATGTGTATGAATCAAATTGACAAGCAAATCTCTGGTACAGAACAAAGATTCAAGATTATCTTACTTTTGTGCTACAGCTAGTGTTCTTCTCTTTCAATACGTCATCACATATTATGACCTTGATGGTTTTTTCTTTTTTCTATATTCAATACTTTACTTCATTTTCCCCTTTAGATCATGCACTGCTTGAAAGAAGATGGAGTGTTCATAGGAGCCATGTTTGGTGGGGAAACTCTTTATCAACTTAGAGTTGCTTTGCAGTTGGCTGAAATTGAGAGGGAGGGGGTAAGTTTATAACCAAGACCACCAAGTAGGGGTGGGTGGAGAATTCTTGTAAGAAGTGAGGTAGTGTGGGGATAATGATAATATTGCCATCTGAGGAGGGTTAAATGTGGTTCAAATGTAATCAAGTGGGGGTGGGTGGGAAATACACATAAAATTATCTTGACATTGCCAAGAGGATGGGGTGACTGTGTGACCAAGTAGAGAGGGGTTAGGTGACTTATCTGATCATACCCTAGTAGTATTGTAGGTGGGTAAATAATCACAGTGAGAGGGTTAGTGTTGTCCAGATATATAACAAAGTGGGGCAGGGTGGGGAAAAACTCAAAGGGATGGAGCAAGTGTGGTTCAAGCATAACCATGTCAGGCTGGTTGGGGATAGAAGAAGTAACTGGTAATTAGTTGGTTGGGATTGTTGATACCAGAATGCAGCAAAAATACAAAGGAGACACAAATAACAGTTGGAACTGGATTCCTCATTTGTAGCCTGTGGTGCCACTCAAGACCTAGGTGAATATCAACTGAAGATATAGTAATACTGGCAATTGGTTTACTGTCTTCAACGCAGGCTGTTAAAATTAAGGGTTGAAAGATTTGTAGCTGGTGAACCAGATTAATACAATGTCTATCTTGGCTATTTTCGTCTCAGCTGCTTTTGTATTTTCAGGGATTTGCTCCTCATATTTCACCATTCGCTGAAGTTAGAGATCTTGGCAATTTGTTAACAAGAAGTGGATTCTCTCTTACAACTGTGGTAAGTTCCAGACAGTGCTCAACAATGTGTTTGTTCATGAGTGTGGATTATGAAATCATATATTAATTATTTAAACTGTAGATTAAAGAATGAAGATGCAAGTGATCATTGCAGTTGTGAACACCACTTGAGCAGTTGTGAAAATAAAATGATCTTGAAAAAGTTCAGGCTCGTGTGGGAGTTGAACCCATGACCTCTTCAATACTGGTACAGTGATGTATTACTTAAGCTAAGAACAGCCTGTGTGGCAGGCGTAAAAGCAACCCTCCAAGTTGCGACCATTTTAGTCGCCATGGCGACTAGAATTTTGGAGCTGGTGACTAACTTGAAAGGGAAGTCGCCAGCCTGGTGACTTAAATCAACATGATAAAAATCCAGTCAAAAAAAATATAAAGGCTCTGAGCATTATGAATTCACTTGTTAAATTTAACTTCATTTGCCATTTTAAATCTACTGAAACTGAGACACAAATAGAATAAAGTTTCAACCGTTTGTTCCAAGAACCCAACAATTCACATTTTACAGTATGCTAATTTCGTATGCGACAAACTTCGTTCCACTTGAGTGAACATTAGGACATGATGATTTCACCTTTGAACATGCGACAATGCACGCAATCAAAAAAAGAAGAGAAAGTGAAAAATTGGAAATTTGGAAAGGCCAACAGTGACCGGATCTACAGTGTATTAATTTTGAGAAGTACGTTTTGTAACAGCGGAAGCAAAACCACTTCCATCCAAAGCAAAACTGCCAAGTGACATAGTGCGAACATTTGCCGTATTTAAATTGTGCCATAAACATAAATTTAGACTTGCCACAAGTTGACTGCGAAAATGCGAAAGCGAGGGACAAACTCCGAGTGGTCCGTTTTCCGCTGGTCCACCTAATTATCTATTCTAGTGGAGAGTCTAACATAAATTTAATGATAAATACTGCAATGGAAAGTGACTTCGTAATCCACTTGTGAGAACAAATTAGAACCTGGATGTGTTTTACGTCTTGTAAAATATCACAGTTTTCATCGATACAAAACAATGTTCAAGCTTATTATTTCGCATTCAACTTGAATTGTTTGTAATATTACTCAAAAAATTCAAGCATGAACACTCCTGCTGTTGTTAATCCAGCTGAAGTTTTCGATTTCCGTCATTAAAACAGAGAACTCCTTGAGAG
Organism: Galaxea fascicularis; assembly: GCA_948470475.1. Taxonomy (NCBI): domain Eukaryota; kingdom Metazoa; phylum Cnidaria; class Anthozoa; order Scleractinia; family Euphylliidae; genus Galaxea; species Galaxea fascicularis. Next base: position 27,299,941 of record OX419337.1, read on the forward strand.
AACATTTGAGTAAAAATAAAAGTTTGCTTTATGTTTTCATCAAGAAAGTAATGCCACCAGTGATGATTTTAAATATACGTTGGCCAACACTTTCCATCATCTAGTTGCTGCAGTCTGTATGGTATAATCTGTGCCATCTACATTTATGTTTTGCTTATTTCTGTGTTTTGTGAAGTGATGGTTTTCGTTTTTTTGTTTAATATTTTATTTTTTCATTTTCTTTTTGTCGATCAAATTTTCTCGCGGGAAAAAATGGTGGTAAATTCGCACATACTCACGCTTTTTGGCGCGTAGATTTCACAGCCAGCTTTACCTTAGTATGTTTGTGTGAAGAAATTGTTATTGTTTCTATTACCAGTGTATTACTGTCTGTGTCTGAGGACATCCGTGTTGACATTTTGAAACCATTATCATTTAGTTGTAAAAGATGTATCAAAAGTGGCTCAGGGATAGCACTTTAATTAGTTATTATTAATTTATATATATTTATTACTTAATTATTATTAATTAACTAATTAATTTGCATATTTTGGCGACTAAAATTTTTTATTGGTGACCAAAAATAAACATTCAGTGGCCAAATGGCCACTAAGGACAAAAGTTAACTTGGAGGGTTGAAAAGGGGAGGGGGATGGGGATGGGGAGCGAGAAAACGAGAGAAAAACGACAGGGGGCTGTGAGAAGAAGGGAAAGAACACCTGCCTGAAAGACTGTGTAATTTGAATCCCTCCCACCAATTTTGGGGTGATTCAATTAGGGTAACTGTCAATACAGCCTCCAATCAGTAACAGGTGCATGTGGTTCTGCTTGGCTGAATTCATGCTGTGAAGGCCTAAGAGTTTAGAAACCAACTGTTTTGTTCACAATATAATATACAATTATGAAAAAAAAAAATTTGAGTGAAACAGAATTATATTTTTGGTATAAACTCCAATGAAGGAGAAAGGCAAAGGAAAACAGCAAGTGAAACAAAACCTGCAGATTCTGTGCAATAAGATTCATATCTACAGGAAGCCATTAAGCCCATTATCATTTGGGAATTTTGTATTTTTGCTGTCAGGGAAATAGCAAAGTCCTCCAAACTTCAAATTTACAAATTGGTCACATGTGACATAGATTGACTGTGGATAAAGATTGTTTTCAGATTGTCTAATAAAGGCTACTGTGCAGGTGCAGTCATTTCTTTGAGAGGGGCGGTTTGTCATCCCCTCATTTATTGTGGGAAATAATCCCCTGCCATGAGTTCTTCAGTGTTAGTTTCTCATTTTTGTTAGGATTATGATGAGATTACAGTAGGATATCCCAGCATTCTTGAACTAATGCACGACCTGAAAGGCATGGGTGAAAATAATGCTTCATGGAACAGAAAGAATTTACTGCACAGGGATACCATTCTTGCTGCTTCTTCAATATATAAAGGTACAAGCCTTCTTTCAGATCGACTTATCTGTTATTTTTTACTAATGAATATAACAGTTCAATCCACAATTAAGTGGCTACCTTGGGGATATGGATAATAGCTGCTTTATGGGGGCTGGTGGCTTAGTAGAGGTAAAAAACAATAGAAGAACACTCATTATTATATCTCTCAGTTAGTATGCGTGCTGTGATTGGTCAATTTTGTGGGCCATACTTTACTGTACGGCCCGCTAAATTTAAAAGTTTTCTTTCTCACGCACCCAATTAACCTCAAAGATATAATTTTCTTACTAACCTCATTTTCTCAGGCCATACTGTAAGTTATGGATCCTTGTTTTTTCCCCTTGACTTATGGCTCACGCGCTTCATGCTTGGGCCATAAGTGAACAGGAAAAAACTCGGTCCATAACTTACAGTACAGACCTCAAACTCAGTTAGTAAGAGGTATTTGGGACTTTGATTACTGGCCACGTAGTATGAGGTGGCTGCTTAATAGGGGGTTGACTTTATCTGTTATGTAAAAATGTGCTCCATATTTATTTGTGATTGACTCTACCTGCTGTTCAAGAGAGATTATTTTAATTACTTAATTACTAATCTACTTTTGTTCGTATTCCTTCTCAGAGATGTATGGTTTGGAAGATGGTGGCATCCCAGCTACCTTTTGTGTACTTTACATGATTGGTTGGAAGCCACATGAATCCCAAGTAAGTCAATGAAATGTCAGTTTTAGCCATGACAAAGTTCTCGAAATAGTTCCTTTCTGACTCTTGAATTGCAGCAATAAATGAATTACTTATGATGGACTGGACAGTCTGGGACTCCAACTGTGTACCACTAAATCCTACTAGATTGAAAGGTGTATGCCTTACCACTAGACCACATTTGGTAATAACTGAATCAGTCAAGGTTGCTAGTGATCAACCATACAAAATAAAATTACTGTAAAAAAAAAAAAAGTAAATGAAAAAGCAAAACAAATTCATTTCCATCAACTGGAGATAAATTGTCAGAAAAAAGACTAAGGAAAGCATAATTATACAGAAAACAGGAACCAGAATAAAGGAAACTTAGCCTACAAAGATAAAATGTAGGGAAGGCTAGTTGCTTGAAGGGGTGAGTAATTATACTGTTTCCTGACAGAAGAATGCAACCATTGTATGTGTGAATGTTGTGTTGGTCTCTTTTGTGCAGTCATGACTGATATCATTCAACTAATGCAATTCACTAGTGGCCTTATTAGAGTCCTTTTATTTGTTGTTTTTTTCTTAGATCTTAAATGTTCAACTGTTATCAGAATTATAAATGAACTCACCAGGGATGTAGATACCTTTTTTAAGAGACTGTCCAGAGTTATCAGTTCACAGGCAGGTTTGGAAGAATCCATTATTACACATTTTTAAGACCATAGAAGGTTTTTCAGCCAGGTATTTTTCCGTCTCCCAGCTATTGCCTACATTCCTGACTCACTGTCTTTTTGAAACATTAATGGGTGTGATAATATTATGACAGTATGTTTGCTCTCCTTCTGCTTTCAGCAAAAGGCTGCCACACGTGGTTCTGCAACAGCAAGCTTTGGTGACATATCCAGTTTAAATAAACCAAAACCAAAGAAATGAAAATGTCATATACTGCTTCCCGTGCAGGCAGTGGGCTGATTGTAATCAGAAGGGAGCAAGCTTCTGTTCTATCACAGGGTACCCAAGTTCACCTGGTGATCTGGTAACCTGTGGCTGCCTCTTGTGTAAAATCAAAGACATGGTGTGGAGTGAGTCATGAATAAACATGTAACAATGACTATTTATGGAAGGGAACTTGGTGTAAACATGTTTAAGGTAACTAGCAATCAGGCTTGGATTGACCTGTCAACATCTTTGGTAAAATTTTCCAACTGGTTGGAATGATTTACAAAGCTAGAAGAACACACCTGAAGCAAGTTAGTATCAGATTTAATGTGAGAACAGGGCTGTTTTTCTGGAGGATTTATATGATAAACATTTGTAATTGAGGGGCTTTCTGCAAAAGGAGCGTAGATTACTTTTTGGCCTTAAAAGCAAAATCAAGAGTTAAATTCACTCTTCTTAGGCACTCTGACTAGTAATGACGTTAGAAACAAAGTTATGCACCTATTATTAAATGTGATTTAAAGGCCTGGATTGAGCAAACTAGTGTACAGTTGTATGTTGGTAGCCTGAGTGGGAGGCAGGATGGTTGAGTGGTTTAGGGTGGTGGATTTCAATGCGGTCATGCTGGGTTCAAATCCTGCTCTGGCTACTTGCTGTTGGTTCAACTCCTTGGCCATCCTTGTAAATAGCCAACTGGTCTGCCTCCTGCCAGTTCTTAATTGTGTGTGTGTGTCAGAGATTAGCACTCAACGCTACTCTAAAATCTGACTGGAAATAAAAGTTGTTTTTTTTTAAAGAATCAACTGGAGTGATACATGAATGATTTCTTATCAAAATGAAAGAAATCAACCATATTATTATCAGATCTGTTTTGTTTTTGTTTCTTGAGGTATTAACTTCCCACACAGTCGTTCTTAGGGGAGTCGTATTAGGAGACAAAATATGACTGTTAAAAATGACTGCGTGGGAGGCTATTATGGACAGTCTCAAAGGCAAATGTATCAAATTCTAGTCTTCAAATCACATCACAAGTGCACAGCTTTATATCTACAAAACGTGTTTTATTTACCATCAAAAATTTCAATTACAGTTATTACCCTACATTGTATTCTGTTTCTACAAGACACAAAATATGCACAAATTGAAAATACTTACAGTAACATATTATATTTAATCCAAATGAATCATTTTGAATGTCAAATGTTCATATTGGACTTGGCTTGGCTTGATGTGCAAACCTCGACACAAAAGCCATTCAAGTGTCACTGAATCGCACTGTTTTATCAAGATCATATCATGTAAAAAGGCATTGCTAACTAAAGATAATTTTATTGTCTTATCTAATTTATTAATTGGTGATGTCTAGATTGCTAGCTTATTTTGTAAGCAAGGTAAAGAACCCTAAAAGCTAAGTAAGCAGAGGATTTCAAAGGGGCATATCCTACTGCCTCTCAAAATCAGTCCTATTCTGGTTTTTCAAGGTGCTGCGACACAGTAAAATATGTTAACCCTTCAAGCCCTAATAGTGATCAGAGCATAATTTCTCCTTACAGTATCCCATTTCAATTAACACACAGGTTATGGGAATAAAGGAAACGATCATGGAATTTAACCATATTCTCTCAACTGCTGTAGTAGTATAAAAAAAAGAAGACCAGTTACAGTAAGAGAATATGGATGTTGATGGTAATGCTTAAAGGGTTAAGTTACTTGGAGTTTCTATGGAAAATTGATGACCTAAATTTAAGACATTTTTGCTAGATCATGGTTCAGATTTTAAGTTTTCAAATGTCAAAATATTTTCCTTGTATCTCCAAAAATAACTGGTTACAAAAATAAGTTGTGACAAATTTCATTTTCCCTTCATATGAAACAAACCATAAGATCTAATCACAATAATTATGCTATTTTCATTTTCAATCCACAATACACAGAATTGTTACATGTGGCTATTAATTTTGAAATAAATGATGATTGCAAAATTGTGTAACAATTCAATAAGTATGTATAGTATGCCAATTTTGCATCATAACAAAAGAACCTAAACTATAAAACAACTTCTTCACTTCTCCTAATATTGACAAAGAAAAATACCCTGTGGCAAAATGGCCAAAACTCAAAGAACAGTACTTTCCTGTGACCTTTCAAAAATAAATTAATGAAAGCCACTAAACAGTACTAGTCTGTGGGTGAAATCCTAAAGTCTAATCAGGTAAGTTAAATCAGTACAAGGTGTAGAACAAGTCTGACGAGATGAAATCAATGGATAAATACTTTAATTAACCATTTTGACATTCCAAGAGAAAATTCTGTACTCTGGTCCTAAAGGAAAAGCTTTAACAGGAAAATTAGAAGCAATGTTTTCCAAAAAAAACATCCCTGCATCTTTAATGAAAAGGATGTTTTCTTAACCACAAAACAAATTTTCTTTTGGTCTTCCCAGAAGAGGTCGATCACAAGACCTTTTCTCATGACTTTAAATTTTCCTTTTCAGGATTATATGAGAACTGTTCAAAATTAGCATTATCCTCTTCGGCAATGTCAGCCAGGCTTCCTAAAAGCAGATTTGCATACAGTTATCCTAAAGTATACAGAGTAAAAGGACACCAGCCCAAAAAGACCAGATTTGTCTGCATGACATACTTTTTAAATTTTCAAGGGAATTTCCCAATTTTATAGCAGAGTTGCAAGAACATTCTGAAGTAGGTGGCTATTTTGTCATCTTTATACAAAACCAGGACTAAAGAATCAAAGGAATTTTGACATCTCTGGCTATACAGAGCCAGACAGACAGATGTATTGTGTGGCTCCAGAAAATATCCATATCCCCCACCCGACATGGCAAGGCAGGGCTGCCACGGTCAGGGAAAAACAGTGGATTTTGTTGTGACTAGAAATTTGCATTCCATGAAGGCATTAAGCATTTTATAACAACTTTCTGTTACTATAATTGCATTAAGAATCATACTGAAATCATTACCTTCAGGAGGTGATAATTGAACTGGTTCACTAGTAAAGTCTTCGTCAAAATTGGACACATCTGTCTCGGACTTCACCACTGGCTTAAAGGGAGGCTTTATCTACAAAAAACATTGACAGTACAATAAATAAACCTTTAAAAAAGTGTGTGATATTGACAGTCACAGTAGCCAATAGAAACATGACTTAACCCTTTCACTCCCGGGGGGAGGGGGGGGACCAATAAATAATTTCTTCTTGCAATATCATTACATTGTCAAGCAAACACGTGATTGTTTGATTAAATACCTTATAGTACACTCAACTCTGATTGGTCGAGAGCAGTACAATTAATCCCAAATAGTACTCCGTAGGAGTACCTATTAAGTTTCCATGACAACGGCACGTAAGTTCGTAATTTTGTTGAATGTACTATAAATTAAAAATCACAGGACCTCATACAATTTGGGATTAATAGATACTTGTGATTTTGAAAGTTCTCAAATTGTACTTGAGGTTGTGCGGTTTCCTATGCAAATTCAAAGAACCAACATTACAAGCAATGTATATAGTTGGCAGTACCGAAAATTAATATTGAGATAGTGGGTCTGAAAGGGTTAACTGATGACTAATAACATCATGACCTTGTTCACCAAGATTTGTTACTTGCTGAAGTTACACAACTCAATTGACTCTGATAAAGACTTTGATTCTGCCCAGGTTCTTGAAAATTATTGTTGCAAGCAGTCCTTCTCAGGACTAAACTTGTGCAGATAATCGTTCTTTACCAACTTTATTTCAAGTATTATGCTTAAAAAAATGAGGAAATGCTAGAGAATTTTATTCACAAAACATCACTGGGGAAAAGACTTAATTTGTGACTGTCCTTACCTTCTTGTGGTAGACATCGTCCCAGTTAACTGTGTGAAAGAATGGGTGCATCATGATGTCCTTGGCATCCTCAGGTCCCCCACCAAGGCTGTAGGAATGAGAATTATTACAAAAACTAATATTAGCATGTTAACTGGATTAACAACATTAAGGTAGCAGGTCTTAATACAAACAATAGATAATTTAAAAGACAACCCCCTTAAAAACTGTAGTCTCCTAGCTGTACAAATTTGAAATAAATAAATAGAATTAATTAATCAATCAATCAAAATAATGTCGAGTACGATTTCTTGCAATATAAATATAAAATTACCATAATCAAATAATCATAATATACAAAGAGGAAAACATTTCCTATGCAATTCTTGTAACAACTTAGTCCTTAGCGACTGTTTGAAAATTTTGACATTTCAGCAAATTTTAAGAGAGGGGTAGATAGTCTCCTTTGCAGCTGTTATTAGGGTCACCACACAACGCTCCTCCCCACTAATGGCTGCTCACCTGAGCTCTGCATTCCTTTCCTCAAATTGACCAATAAGGAGCAGGCTTCCATTTCCTGGAAACCTGAACCTTGTCATGTTTTGACAGCAAATGTAACGAGAAATACGATTGGTGCAGCTGTTAACAGTTAATACACGTTATTGGGGAGGAACATTATGTGATAACCCTAATACAGCTTCGAAGGAGACTAAGGGGTTGAGGGAATTCCATAAACTTGCTGTACATGTAAATAGACGGCAACCAGAGTAAATGGAAAATTGGCAGTTGAAGCATAAAGGGCAGACACTAGTGAGAATACTAACTACGACTTTTAAGTCCACTTGGCTTGCTACCCTATTCCTTACTACAGTGGAACCTCCACTTATGGAAAGCCTCTGACAAACAATTACAGTCCAGGTGATTTCTTCACTGAAACTCTACATTAATTTTACAACCCAAAGCTGACACCTACAGCTTTGTGGACAAATCTATTGAAATTGAAGCTAAGAGAACAATTTTGCTCAATGTATTGTATACTTTGTCAAATTGTTTCTTTATTTTTCAAAATCATATGGTTTACCAAAATACTGTTTCCAGCATCCAGTTGTTTGCTACTGCAACATAACCTTGCAAATTGTAGCATAATGTATGATGATGATGATACCATGCACAGCAATAGTCTTTCAACCTCTTGTAGATGGACACCTCCCTTGGTGCTGAGCAGATGCCCTGGCAAAGGCTTTTCCAAGTTTAGATCAAAATTAATAAATGTTGGTTCTCTCTGAATGAATTTGTGCATTATCTATTCTCACCGTTGTGAAGGGTTCTTTTCAAGAAGTCCAGACAGGATATTCCTTGCATTTGTTGTAATTCGAGAAGGAAATTTGACATCCTCCTGCAATGTCAACAAATCACCATTGTCATGTTCACGACATGTCCTTTATGAAGACTAGCAGTACCTATTGTTTGGTGTTGGCAAAAGGGGCATACATAGCAATATATAATCAATCTCTCTAACTTTGCTCTTCTCTGAGCATTTGGCAAGGGTCATGTCATAATACTCATAACATATGACCTTTGCCAAACCCTCATGGACCAGGAACAAAAAGGACCTGATGCATGATTGCTTTAATTTTGTTTGGGGTTAATTTAGAAATCTTTTATGCAGTTGTATGATTGCTGAATCCAGGCCTTCAAACAACAGAATAAGTGTAGAACTCAACTATGCACATTTCTGACACAGTATCCTTAGTATCTGTACACCAAAGTAGAGTGAGAGTTATTTTTTATGGCGAAATTGTGACACGTGTCTTCAGAATACCTACCGTCAGAATGAGTTCAAATAAAGTTTCATGATCCCTGTTGTAGAAAGGAAGGCGGCCACACATCATCTCATACATGACCACACCCACTCCCCACCAATCAACCGCTGGGCCATAGTCACTATCCTCAAGTACCTGAAATGAGGAAAACTCGTTACGTTAGGCCTTTAAGCCCTGACATCAACATGCATATTCTCTTAACTGGTCTTCAGATTTTTTGTATGCTACTACATTGTAGTTCCAAGAATTACCTTAAAACAATCATCAAGACCTTTTATGTTTGATTATCATTTCCTTGATTCTCATAAACTGTGTTAGCTGAAATGGTGTAAGGAGAAAGAAGGCTCTGGTCACTGAGACCAATACTGATATTCTACTCACTAAACTCCAGCACAGTCGAGGCAAATCAGATTAAATAAATAAATAAATAAATAAATATTAAATACTTAATTGACCACCCTCCTAGAGGGGCTTTTCAGGGACAATGAAACATAATACAAATGAACACAACAGAGTTAAGAATCCCAACTGGCAGGAGGCAGACCAGTTGGCTATTTACAAGGATGACCAAGGAGTTGATCCAGGCATGAACCCAGAACAACACCAGTTTGTGGCTATTGAAATCCAGCACCCTAGACCACTCAGCCATCCTGCCTCCACATATTATGGACAAAGCCAGCACAATGTTTCTTTGATTTGAATTAATAAAGACCCTGATTTGTGGCCATGCCTGGGGTTTGAAACAATGACTTTAGGCTCAACAATACAGAGCTCTTACCAACTGAGCTAATCATGAAAAACAGCCAGTGATAGAAGGTTCACTAACCTCTGGAGCCAGGTACTCAGGTGTGCCACAGAATGTTTTAGTTGTTGCTCCATAGGTGATGTCTTCTTTGCAAAGACCAAAGTCAGCAATTTTAATATGACCCTCTGAGTCAAGCAAGAGATTTTCAAGCTGTGGAAAAATGAACAAAACCAATGAACAGCTCATTAGATGAACAAGAAACTCAAAAAGACATAATACACCACTCGCTTGAGCTGTGTTGATACTCTCCTTCCATGTTTAGCTCCTTTGCCTTTTGTGGCAAATTTTGTAGCTTTTAATAAGAAAGGACAATCTTGGAATATGTTAAATATTTTCAGTTAACCTTGATCAAAGGAACTCACCTTCAGATCTCTGTAAACAACTTTCTTCTCATGAAGATACTTGACTGCCAACACAATTTCTGAAGAATAAAACCTTGATCGCTCTTCTGAGAACACACGTTCTTTGGAAAGATGGAAGAATAGCTGGTAAAAGAAAACCTGGAGTTAAGGTCTACAGTGTGGCAACAGGATATCCAGTAACTCTTTCTTTGGTATTTTATTCACTCATTTACTACTTGACTGATTTTAGTTTACTTGCCACATCTGATCATGAAACATTACACATCTGTACCAGTTCAGATCATGTGAGAGGGAAAGAACAAGGAATACTATGAAAGTTTCCTTATTATAATAATTATAATTATAATAGTGTAGTAACCACCACCTCCACCACCATGGCGGCGACAACGATGACGACTACTAAAAGGTGCCTAAATTAATTGGCAATAAATAAGCATACAATTGTCAAAAAAAAATTCAAATGCTAAAACGTTTATAATAATGATAATAACAATAATAATTATTAATACCACTCAAACAATGAATTGTGGTAAAAAATTTCTTAAAATAATTGATCAACCCATAATATAAAAGAACTCACTTACCTCACCGCCATTGACATACTCCATTACAAATATCAGTCTCTCTTTTGTTTGGAACGAACAGCGCAATGCCTATGAAACAAAGTCAAGGAACAGTATTGGTAATTAACAAAAGTACCTGATGGTGTACGGTTGGTTTCTTTTGTTCAACTTTAAATCACTTCCATTGGTTCAATTTCAGGCAATCATGTGCTAATTTTAATAATTCAGGCATTCAGATTGACCAATGCTTTCACATGGTAAACGGTCTAGTTTGCCAAATAAGACTGCACAGTATTTAAGAAATTTCACATTTTTGAAGCCAAATCTTTCAACTGTAAATATGCTGGAAACTTACTGTAAGAAAAGGATGGACCATTGTCTTCAAAACTCGGTTTTCTGTTAACGTGTGTTCAACTTCATCCTGAAGAGATATAATTTTCAACTTTAAAAAAAATAGACAGTCAATGACTGCATGTGGCTACTGCTTTAGAATCTTCCCATACACGTGCGAAACGTAGGTCAGTTGTTGAGGAAGCAAATCACCAGCCTTTACTCTTTACATGTTCTGAGAGTCATGCAAGACACACTTTTCTGATCAGAGATGTTATTAGAATTTTTGCTCAGTTAGTATCTGATTGTTAGTATTTGCTTGCAATTTTTATTTCAAGGGCAAAGAGGCCGAATGGAATGCCAAACGGCGGCATTTTGGATGGAAAAACGTTTCCGAAAACCAAGCCGGAAGATGAATGTTAAGCATGTAGATTTCTGCACAGTAAGTGCAAAGCGCAGTAAGTGCAAGAGATGTTTATCACGGAGACCAAAATAGGTTTTGCGGGTCTTTTCAAAGGTAAATCACTTTGAATCGAAATGACGCCTAGATGCAGAGGTTTTTCAGTTACACAATATTTTATGGTCTATTTTGTGAAGATTGTGCGACGAATTATCCGATTGTTTTGTGAACCGTGCGATGAATGCGGTTCGGGATAAACATCGGCGCCTTTGGTCCTTGAATACAGTAAATCCGATATTAATCTCCTATGAGCCCTCTTGCATGGCAGGCTGTGAAGTTGAAACATCGCCTTCTTTAGCCATTGAACATAGTAAATCCTAAATATATGAACTACAGACATGTCACTTCCAGAGCCCATTCGTCCGGAAGCAATTGGGTCAAAATCGGCAGAGCTCATTCATATTCTATTGTTACAGTCACTCACTCACTCAACACGATAGCATAGTGGCTTCGCCTCCTCTAGGAGTGCGTAGCCCCCAAAAAAGGCTTATGGCAGGGTTGTAGCTAAGAAATTACTCAGCCAGTTTAGGTAGCGGTTGAGCCAGCTAAAGCCAACACAGGGGTGGGTCACCATGTGTTCGCTGGCCAAAATCTAGCCGGTGAATTTTGTTGGCAGCTGGTGCTGAGCAACAACCCTGTTATGGTGTATGAGGCCACACACACAAACAGCCATAAGTCAGTGTGGATTTGCTGAATGCTGAAAACATGTAGATGTAGACGCTATGCAAGAGACAGTAATAAAGAGAAAACTCTGGACAAGATGAGAACCACAACATACTTAACAGCTTTGGAGGAATTAAGGTGTGCCATAAATTATGATAAGTGAATATAATAGAAGAGCTGAGAGCCCGACCACCTTTGGGCCATATGACCTAATTAAGCAAGGGTGTTGCTAAGTGCTGGCTGAGAAAGAGGTGATCGCTGGCTGGATTTTGGTCACCAAACACACGGTAACCCACCCCATATCGGCTTTAGCCAGCTCAACAGCCATCTAAATCGGCTGAGTAATTTCTTAGCTACAACCCTGATTAAGGCAGCTCAATCAAACAACCTAGCACCATTTTTGTCCCCCGAGTTCTGTCACAGCTTGCTTAGAAATTAAAATCAACCTAAAACTCAACATAACATAGTTATACTCTCAGTCCATCAATAAACAAATTACCAGCTTCATGCACTGTAGCAAAAAAATCTTTTTATTGATTGGCTGACAATTTGATGCAGCTACAATTTCCAAACTTACACTGTAGGAAGTAACCATGTTACTGTCTTGAATAAGAATGACAAGCAGTATGTGTACCAAACTAATTATTAAGTAGATCTAATGTTTACCCAAGCAATCACTGATATACATACACCTTTTCTATCAAGCGCTAATATTTGTTGTGACAGAGAAAACAAATATTGAGTTTGCAGTGTTGGACAATATGTCTCTTGCGGGGTTTACTTCAATGACAAAATAGGTTAAAATTCATGTACAGCTACATAAACTGACCTTAGCAACTATTACGTCCTTCTTCAAAACTTTTAGCGCCACAACTTCACCCGACTTCTTATTCTTTGCCAGCATGACCTTACCAAATGTCCCCTTTCCAAGAACTTTCAGCAGGTGGAAGTCATCAAGTGTCTAAAGCAAAGTGAACATTTTTTCAAACAACAGCTTAAAATTGTGAAAAAAAAACCTGTCGACAAGTTACTTAGCGCTAAAATGATGTCAATACAAAAACTCATTTACAAACCACTTTTTGACTTGTTATTTGAATTTCATCAGTGTCTTCTGTTTCGCTTTCACGCAACTTGTCAGTAACTTGTTGAATGGCAGTTATCCACTCTTCCCTGCAAAGTTGTTTTATTTTCATAATATTGCCAGCTTAAAACAAACTTGCTAAATGTTTAAGTAAAGACTTAACCCTTCAAACCCTAAGATTGAAATTTAAATTCTCATTAGTTTCCCCAGTAGACGTACTGGGGAGACATTGAAATATCAAGCAAATTCATGCTGTGTGATACTGTCTTTAATTCTCATGACCACTCTGATTTGTGAAGCATTGAAATTACAACCCTTAAAGGGTTGAATACCAGAACATTCTCCAGAGATATCAAAGAAGGATGGGATAGGATTTTTCAAGAATGGTGGGGTGTGTTGATTGGAGGCAGAGGGAAGGGAGTGTCTCCCTTACCCCCTTCCCCACCCAGAGCTTTTCATGACCCATAACAGAGAAGTGGGGTACCAGTATATCATAGAGCACACATTAACCCTTAACTTCCAAGATGTCTGATAATGAATTCTCCTTTCTAGCTTCTGTACAGTTCCTTGTACATTAGTTAAGAGAATTTGGGGTCATATCAAGATAACACCCTCTAACTGATAAGTTTGTCTGTTCTCATCACCTGTCTGCTGGACAAGATATTGATATTATAAGGAGAAATTATAAGCTAATCACTTCTGGGGGTTAAAGGGTTAAGGTGAGATCAGGAGAATTACTATCCCCCCCCCCCTTTCCTGGATGGGTTGCAATGGAGTATTGCTCTATTTCCTACATTGCTACTACTAATAACCCCCCACTCCTCCCTACACACACACACCACCCTCCTGGGGAGAATACAGGATGGGTTAGGGGACTGGCCCCAGTTGTTCAAACGTTGGATAGCGCTATCCACCGGATAAATCACTATCCAGTGGATAAGTAATGGGAAAGCTAATTGCACTATCCACTGGATAGTTATTTATCCGGTGGATAGCGCTATCCAGCCTTTGAACAACCGGGGCCTGAACTCTGAAACATGGCAAGGACACTCACTAGTTTCTTGAGCAAGAAAAAGGTGATGGATAGAGCAACATTAGGTGGATTAAAAAAAGACAATGCGATGACAGTGATGATGACATACAGATCTAAAAACTGACTTCACCAATGGTAGAAGTTGTACTCAGTCATCTCTGCATGCTTTCAAGTTTTTGTCTGATTTTGACACATCTTTACAAAATCTGCCTATCGTATGTAAATTGACAAAAAGCACCTCACTTAGTGAAGGTCATTCAGTAGGTAACTACAAACCTGTCAGTACTGTTGTCTACATGAAATGTTCTCTCTATGAGTGTTGTCCATTGGAAACATCTGTTGATATAAGCATCACATAGTGTCACCATTTTCACCTGACAGGTGAAGCCTACAATAATAGCAGACCCTCCAAAACAGAGCTGCCATGATACTACCTTACCCCAATCAACACAGGAATTTTTTCGAGATAATGTCAGTACCACCCCTGACTTCTACATTAGCCTGTGCCACATATGGTAATATACCCCAGTAATAACTTTCTGCAAAATAGCGCCAAAATCCTTGTTTGAGACCCCCAGGGATAGTACTTTATTTTATGCAAGGTTCAAGATAAGTTAGAGAGAGACTGGGTCGCAGATAGCTTAGAGCTAATGGGGGCGGACCAGTCTTTGTATACTATTATTACACTGGAAGTGACATTTGAAAATTTAATTTAATCTGATTGGATACCACCATTCTCGCTCGGCTAGCATGTCTCACTGCTCTCTTCCGGTTCTCGCTTGCAACCAATAATCAGAGCCAACCACAAGAACTTAGACAATTCATTTACGCAAGAGCCTATTGCAGATAAGTACTCAGATCCTAGTACAAATAATTTACTTTTAATATTATGTTGTTTTGTATTATATTCACTAAAACCAAGAATTGGTCTGGAGTTTGAAACAAATTCACATAGCAGGAATACATTACCTTATTATGAATGAATTTGCCTTGGGCTTTTCTGTTTTCATAATCTGGGCTTCTGGTTTAAAGTAAGAATAAATACAATTTAAGGGCTTGGTGGAAAAAAACATATTGAGTGCTGATTTTGCTTGAAAAAAAAAGTGCTCACAAATTTTTCTTGGCTAACTTTTTGAAAATAAACCTGAATCCAATTTTTTTGGCTGTAATTCTTAATTGCAGACATATTAAACTATGACAAAAGCGTTGCAACATTTTAGACTTGCCAGTTCATTCAGCTGTAATTCCCTTTAAATAAGTGGTTTCATTGCCTAAATTGTACAAACATCTGAGGCACCAGCTGCCGAAGATAACAATCCAAAGACTATAATAAGTGACAAAAAAACAGAGCAGGAAACTGGGAATGGTCAAGAGTCCATGCTTCGTTTGTGCAAGAAACCAAATCTTATTTTAAGGACTGATTTAAGGTGTCATTTACCCTTTGAATGTGTTTTAGTTACTGATCAGTGCAATCAAAATATTTTTAAGAATGGCCCAACCTTTTTGGGAATACTTCTTATACTTCATTGGATTGATGATGCTGAACTGTTAGGAAAAGTCAGCAAACCCAAGAAATGACATTGACTGTGCACCTTAGTTTTCAAGGTTTGCTATTGCCAGTGAGTTTATTCAACAAGATTACTCTTAACTACTTACTGGCGACAGAAAAGTTGTTAAGACGTTCTGTTTCTCTTGATTTGGGAACTTCTTTGTATCCAATAAAACTACCATCACTCCAGAGCTGAAAATACCTGGGTCTCCAGTTCTTGATATATTCCCCTATTGATGTGATTCAAGGCATCTCAATTACTAGTCATGATAGCTGACAGAGGCCTATCTTTGCCCCTGTCATCCTTATCAGTATTATACTGTAATATTATTACAAACACTGCCATAATTATATAAATAATTATCATAATTATTTATATTTGGGGGGGGGGGGAGGTGCCCAGTCTCACACACAGCTGTCTTTCAAAGAACTGAAGATCCTATCTTTTTGAGCAATATACAGCAAGGGAGGTTTATACAAATCATAGCATGTTTAGACTAAGGAGGGCAACAAGAAACTTAATGCCTTTGCAAGCTGGCACAAGTCAACCCAGTCCAGCACCCATGTATACTCAGAACACAGTACCTGCTTTTGCTGGGTTTGAAAAGGGCAACGCAAGAAATCTTAGTAATGGGTAACCGCCTCTTTAGAGTCCCTAACTCTCCTGTTTCTTTGATTCAGGAAATCTCTGGTGAATCTAGATGTATTTTTTCCCTTCAAAAGCTTGATTATACTATAGAGGGCAGGAAACTGAGAGGTAATAGGAAAATAGGATTTTCCAGATCACTGGAAAACCAGAGAACAACAATATTATTACATGTAATATTTTAAAGTCTATGTGAGTACAGGGGTTTTGTTAATGGAAGAAATAGGAGGGTATAAGATTCTAAATAGATAGGCAGCCCTAGGATTTCTTTGGTTTGCCCTTTTCAATATCTTAACGACAAAGGCCATGCGGGTTCTGTGTTCAGAGTATACAGGTGTTACCCTGCGTTTTTGAGGATGATATGAGATGAGGTGGGGTGGAGAGAGGTGACTTGTGGAGACGTTATCTGTAAGTTGCTCTTTCATCAGCAGAGTCAATAAATGCTGTTAGTACCTCTTTTCTGGAGCCAGCCAGTTTTCACAATAGTTGCACCAGAAGTCGGACCTTGAACAGCTGACATTGTCAAGGCTGCTGAAATGACCCACAAATAAGACTTGGTTACATGTACAACAATAAGTTCTTTTATCAAAATTTCTTAGCACCAATATTATTAATATTTAATAGATAAGACATGAAAAAAACTGACAGAGGTTAAGTTTTTAAGGAGACTGCTTTGCATTACATATACATCTCATTATATCTCTCAGTACACACGCTATGATTGGTCAATTTAGTGGGCCGTACTTCACTGTACGGCCCGCTAAATTTAAAAGTTTCTTTTTCCTCGCGCCCAATTAACCTCAGAGATATAATAAATATCTTACTAACCTTGTTTTCTGGGTACGTACTGTAAGTTACAGATCCTAATTTTTTCCCCTTGATTTATGGCCCGCACGCTTTGCGCTTGGGCCATAAACAAGCGGGAAAAAACTTGGTCCGTAACTTACAGTATAGACCTTGAACTCAGCTAGTAAGAGGTATTTATTAACCTCTCACTTCTGGGATGAAAAAACAAACTAAATGCCAATAATAATAATAATTAGTAGATAAATAAATAGATGACCTTTATCAGGTCCATAGCCAGGATTTTGAACGGAGAAGTGCTAGTTTGTTGTTTTAAATTCTCATTTGAGCCATTGGTCCATAATAGGTAGACCCGAGAGGCAGACCTCTGCAGCCCACTGAGGGGTATGTTTGCACCCATCGTATCCCCTGTCCCTGTGGACCTGTTTATTTCTCTTGACAGTTTAGCACAAAGGCTAATGGGACCAAGCAAATATATGAAACAAATATACACAACAAGCTTTAGAAACCCAACTGGTACAAGGTGAACCAGTTGGCTAATCAGGGCATCCAGATTTCACGTCCAGCACACTACTAATATCAACAACTCCTCAGTCATATAATGGACAAAATCCTAAAATGTGACCAAAACCCTCTAGTATGATTATGCAACAGAATCTAAGCCAAGATTCCTGCACAGCCCCATATACATTAATAATATAATTGTATACATCACTGCATGCAAATATTAATGTATGGGGCTGTGTGGAAATCTTTCCATCTAATGAGCAGTACTTCCTTGCAACCAGTTTGCTTGTTTCATGAAGTACTATAAAAGGTGACAGTGTACTTTTAAATTTTGTTAAGTACACTGGCAGTGAAAAAATTCAGGCTAACTGAATCAATAATTATTATTGTGCAGTTACCATGGAAAGTAGGCAATCAAAAAATCGGAAGCAATATTTGTCTCTGAATCAATAATTTTAATTAATGTTCATGGATTAACCCACAAGAAGGGAACCATTAAGCTTGTATACAGTGTGTATACTGTACAAAAAAGACTGATCGTCCTATTTTAACGTAATTTAGTTCACAACTGAAAGTAATACTAGCTGACACAGTACTGTTACAGTGTAGTTTTACTTTCAGTCTACGAATTACAATCAATGGTTTTTCAGCGGAAATGTTTACCTTCTTATTTACAACTGTTACAAATAAAGTTCAACAAGGAAGTCTGAGGTACATAAAATTGCTCTACTTGGATGTGTTTTAACCTTTGAATTTAAGTAAAACCGATCTAAAGATGAACTTGACAACAAAAATTGAAGAGATCGTTAAGTAGTAAAAATAAACAACTTGAAATTTCCATTTAATGATGAGGAAACGTTTTGAGGACATTCGCCGAAGTGATCAAATCAAGGAAGAAATAAACCGCGGAAACCGTGATTCAAACCATTACTTATTTATTTTTTTTTTTTTTGCTCTCTTTGGTTTAGTTAAGTTTAAGCTTCGCGGGTATTCGATTATCGGCAACACTTGGAAATCTACACATGCATGTGGAAACCTGTCTGACCCCAATGCGAAAATCGTGATGCTGAAGTTTACATATTAGCTTTTTAGATCTCGCGACCCTTTAAATTCGATTTCTGCTTCCTGGATAGCTCTCAATATTCTGAGAGAAACCATATTTCTCACGAATGAAGCGCTACGGAGACCAAGGCTGAATAGAAAGCGACAGGATGATACATTTCAGAGTTGACGACTAATTTTAAATACTATTAAATTCTAAATGCCTGTATTTCTATGGATTTAACAAGCTTACAACGAACACCATCAGATCTGAAAATCCTTTTGTTTGAGTATTCTGATGAAAAGTTCCTCTGCACTGTAAATCCCACCCACACAATAGAATCATGCAGCGCAACCGAACGCAGACATTTCGAAGTGAGAGGATAAAAAGACGCTGAAACGGGAGCCTTTCTGTTATCGACAAGACGAAAAACGCGAACTCTTGTTTGATGAGTACTAAATTAGAGAATTAACTATATACTTACGATAACAACAACAGTAGGCATCAAAATGGGCAATCGCAACTGTCACATTCCTACACACCAAGTGAACAAGGAACTTTTTTTTGCTTTCGCGTTCGACTTCGCTGGAATATACATCTCACCCACATCACTTTCGCTGCGATCTCCGCAGAGATTTGGAGCAATTTATATTTGTGTATAAGAAGGGGAATCATAATAACTTACCGGTTTGTTATTCTCGGAGATCTAAACAATATCAGTGGGTATAAGCTCAGCTCTGCAGCTGAAGCTTTTTCGCGAAGACAACTCGGAGACTAGTAGTGCCCAGTCCTCTCACGCCAGTTTATTTTATTGTTTTTAAATTTTTTTGCAGTTACGTTGTCACGTACATCGTCACGCACTTGATATCACACTCGATCCCTTTCTTTTCCGAGCGAAGTGTAGGTGCACAGTTGCACAGATACTGACTTTGGTCCTTATGCCCAAGGGATTAATTCTCAGAAGTTTGGATTGCTGTACCAGAGGGGTCTCGGGTCAAAAGCTTCCTGACTTGAGTGTGGACTGAGTTTGACTCCCACACCCTCCAGGGTAGTCCTTGCCCTAGTCCTTGCTTGGAGAGGTTTTTTATTACAGTTTTCCCCTCTCCTCAGAAACCAATATTTCCAAATTCCAATCCAATCTGGATAGTTCTCTTACTTTGCATCAGGTGTGCTAAATACCATAGAAACCCAAATAAAGTGAGTTTTTTGTTTATTTATCATACTGAAAATGACCAAGATCTTTCAACATGTTGTCTTAACTTTAATGCAATAAAAATAAGAGAGCATAAGGATAAACATTTTTTTTCGAACAAAACTTTCAACTGTCAAAAGTAGATTTACCTTCTATACCAAATAAAATCGGAAAGATAGAACCCAAGTCATGTTGTTCTAAATAATGAAGAAACTGGCCCATATCCATATGGTTTTCTCGAGTACCATGAACTTCAAAAAACAATTCATCAAATCCACAAAACTTCCTCTGACTGTCAATGCTTTTCTTTTCTATTCCTTTTTCTCGGTGTCTGCAGGTAATTTTCTTCCAGCTGAGTCGACGCAAACGGCTGAAGTACTCTTCAACATTGCATTCATTGCCTTCCAAACAAACAACTCCTGGCTTGCCTGGGAGGCAAAATCCAGTGAGGTTATAATCAGATGCCCATTGAAGAATATCTTTTCTCTTTGTCTTACTGTAAATATGGTGCATATACAGCCACATTCTCAAGAATGTTCCTTCCTTTTTAGTTTTATGCTCTTTGTCATGAACTTTGATGTCTATCTTAGGGGTCTTTTCCGCTTCACTTTTTGTAACATAAAGTTCTCCATTTTCTTGAATCCATTGGATTGCAGCTAATGAACAAAGCTCTCCAGTTTCAAGCGTTGATATGTGTGAATTTAAATCATCGTTTAGTTCTTTTTGGTTCTCCCTGTTTAGACTCTGTGATCTTGCAAAAAGCTCTGGTTTAATGTTAGGGTACTCTTGAGGAAAATAACAAGACAAATCTATTGTTTTGTTTTCATCGGGGTTTCCATTGCCACATTCAATTAAGCTTATTGTCAGCGAAAAATTAAGACCATTTGGCTTTTCATCTGTCTTCTCGGAGCAAAATTCCTGTACATCAGAGAGAACTTGTTCATCAACTTTAAACTCTTCCTCTTCAGGATACATCGATTGAAGCATTTCAACCTCAGAGAGCTGCAATTCTAGATTTTCACGCAGAAGATCAAAATTTGCCACGCTGGACGCCATGAACTTCTCTTTTTGAGAAGGTTCCTGATACACTTCAATGCAACTATTTGACGTTGCTTCTGTGTCCTGGTCGATCGTGACTGTGGGCTCAGTGGAGTGTTTTTTGAAAGGTCAGGGTGATTCCTCTTGATGAAATCAAATGGTGAAACCTTTATTTCCTTAGCTAAAATGTTAAGAAAAGTGTTAGCACAAGTTTTGACGTGGTCGAGGAGCTAGTTGCTGTAACAAACGAAGATGGATCCGGAGGACGATGTAAAGTTGACGTCATTCCGTCCGCTCAGTCCCGACACATCTAAATCCAGCTTTTCTTTGGTGCGATTCTTTCAAAGAAAGAGGCAAGACGCTCGTGTGGAGGTTAAGGTTGATAGCTCAAGGACACACCGTCCTGTGAGTCCGTTAGTCAGCCCACGAAGCTCTCCCCAGCTGCAGCAGAGACGTGTGCCAGCAACTAAAACTTCTGATCTTCAACGTTCATGGCCGACTTCACCTCTCTTGGGTCGCAAATCGAGCTATCATAGCAACCCAGCAATCAGTAGCAGAATAAGACGGCCTTCTCCTGCAGGTTATCGCAACGTGCACGCCGTGCTGGGTCGCTTGAATGCCGCTGCGGACGGACGGGGACAAGTAAGTGTTTACAAATTATGTTCACCATGCATAATGCACCAGAGACAGTGAAAATCCTCGCCCCACCCAGTCCGGGCAATGCAGGGACATTAACGGGAACAAAAGCCAATGTTGGACACTCAAAAGTGCCGGTACGCGGGGTCTTGGATGACATTTGCTTCTTAGGTATCCGAACCCGAGAATTTCTTTTCAGTATCCTTTGTTCTTGTGATTGATGATGTATGACTTAATTAGCATACACTTCGTCCAGTAGTCGGGGACAAGCGAGGGCATTGGCATGAAATCATTGCCCTGGGGGCGGAAACATTTGCTCATTTTCCCAAGATCTCTTGTCCAAGTCCCCTGGTTTTCCTTGGTTGGGGGAGGCGGGGATTTACATTGACTGGTGCATAATGCTTGTGATCTACTCTGACTTGTGCTTGTGACAGATAGCTGTGATGTCTTGTGATCCCTTGCTGCCTTGGAATCCTGGCAGGGGATGGGGTGGGGGTGCTCCCTCTCAACACTAGCCTGCAGTGCAGGCGGTTTTGGTGGTTTTCATCTTTCAAGTGTTTAGCCGCCATTTTGGATTTGTTGCAGACGGGGAGAATTGGGGCGAGGAAGCGATGCGAGAATGTCGGAGGGGGTGGAGGGCGGTTTATTCTTTCCCCTCCCCCTCCCCCCCTCCCCAATTTTTCTTTCTCCCTCCCACTGGCTTGGTAAACTTTTTACCTCGCCCCAACTCTCCACTGTTTTCCTAATTCAAGATGGCGGCCTGAACAACCGATGGGAATAGGCCACTCACCCCCGCCAAAAACCGCCTGCACTGCAGGCTATCTCAACACTTATAATGCAGCTATCAGTGATGAGCAAAGGTTGTAGGGGGTGGGGCTGGGGTTGGAATTTTGGGACCACTCCTGCTTGTGACTCCTTTGCAGTCCACTGTTTTCCCTTGTGGGTGAAGTCTCATACAATATTCAGAACTGAAGAAGGTTTTGAACTGTTCTGCCTACCAGGAGCTAGATACTCTTGCCATTCTCACATGCAATGAATTCACAAGGCTTTGCTCTCTGCAAAGACTGCCATGATAATGGTGCCAGTTTGTCTGATCGTTATAAACAGGAAAATTTCACCCACATGATTGTCTCTTTGTGCATGACTCTTGCATATTAGTATATATGCTGATCAACACTTATCTTAATCTCTGATGTACACCTTCATGAAAGACAATAATTTATTGGATTGGCTGATAGCTGAAACAATCTTGTTTAAAGTGACCCTTATTAAACTAGTTGAAAACATGACAGACTATCCACCCAATAAATGAACAAACAAACAAAAATTATTCAACCTGCGTGCTGACTAAGAGTACTATTTTGTATACCTAAAATAGCTCAAAAACAAATTTAACTCTTTCAGCTTAGGCAGCAGTACAAAGAAAGTGATTTTAAGCAGTACTGGATGCCTGATGAAAACTGCAAAGAGTGCTATGAATGTGAAGAGAAGTTCAACACTTTCCGTCGCAGACACCATTGTCGTCTTTGTGGTCAGATATTTTGTTACAGGTGCTGTTACCTGGAAATTGCTGGACAACTCATGGGGTATACAGGTGAGAGGGAAACTTCAATTACATTTCAGGACTGTCATTAAGAGCTAGAAGGGGGAGAATAAAGGGGTGGTTGGATGCATAATTATACCTCTCACTCAAATTATCAGAATTAACAATCTAAATCATTTTTGGCTACATATACTGTCATTTTAATTAATTTCTATTCTGTTGATTGACAGGATTTTTGCGAGTTTGCACATACTGTCACAAAGTAGTACAGAAATACACCCAATCAACAGCTGATGTAACCACAGTTAGGAACCTGGAACAGCTTCAGGCTGACTTAAGTGCTTTCACTACAGATCCAGATGTCAGTGTTAGTGGTGGCAGCAGCCTGACACTCCCTAAACCCTACCCATTTGATTTGGATGATGAGGAGAATTTCTATGTTCAGCCATCACTCAGAAAAATAAGTAACAGCTCTAGTATGAATGCCATGAGTTCTTACCTTGAGAAATTTGATCAGAAGGAATGGCCATCGCCTTTATCAGCAGGGCGTAGACCATTTGATGCTTTTGGAGTTTGTGCAGCTGAAGCTGACATGTTGAAACAGGTTAGTGATAATCATGATAAGTTGAGCCCTAAGGCAAGTTTCTGTCTTATTTTCACTATTATTAATTTGCATTTAAGGTCAGTTAATTATTAAGCAATAGATTGCATTTTCTATGGCTTTCCTGGTGTAATAAATCCACCAGGACGTTGGAAAAACATGAGCGAAGCCAGTGTCCCAACTTCTTAAGTGGGTTTATTACACTTGGAAACCCATAGAAAGTGCTGTCTATTTCTGTTATAAAAATGATAATTAATAATACTAACAAGGAGCTTCACGAGAAAGTATGAATTAAGCAGTACAATAAACCATTCGTTTTTGACCAATCAGAGCAGGTGTAGTATTGCAGTTATTTTATAATTAGCAATTAACCCTTTCACTCCTGAGAGTGCCAAATGGCACTTATAGATTTTACTCTGTCAAATGCCAGACGATTTTACTCATCAATGGAGAACCCTGTAGGGGTGAAAGGGTTAAACTAGAATCAAAGTCCAGACTAATCCTGGGTTAGCTAAATCAGGGTTTGAGATACCCCACTCTCTCATTCATTTTTGTTTCAGATCAAGTTGTTTTGTGGCTAAATCAACATGACTTAAAAGGAGAAAGGGTGCTGTTATTGGCAAGGATTGTTGGTCAGCTGTTTAATATTGCAAGGATGAAATGTTACAATATTTTATTTAACATGTTGTTTTCGAATCAGGATTCTTTCCGGGAATTGTGGAATCAGATCATGTCTCCAAGGTCTGGGCTGGAGCTGCAGAGCCACAGGTTTCGCTTGAGGACTTACCAGAATTGTCTTGTCGGGAGTGAGTTAGTTGATTGGTTGCTCACATATGAGAAGACATCCACAAGGTACAAACGATCTCCACTAAAGTACGTTAAAGCCACCACAGGAACCACCTTGTGCAGCATAATAAACAGCATTATTAATGTATAATTATATTATATTATAATTGTATAATAGACAGTATCCAGTATCATGTATTTCTCACTTAGTCAGGCCAAAGTCAGGGTTTTTGTTTTGCCAGAAACCAACGATTTTTGCCACCTGTGAATGGCTCAGTCTCAGGCAACTCTTACTAGCCGAGTTTGAGGTCAGTACTGTAAGTTATGGACCCTTGTTTTTTCCCGGCAAAGCACGTGGGCCATAAATCAACAGGAAAAAAACGAGGATCGGTAACTTACAATACAGACCGAGAAAACAAGGTTATTTTATCTCCGAGGTTAATCCGGCGCACAGAAAAGGAAACTTTCAAATTTAGAGGGCCATACAGAAGGATACAGCCTGCAAAATTGACCAATCACAGCAGGTGTACTGAGAGATATAATAATAGTAAACGTTGCTATGGTATACAATCATGAACTGGATGACCATTTCATCTGAATCTTGCAGGAATCAAGCTGTGATGATAGGGCAAGGCTTACTGGAATCTGGTTGGTTGGAGCCCGTACCAAATACTCGTGATGGTGGGGCTATATTCAAAGATGAATATATTCTCTACCAGCCTGGAGTGGTAAAAAGCGTTACTTTTATTTTGTAATGTGTGGTTCCAGAAAACATCCGTTCTTCCCACAGTGGGTGTTTTGGTTTGTACCAATTTAGCTTTTGACACTCCCTCCAAAGGAGTGAAATCAGTCTCATGCCTTCAACTTGAATGTACACTCTAGTATACATAGCCATTTTCTAAGTTGGATATTACTGTTGCTTGCGACTACCTGTCCACAAGCATAAATTGGGTTTTTGTCACGTGCATGGACAGGTAGTTGCAAGCAACAGTAAACTAATATCGATTATGAAGAACTTTCCATGAGGACTTGCTTTGAAATGGCCTAGTAGCCTTGAGATTAACTGATATTTTGCTGTGTAATCCTAACAGGCTGCACGAGAGGTAGCTACTGTAAAGAGATCATCAGTGTTCTGGTCAGAAACTGACAAATCTTCTCCCGACAAAAGTGAGCCGCAATGTGAAAGTGGCGAGAGTGGTGACAATGTTGATGATGATGATGAGACAGTGCCTCACTGGTTTCGTCAGCTGGATCAACACGACGTTGAACCAACTGCTGCGGAGATAGACACCAGTTGTAGCCTGGAGGTGGGTTATTAGCCAGTGCAGTGTATTTTCTTTCTCTCTCAAGTTGACATGGTGATAATTATCAAATTAAAAAAGAAGTAGCACAGTAACAAAGTGCTTCTCAACAGCCTTTAACCCTTTAAACCCTAAGATCAAAATTTAAATTCTCATTTGTTGTGTCTGCTCATTTCTTATAGAAGTAATAGGGAGAAATTGTTAAAATATCAAGCAAATTCATCAGTAGCAAAGTGCTCCTCAACAGCCTTTAAGAGTGTGTTAGGGTTGCTTTGTTCAAGAAAATGAGTAGAAAGCTATAAGAAAACAGGATCCTTGCTTCTTTGCTTTCTTCCTTTTTTTTTCTTTCTTCCATCCTTCCTTTCACCTTCCCTCCTGTTCTCCTTCTATCTTTCCTCTTTGCTTCTTTCCTTCGTGCACTTCTGTCTCACCA
This sequence comes from Galaxea fascicularis, assembly GCA_948470475.1. NCBI lineage: Eukaryota > Metazoa > Cnidaria > Anthozoa > Scleractinia > Euphylliidae > Galaxea > Galaxea fascicularis. Next base: position 27,326,011 of record OX419337.1, read on the forward strand.
TCCTGTCTCCCCCATCCCTTCTCGTTTTTCTTTCCCACCCCCTTTCCTTCCTACCTTCCTTTATTTCTCTTCATGTCCCTTCATATCCACTTTCTTTCACATTCATTCACTTTCTTTCACATTCATTCACATTCAACCGCTGACCGGTTGGCTCAGTTGGTAGAGTGCCGGACTACCGTGCGGGAGGTCGTGGGTTCAATCCCCGGCCGGACCAACACTCAGGGTTTTTAAATAACTGAGGAGAAAGTGCTGCCTTTGTAATGACATCTGCAAATTGTTAGACTTTCTAGTCTTCTCGGATAAGGACGATAAACCGGAGGTCCCATCTCACAACACTTCAATGTTCATAACCTTGTGGGACGTTAAAGAACCCACACACTAATCGGAAAGAGTAGGGCATGGAGTTCCCGGTGTGTTGGTCTGGTCTTCTGCTATTTCATGATTTCATGTGTTGGGTGGGTTGGATGATGTAAACCGCATTTGAATATATATACATAGAAAATGCGGTATATAAATCCATTACCATTACCATTACCATTCATACATTTCTTGCATTCTTTGATTCTTTCCTTCACTCTTTCCTTGCCTTTCTCTTTTCTTCCTTCCTATATGCTTTCTCCATTTTTTCCGGTTTCTAATCTTTTCTCCATCCATTGTACTCTACTGTGACCCCCTTACATGTATTTCCAGCCCTCCCTAGCTCTTCTCATCCTTTTCCCTTCTTCTCTCTTTTCTTACCTCCATCCTTCTGTCATTTGTACCTCTCTTCCTCTTTCCCTTCTCCCTCCTTCCCTTCCCTCTCTCCTTCCTTTTTACCTCTTTTCCACCCCCTCCCTTGCCTGTCTCCCTTCCTTTGTTTCTTTGGTCATCTGTCTATCTGTTTATTTGTCCATCTGGTTGTTCCATCCCTCCTTTCATTGTTCCATCCTTCTGTCCTTCCTTGTTTATAGAATCATGCTGCAAAAAATCTATCTGATAATAGTCCAAGATCCATGTTTTTGTACTAATTTGTTGTCTTTAATTTCAGGTGTCTGGGAAATTAAACAACCTCAAAACAACAGGTATAACAATGGTTGGTTCTCTTTCAATTTCTATTTACAAAGATATTGATCAGTTCTATCTGTTTATCACCAAACAATAATATTGTATTGTTTTCATTTTGTGGTTTGTAAGGACCCAAGCTTCTGGACCTGGATTTGAAGAATGGCCTTACATCTGAGGAAGGAGACAGTGAAATGTCACTGAAGGTTGATTTGCACCATTTTGGTGAGGTAATTAGTTTTATCTTTGTGAAAGAACATTTGGAATGAAAATCTTACAGTGACAGGGGTGATTTTGCACTGCTATGACTCAGTAATGGTAAAAAATTCAAAGCTGGTGTCATGTAAATGAATACAGAGGATGAACCTGTACAAGATTGAAATTTATATGAGTATCAACAAATGCCTTGTTATGAGGGCTTCATGGCTAGATTCTGGGTACTTTGAAATATTGGAGTATTTTGTCTGGTACTGGCTGACTGACGTGGAGATCTGAGAATATGCAAAAATGTATTCTGTAGCCTCCAAGCAATTGGCTTGGAGACAGATTGTGCAAAAAGGCAAGTCCAAGTTCAAAGAGATGCTTGCTCAATGGGTCTGGGGTAAAGAGACAGAGAAAGAAAGTCAAAAGGCAGGTAGACAGACCAGCTTCAGACTCCATCTGCCCACAATGTGGAGGAGACTTCCACTCCTGTATTGCTCTGTCTAGCCACACCTGAAACTGCTCCTAAATCACCACCCAGGGCATAAATCTGACTGTAGTCTTCCAAGATTGATGGATGCCTACTAAGACTGTTATATATTTTGTGTTGACAACTTCTTTTCTCTGATTTGTTAATGTCTATTCCCTCTTAAAATAAAGTATATCATCTCATATTGCATCGTAATCTGGAACTGAGAAAAAAGCAACTGGCTTGAAAATGTCTCAAATAAAAACAAATTCTGCTTACATGTTCCAAATGTCATTAACAATATAAATTATTATTTATTAGTTTGTCAGCTTAAGAAACAACTGATCAGAAGTAATGGCTATTTCCTTTCTATCGTTGTATGTAGTTCCAAATGATGGAGTTATGTTTTTTTTTGTAGCCTGGGAAACTTGGAGTTACATCCCTTGATCCAAGTGGTGAAACAGGAGGTTCCAAACTGTCTCTAATAACAGATGTCCCTCCTCCCCCACTGGAACAGTATGTATACAATGAAGGATACCCCTACACCCCCTTGAGACCAAGCACTAAGAAGGGTAATGAAGGGGGGCCAGTGCCTGTACTTAGTACCAGTAACACCCCTGATGAGATATTCAGTGGTGCTATGATGGCCAAGAAGATTGGTGTTGACAGGTCACTTTCTTCACAAGATTTCAGTGAACTGAGGGAAGACAATGGCGAGAGATTAGCTATGGAAAGACTCAGGTAAGAAAAAAACTTTATATGTGTATTCCTGGCCCCAGTTGTTCAAAGGCTGGTTAGCGCTATCCACCGGGTAAATATCTATCCAGTGGATAGTGCAATTAGCTTTCCCAATACTTATCCGCTGGATAGTAATTTATCCAGTGGATAGCGCTATCCAGCGTTTGAACAACCGGGGCCTGGTGTAGTTAATCTCAGAAAACTGTGGCCATTTAATTTGCCAGATGACATACAGTACCGCTCAAATGTAAGTTACCACCTCTCGTCTCGTTTCTCGCGAGAAAAATCTCGTTTCCTGAGAGACGAGTCTCGTTTCTCTCGAGAATCACTGAGGCGTTCAGTATGGTATATATTACTCGTAAGAAGCCAGTTCCGACGTAACAGACGTCGCTACCAAAGTGATAAAACCGACCGACGAGACGAGAAAAAAAAAAGACATTTCACGGCAATCGTTGGCGAGCTTGAAAATTATTTCGATATATCCGGTTTTATTTGGCACGATTGGATGATTCAAACAGAAAGAGTGTTTTATCGAAGTTCTTACGATGCGCCTTTACATTCATTCAATTTTTGACATGGAAAAGTTTTCTCTCGGCGCGCGCTCACAAGACACATTGAGAAAGGTCTTTGAAATTTCACGGCAAGCCGGCGAGCTTTGAAAATTATTCGATATCTCTGGTTCTATTTGGCACAATTGGACGATTCAAATGCTGAAAAAAATCAAATTTACAGAAAAAGTGATTTATTGAAGTTCTTACGTTGTGCCGTTAACATTCATTTAATTTTTTGACAGGGAAAAGCTTGCTCTCGGCACGCGCTGGCAAGACAATTGAGAAAGCTCTTTGAAATTTCACAGCATGCCGGCAAGCTTCGAAAAGTATTCGATATCTCTGGTTCTATTTGGCACAATTGGATGATTTAAACACTGAAATAGTCCATATTTAGAGAAAGAGTGTTTTGTCGAAGTTCTTACGATGTGTCTTTAACATTAATTTAATTTTTGACAGGGTAAAGTTTTCTTTCGGCACGCGCCGGGAACACAAAAAAGATCTTTGAAATTTCACGGCATGCCGGCGAGCTTTGAAAACTATTTCGATATTCCTGGTTCTATTTTACATATGCGGATGATTCATTCGCTGAAATAGTCCAAATTTGCAGAAAGAAAATTTTATCGAAGTTCTTACGATCTGTCGAAACATTTTTGTGTTCAAAAGCGTTGCAGCTTTACTTTGCGAATAAAAAGTTATATTAACTTAGATAACGTGTTTGAAGCGTGGCTTTGCATGTGAATGCGAGAACTAAATGCAAAGTCGATCAAGGCTTCATGTTCAAAAGCATTGCGGCTTCACTTTGTGAATAAACAGTTAACTTAGATTACGTGTTCGAAGCGTGGCTTCGCATGCGAATACTAGAACAAAATACAAAGTCAATCGAGGCTTCGTGTTCAAAAGCGTTGTGGCTTCAATTTGTGAATAAAAAGTTATTGTAGATTAAGTGTTCGAAGCGTGGCTTCGCATGTGACTATGCGACCCAAACAATTATTAAGTCAATCGAGGCTTCAAACTATACATGAGCGTGGCGGCGCCGATGTAGATATCCAGCGCGAAGTTTCATCTTTAACTCAGACGCACAGACAAAACAAATACCGGTCAAGTTGATCAATACATGTAACACAAAAATTGCCCACTGAGTGCTAAAAAATATTGAAACTTCAGTCGCACGTCTCCGATGGTTATCACACCAAAAAAATCAACGATACGACACATGTCCGCTCAACGATTTTCTCCACACACGACAATCCTTCCTGCGAAGAACCATTAATTCAGAAGCAGTACTTCCAGTGCACTCACGAGATGAGTCTCGTTTCTCTCGAGACGGTTCTCGTTTCCTGCGAGACGAATCTCGTTTCTCGCGAGACGGTGGTAACTTACATTTGAGCGGTACTGTAAGGTGGAGAAAAATACCTTGTGTTTGCCAAAGAAAGGCGGTCTTGCCGTCTTGTAAAGTCAATGCACCATTGGCCACCCCTTGAGTTATTACAGCACTGTACTAGCTTCACTGAGTTCATGGCTTCACAAGTTGCTCAAGAATGCGTTTTCTTGGCTTGCTTTGGGAACATACTTAAGTTGCATACAAATGACTGATGATGGTCTCCCCTTATGTTTTCAGAACTGCCCATTCCTACCATCTAAATGCTCTACTTGAGCAACTGCTAAAGGATGCAGGGCTGTCAGCTGATTGGAAAGATACAATTTTACCACTCGTAAAGAAAGTTAGTCAACAGGTACAAGCTAAACACTCATCTAACACAGATACAACTCACAATCATGATAAATGGCCAGGTCATTTGGTGACCTGTAACTGCCACCAAGTACCCAGAGCTTGAGACTACTAATTGGAAGGCCGTGGATTTAACTCCAGGCCAGATCAAAACCAGGGTCTCAATGTAACTGGCTGTATGCTCAGCATCTACCCCAGTGCAGACAATCACATTTCTGGGTACTGATTGCGATATTAGCAGACACCTATACTAAATAGTCACTATTGTCAGAATGGTCTAGAAATGTCCCCAGTTTCCAAGTGCAATTAAAGGATGCATGCATTCATGAAATTTAAATAGAAAGTTTTAAATTGACATATTGCTTAAGTTGCTGATTTAAGGTGTGCTTGTCCCAGTGGATAAGGCGGAACCTTAAATCAACAAGTACAATGATATCAAAATAAAACTCTGCAGCAATCACCAAATGTGAAGGTGCAGTACCGATTAGGATCAAAATTAGTTCCATAGGTGGATGAAGTGTCAGAATTAAGTTAAGTTTAAAGTTGGGTTAGGTTTAAATAAATAAATGATATTTATTTACCCAGGAAGCTCCACTCACCGCGAAGGTGTTTTCAGGGAGGTCCTGCATCCGGATCGAATTGGAATTTAGAAGTGTTGGTTTTTGGGGAGAGGGGAAAACCGGAGTACCCGGAGAAAAACCTCTCGGAGCAGAGTAGAGAACCAACAACAAACTCAACCCACATATGACGTCGACTCCAGGAATCGAACCTGGGCCACATTGGTGGGAGGCGAGTGCACTTACCACTGCGCCAACCCTGCTCCCCCGTTTAGGGACTGAGGTGTTGGTTTTTAAGCATCATGAAAGATAACTTCACTAATGCTGAAAGATCATAGAGAGTGATGTAGCCACATGAACAAGAACCCATTAAAGGTGTGGTTGAATGACATTCTCTTAGCTCTCCTCACCTTACCTGGCACCCATTAGGAACAGTATACAGTATGTATGCAATCCTGAAACCATGATTTAGATCTGACATTCAATAAATCATTTAGGTTAGTCCAGATGTTCGAAGAGATGATGACATGAACATCTGTGAGTATGTGAAGTTTAAGAAGATTCCAGGTGGAAACAAAAGTGATTGTGAAATGATCAGTGGTATTGTATTCACTAAGAATGTTGCCAACAAGAAGATGGCGAGTGTGTTGAGTCACCCCAAGATACTGGTTTTGAGCTGTGCTATCGATTATCAGGTAAGTTGTGACGAGGCCTTTGGTTTGTATTGGTCTGTGGTTTCCCATTTCAGATGGAAATGATGGGAGAGAGGAAGGTGAACTACTCATCTGGGTCTCCTGCGATTGACTGGCATTGTCTGACATCAGTCTGGAGTAGTTACTGTACAGACAGTAATACTCTTTCTCACTTCATGCTGGGTGCCCTGTGGTGGATTAGTGTTTTCTGCCATAGAATTAAGTATAGGAAGTATGGAAAATGTACACCATCTTGCAGTGTTTTTGAGTAGTTACCCGTACCAAGCATCAAAGCACTCTCACTAGCTTCTCCAATTTTATTTCCAAGGTTTTTCTACTACCTCTCCCACTCCCCACTTCACCTACCAATGTTGGATCACCTACTCCAGAAGTGATGAGCTTTGTTAACATATATAATGATATTGATATGGGCTCGTCAACATACAGCACAACTCGTAAAATACTCAGCGATACTACATGCCAAAACATCTAATAAGAGATTTATTATCCAACTTGTACTGTAAACAAAGAATTTGTAGAAAGAAAACCTTTTTTCGAGGAAGTGTGACAGGTTTTGCGTGATGCACGCGGAGGAAAAGATATGATAGCCAACCTGTAAAACAGGTTTTCTACAGTGCAAATAACCAAATGTGTAATATCGCAGAATATTTGTACTTGTCTCATGCATTTTCTGTACAATAACTAATAGAGTTGGATAATAAAGCTAAATATTAATGTCTGGTAAACTGCAATTGCCATAGTGTCCATATATCAAAATGCAGTATAGAGTAAAGCTGGCTTGATGCAAATTTTTCAATGCTTGTTAATCACCTGTTGAACCAAACTTTGCCAAGAAGACTTTTGTTCTAAATATCCTCTGCTTTTTGTGACTGATATCATGTGTTTCAATTACCAGAGAAATGAAAATCGTCTTGCATCCCTTGATCCTCTTGTTCTCCAAGAATTTGAGTTTTTGAAGAACTTTGTTGCCAGAGTGGTGTCGTTACGACCAAACATTTTGTTGGTGGAGAAGACAGTTTCCAGGCTTGCACAGGACATGCTTTTACAACATGGAATCACTCTAGTCCTCAATGTTAAACCAGTAAGTCAGAACATTTATTTTGATATCATGGCAAAGTACTGCTCAGTAGCTTTACTGCGGTTTTCAATAACATGCGAACTCTGAAGTTCAAAAGCTAACTGACGTTTGCGCTTTTCACTGCCGTCAATCATCTTAGCAGACCTCATAGGAAACAGAAGTTTACTTCAATGAGTTCAAAAGGTCATGGTTTGTTATTGGTGATTGGTGGGTTTCGATCCGTTTTGTGTGGTTCTGAATTTCAAGGTTCGGTCCTTGTGATCGAAATTATGATTGACGGGAGCGAAAAACGTAATTGTTAAGGCGACTGTTGAACCTCAGAGTTCACGTGTTTTTGAAAAGCGCAGTAATTTGAATGGGTACACTTTCGGACTTCATTGTAAGACTCAAAATAACATAGTGAGGTGACTTTAAATTATTTAGAACCTCAACAGTTACTTGTGGATTGTTTTAGCTTAAGCAAAATATTCTCTGCAACACAGTGATCTCAGAAAACAGGTAACTGAATTTCAAATTTGGTTCTGTAAGAAACATTTTTATTTTGAGCTTCCTTAATTATTCTTTTACAGAAAGTGATTGCAGGTATTGCCAGGTGTACTCGTGCAGATGTCCTCCGCTCCATGGAGCAGCTGAGTCGACCACAGCTGGGATCATGCCAGTCATTCAAGGTTCAGAGATACTCGCTAAAGGTATTGAAGTGCTATCACAGTCCACTGCAAAATATCCCTATCATAATGAGATGCTACAACCAGTTGCAAAGTTGATGAGACATTTCCAATCAAAAACAGCTTTTCTTTCTTAAAATGGCAACTGCTAAGAAATCTGTGAGATACAACACAGAGCCCCTCCCTCTCCCCTTTTTAAAGTTGTTTGTCCAAGTTTCAAGCATGGTGTCCCACTGATATCAACTTTGACATGAGGGGGAGGAAGAGGGAAAGTGAAAGATCATGGAAAGATCATTCAAGGCCAAATGACATACAGTGTGTCACCTATTTTTGCAACTTGTTGTAGTTCAAAATCAGAAAGATTATCCAAACCCAAGAGAAGATCCCAAATGCACAACACATGAAGTCAAAAACTGTAAATGCTAGATCAAAACCCAAGCTCACATGAGCCAGCATTTGCCTTAGTCCAAAATGGCACTAGAGAATTGTCAACCAAAAAATGGCAACCAAAAATGGCATGCACCTCAATTGGTTAATATTGGGCTACCCTCTAGTCAGGCATTTCAAGGAGAAGGGGAAATGGAAATTCAGCAGCATGAGAGTGCTAAGGGCACCCTTATTGTTTTTGCATGCCTGAGTTCTCATGCAACCAAATCCCCGTGTCCCTCTCTTTTGAATGCCTAATGTTGGTTAAATGTTATTGCCAGTGTATATTTGTAATAACAAAAGCTATTGCTCACTGAAACTGTCTTTAAATCATGACTTTTTGAAACTGATTTGGCCTTCATATTTCACAGAATGGAGAGTCCAAGACCCTTATGTTCATTGATGGTTGTCCAACTGATCTTGGGTGTACAGTGAATCTCAGAGGAGGGAACAGTTTTGTGTTAGCTAAAGTGAAGCGAATCTTCCAGCACATGGTGTATGTTGCTTACAGCCTAAGACTGGAACTCCATTTTCTCATGGATGAGTTTGCTCTTCCTCCTGATACTAGCTATCTGATTGAGGAAAGAGAAATTGCCATTAGAAATTTTGAAAAGAAAATGAGAGTAAATGAAACAGAGTTAAACAAAAATGACAAGACAGGAGAGCAAGAGAACATCACTGAAATTTTGCAGCAAGATTCAAGTGAAGGATCTGAACTCTTCAATACAGCACTGAAAAGTACCATTTTATCCAGTTCACCATTTCTCGACTACCCTCTTCCATATTTGCTTACAGAAGCAGGTAGAAACTTTGCCTTGAGATCCACATTACCAACAGATATTTACTGGTCAGCACACATTGATGCAGAGCTCAACTTGCATCACTTGACAGAAGAGGATTTGGAGGAGTTTGATTTTTCTAATCCTCATCAACGACACCTGAGCAAACTTGTGTGCTTGTTGGAGCCCCATCCTTTCATATCAGCTTCATTAACTATGGAGCATGATGATCCATTTTTCCAAGCAATGCTTGCTGACTTCAGAGCTCAAGGAGGACAAATCCAGCTGACAAAGAATGGTGAGACAGTGTCTAGAGGGAGGAACATATGGCTGAAACATGTGTCTAACAATGGCAATAGTCAGTCCAAAGAGGGCAAGAGTCATACTCAAGAAGCCAAGAACTTGAAGAGAGATGTATCTAAGGAGTCAAATGAAGTTGTAGACGAGAAGAAGAATCAGTCTACGGCAACAAGCTCGTCTCATGTTAATCGAAAGGTAAGGGTAACATAACAATATTATGATGGTGATGATGATGATGATGGTAGTGGTGATGGCAATGATAATGCTGAGGATGATGATGATGATGACTATGGTGAAGTAATATCAACGTGGTGGACAAGGTGGGAGTTAAACCTGGGACTTACAATGCTGTAACCATGAAACCATACTGCCTCATTGGCTGGCTGGGTAGTTTTTTTCTTTTAATTTCTAATCAGGGGACTTTCATTAAATACTTCCTTCCGTGAACTCTTAACGAAAGAAGGTCAAATGAGTACAACTCTCACTCTCGGTTCTTGTATTTTTAATGGCCACTTGTTTCAGATGCCTGTAGAATGCCAATCCAAAATAAACCAAGAACATATTTGTGAGATAATAATGCTTGATTACAAATAGGTGTTGCTACAGTAGGTATTTGTGCTTGTAAGAATGTAATAATTTCTATTGTGATAATAATGGTAATATCATCATTGCATTTTGCAGCAAGTAGACTGTTTAGATCCCTATGCTCATCAAAGAATTGCTGTGCTGTTTATTAGCTACTCCAACGAGTCAAACAACTCACCACGTCCATGTATCAGCCCATGGTGAGCAGAGCACCTTGTGATCAGCATCTAGTTTCTCCTTTCAGTATTACTGCTGGATCTCACATACTGGTCATGAGATTAATGGAAATGATCACCATTAATGAATGATTTGATTTTTAACAAATTCTCCCAAACTGGTAACACATGGAATGCAGGAGAAAGTGGGCAGGAGAAAGTACTTGTTGATATTGGGACTCAAAGGAATAAATTAGACGAAAGTCACATACAATGTACTACGAAAAAATGGTTATGTTGTTGTGGGACGAGTCACCAATAGTGTAAGAAAAAATAATTTGCTTCTATTTGAAGTAAGAAAAATAAATAATAAATAAATATTTAATTGACCATTGCCCTATTGGGGCTTTTCAGCGGCAATAAAACAAATAAACAAACAAATGAAAACAACAGAGTTAAGAATCCAAACTGGTTGGAGGCAGACCAGTTGGTTATTTACAAGGATCATTTTTGAGTTGAACCAGGCACTTACTCAGAACAACACCAGCTAGTGGCCAGAGCGGGATTTGAACCTAGGTTACCACATTGAAATCCAGCGCCCTAAACCACTTGTTCATCCTGCCTCTACCAGTAACATAGACTAATGGATATGTATGTTGTTTAAGTAAACACATGCTAAATGTCAACAGCTTAAAGGGTCTTGTTGAATCACTATAGGGCAGTGTTCATGGAGTTCTACGGACGAAATGACATCACCCTTGGTGGCTTTTTGGAAATATACTGCTTCAGGTATGATACATGTAATTATGTTTGTACAGAACTTCTAAGTTAGATAAATTGTTGGGAATGGTTAAATTTCAAACTCTATGCCATAACTAGAAGAACTGGCAGTTCCACTTGTCTTTTTTATTTGACCACTCAAAAATCGGAGATGTTAGAATACCCTGAGCAGCAAAGAAACAGCACCGAAATTACTGCTCAGAAGCTTTTGTATAAATGCTCACGGTTTAGGACTTTCAAGTAGGAATAACCTCTGATAGCATATTAAACAAGATGTCACGAAAGTACTGCAGCTATAGTATATTTCATTTCAGTGATCACTCCCTAGGATTTCATCCAGAGTCAAAAATAGAGTCACTATTAAACAGCATAATAAACAGCACTATGGGAATGTAGTGCTCAGTAGCTTTTCATATGAATGGTCTCACTTTAGGATTTCATTCAGACTCAAAAGTTTGAACCACCTTGTCTGAGTATAATAAACAGCACCACAGGAAAGCACTGCTCGGTAGCTTTTATTTGAATGGTCACACTTTAGGGTTTCATCCACAGACTCAAAAGTTAGAACCACCTTGTACAACCTACTAAGCAGTGCCACGGGAAAGGACTGCTCAGTAGCTTTCAGTGGAATGGTTGCACTTTCTTTCATGTGCAGAGATGTTTTGTACAGCATAATAGAGACAGCCACAGGAAAGTGAAGCATTTCGTTGACCCTTCAGTTCCAAAAACAGCCACATTCAAAGGGGTGGTGAAAAGGTGGTGAGCAACATAGAAAAGATAGAAAAGATCTTCTATTTGAATGTTCACCCTTCAATATTTCATTTCAATAGTGATAGCTTTCAACAAACCAAACCTCAACCACTCTTGCTATGATTGAGAGTCCAATATTGAAAGTCTGATTGAAAGCCTCCACACATGCCCTGACAATCTCTGTTGATTCAGTCTTATGTCATAATATTTAATTCTCAGACCATCATACATCTGTCCCAACCCAAACTGCGATGTACCCATGGTTGATCATGTGAGGTATTTTGCGCATGGCACTGGGTCTGTGTACATTCACATGAGGAATCTAGAGTCTCCCATCCCAGGATTCCAACACACAATACTCACATGGAGCTGGTGCAAGGAATGTAAACAGGTTTGGCAAGTTTGATCCTCAAATCATTAATTACAAGAGGCATCTAATAATTTCTGCTTACAGTGTCAGAGATGTAAATTAAACACAGGGCTGTGCTCTAGCATAGCCCAGTGTCCCTTGACAACTTCTGCTCCTGGGTGACTAGGAAATATTGGTTTTGCACCAAACTTGTTTGGATTGCCCGGGATCTTAAATTTAGAGGTCATGGGCCCCAACTACTAAACTGTACATGTATAGGGCATAAGAAAAAGAAAGAATGACGAAAGATATGACTACTTGATGCTCATAACTGTTTTAAGCTCAATCTCTTAAATTTGAGGAAAAACACTCGTCATTTCTTAGGAATAAGGAATATTTCACTTTTATTCCAAGAAGAATATAAGCTTACAATACTTTTCTTAATATTTCCAGGTGACTCCAATTGTCCCTCTTTCCCCTGAGGCGTGGGTGTTGTCATTCGCTAAGTACCTTGAGCTAAGGTTCTACGCTGGAAGTTACAAGAGGCGAGCAAGTGTGGAGCCATGCGGACACTCACTCCACAAGGACCATTATCAGTACTTTGCTTATGCCAATATGGTGGCATCGTTCAAGTTAGTTGTTGCTTTTAATATGTATCCTTATTGTTCTCTTTTTTGTGTCCAATCACATTATTTCAAGAACTTGGTTATAATCATTTGGTTTAGTGTAGTCATGAAAAAGGGTGTCAGTGGCATTTTAGTTTTAGAGTCATGTCAATAATGTTGTAAGATAAGATAGTTTAAATTCTCTGGTTATTGACTTGACTGGTCAACCAAGTTGCAATGTTATTGTTCAACTGTGAGTTAAACATGATTTTATTTACTCTGAAGTCTGTAAGGAGACTGTGATTGGTGATACCTCTTTGTGTTTGCCCTTCACATTTTTCATTTTAAGAGATCTTGTCATCTCTTTTATTTTAGCATGATGTTGTAAGGACTATTCTCAATATTCAATTTCAGTATTGTTGTAAGATACAAGATAACAGGCATATGAGTGTATGCACAACCTTACATTGTTCCCCTTGTTCATAACTACTTATTAACCAAGAGAGGGGTCTTTATGGGGAAATCTCAAACTGAGGCCTTGCCATTTTGACTGATTGATAGTGGGGTCAATGCAGCAAAGCTGAGGTGTGAGGTTTTCCTGTGAAGACCAAACATTCGAGGTTAATAAGTTGTTTATTACAGTGTATATGGCTTTAAAAAAAATACCTTAGAGTTGTTTTTTGTTTTGTTTTCCATAAAAATTCATAATCAGCTCATGGTCATGGCAGGAGAATAATGCCAAGCATCAGGACACATATTGTGTCTTCTCCAAGCACCAGCTATGTATAATAATGGGAATAAAATTTGTGTTATACATTTTTTTTAAGAAGGGTCTTCAGACAGACAGCTTTATTATATTTTGAACGGAATACAGTAAAAAACAGACCTGGCACCACAGGTAGCGCAAGCTAATCGAGGCGGGCCAGGAAAAATAAATATAAATGAAAACTGCTAGCCTTCGTTTAAAGGAAAAAGAAACATATTACAGAAAATGTAAAAGAAGAACTACTTAAGAGAAACTCGTGTTGCATTAGTTCATTAAGTCTACATACATGTAGTCCTTTGATTCACGTTTCTTTTATATCTATCATAGGTATCGTCCTATCAAACTGTTTGAAATTGCCATCCCCCCACCTAAAATCTCTATCAAAGAGAAGACAAGAGATGCCAACCTTTGGATCGGTGACATACGCGCCATGGTAACAAGGTAAACATAGACGAAATTTTCCAGCTGTACTGGACACCTGCCCAGTGGGGATGAGCACAAGCATAGCTCATGGGTCCCATGCAATTATCAACGTTGTAGATACGTTGTTAGTAAATTGTTGATAAGCTGTCAGTGAACTGATGACTGACAGCTGTAAACCGATAGTTGTTCAGCAGGTTTGTGAGGGAGCTGTTGTTAAATGTTTGGAAGAATGGGGCCTTTAACCCTTTAACTCCCAGAAGTGATCAGCATGTATCTTCTCTTTATAATACCAATGCATTGTCCAGCATACAGGTGATGAGAATAGACAAATTTGTCAGCCAGAGGGTGTCATCTTGATATGACCCCAAATTCTCTAAAGTAATGTAGAAGGAAATGGGCACTTGTAGTGGCTAGAGAAGTAATATTGGGATCTTTTGAGTTACAGGGTTCACCCTGAAGGGTAATGGACCTTAAGACCTTCACTTGGCTGTGTAAGCTCCTATGTTTTTTTTTTCACAGAGGAGACACTGTGTTTGCTGCATTCTATGACCGCCTTGAATCCATGAGAGACTTCTTTTCTTCCCAACTTGATCGCCAAGCCAGGATGAATCAGTTTGCTGTGGCACTCAGTGTAAGAACTTTCAAGGATTTTTGTTCTGTTTTGAGTTTTTTGGGTTATTGTGGAAACCCTACTCTCTAGTCTTTCATATTGAATTTTTAAAACATATCCGTACTCCTTTCATGTGACTTTATTTGGTTTAGTCCCTCCCCCCTGGAATTGTTATTTGTTCCCTTGGATTACCTGACATAAAAACAATAACTTTGGAGACCCCCCTCCTCCCCTCCCCCTGGAATTTCTAGTGTTCCATCATGATGGTTGGGTTGGGAGTGAGTCAGCATCAGATCCAATCCACCTAAGCCTCTTTTCCCGTTGACTTGACATTATGTGGAGTTAGCCTGCAAACAGTTCAAGTTATTTTTGAGAGATGGTTGCATGGATTTGCTCTTGAATGGTGCACAGTCAAAGCTAAGGGATTGGGGTGAGTGAGGGAGAGCTTCATTCCCCCACTTGCTTCCTGGGGGCTCTATAACTGAAAGCTAACCATTTTCATATCAGCACTTAGCCCAAAACACTGTAGATCAATAAAATAAAATAAAATTTTGTAGAATGAGCACAGGCGATTCTTGGAGCAGGTTGATATTGTGGAAAAAAAGGCACTCAGTCTTCAAACGGCACACAACCCACTGGCCACAGAAAATGGGGACTCAAACCTGGGACCAGAAGATAGACAAGCCTTGGAGTATGTCATAGCAAACAGCTTAAACAGTCTCAAGAAAACTTTGTGTGAGGCTGTTGATGATTGGAACAACAGGTAAACACACTTTTCTATTAATACATTTGTGGAGAATTAGTATCCTGCTCTTCAGATTGAAGCATAGTTTAATTTTTTGATCCTGGTCTGCCATGTGACATTTTTAAAAGACTTGAAGTGGAAAGTGATACCCAATGAAGAGGCTGAAAACATCCAATTTGTGTAAATGTCTCATATGTTCAGCAATGGGAACACCTCCTTCATCACCTAGTCTTTTCTACTCTAATTAGGAGCCAACAGCCCATTACATTTACATTTACTACATTTATTAAATTTTGCCACTTTACAATAAATTTACATATTAATAATTAGAGTTAAGATAATTAACATGGCGAGGAAACCTAAAAGAAACCAGGAGGCTTATACAAGGTTAGGTTTCCTCCCAAAACAAAAAAAAGATTGAATATCACCAGTATAGAAGAAAATGTGCAGTTAGGTGTGACACAAGATTTGGATAGGTAATAGTTGTTGATAAAGAAATCTTTCAGCTTGTATTTAAAGGACATTATAGTTAGGGAATTTTTAATTTCAGAACTAAGGGTATTGAAGAATTTAGGACCTTGAAAGGATATAGAAAACTGCCTCATGTTTGTCCTGCAGAGAGGAAGCTGATAAAAGGAAGCGTGCCTTGTGTTGTAACTATGAATACTGTTATTAACAGAGAAAAAAGAGTCAAATTTAGAGGGAGATTTCCAGTACTAAAAGAGTACATAAATTGACCTAGTTGTAACAAGCGAATACCTTTCATTTTGAGAAATCTAAGTTCTTTAAATATTGGATCTGTGTGAGCATCACAACCGGACCTGCTTACTATTTCTTATTGCCCGTTTTTGTAGTATTGTTAACCTTTTCAGGTTACTTTTGTATGCCCATGGGACAACCAACGCAGGTTTTTTTGGGCGAAAGGTGGTTAAACCTACAGTATGGGGTGCCATGAAGCTCTTGGAAAATCTCACTGAAGGACTGATTGAGAAAACAATAAACAAGTAGAAGAGGCAATGGACCCTACTGAAACAGTAGAGCTTTGTGCCGTATGGGCCAATGAAATTAGAGGTTTTAAAGAGCTTTGCGACTCCTGTAACCCAGTGCACTGAGGTTCCACCCAAGCCATTGATCCAAAGTAGGACAAACCAATGCCTCGAGTACTGTGTTCCCAACTCTTTGTGATCAGTGGGTGGGTTCTTTTTAAGTCTTTTTGTCCTCTTTAAGTCTACATGCAGAGGCAAAGGAGGCAAGGCCAGTATTCTAACATCACTGCCCAATGACTTGGTCGTCTGGATTGAGGCAGATGCTGGGAACAAGACTTAACAAGTTGTATTAAGGCCTGGGATTTGAAACGACTTGGACTGTAAAAGTTCTGGTCATCAGGTTTTCTTTGAGCCATACATCAAAGGTACTGAATTGCCAGATTGGAATTTGATTGGAATTTTGAGAGGGGTGTCAATGGGAAAAAGGGGGTAGGATGGATCCAATCCCAAAGGCTCTCCTTGGAACGGGTATAGAAAGTTTATTGGACAATGCAGTATTAACTCTTAAGTCACTGTCATCTTCACCTCTAAATTATGTTAATGTATTCTATTTAAGCCTTCAAGAATATGTCCAAGCAGAAAAGAAGAAAAATAGTAAAACCTCTTCTACCAAGGAAGGAAAGTTCCTCTCGTCCTCTACACAAATTGAAGGGAAATCAACAGAGGTATTTTTGTTTGAGGATTCTTACATTTCCTCCAACTATCTGCAGATTTCAAATTTTGTGGTGGTTTCTGCATTTTCTTGATGGGCCAAGCTAGGGAAAGATTGTTAAATCGTTAGTTTTGTTTTTGCAAAGGGAGGAAGCATGTTACATGTATGGAGAATTTGTATAAACATTAACTCAATTGATAGTTAGTAATCATTTCCTGTATTCTCATGCCCTGTTACAAGCGTGACGAACTACTGATATTGTCAGGAGAAGTTATATTTTGGTCACTATTGGGACGTTAATGGTTAACGAAGTGATAGGCCAAACAAAATACTGTTTAGTCGTTATAGTTCTTAAAGGGAGGTATGTGTTCTCATTTCTTACAGGTAAACGTGTATTACAACTACTCTAAGACAATTTTATGATTTTGTCTTTGTTTTGTTTTGTTTTTTATCAGCAATTGCCAAAATCCACTGAGATGATTTCAAACCGAGCAGTGGACACGAACCTTCTTGATGGAAACCCCAGCCCCTCACTCACTCCTTGGGGATCAAGATCTGCATCACCCTACCCCTCCCTAGACACAGATGAAGCATTAACTGGGGCAGATATGGAAGTGTTGCATGTCACCAGTGGTTTTCGACCTATTCAAAATGTGGAGAAAAAGGACAATACCCCAGGGGACTCCCCATCTGAGGGTATTTTACCCGTGGGAGGCGTGGTCAAAGGACACTCTTTGCCGAGTCAGAAAAGTGAACCTTTGTCAAGGGGGAAGCTTCAGAAAAATTACACCGCAGGCCACGAGATTATAACACAACAGGCCTTTGTTGTGATTGAGCCAAAGACTGAAGAACTCCCAGACACTAAATGTGAAGCCGAAAGAGTTAAAGAGCCTTCAGAGATGAAGGTACCCCCAGGGGTCAATATGGCTGATTCAAAGGAACTCTCTGGGGATAAGAGGGATTCCCTAAAGGAACATTCTGATGATAGAATTCCTGTTGGAAAGGAACCTTTTTTGAAAGGGGATGGTGCTGAAGGACCTTCTGGAAAAAAAGTGGTTGTTATAAAGGAGCCTTCTGAGGTAGTAATTGCTGATGGGAAGGAGCTTTCTAGTGAAAAGATGGATTCTGTCGTGGAACCTTATGGAGTAAAGGATGACATTGGTAGTGAACCTGTTGCAGATAGCAAGGAAGAAATTAAAACTGCCCCTATCACAGACAATGGAGACGGCAAAAGGTCTCATTGGTGCATTACTGAAGGAGCAAGTCAGGATTTTAGAAATAAAGAAATCGCTGAAGGTAAACCTTCTACAAGTCAGGGACAAATCTCCTCCTCATCAGGCATGAACCCTGAAGAACCAGGAAACACCCAACAAAAAACTGTTTCTACTTGTGTTGGGAAGATAAAGCCTTTCACTCCTGGCCATCGCAGGGTTGCGTCTTCACCCCTCAGCATCGCAGGCTCGTCATTCGACAGCAGAGCCTTTTTAGCTGGGGAAAATACTTGTGGGATGAGCTATCTTGAAAGAAGCAGGAGTGACTCTGATATCAGCGCCCATGTTAAACAGCCTCTTGATGAGTCACTTGTGAGTACATTTTGTAGACTTAACTTTATTAAACATACTGACTTATTCTATTGTATGTCTGGTTACAATCAAGGGCACGCTACTGTACTGAGACAGTAAAAGTCATTGATATTACAGTTACCATCAAAGTTTGATACAGCTTACACCAACTGCAAGTAAAGATAAATATAAAGTAGAATTAGAAAATGTAATCAACTCAAATAATATTGAGATGAATTATGAAAATTATGTTTTGTAAATAAAAATACTACAGTTTCATAGGTTCTGTTGGTATTAGTTAAGGAACCCACACACTAGTAGTTCCCAGTGTTGTGGTCTGGCTTTAGGGTTGGTGTTTCACATAGAGTTAACCTCATTGCACCGTTACCCTTTGGGCAGAATTGTCTAAGAAATTGCTATGAAGCTATACTACTCAATGGGGTTGACTAACTTCGTACTGTTAAGATCATAGAGTTTTTAGGGGACCAAGTGTTGAGATTCTACTTTGATTTGTTATTAGGTGTCAGCAGATAGTATTGTAGGAAGTCTGTATGGGGACCAGATTGATGCAAACAGCCAGGTTGCTAAGGAAGATGTGGTGTATACCAGTGAACCAAAGGGTGCAAAAGAGAGTCTGTCGCAAAGCTTAAGAAAAGCGACGACGTTACCTTCAGCTTTGTACAAGAGAAGTAAGTGAGCTTTTATTCAGCCCCGAATATCTTCTTATCATATCACTATTTCATCAAACATTTAGGTCGTGGGAATTAAGGTATGATCACCAGAAATGAAATGTCTAGATCTGTGAACAAACTCTCTCTCTTAGTGCTATGAGAAAAATAGGATCACCGGCGCCAACTTAGGGCCCTGCGTTCAGGAGGACCTATCCAAGGTCTGTCAAACACAAAGATGGATGCCAATGGACTGTAAATTGTTGTAAACGGGAATCAACCTTTCTATGTAGTATCAAAAAGTATACAAGGAAATAAGTAGTAAGCTTAGGTCGTATGTTTTCAGTAGCATGGCTAAAATACTTTCTAGAGCTTTGGATCTGCCCCGATTCCCAGAGAGAATGCGAAACTCCATACATATCGTCTCTCCTTATCAATTTGTTTAAATAGCACACTCGGTAGTTGGTTGAAGGAACACCTGGTAGAATGCTTGAAGGGGGAGGGGTGGGGTGAGTACCTTTAACCGCTACTATGCCATAAAAATAGAGTAGCGTACATTTGGTCACTTTAAAGTGAAGAACCCTTAAATAGTTTATGATACTTGCAAAGTCACGTTGTAGCCACAAATGATAACCACGAACAGATAGGTCATAAGCAAGCATGAAAGCGTAAGGCTTGTGAGATGTGGCTTGGAGTGAGAAGAATACCTCACAAATTAATGGGTAGACCTAGGTAAGTTGAAAGCCACTCATTGGGCAGTAAGGCCATTAGTTGGTAGATTTAAGGGGTAATGCACGCTACCACGTGGCCTTACTGCCCAATGGGTGGCTTTCAACTTACCTAGACACATTAATAGCCCATTTTACAATTGTGTGTTCAGTGACCTGGTCTTTGAGTAGAAGCGAGGCGGGAGGTGACCTTGTTGATACAAACCTCTCTGTCTTTCTCGTGCAAAACAGGACTAATTAGCACAAGAACATGATTTACATGAGAAAAGCAGTGAGGTCTGTATCAAAACAAGGTCACCCTGAGCCACGCTTCTACTCAAAGGCCAGGTTACTCAACACACAACTGTAAAATGGACTATTTGTGAGCAGGAGCCCATTACTAGGAGCGTACAACTGCCCTATATTCCTGTCACGGCGTTTCCACAGACCGATTTATTTTTAGATTGCATTTGCCGCGAATATGGGACTCCCCCAGGAGCCCATTCTCTTGTGCGAAACTTTTCCTCGACCATTCTTTTGTTCTAAAGTTTCCTAGCTTCGCAGAGAAACTTTAGAACAAAAGAAAGATGATGATGATGTGGTATCACGTGTACCTTTTTTCACGGGAAAGATAGTCTAAAAATAAATCGCTCTGTAAAAATGCCGTGACATAGGCTTAATATGGGAGTTGTACGCTCCTAGTGATGGGCTCCTGTTGTGAGGTATTCTTGTCACTCCAAGCCACATCCCACAAGCCTTACACTTTCATTGCTTTTTTTTTTATTCATGTGGGTACTTGAGGTTGGGTATTAGCTATGCCATGCTGACGAGGCCTAACAAGGCCGAAACAACTGTCCATGGCTGCTAATGCTCAGGCTCAAACTTTATTTGGTAGATTTAAGGGGTAATGCCCGCTACCACGTTGCCTCAGTGCCCAATGAGTGGCTTTCAGCTTACCTAGACACATTAATTTGCGAGGTATTCTCATAAGTAAGTATGCTTGACTTTTCACCTGCTCTGCCCCCTGAATTCACACTTGTCCTTGTGTAAGGTATTTATGGTGTAACAAAACTAGAATTTAGTGGTTTGTGGTTACTCTTTGACTGACATTTTTTGTATTGCACTTCGTTTGTTTCCACTTTATGTCGTGTTTAGCTCACTTCAACACAAAGCATTGCATCTTCAATTACATTGCACTAAGTCTCATCTTATTGCATTGCACTGCATGGAGTTGCATTGCATCGGATAAAGTTGCACTTCATTTCATCTTAACGCATTGCATCGCATTCTGCTGCAACTTATCTCAACGTTAACAACCCTCAGAAGAGAGTAACCTGCTCAAGTTGAAAGGATGCTGTTGTCATGTTAACACCTTCCAATAATGTCCGTCTTCCAATTCAAATGTTAGTGCTAGTAGTGATATCAGGTTTGCATGTATTTGTGGAAGTCTGGTGTCGGAAGACACGCTTGTTTCAATTGTCAGTATAGGTATTCTCCAGCATAACTGCCAGTATGCCTATGCTATTGTAGTCATGGTGCACTTATAACTCGTAAGCCGTGGTAGCTGTAACAGGTGGCTTACAAATGAGTGATCTATCACTGTTATAACTGAGAAGAAGGAAAATTTCTTTGCGTAATTTGTGAAGGAAATGGTGCTTTTCAACTAACAATTAATGACAATTGAGTGCAAAATCTTCGTTCTTATCTTGTATGGAGTGAAGTCTGGAAGTCATTTTTCTACCTTTCAACAAATGACCAAACTAACGAAGTGATCAGGTCACAGATTGATGTCTTGTTTTAACCCAGAAAATGTGAGAAAAGTGAACCTTTCCCGTAATCAGCTTTTAACTAGCAATGCGCTTCTGAAATTGTCTTCATCGCCAGTTTAATGGTCTCATTCCTAGCTGGTCCAATCTCAACGATTAATACTGCGCCTATTAAATCAGCTTAATCAATTAAAATCTCTTTGATTCAATTTCAACTGTTAATGTTCTTCTGAGATCTTCGTTCGTGCTGCGTTCATTGATTTGATGTTCTCAGTTGACAAATGATTTTTGAAACTTTGTATTCAAGGTCTGTTTCGGACCCAATCCGTCGAGGCTCCACAGCGGCGCGTTACAGAAAAGAAGGGTAGGGCTGGAGCGAGTCTGTTCATCTCCAGTCACCATTTCATTGTCTTGCATCATTTATTCAGCAGTCAATTTTACGATCAAATTTATCATGAATTCGTTCTGTGGTTGCATGTCTTAAGTTTTCACTTAGTTAGCTGTTAAGACTCCTCTTCTGATCAAGATTAGTTTTTTAGGCTTCGTTTGTAACATTTACCGTTGCTATCGTCACTGTGTTAGTCTGTCACTTGTTTGTCTGCAACTTCCAACACACTTGACCAAGATGAATGTGGTGCCTTCAGTTAAAAATGTTGGAAAAGAAAAATGGTGAACTTTACAAGGTTATTCCTAAAATACAGCTAGTCAATGATTAAAAAAAGTTCTTGTATGATTGGCTATAATTGAGGTTCTTTGTGAGCGAACAAAATAATCCAAAACTGCTTCAAACACCGTTAAAATTCGTATTGAGACTTCTCCATTTATTTTGAAGCTATGACTCGTTCCCAGTCCTGGGTAGTCAATCAGTGGCAAGCAACAGCGAAAAGAGGTAGGACTGGAACCAACGTTTGAGCAAATTGCCATTTTGAAGCAATTCTATTTTTTTCCGTTCAATCAATTTTGTTAATTTTACAGGAAATGCTCCCTAGCATTTCCTCCCTAAAACTTGGTTGATGTGTGTTGTCATCTCCATGTGTGTATTGCAATACTTCAATTGTGGTGCGTTGACTTTTTTTTTTTTACATTTTCCACACGAACATAACTGAAAACATTGTTTAAAAAATGCTAAGTTTTTAACTTTTGATTTTGAGGATTAAATGCATCAGCGTGAAATTGCAAGTGAAGGTTATTGATAAACAGTTTATATGTTTTGTTTGTGTACGTATGTATGTTTTTTTTTTGTTTGTAGAAGGATGATTTCTTTGTTTGTTTTGAGGGGTATATGTTGCCAAAGCTTTCGAGAATTATCCCTCAACTCAGTAGAAATTTAAAGTCTCCTTTTTTCAAGAATTTAATATTTCTGATACTCAACAGCTCTTCCCGTGGATGGAGACTCCGATGCAGCTCCTTCAGATGGTAAGTCATCGATAAAACTAGTCAACGCCTTTGAGGAAGCCTTGGTCCATCTACGGTGGCCAATTTACCTTTTTTCATTATCAACTTCGCTGATAAAACGGTAAAAACGAACGATAAAATCCGACGTTTCGGAGTAGTCATGACTCCATTATCAAGGAAATACGATCATGCAAATTACAGCATTTAAAGTGATTTTGGCGCGAAGAATTAACATAAATGGGGAGCGAAGATTATAAAAATACTTTCGCACGAAAGATGATGAAAGATGATGAAACCAAATTTTCGTGTATCACTCTCCCACCAACGCTGCACCACAGTTTCTTTAGAAACCACCCCCTTTATTCACCTGCGTTCAAACCATGTTACCGTCACATTTACAGGGGAGTATCCCCACCCTACCCCCAAGGTTTCAAGAGGCAATAATCGAGTAAAGCTGACCAGTCATTTTGCCCCTGAGGAAACTTGGGGTAGTGGCAGGGGTTGGGTTTACTCTGGGTTTGATCAGTTCCCTGTTGGCGGTTACACGCTAATAAATTACTCAAGGAGAAGACAGACAGCACGTGTTTTCACTGCGTTTGGCAATAACTGGGATTTGTTGCGTCGCTTGAATTTGAGGTCTCGATAAACCATAATGTTTACATCTTGAGCTGTCATGGAACATTCATTTGTTCTTTTGACGTATCGATGGAGATAACCTGGAGTCAATTTTTTACTTTGCAGATCTGTTACATATAAATATTGCTTCCCCATGGACAAAAGCCATTTACCAAAGGCAAAATAACCATTGTTACCACAGCCGTTGGATCCTTATTCGCGTCATAACATAGATCGGTTACACGTAAAATGTTGCTTCCCGATGGGCAAAAGTTATTTACCAAAGGGCAAAATAGCCAGTGTAATCGCAGCCATTGGACCGTTACTCGCGTCCTAACATAGTTTCATCGAAGTAAGAACAATAATGTGACATGAGGCGTGTTATTTATTTGCTTTTAGGTGCGACAAAGCGTGGTAAAGTGAAGCGAATTGTGTCATCTTTCATGTCATCCACTGCTTATCAACCAGTGGCTTCAACATTGTAAGTAGACCTTCTTGTAATGGCAGCTGTGTCCCCCACCTCTGGTTCTTACAGCGCTGGGAAGAAAAATTCAAGTGATTCTTCAAAGAAAAGACAAACCAGAATTAGTGATTTCGATAATGATGACCGAGAAAAATTAAAAACAAGGTCAACTTTTTCAATTTATTTTCATCCTATTTTTTCCTTTAGTAGCCAACAAACAAACTGCTACTATCAACACTAATACCAACTTAAGTGTTATCACTCATACTTACATTTATTACTGATTCTCAGGGACTCGCTTTATCTCCGCAGTCAGCCAGATGCTAGAGGTTGACCTACCCGCTCCTTCTAAAGCCTAGTAAATTTACAACGAGCTACCCAAATATTTTTCCGCACATTGGTGTCTTTCTTACCACCAGCAAATCAATCATTAACAAACCCACACCATAAATGTTTGGCGATTGGAACTCCGATTGTGATTTTTATGTAAAATGAACTTTACCAAGTGCAAACTTAGTATTAGACAATGTACGATAAGCATTTGACCACACTCTTATTAGAAAACCTTTCACGTGCGTGGTTAAATACGTTTTTGCTCTTTTTCAGTGATATTAATTTACGTAGTTGGAAAAAATAATGGGAATCCTTCTGCGATAGAGGGCCAGACTGCTAACATCTTGACTTCGCGAACGGGACTTTGAGCCCGTTGGCCAACGAGTTTGCTGGAAATTCGAAAAGTATCTGATGAGTCTCTTGGCCGAGACGAAACGCCGCGTCATACCAGCCATGAAATTTAAATTCTTTACAAGAAATAATAAGTTGAAAGAAATTTTTTTTTTTGTTGTTGTTTTTTTTTTTCAGTCCAAGTCATGAACACCATCTCCTCCCCCCTGGGGAAAAAGTGTTAGTGGTGGTGAGTGAAAAGGAAACCAGCTCGATCATCGCCTACACATTAAGGTGAAGAACGAACTTAACTACTTACAGCAGTTAGACTACTAAGTACCTCAAACCTGCCTTGAGCAGACGCCCAGCATTTGATTTGGTAACTTTTCTCAGATTCTTATTAAATGTCTTGGCCAACTCTCGATCGCGCAAAATACTTCGCCTCAGAAAGACATCATAGAGAGTCTTGACAGCTCCAGTATTAACATAGATACTCTCCTTACTGTTCTCTGTGTATTTCCAATGGTACTGGTTGGCAGAATTTCTTCGTCTAGATAGTTTTTCTTTGGTGATCAATTTCTTGATTCTCCTGATCTGTATGCTTAATCAAGATATATTGTAACGAGAACGCAGGTGCTGTTCAAAACTTTCATTCATATGAGAATTTCTTTCTTACTTATCTATGGTAGCACTACTGAATATAACGAACGTCTGCACGAGATTCAGCGGACTCTGTCGGACATCAAGAATGAAGAAACCCAGCTAGCTAAGTTGTAAGTAAATAATAACGTATGATGACTCGGGAAAGTTCGAAGCTTGAACAGCAATAATGAAGTTTTTCTTCAGGGCCAAGGAAATTTAGGTTTCGTTTTCAATCTCTTCAGTTGGAAAATGTTTTTTCCTTTCTTCTCGTATGTGAACATCCGCGGCTGTCATAATTCCTCGTTAAATCGATTCTGAGGGTTTTCCGAAGATACGGTGCAGAACCACAATAAATTAGCATTTACTCTTCTTGTAGTGAATCTGGTAAATCCGGGGACGTCTCACTGAAGGGACAGACACAAATGGACGTTCCTCTTTGTTCAAACAAGTTCATCAGAGTTGATTCTGGGTCAGACTCGGGTGAAGGTAAGGCCCTAGACACATCTAGGTCAATTGATATGACGAGACAGACCAAACAAGTTAAACGGTAGAAAACAAGCTAAACAAGTTTTATAACAGGGAGCAGAAAAAACTATTTTTAGAGCAAGGAACAGGCTAGACTAATGCCCCATTCACACTAACGCTTAAACATGTTTAAAAACTGTTTAGTTAAACAAGGTTAAAAAATTGTTTTCTTCATGAAAGCTGCTTACTGGCTATTATTTATTGGAAATTTAGCTCAAATCAGGGAACATGTTAAAGTTCATTTGAATTCCTCTTAAAAACTTTCGTTCAGTTTTTCGTTATTGTTTTTTTTTTAACCGGGTTTAATTAAACATGTTTAGTTGGTGTGAATAGGATTTAAGACATTTCTTATGTTCACAAGATCTGTGTTTGATGTTGGTTTTATTTTGAAATCCTGTTGAGAAGTTAGTTTCAGCTACCGAAAGATGCTTTGCTGTGGCTCCAGCTTAGCAGATGGTACTTCAGAAGAAATGACAGTGACAGTGGTAGTGACAGTGACAATGCTCTCCCCAATCCTCTCGTTTTTACCTCGCGCCATTCTTTAACTGTACTTGCAGGCTTCGTTCGTCTCGATTTAATCGATCCCGAGGCAGCTCATGGGACGGGATGCGATGAAGAGTCGCTCAGTGTACTTTCGTCCGACAACCTTGAGTTCATGAGCAACAGTCTGGAGCTAAAAACAGATCCTGACCACTATAGTAAAGTTGACAAGGTCAAGTACACAAAGATAAAACAAAGTGCTACAAAGGACGACACCAAGAAGACTGAAGGAAGCGCAGCTCAGGATTGGCAAGGACAAGATGATATCGGTGAGCAACGCTACGAGGGACAACAATCTCTACGCTCGTAATGTGGTTCCAACGTTTGAATCTGTGGATCCAATCCTAAAGTGTGACCATTCAAATGAAAGCTACTGGGTCATATTTTCCTGTGGTGCTGTTTATTATGCTGAACGAGATGGCTCTAACTTTTTAGTGTGTGGGTGAAATTCTCAAGTGTGACCATTCAAGTAAAAGCGGTTTATCGGTTCTTTCTTGTGGTACTGTTTATATTGTTGGTTCTAACTTCCCCCCGCCACTCCCCCCACCCCCACGAATTCGATCTGTTCCCTTAAGTTCCTCGTTGTTTTGTTCCTAATCAAGTGGTAGTACAACTACTTTGAGAGTTGGGGCGAGGTAAAAAATTTACCAAGCTAGTGGGAGGGAGAAAGAAAATTTGGGGAGGGAGGAGGGGGAGGGGAAAGAAAATCATTGCTGCCTGAATGTTATCTCACTTCCTTATCAAACCTTACTGTAATTATAAGCTATCTTTGGGGTTCTTTTTATAGATCTTGTGCAGTTTGGCTTCCAGAGAAAAGATGCCACCAAAGAACCGGTCGATTTTCACGTCAAACATCGTAAGAATATGTTTATTTTTTAAATATTAGTTTGAAATTTTTTGCTTTGCGGTTTTGTTGTATTTCTTGCAGTCTTTTATCCCTGGAGTGATTGTATGACAAGAGAAACGTTTTCCCACACCAGCTATTCCTATAGATTTGTTTAAAAATTGTGAGATTGAAAGTCACGCTTAGTCACACACTGAGTCTTTTTTGAAGTAGTGATGACGTGACGAAAAAGAGATTGTGTGATGATCCAGGAGGGCACTGGGCGTTACATTTTATTAGATCAGACAGATTGCGTGATTAACTTAAAGACGTTTCAACCAATATTTCATCCATCAGAGGAAGAGAAGAAGAGACCAACTGCGTAAACGTTTCATCATGTCGCCATCTTGTCGAAAAAGCACTTTTAAGCTGAAGGCGTGTGTTTTTCCATTTCAGAGTTCGCCGATAACACTTGCCGCTTCTACTGCAGTATTTACTATGCTGAGCAATTCAGGTTGCTAAGAAAAAGAATCTTCCCTGATGGCGAGGAGAAGTAAGAACTGTTTTTGATCTTGTTTTGTGAAGACAATTGAGGAGAAACTCCTTGGACCCCTCCCCCGTGACAAAAAATGTCACGGATCGATGACATGAACTCTAGATGGTACATTGTTGCGTTACTAATGATGAACTCTGACCTCTGAACTCAGTCCAGATTGAGACTCGTTCTTTTTAGTGAGGTTATTTCGAGGCTGTGAAAACTCTCCAAGATAGCTTAAGTCATCGTTTGTGTCGTCGTTTAGGTTCAAATTCTCTACAACAATTCTTCTTTCATTACTGTTCAGATTATTCAGCTCACTGTCCACTTGCAGCTTTATTCATATTCTTCTTTCTGTTTCAGGTACATTCGCTCCCTACAGCACTCAGTAGCCTGGGGAGCACGCGGTGGGAAGTCTGGGTCAGCTTTCTTCAAAACACTTGGTAAGTAATGATTGTTTAATGTTACCAGATTTAGATCTTCAGGTTTGTCATTACTGAAGGACCAAACCCAGGGTTTTTCTTCTAACCAATAAACAGGCTTTCAATTGACTGTCAAGACCAAAATTAAACTGAAGTAACCACTCCAGCCAATCACAGCGGATGTAGACTTTTCAATGAACCAATCTGAATTCGAAATAAATACTTGTAGGCGGCGCCAAGCGTGGGAACATGCTTGCGAGCAAAGCATGATGGGTTTGGTTTTGGTTCTCATGGGTTGAGTGAGTGGCGCGGGTTTTACCATCTGAAGTGAAACTGAAGTAAACGCGAATTACTTTCGAGATTCCGTTGAAGAGCAGACTCAAATATGTGATTTAACTGATCTATTTACCTTTCCTTTTTCTTTACAGATGACCGTTTTGTTATGAAACAGATGTCGAGACAGGAGTTGCAGTGCTTTCTAGAGTTTGCTCCTCATTACTTCTGCTACGTCAATAAAGCGCTTGATGAGCAGGTACGCTTGCACGTGACCGGAAGTTATTTTACGATAGTTGCAATGTATTGGTCATTCTTTGGATATGTTCGTTTCATCTTGGTAAGTTTTCGGTATTACTGGGGTATCTTTGTCAATCTTCGGTAACGTCAAACTCCCCATTGTAAGCTAAGCGTGTGGGAAACTGTTGATTGTCTTTACATTGTTTTATGAACAGCGGCCCACTTTGCTGGCGAAGATCCTGGGTATTTACAGAATCGGTTACAAGAACTCCCAGTCTGGCGCAACCATGAGGCAGGACGTGTTGGTCATGGAGAACTTGTTTTACGATCGCAAAATTGATAAGGTAACAAAACAGCATGAATCTACTGCTGCAATCTGTACTCTGATTGGAAGACCGAAGGTATGGTATTGCGCATGCTTAACTTTAATAACAAACATAGCCACAAACATGGCGCCATTTTAAACTGGTTTTACTTCAAAGCGTTTTTCCCTTCTCGGGAGTCGTACGTTGCTTCAAGCTGGTGAGATAAGAAGATAATAAAAATGGTGTACTTCAATTATTTTATGTGTAAAGACAGGACGTTAAGGTGAATAGTACCTGAGACCATATCACGAGGTCCGTGTGACGGTTTTTAGCCCCTTGCCATCGTGTTGTGTCCATGTCCATCGACCAGAAATTTTCTGCCGTATTTCCTCGTGTACCCGCGAGCCTGTCATTATTTTGAGATCACAAAATTGCACTCCACTCAGTTCAATTACCACCTTATTACACCCATTTTGAAATCACAGGTTTCTGTCAATGTTAATATTTATTCAATTTTCACTTCAGGAAAACCAGTTTTGAATTTTGATGGGCTTAAAAAAAGAATGATTTAGAGCAAAAAATGTTGTAATTTGGGAATAAATTGCACTGTTTAGAACCAATCAGATTTCATGAATGATGAGTGATCTCAAAATGGGTGTAATAAAGGTCTCAACGATACTCAATTTAACGCTGCCGATTATGATTTAAGATTATGACCTATAACAATTAAGTTAACTTAGGATATAGCGTCCACCCGAGTTTCACAGTTGACCTACTTTCTCTCTCTTTCCTTTTTCTCATGTTTTCAGACATTTGATTTAAAAGGTTCTATGCGCAGCCGTTATGTGCAGACCTCGGGGATGAAAAATGACGTTCTGTTGGACGAAAATCTACTTGAAAGTGAGTAATATGAAGCCAGCTCCTACAGTAGATGATAGCTCACGTTTTCGATCATTTTGGATTGATTGAACCATATATACACATATACACAGAGTGGCCGATACTTTTTCAAATCATGGTGTCAACAAGGAATTCCAATGGGCCAAATATCCTTTCCTCCTACCAAACCATTATACATTTTCTATTAATTTCTCAGCTCATGTAGCTAATCTTGTAGGGTTTGGACCTGAGTTCCCCCCCCCCCCCTTATCTGGAACACTGGTACTTGACGGGGCCTAAATTTTCTCGCGCGTTTTCCTCTTTTAGTGATCCGAGAACGCCCGATATTTTTCCGTCCTCACTCCAAAGCAATTCTATCACGTGCAATTCATACCGATACAGAGTTCCTGGCACAGCAGATGGTTATGGATTACTCACTACTGGTCGGCATCGATGAAGCGAGGTCAGAACTCGTCACTGGAATTATAGGTAAGTACCAAATACTTTGACCTTGAAGTTTTTGGACATTTGGCGGTGGTATAGGTGAAAGAGCAAAAGATTATCGTGACCAGCCCTCCCAGTCGTTTTGATGGCTTAGTTGTTGAAGCACTACACCGATATGGCTTCAAGTGTGTGTATGACAGGGTTGGTTTTTTTTTCCGTTTGAGACATGATTTTGTTTCAACAAAAGCCTAGCTTGCGTGACTGAATATCTTCCGCACACTTTCATGTATTATGCTACTCCGTAGTTGTTGTATATTATTTATAACAGAGTTCACTCTTTGTTAGTTTGGTTAAACTTAAGTCTGAAGTATTAATCATCCAATCAAGTAAGGCGACTATACGTAAACACACGAGAACTGCTGTACTGAAAACTTGTTTTAATTTGAAAGGACTACAGCATTAACATTTGCTCGTTTTGTTTGTCAAAATTAAGTTGAAATTTAAACTGAGTACCCTGTGGTATCCATGAAATGCTCCTAGAGCACCAAAAGTACGATATCACACGAATTTCTTAGAGGGAGAATCAAACGTTGGGGAGGAGGGGGATTTTACCTTTCCCCTTTGTAGGGGAGGGGGGAGACTATGCAACTAGCAAATGTTATAGTAATAACAACTAAAGACTATGACATCACGCGTGACCGGTTGCTTTCATTTGAATCCTGACACTATGTTGTTGTACCTTACGTCGTGTCAAGGTGTTTTATTATTTTCTTCTTGCAGACTTTATTCGAACATTCACTTGGGACAAGAAGCTGGAAATGTATGTGAAGGCCAGTGGAATTCTGGGAGGGCAGGGTAGAATGCCCACTGTGGTGTCACCAGAGCTGTACAGGACCCGATTCACTGAGGCCATGCATAGGTATTTCCTTATGGTCCCTGATAAATGGACTGGCCTGGGAAATGACCTCGACTAAGAAACCTCAGTAGCTTATCAGTGAGAATACAAATTCAATTGTGTAAAAATATTGAACTTAAGTTTGTAGTTCTAGAAAGGCGTGCGGTTCAGTAGCTTTCAGTTTATTTCATCCACAGATAAAAAAGTTAGAACCACTTTGTATAACAGACTGAACCACAGCAAGGTTCTCAGTAGCTTTGAGTTGGATGGTCCCACTTTATTATTTCGCCAATACAGTGACCACCGTGTCCAGCACACTAAACAACACCATAGGATTCAAGTAATGTTTGAAGTTTTTTGCTTGAATATCGATAGCTTATTTAGAAGCACAATCGAAGAATTAGGAATAGTTATTTCAAGGAATACCGTATTTTAGTGTGTGGATCTTATCCTCGCAGTTGTTAATCACGAGTTGTCAAATGCAGGATCACTTAAGGGTTGTGTACATATCTATAAATTCAATGAATTCGAACTTTATTCAGAAATTCAACATAGTATAAATTATTTTCAAATTAGAAGTGAGAACTGTATCTTTATAGGAAAATTTGGATCAAAATATAACTAAAGAAGAAACGTAAGCTTTCACGGGATTGAGAATTAAGTTTTGAACAACACAGCGCCTAGATGACAAAATAAACCACGGAGCATTTATAAATTTGGTCGTTAATTTTCTTTTTTAAATTTAATTGACTTGTAATGAATGTGACGAAGAAGAAAATGTTATCACGGCGTAAATCGGGGGCATTCTAAATACAGAGAGCTGTGATTAACCAGATCATTTAAGGTAGAAATAAACGCCTGTAAAAATTTAAGATTAGATAAATATTAAATTTTATTATTCCTCTCAGTTTGTACGCGCGCTGTCATTGATCAATTTTGCGAGACAGAACCCGTTTTTTCCCGTTGATTTATGGGTCGCGCGCTTCGCTCTTGGGCCATAAGCGCGGAACGGGAAAAAACTCGGTCCGTAACTTACAGTACGGACCGAGTAAACGAGGTTAGTAAGAGGTGTTTTGTAGTAAAGATTGAAATATTTTCAAAACAAAGAAGATGTTCAGAGCTATCGGAGGGTTAATCGAGTCTGAAATCGTAACGTATTTTTAGAAATGTGGTCAAATTCTGATTAACATTATTTATACAAATCTTCGGGTTATTTATTTACTGTTTTCTGTGCTGGAAACGCGTTTCCTATCCTTCAAGGCTTTTTGTAATAAAGATATGAACAACGACGCTTGAGTTCTCTTGTGTGACGTTGCTTTCTCCCCTGAAATTTATATTTTCAACGTCAATTTTTTTTTGCTGGCATTGTCAGTTCAAGGATATTACTACTTGGCCAGCTACCATACAACTGTTGCAATGCCGAATCTCCTGTAACTTTCCTCCGCTTAGCATACATTTTGCGTATCAGAAGAAAACATTCCAACCGAAAAATAGCTCGCTCGTAGGCTCACTTACAACCCAAAGTACGATCAAGAAAATGACCATATGAACAAACGACTAACGAAAGATATTCAGAAGAAGAGGAACTTGGTTTTGAAAATTTTCTCTGGGATAAGCGGACAAGGAATTTGTTCAGTGAATAGGCCTATTACACGAAAACTTAATCACACGTAAAATTTAACGGAAGAGTCACGATTCTCTTTTTGAGTTTAGGAAGGAATCAAACCATACACCTGCGTGTGGTTTATTAGTCAATTTCCGAGTTCTGTGGCTCGTGGACGAGACTTTAGTTCAAAGTCTGGTGTCATCTTCAAACCATCCCACAATTCCACACTCGTGTCAGACTCCCCATAGTTTGTGGATTCCAGAAAATTAGTCTATGAGGTGCATTAAAAAGCAGGCGTGACAGACTTAAAAGGGGAAGGAAGGTGGGGAGCGATTAACGAAAGAAACTTGGCGGGGGACTGGGGAGGAGAGCCCCCAGTCCCTTGCCATTTTTCTCTCCTCTTACGCGTGCCATTCAGAATTTTACCAACTTACCATCAATCCAAGAAGGAAGAGATGAGGTGGAACCGTATTTTAATTAAATTGCCAAACATGGCCAGCTACCTGAAGGAAAATAAAAGCGACTGAAGAGACCGAATGGTGTACTTTTTGCGTTGAATGCTTCGAGTTACGAATCAGTCAAATCAGATGAAAACCGATAGTATCCTTCAAACATTGCACTATTTATTTCACGCCACCCACCGGAGCCATAGATTGGCGTCGGGTGGGGTCGTGATCGGCCGAGCAGGGAAGAGTACTTTCGTGAGAACAATGTGGCGTTTCGCGGCGATTACTATGGGGACGCGGCCGTGAGAGAAAACAGAATCGCGCAAAAAAAAAACGCAACGCAAAGAAAAGAAAGAGATGAGAACTGAATGTTTCATATAATCAACCCAATTTTGAAATGTTAATGGAAAGATTACCGCACAGACCCAATTACGTATATTGTGACTCAAATTCAATTCATACACTCCGTTTTTGCAACAAGGTTAGTTTGACAGTAATGTATGTATAATTAATGAATGGGGCTGTGTGGATCTCTTTCCTGTTAAACTACGCGACCTTTTTGGAGCGTTGGTTTTTCCATTATTTCCTGAATTTACTGTCCCAGTAAGACTCCGTTGGATAAGGGTTGAAGGTTTCTCCATGACATCAAAGAC
Source organism: Galaxea fascicularis (assembly GCA_948470475.1). Lineage (NCBI taxonomy): Eukaryota > Metazoa > Cnidaria > Anthozoa > Scleractinia > Euphylliidae > Galaxea > Galaxea fascicularis. Next base: position 27,359,791 of record OX419337.1, read on the forward strand.
AACTAAACCAACCGGGAGAGGTAACCACTGGTACCTTTCTGTGCCGAGGATGAAATTAAGTATTCATATGAATCTTATTTGTAAATTTCCTTTATCATAATCTTAGTAGACCCTTCTGACATCAGCCTAAGACTATAGCTCACGCCACAAAGCCTCAAAGGCGTTCTCTGTTCATTTCAAGGTGAAATCCAAGATGATGACCAATCTTACATAATTACTGGACGCCATCTTGAATTTCATCGACACATTGATCCTTTATTCACAGCACTTAAAAGATCATTTCTACTCGACCAGCTTAATATTTTGCCGCTTCTTTCCTTATGCAAGAAATTTTTATTCCGCGTGCGATGACGTCTTTTCTTTTTTGGCGCTTTTCACTCCCAAGAACAGGCAAAAAATGGCGTTCATTCAAAACGTGTGACGTAATAGTCAGTGATTGGTTACATTGCCTAATCAATATTCATAGTACACTCTTGAATTTTCACAGACCACGTTGATCGTTACTGTGTAAAGATGTTCGAAGTTTTGAAGAAGACCTTTTGCCTTTGTTTGAACTCTGAAGACTCTTCGAGGGCTTGAAGCAGTTTAAAAAACATAGGTAAGAAGCGTTTCGCTGACTTTGTAGCTTAAACGTTTAGTGTAAGCAAATGAAGCGGAAACATTTCTCCCCGAAGATAAAATGTGCACACATCATCGATTCAATATCAATATAACCTTTATTTGTCTTCTTCGTTTATCACTTGTACAAAATATACATGTACACATGCCAAAAGCTTACCGAGAACCATTCGCGTTAAGACTTGAATATTATTCGTTAGTATTTACAGTATTTTTATTCATCTGACAAGCTGAGTATTTATGCTAACCTGCTGTACACTTGTTTGTGTTTAGGAATACTGCTGTGAAACACGGAGGAAGAAAGGATGGATAAAATCCAAGAGAAGGTAGGATGGATATAATCTAAGAGGACAAAAAGGAATGGATGAATAAAGACTATGAAAATTCTGCAAAGACAAGAACCTGATAGATTATTTGTTTAGTACAGTTAATTGGTGGCTGAACACATTATTAATTTATTCGAGTACCAATTCATGTTCCTATCAATTGTATGAATTTGTTCTTTAAACTGACAAAGACCTTTGACTGAGGGACTTTAAAGTGAATTTGTTTGAATTTGACTAAATTTGACAACTGTTTCACAGTACTTGTTCATCAGCTCGACTTGCCATTGGAGATATTAAAACCAGTTTGGAATTTAATTCATTACTCAGAGACCTCAGAGTTCAGAAAGAATCTAAATAAGAATGGAAATTATTCACGAAATTATCGCGCGATTTCAAAACAGGAGAAATGCCAGCAGTTTGTAACAATTGAGGTTCAGCCACCATGAAATTACGTTGAGCGACCTTCTGTTCCAGTTTGTAAACAATCAATTATTTATTCGATCTTTGTATCGAAGTGTTGGAAGGAAATTCTTCTCTTGCTGATTGAAAGTGAATGTTAACTAAATTCTAAATTTAGGGAAAATGCTATTTTGAAAATTCTTTTAGTTGATTGCTCAACGTAGTTCTTCTCGGTTTCAGTAGTTGTGGTAAGGGGTTTTGTATTTTTGAGTTGGCCCTGACAGTTTCCCAAAACAAAAAGTCATGATCGATCATGTTTCGATTAAAAGCTACCACTGATTTAAACGCCAAAAAATGTATCATTTCCTTGGTGCTAAAGCGATTCTTTATTCTCCAACGAGCCAATTATATCAAAGTATCGCGTTTCGAATTTGTTATTGCTAAAGCAAAAAGGGTATGGTTACAACTTTCACGTCCAAAAATATTTTTTCCAGGCTTTGAAGCAATTCATTGTTCACTCATCGTGAACTCAAACGAGCCAATCGTATCAAAGTATTGTATTTCGAATTTGTTATTCCTTAAGCAAAAAGTCTGATTATTACTCTCACGTCCAAAAATATGTTTTCTTGGCTTTGAAGCGATTCATTGTTTACTAATCGAGAACTCAAACGACCCAATCGTATCAAAGTATCGCGTTGTAAATTTTTGTTATTGCTAAAGCAAAAAGTGTCTGATTATAACTTTCACGTCCAAAAATATACTTTCTAGGCTTTGAAGCAATTCATTGTTTACTAATCGTGAACTCAAACGAGCCAATCGTATCAAAGTATCGCATTTCGAATTTGTTATTCCTTAAGCAAAAAAGTCTGATTATAACTTTCACGGCTTTGAAGCAATTCATTGTTCACTAATCGTGAACTCAAACGGACCAAACGACCCAATCGTATCAGTATCGCGTTGTAAATTTTTTCGATTTCTTGAGCAAAACCATATTTGATTGATTTTGACGACTCTCCAATCATCAAGAAATCCTATATTTATGATTTAAAGAATTTGTCCGAAAAGAAATTAATTCCCGCGAAGTTCAAGAGTGCTCGAATGGTAATTTTTTGGAGCAGTTGCTTAGCAACCCACGAGCCACGAGTCCAAGTCAACTGAGTGCCAAAACTTGCATTACACGCTCGTTCGTGTGGTTTTATGCCAACGAAACAAAACTAAAGCGTTTGTTTTGGACTTGATTCGCCAAAACAGTTGTTTACAATTTATCAAGTCGTATTTAGACGATTTTCGTTTTCTCAGAAACGAGGTTGATAGTAGTTTTGTGCTTCAGTTTTTTTCGAACGATTTCCAAATTTAACTCGAGACTGCATTTGATACCAGAAATAACGTTTAAGGGAAACCATGGGAAATACAAAATGTCGGTGCCTTGTTAAAAATACTTACCTGTTCGCTACACCGACTGATTAATTTTAGTATGCTGACAGCTGCCATAAAACTCTGTTGTCTGGTTTAAATGAAACTTGTTTTTGAGGGTGATCAAAATGAATCAGTTGTACAGACCACTATTTTTTCTCCAAAACATCACCGAAGATTATTCGTTTACTGCAAACTGCAAATGAGATTTTGCATTTACTGTGACGTTGTTTTGTTTACTCTTCAAATTTTATCATTCATGCAACATGATATCAAAGATTTTCAGACGATTTTACCTGCAAATATCCATCAAATTCAGCACATCTGAGAAAATCAACTGCAATTAATTAATCCTGGAGTCAAGCTAATTCATTCCGTCGAAACAAAAACATTCGTGTAGTATGTTTTGCTTATTCTCTGCGTAAAGCAGAGATCAAGACACATTTGTACAAAATTGATGTATTGATCCTGGCAATATAATTTCGCCCACCAAAAAACTAAGTACAAAGTTATGTTTATCTAGTGTTACGGACCGTATTTATGGAGATTTTGGCGGAGATATTTCCTTCTCCTGGACGCAAGGTCCGCTAAACCAGCATATTTAGTTTTGACTTTTCACGATAGTCTGTACAACTGCAATGATATAAAACTTGGTGAAAAGCGGAACCAAGTTCAATTATGATTCACCGCTATGAATTTCCTTCAATAACCAGACTCGGGTTTTATGTCGGAATGTTAGTTTTAATAATTAAGTTGGAGAAAGACCTGTTTTCTGAAAGGTTTTCCTTGATGTAGCACAGAAAATTGATTTTCACTCGAAAAATATATTTTGACGCAATATAATGTTGCAATGACAGAAAATGAACCGCATAATTGTTTCATTTATTTGCACCAAATTCATTTGTCTCGCAGTTCTTGGGGGCAGCATAAGGCTTAGGCGGGCCAAATTTTTTACTGTGCTACAAAGGAACCTTTTTTTCACGAACGGGTCTTAAAGGCAACATGGCAAATAATTGATTGAACTTGAAAATAAAACATCGAGATTTAAAGTTTTATCTTCACTTTTGATTTCAAAACATTGTATACCTTGCACATTATCGAACCAAAATTTTTTGCCACTGAAATGTTTCATGATCAAGACTTTATAGTTTGCCATGTAAGTACACCATCTTGTGCAAAACCTCAAAAAATATTTCGCTTTATTTGGACTGAAAATGTTTTGCACATGATGGTGTACAATTTGTTTTTGGCGGATAAAAATTTGCAGGGGAACTCTTTGAACAATTTTTTAATTAGAAAATTTTCAAGAGGTACCCCGTTTAATTTTTTGCAAAAAACGTTGCCAGGGGAAACGCTGCGCAAATTTTTCCAAATTTTCCCTCCAAAAGACTTAGTATATACACGAAAAAAAGTTTTTCACACCTTTTAAATAACTGATTTTTACTTAATTAATTAAGAACTTACTGAATACTTGTAAAAAAAGACAATATTAAGCAAGAGACATACTAAAATTATTTTAACATACTGAATTTTTTCTCTCTCTCTCTTTTTTGCCATCTGTGTGTTTTTATGTATATATGTGTGTATGTCTAGCTATTGTGGTGTCCTGTACATTCGAAACTACTTTCAAAGAGCTAGCTGCTAGGCATTTCCTTCTATGTAATAATATTTAGCTTAAATTGTAACTGAATACTTTTTTTTTCTATTTTGCTAATTATTTAATACGTTTCTTACAAACCATGTAATGGGAATGTGAAATAAAGTGTTGTTGTTGTTGAGAAATAAAAGAGAAAGCAAAGTTGAAACATGTATTTCCTTTTATTGACTTCTAATTATTACAGTAAGAGCTTTAATAACAGAAGAAAAAAACGGCGCATGCGTATTTTGGGCGCCCGTATTTTTTCTAAGTTTTTTGGCGGGAAAATTCAACCCATTTGAACAAAGTTTACAATATAAAACTTAAAGCAAAACATGAAACAAATAATTGTAGAGCCAGCAAATTCCCTTGGAACTTCTGAGTAGGCATTTTGAAAGATTCAGTAAAGAACAAACAGCTAGTTTTCTGACTGCTACATTCGAAATTTTGTTTGTTGTTTTGACATTACACATCAGAGAAAAAATTTGATCGATACAAATCAAGAAATGTTTTGGTCATAACACCGTGACAAACGCTTGGAAAGATCAATATTTTGCAAGCTAAGGCGTCGAGTTCTGCAACACTGAATAAGGAAACGTTGTACAGTGTAAAATTGTCCCGTACTTTGAGATACAGTGCAACAAAGATATAACCAGCGTGGTCGACAGGTAATGCCGTCATGTAATTGCTTAATCACTGATGAAAGATTGAAACTGAAGATTTCAACTTCATATTTATATCACACCAAACGTTTTTTTTTTAATTCGTGTTTGAAAACTGACAGACAAACTATCGTGTCGACTTTTAAGTTATTAAAATGAGACAAGTGCAGGAATTACTTTGAATTTTTTTCAATTTTAACACCCCTGAAGATGCACAGTAAAAATGTTCGAATTTTGTGTTGAGAGTTTTAATCACCACTTGTCTGGCGACATCATAGATTGCAGAGTCGAGAATTGCGCAACATGAATTGAAAACAAAAAGGAAAATTTTGATCCAAAATTTTGGCTAACCATACACATTTGTCAACTTGTTGCAATCAATTGCCCAAATCTACTCGTCAAATGGGCAAAGTTGCACTATAAAAGGTTCAAATTTAGGGCTGAGAGTTTCCATCGTCAATTATTTGGCAACATCACAGATTGCTGTGCCGAGATTTGTGGAGCATGACTGATAAACATGTACGAAACTCAAAGGCGAGAATTTGTACAGGAAATAGAGGTTTGAGACCCTGTGATAGTGGGGCCGCGATGAAATTTGATATTGAAAACTAGCAAATGAATAGTCTGGCTTCTGGAATATGATATTTTCTTCATGAAAAAAACCCTGAAGTGCCTCAGATCTTATGCAAAATTGAAAATCAGTTGTGGCTAAACACTTACGAAAAAGAGTGTTTCAGCCTTTAAATTCTGACTGAAAACTTGCAATTCTTGCTGGTACAAACTGAATTTGATATTGAAAACTAGCAAATGAATAGTCTGGCTTCTGGAATATGATATTTTCTTCTTGAAAAAACCTGAAGTGCGTCAGATCTTATGCAAAATTGAAAATCAGTTATGGCTAAACACTTACGAAAGAGTGTTTCAGCCTTCTAGCTCATTGCCAAAAACATCTCCCATCGTCTATACACGTGACGTCAAAAGTAGGACAACTTTCCAACACACTTCTAACCACGAAATTATATCTCGATGGTTTGTCGGTCATCCTAGATCAGTCCCCAAATTGACTATTCTGTTTTAAGCAAGTAATGTATCACTTATATGCTATTTCTCAGGTGAAAGTGTGGCACTGTGAAAATCCGATTATTGTTGTTCGCGTTTAGAATTCGACCGATGTTGCGATTGTGGACGCTGTCATTTCTATTCAATCGTTTGTAGTACAAGAGTTCACTTGTTAGAGTGCGGATATAAGACATGATTTGCCGTGTCCTTGTTCGTCTATTTTATAACTAGGGTTGGCACGGTAATTATTCATAGAGAGATGAGTTGATCTTAGTTCTAATTTTGTCTTCTTATTAAAAGTGCAATGTCCTGTAATTTGGATAAACTCAAAGGAGAATTTGCAACAATTGATCCCTATTTGCATTTTTTTTAAGTACTTAAGGTGGCTCAAAACAGTTTCCAGCACTTTCCAAGAGTCATCTTAAATTTTCGAAAATTTAAGGTGGCTCTGAACCCTATGTACAGAATTTGTATAAACTTTGCCAAAAGTTGCATCTCATCCTGCTTATCAAAATTCTGTAATAATAAAAAATTTTACCGTGCCGTTTTTGAAATATAAGCGCTTAAAGCTGAAATTAAGGGTGTTTTTAGCAGGTCATAGTGTTGCTATGGTAACCTATAGTGTCACAAAAATAATACCAACGTATTCACAAATGATTGGGTAGTTTTTTGATACAACGATTGTAACATCAACTGATAAAGAGTGGCATTAATGACCCATCAAAATCTACACCCTTGGAAAGTTTTACTGCTCTGCTGACGTTTTGTTCTATTTTCTCCGAATGGCTTTACATGTATTTTCTATGGTAATAATTTGTTAAACAGTCAAGACCTTTGTTACTTGTTGATCACTTCCATTTTTCTCGCAACCTTTATCTTTGATTGAGTAGTGTTACTATGAGGCGAAATCAAACATTGATCACTCTTGGACTTGAAGGTACACAGGCCATTTGTGTAATAGAAAAAGCTTACTTCAGCACTCAGAATCTGGACAAGAATTTCCATAGTAACGCCCCTTTAAGAAACCTACAAATTTAGGCATCAGAACTATCTCCGATTTTCCGAGTAAATTCAGCTTTCAGTGGACAATTAAATAACACAGGCTTAGCAAGTCTATGTAATATTGTGTGGTTGACAAGGAGAGCCTCTTTTTTTTTTGGCGGTCTTCACACATTGTGATTGGAATTGGGATATTGGCAGGCGCATCTTGTCCATGTGATCTCGGCTATTTGTAATCTCTGTGGTTTAGCAACTTTCAGTAGCCGTAGCTTAAATCTATGAGTGATGATTTCAGTTTTCACATGTGGTTTTTGCAATTGGGATATTGGCAGACTTCTCGTCTCTGTGATCGGTTAGTTGAAATCTTTGTGGTTTAGCAAACTTCAAAAGCTGTAGTTTTAATTTATGAGTGATGACTTTTTCAAACTTGGTTTTTGCAAGCTTCACTGAGCGAGGCGATGGGTTAATTCGGCATGCCCACATTTGTGTGTTAAGCTATTGTACTTTTGCTGTTTTTCGGTTGTGGACATCCAAGTCAGTCGTAACGGTGAGTAAAATTTTGATAACCTCTTTCTCAATTTACATTAAACATGAGATTTGCTTGCTGGAAACAGTGTGCCCAGTTGCTCGTCCTTGGTCTTGTCAATTTCTCGAAATGACAATCGAAGTCACCAACGAAAGAATCGAACTCGAACTCGAATTGAACTCGTTGACAAAATCTTTCCAATTCTGTTTTCTATTTTGTTTATCGACGTAATGAACGCTATTGTCACGGTGGCAATAAATTTTGTTTTCTTTAAAATGATCACCAGTTAAGTTATATAGTGTTGCACTGTATCACAGCCAGAAACTGAAAAATCGTTCGTCTTATGAAAATAAATGGAAATGTAAGCCAAGTTCTTAGTGCTCAAAAAAGTTGAAAATTGAAAATTGAAATTCGGTTCGTCAAAATTACTCAGATCTACCTCTACGTCTTGATTAAATCCGTGATCTTCCTTGTTTGCTTGATTCTTGAACATCTGAGGTTTCCTTGTATCCTGTATCCTGTAACAAAGAATGCAAAGACTTGTTTTAATAAATGCAGTGGAAGCTTTGGACGGTAGCTTGGCGGGCCAGAAAAAACATTTTTCGTGTTCACTATTTCAGTTATATTGATTGGGAATGTTGCATTTTCTCTTCACCTTTACAATTTTATGCAACATATTGGGTAAATATGAATGATGTGATGAAATAAATCAAGGCAAATCAGGTTTTCAGGCTTGTTTACGCAATTGCATAAATTGCGATCACAACTGCGAGGATCATCCTTCATTTGATATTGGGAAAATGAAAACATCTACTTAACACACCTCGGCCATTCGTCCTCTTGTTTCCTTGCTCCACGTTCACTTAATCAAAGTGATCTGATCCTCTGCAAAGGACAAAACAAGAACACTTGAACTAAATGTACATTTTGATCAGACGACACAGTCCATAACAACGCCTAATTCAAATAGGGGGAGAGGGGGTGGGGGCATAACCAAGAACGTTAGCTTAGGCTGATATAACTCCTGCAGGCACTAAATAAACAGAGTGTTTTTCAGAATGTGTGTAGTGTATCAGTTACGTATTTTTGGGAATAATTTTTCAGCTTTGTTGACCGAAAATATCGAGAAAAAATTCCCAGTATCTAAACATTTTTAAAATGAACGATCTCTTTTAATGAAACAACCCAACTGAACTGAACAGCAGCCTAACTAGTAGAGACTAGCCTTAAATAAAGTGGAAAATCTACCAACTGACAAGTGAGAATAATGACGTTTACTTTCTAAAGACGATCTGATCGTGTCTTTCAACGTAAACGACGCCCGAATCTTGGTAACACGAATAGTGAAGAATTCGAGTTTTAAATTCAAACTTTCGTTATCTGGAGCAATATTTTGTTTTCCTTGAAGGCGTGAGCTGTTAAAAATGAAGTTAAAATTACATAGAATAAGGAAAACCGCGGCATTACCTGAAAACTGTAGAAGACATTTAAATTGTTCGCAGTCGCCATCATTCAACCGCGTGCTGGCAAAACTTTGCTTCAGGCGCAAAGTTGTTGCCTGGGAGCTGAACCAGTTGATAGCTGTTTCCATTGCAAATAATTTCCGCACTTTCAAGACTGATAAATATGTTTTCAGTGGAATAAACCAGGAGCAAAGCGAAAAAACTGCTTCAGTGCCTTCGGATTCCTCGTGCTGAACGTGTTAACAAAACAGGGATTTTAATGAATTCATCTGCAATTCAAATAAGAACATTGTAATTCCCAGTTTCTGGTAGTCGAAACTGTAAGTGTGAGCCATGATTTTTCACTTTGTTTTCAACTGTCCTTTCTCCTAAGTGGAGTCTCGTTTACCCTGAAGGCCTCTCTCTTAAATGAGCCATACAAGTTCACTTAAACGGTCTTTGGATTTAGCCGAGAAAAGCTAATTGGGGACAACCAGCTTTACTCGGAAAAGGCTTAGGTTGAAATGCAATGGCGTTTCAAACGCGAACTATGATTTCTCGATGTTTGAGTTACAGATTTGGTCGTTTACCGAGGGTTTTACGCGGTTTAAGTGTACGGGAAAGAAAAAACTAAATGACGAGCCACACGGTATGTCGTCCGAGGCGCAGTTATCGTGTACTGCCGTTTTTATCTACATCCCGTAAATCTGATACTTCTTCCTGAAAACTGGTATGCGATTGTGCCAACGGTAGGGTGAAATACGAAACAAATGTGGTGTTATTGGGCAATTCATATCCAGTCATAAATACTTCTTACTTACCGAGTTCGAGGTCTGTACTGTAAGTTACGGACAGAGTTTTTTTCCCGTTCGCTTATGGCCAAACCGCGAAGCGCGCGGGTCATAACTCAACGGGAAAAACGAGGATCCATAATTTACAGTAAGGACCGAGAAAACGAGGTTAGTAAGATATTTATTGTATCTCTGAGATTAATCGAGCACGCGGGAAAGTAATCTTTCAAATTTAGCGGGCCGTACAGGAGAATACGGCCCCCAAAATTGACCAATCACAGTGCGCGTACTGACTGAGAGATATAATAATGTGGGCTATTGGACACTCAAACAATGGCACATGGATCCGCACTGGGTACATACAATAACAGAGGGTGGTGTCCACGATTCGAGCGGAAGTTCTTTGTTTGCGAATTCCCCACCTTCTTTCTATTCCGTCCAATTTCTCAATTTATTGCTTCTTGGCTTGATCAAACGTTGTTTGCCTTCCAAGACGACGTGGTTTTTCGCCAGCGCGTAGCGGAAACTGCACAAAAATCCACTCTTGTGCATGGACAACTAGCGAGCACGCTCTGTTAGGCTGAGGGTGGGGAAGGAGAGGGAGAAAAACAACTCCCTTCCTTCCCCACCCTCCCGAGAGAGCTTGCTCGTACGCATGTACCAGGAGTGACTTGCCCACACTTTGTCGAGAAACGTTTAACTCAACTGGATAAATTCGCCGCGGTGGTTTCAAGGCCTTTCACTTCGTACAGGCAAAACTCGTGTTTCTCAAAACTCAGCATTTTGTATGACGGTGAAAATTGCTCGTGGAGCCATTTCTTTGTTATACAGGTTAGTCTCAGAGAGCAAGTAAAATAAATAGAGCAACTTTTTTATTTAGCAAATATTGTCTTTCTAAAACAGTTATTTCAATCTTCGTAAAATTCGCGAAAAAAATATTTTCAGCTTTGTATGGATTGTAAGAAACGTTTGCATTGACAGACTGTTTTGCTCATAATTTATCCGACCAAAATTCAAGAAACACCCTCAAAATATTGAGACGATATTTCTGTAGACCCAGCTTAAATTTGAATTAGAAAAAACGCTAACCACTTGTTAAATCACTTGCAGTTATACCTAATAGAATTTTAGTTATACGTTGTACAGCTAGAAAGGAAAGGGATTCCTGAAACCTCGTATCCAGATATCCCTATGATTGCTCAAATTAGCGTGAAAACGAGGAGACGATACTTTCCCATAATGCGACACGCTTGACACTTGGTTGGTGCACCTTTTTAAGAAGCAGAGATAGGTGAAAAATGAAATAAAGGCAGTGCGCCTTGTGAGTGCATCCAAGCGTTAGAAAAAAAAAAAAAAGAAAGAAAATTATCGTTTTGAAATAAAGCTCCTTGCAATTTTCTCTTTTTTCCTCAATAAATGTCGAAAAATACCACGTGGTACTTTCAAAACTAACACCACTTTCCTAGTAACGACACTTCCAATGCCATTCTCATTAATAATCATTTCAAAAAATACTCTTTCCATAAAGCACCCTGAAGGTAGATTTTTTTTCTTGACCGAAATGGAAATTGGAATTAAATAATTTACAAATTGATTTACCTAAGTGTCTATCTACCTAACTGCTAAGTGTGTGATGCTTTTGGCTTCAAGTTCTGTAGCAGCGATGAGTATCCGTAAGTGTTCTGTTCACATCAATGCAGAGAGTGATGGTATTTTTCTGGAATAACATCTATGAGGCCTGTAAAAAAAATAGAAATTACAGGATTGGTAGGTACAACGAAGGGGAATTTCGTAGCAAGGTTAAACTAGACGGATAAAATAAAATCCAAATAACTCGTGGGAGAAATCCTTGGAGAACTGTACTAATAAGGTTGAAAAAAAAAAGGTCGCAAATGACACTCGAGATCGAAAACCGCAACTCACAACTGATAGGAGCAACAAACTTATTGCGTAACATGAGAACATGTCACAGAACCAACTGACCTTTGGATTCCATCCAGTTTCTACTAAAGAGGCGGGCAAAATACTTCTGCAAGAAAGCGGAAAAACGATTTTAAGGCGATAGCTTAACACATGCATTGAAAACAAACAATCACAGCGTGACCTAGATCTTACCTGACCGGTATCACATAGGCACGTGGTGATCACGTGACCTGGGCCTAACATCTCCGCCACCTGAGGAAATCACGCAAAAATACAATCATGCACTGTGAGCAAATCACGTGATTCTGGTTGAGAAAGCGGCACAAGGTTTGCGAACCAATCATCCTATTATGTCATCCATTCAATTATCTAATGTAGAAATCCTTTCTGAGACAAATATATAACCTTGTTCCTGGGTCTCTTTCTCACTTCATGGGACGGGAAGAGTGGAGACCCTGGGAAATAGATTTTTAGTGGTTCGTTTTTTTGGTGTCTGTAAAATTCTGCATTAAAACTGAGTACCTTCACTGCTGCAGCAACATTCAATCCAGAGGATGCTCCTACAAAGAATCCTTCTTCGTGAAGTAGAAAAAATGTCTGAAAGCAAAAGAAAATCTCCTTAATATGAAAAAGAGCAGAGACAAAAAAAGACATCACACACAATAGCACATCAACGACAACAGCAAATTTACTTGTACTCACGTTAATTAATTACAATCTTAAGATATGAGTAAGAAACAGGAAGAATATAGGCTGCCCGAAATAATCACAATGGGCCAGAAAGACAGCGCATCCATACTTAATAGACAACTTAGGGACAACAACACTGAAAGCACACCCATCCCGACACAGAAACCAAACGACTAAGCTAATTTGCAGTTTAATTTGGCCGATTTGGATGATATCATTCTGTTATAAAATAACTGCCAACAAAGTTTTATTGCAACTTTTTCTTGAATTGTTGAAGAAATGTAGTCTAACCTAGTTGAATCTAATCTAACCTAGTCTAACCTACCGGGTAGTCTAAAGCTAGTCAAACCTAGTCTAATCTAACATAATCTTATTCAGTCTAACCTCACAAAAGCTTAAAAGGAACTGCTTTTTTCATGTTGCACACAACATCTGTGTCAGTTTTGTCTTGAAAATTCTAAGAAGGAGAACCCATTTGGAAAAAAAAATACTTGGGTTACACGGCTGATCAATGAATTATTTCCTAACCATTTCTACAGCTTCTTTATCAGTTACAAACACTGCATCATCAATTGGTGCTCCTTGTAAATTGCTTGTTACACGTCCCTGGCCAATTCCTGAAAAACAGATATTTTAATAAACCCTTTCTGACAAAATGAGCATGAGAGAAACAACATGAATGGTTACCTTCTGTTATAGAGCTTCCATCACTTCTTTTTAATTCACCGTATTTGAAGTAATTGTAAAGTACGCTTCCCTGTTGTTAAAACAATATAATAACACTCAATCATCTCCATGTAATACGAGTTACATTTAATGGGGATAACACCAACAGGTTTTGTCATTTATTTGACATGATTCCCATATTTTGCCTTTACTTCAGGTATGCCTCATGGTTGATTGCTGTTGATGAGCTAAACAAATGTCTTTGATCATTGGACAGTACAAGGAGCAACTTCAGAATACCCGGCCACTTCTGACCACTATTGTCTTCTTGTAGCGGCATCGTTTGAAGAATGAGACAGATAGCAATACACACTATTCACATGCAACTAAGTGGCCGGGTATTCTGAAGTTTAGCCCAGTACAATATAACAAGTTTATTATTTCTGGTTTTGTATCCTTTGGCCTCAGTTATTTTAATTTACAGGTCATGTTCTTATAAAGTGAAATCACTGTTGGAGATATCACTGAGGAGATCACATACATTAAGAAAAGTCTTGTGAAAGCTCACAACTTATTAAAAGCAATAATATAGCCTTTTTTATGTAATGATATTACCTCAGGATCAGCTAAAACAACTTTAATATTGGGATTCTTTGATTTGAGAAATGATCCTACACCTTAAAAAAAAAAAAGAGAGAATTTTGAAGATGCACAGTCATTTGTAGATTTTTCTCAACCTTGGAAAATATTGACTAGCACTAGTTTACCTGCTAATGTGCCCCCTGTCCCAGTAGAAAAAGTAATAGCATCTACCCGTCCATCTGTTTGCTGCCAAATTTCAGGGCCTGTTGTCTCAAAATGTGCTCTTCTATTGGATATATTGTCAAACTAGAAAAAAAAATAAGATGGGGTACTAGTTCAGAGAATTTGGTTAAACTTCAAGACATTTCACATTTGATGATCATTTCCTTTATTCTCATAACCTTTGTGTGGGCTGAAATGGCAAAACTGTAAGGAGAAAGTAAGCTTTGGTCACTGTTAGGGCTTAAAGTGTTAAAACAAGAAAACAATCCTGCAAAATAAGGAAAGAGACTGAAGAGTGAGGAGGTAGGGTTTTTAATGCTTTACCAGTCACAACAAGATTGCAATATTGCAACTACTGACATTACAAAAAAGACAAACAAAATACTTAAAGTATAATATTATGACACAGAGGACTGCTGCTGGGTATTTGAGGTAATTTCTGTAGTTGATCTGTATGTTGGTAGTCTTGATTAGCATAGTCTTTGGGGAACAAAATGGTAGAAAAAACGTCATTTAGTTTCACTTTGATTAATGGTAATTTTGTAAAGGAATCAAAACTGCAGAGCACATTCAAGGAGTGTTTGGACACATCTTGAAGTCAAGCAAGGACGTAATGGACTTTGTTAGATTAGTTTTAACAACAAGGTTATAGTTTTATAGAGGATTGAGAACTTAAAACACAAGAGTCAGCAATGAGATGGAGTTGTGTGGTACCATGTTGTAGGAGGAGCATAAAGAAGATGAGGGGGTGAAATCTAACAAGAGCCATTTGTTTAATTTAGATGCTACAAACAGCTGAGACTGCTGTCACCTGATTTGTCCAGATTGCATTTTCGATACTCTCAGCAAACCTTCTGGCCTAAATATAATAAAAAGTCATACAAGTCAACTTAAATGTTACATGTCAATAAAGATGTGCAGTTAGCCAGGGTCACCTCTATTCAAAGATGGTGAAGGATACCTAATGAGAGAACTGGAGTTGAAGATTTCAGCAACATGTGTCCCAGGCTATTAGTAAAAGTGCTCCACCCTGCACCTTAAATAAATAAATAAATCAATCAATCAATGATATTTACCCAGGAAGCTCCACTCACCGTGAAGTGGTTTTCAGGGAGGTCCGAATTGAATCCAGATCAAATTGGAATTTGGAAGTGTTGGTTTTTGGGGAGAGGGGAAAACCGGAGTGCCCGGAGAAAAACCTTTCGGAGCAGAGTAGAGAACCAACAACAAACTCAACCCACATATGACGTCGAGTCCAGGAATCGAACCAGGGCCACATTGGTGGGTGGCGAGTGCTCTCACCACTGCGCCAACCCTGCTCCACCTTTTTCATCAGAGATGCGCAGTCTCCAAACACTGCTGTTACAAGAGTTGGGGAGGGGTGCTAGGAAGGTCTGGGGCCATGCTTCCTTGAAAATAGGATTTTTATTACACTGAGAGGCCAGCAAATGCATTTGAAATTAATGAATGGGATGGTTAGTGACAAATCTTCCAAGCTCAAAAAGGAATGTTTTTACAGTGCAAAAGGACAAAACATTTAAAATCTGAGCATTATACTCACTATCCCCCAGCCCCTCCCCTGTGCAGTCTCTGTGTTAAGAATGACGTATTACCTGATGGTTGTAGTTCATTTGGTCATCAAATGATACTGCAGGAACTGCCCGGACATCAGCTCCTAAAGTCTTGAGTATATCTATCTTTTCCTGTAACATATATATGGTTACACTTGCTGTTAATGACATTAGTCCTATTGCAATGACAAAAACCCAGAGAAATGAACCCAAAAAGCACCATAAAAATGTAAAGTGGAGTTAGGTAGTGAGAGATGTATATGAAATGAAGCATATGAACTGTAGAAATGAAATCAAATGAAGACTGATCCTCGCAGTTGAGAACGAAATTATATGTAATTCCCTAAAGACACCTGAAAAAATTCAGGACCCTGTTGAAGTCCTGAATGTTTTTCAGGCATCTTTACGCAATTGTATATAATTGCGTTCACAACTGAGAGGATCAGTCTTCATTTGATGGAGTTAGATAATTAAAAAAAGACTACCTGTGACTGTGTGTCTGGCATGTATATAACACATTTGTAGCCTTTGGCAAGACAGATATGAGCAAGTCCAATGCCTAAAAAACCAATAAGCCACACCAGAAAAAACAAACTTCAGATTTTTGCTGATTTACTGGTAAAAACTTGGAAAATTCAGAAAGAAAGCTTGAATTTTTATATGTCCAAAATTTATCAGTCAGAATTCCTTGTATTTTAAAGTTGAATGACTTGAGAAAACAAGAGTAGTTTAGTTTTTATTATATTAATATTTTTTATATTAGAAAAGGATGTTTGGACCAATGCAAACTGTACATCAAAACTTGATAGTAATCAATGGTTGACTTGGTTATGCACACACACACACACACCTGTGTTTCCAGCTGTCCCTTCAACAACTGTCCCACCTGGTTTTATTAGACCTGTAAAAAAATAATGCTAAGCACTGAGAGTTAGAAGAGAATATTGCTGGTGCAGTACTGCATATTCTCCTATTAATTGAGTAAAACCAGACCAGCTAAACTGATCAAAAAAGAGAATTCTGTTCCAATTTAAAACAGTAGGGGATCAGGGGTAGCACAGTGGTGTGAGCACTCACCTTGTGCCCCACGTTTGATACCCGGCCTCTGTGTCATAATTGGGCTGAGTTTGTTGGTTCTCAACTCTGCTCTGAGAGGTTTTTCTCTCTGTACTCTGGTTTTCCCATCTCCCCAAACACCAACATTTCATTGAGAATTGTAAAGAACTTAGAATAATTGTAAAAATTAAGAACTGCAATTAAAGCTTTCTCTATAGGGCACATTTGGAAACTTACTGTATGTTCATTTGTGCAGTATAAATATTTATTTATTTTATTATTTTTATGCACTTGGGCTTATCAGCCAAATACAGAAATCTTCCACACAACTGCCAGACCGATCAATAACTGTGATGCGATGGTTATTATCCCCTTCCGTTGATGAATGTTTACCCCTCTTACGATTTCTGGCCAAACAAATAATTATTATAAATACAGACATTAAACAGTATACACTGCAAGGCAATGAAGAAAGCATAGACCAGATTCACAAAGCCCTCCTCAGTTAAGATGTCTCCTAAGTATTGTCTTCTCACAATAGCCCATTGTTTTGGTGTGGTAGAAAACAATACTTAGGATGCATCTTAAATTGCCCCCAAGACAGAAGTGACGCACTGTAGTTGGAATAAGCTAGATGAAAATTGTGAAATGATGTATTTTCAGCAGCTGTTGAGAGGACAGGTTGATGGTTTTTAATAATGTGATATTCTGAGGCCTTATCTTTTATGTGATACACAGCATTCATTATGAATATAGGAAAACTGGCTGAGTAATGAGTGCATCTTTCCCTTATGCATTAATTCAAGCACTATAATTATGAATCAAGCTCACTTCAAACAAACCTTTTTCCTCAGCTTCTTTTATAAGGTACAGAGCAGCGCGATCCTTTACAGAGCCACCAGGGTTAAGGTGCTCTGCTTTAGCTGTGATGTCACAACCTGGAAATAAAGCAGTTAAAATAGAAAAAAACAACCACAATTTGACTTTTCCTACCAGACTAAAAAACCTTTTAATAAGGAAAATGATGCCAGATAAAGAAATTGAAATTATCAACAAATTGTCTGTGCATAAAACTAGACAGAAAAATTGCTCAAATATGTCCTACTCTCTTAGATATTATATGTTGAAGAACTAAAAGATATTGAACTTTGAGCTCACAGTCCAAGTTATTTTTTGGTGTAAGTTTCTTTATTCTCATCAACCTTGTATATTTGATTAATCCACGAAACTGAAAGGAGAAATTAGATGAAGACGTGGAACATTACTGGGGCTAAAAGAGTTCTCCTGCAAAGCTTTAGAAAGCAGGAAACATTTTGAATGCCAGGGTTTCTTTTTATGCTCTTTGAACAACTGGGATAGATACCACAAAATTTCAAAGATAAAATCCTTGGCTTAAAATAAATTTAAAAACTTTGTTAGAGATTTTTCTATAGGAATGGTTAGTTGTTCTCAGGGAAGGATTCAGCTGAAGGAAATTCCAAGCCTCAGTCACTCTGGCACTTCATCCTACCTTACACTCTGTCTCCCTTCTTTACCCTCCCCTCCCAAAAATGCCTAACAGGCAAGATGTCTCACCTGTTTGCTCACTCAGTTTGTTGAACCTTATCAAAGGGGTGCTGATAAACAAAATAAAAAAAAAAGTAATGATCACCATTCCACTCACACTATTTCATTCTGTTCTCAATAATCTGAAGGACACAAAAGAACTATTACGGCATTTTCTGAGGCGTCTGTAAGTGGGGGTATACAGATAACAGAGAACAACATCTTGATCAAATTAAATTCTGAAATGCAACTATTTGAACATTTTCTGTTGTAGTCCTTAACCCTTTCACTCCCAAGGGGTTCTCCATTGACGAGTAAAATCGTCTGGCGTTAGACAGAGTAAAATCTATAAGTGCCATTTGGCACTATCGGGAGTTAAAGGGTTAATTCATTTCATATATTCAAGCAAGTTTCTGTCAATTCCAAGTAAAAATTATCTTTATCAATCATTACTTGTTAAGTTTGCTTCAGCGTTCACTAATTTTATCAGCACCTTAATTTAAGAAACTGAATGGAATGAGATTTTCCTGTAAAAAGTTCCTAAATTTCCAGCATCAAGTCACATGATTAGTGATGACTAAAAAGAAACTGTTGCAAAACATATAAAATTAGGAAACATCACCAAATCTGGACTTAAATTTGATATTCTGCCCATCCCCCATTTGAAAGAGTTTTGAAAACTTCTTAAGCCCTGGTCAAATGGTGCATGATAGTCAATAATAGTTGAAGAGCTGTAAACTATAATGAAATATCATTACCTATCATCAACTAAACAATTGCACATGGTCAAATGAGAAAAGCTATCTATGATTTTTAACAAGTAGATTCAAAGTGAATGATAGTGCATGATAGTTGGTGGTCAAATGATAGCAAGAGCTTCTGCTAAACTGGGCCATTTGACAAGTTAAGTATAATAGTCTCCATTTGGCACGAAATACTCTCGGATATTTGTCTGCAGACATTATCTGTTCCGAAAAGCAAACAGTTTTCCAAGAGCAAAGCTCGAGGAAAACTGTGAGCTCCAACGAACTGATAATGTCCAAGTACAAATATCCAAGCATATTTTTAAAGCCAAATGGAGGCTATTGTATTTATTATCCTTCAAATACTTTTTGCAATGCGTATTTGGGGAATATCACCAGATATTGCCCAGTTTTAGCCAGGGAATATTCAGTCACATGATGTGTTTAGACCAATCACGTATGAGCAAAAATATTTGATGGTTTATAAATATAAATATATTCCAGTTCTATTGTGTCTGGCCCTTTGATGTCCATTTTAACTGTAGCAGAACTTAACAAAGGTTATTCTTACTTGCCAACCATTCCAATGAAACCATGGCGCAACTCCTAAAATGTAGGACAAAACCTTCTTTATTAAATCTCACCACAAAATTTACCATATCTCCCACTACCCAATCATCCTACTGGATTTACAAATGTTGGGATACAGAAAAGAGAGGCTTTTTGGAAAGGGTGCCTGGTGGTTGACTGATATTTTCAGTATGTTTTATCAGCAAACTCAGTAACATTCGAAGCTAATGTTTCGCCTTTGCCTTGACAATTGAGATGAACACAGACTAACTCTGAGATCTCTGCATCAAATCAAGTGTTTTCCATTTTAATGTGGACATAACCCACAACGTTTTTTTTTTGCAGAGATATACTCAGTCCTTGCTTTCCATAAAGTGTCCCTGCTTTCAGAAAACGTCCTGAAGGCCTGTTCACACTAACCAATGAGATCAAGTCAAGATCAATCTGAAAACATTTTAACTCAAAAAAGAGCTGTCGACATGGATCTCAAACTAGACCACCTTCAGAGACAGTCTCTGATCAATCCAAGGTCAATCTCATGAAGAAAGCTATAAATGAAGCACTTCAAATGTGACAATAGACTGATTTACTGCCCACAGTTGATTGAGATCCAATCCATATTTGAGGGGGCTGGTGCAAATTAGCATGTGAATATGATCAAATGCACCTTACAATTCTTTGCAATTCTAAATTATTTTACAATTCTCAAATCAAACTAAATCAAATGAAATGTTGGTTTTTGGAGAGAGGGCAAAAACAGAGAAAATACCCAGAGAAAAACCTCTCGGAGCAGAGTAGAGAACCAACAAACTCAGCCCACTTATGACGCCGAGCACGAGAATCGAACCCGGGACACATTGGTGGAAGGCGAGCGCTCTCACCACTGCGCCAACCCTGCTCCCCGGCTAAGTGTCTGGTTGATTTGTTGGTGCAGTTTTAGCTGAATAATTTGACCGACTGTTGACTGAATATTGATTGAGATGTGTATCCACATATTGACCAATAAACTGGCAGACACCTAGCACAATAGTAAACATAATGTATGGGATATCAAAATGTAGGATGTTGAATTAAGTAAGTTTAATTTTTAATAAGTATTGAGCTTGTATGGATGATTCACAATTCTTGATTTATTGAACTTTAAAATGTGGCAACCAAAGACCTTAGGACAACAAAAACTGCTCATGAATATTTAAGTAAACAGACTGATATTTACTGTTGGAGTTTTACCAAAATAATATCGAGAGGAAACTAAACCCTAGAAATATAAATGTGAGATGTCTTATGATGGAAAAAACCTACAGAAATTGGAGCTGCAATGAATAATAGTAAGATTGATTACTATAAACCCCTTTAAACAGCTTTCACTTGAAAGATAGTGCGGGGCATAGAGTAGCAAATTTTTTCCCCTACGCTCTTTTCAGAAATTTTATAATTCTGCACAATACAGGGAAGTGAATGATCTTTAATCCTTACCTTGGAAAAATATCGAGCTCTTAAATCTATCACAGGACGAACTTTTAACAGTTTCGTGCAAAGAGTGAACCCTTTGGAGGCCATGTTGGAAAAGCGCGCTGACTAATAAAAATCAATTATTTATCGATTATTTATCGGGATTGATTTCTGAAAGTAGCCAGACTTGAAAAAACAGTTTAAAAAAGTTTATTAAGCAAAATAAGTGAAGCTAGAAGGGTTTTCGATCAAAATGTAATCACCATATTTAATAAGACTCGAGAAATTATTTCAATTGTCTCTCAAAAAAGTCGATATCTGATCGTTGCCACCATCTTGGTAATTCGCGCCGTGTGGGACGATGGGAACTTACACACGGCTATGAAGAGTTTACTCCAAGAACCGTCAATGAATTCTGAAAACAGATGGATTAGTTGAGTAATTTAAGGGATTTTTACTTACGAAAATGACAGTAAATGAAACGTAGAGGCATATTTTGTGGAGCTGCGAGACACTCCAGAATGAAGTGGGCTTGCTGCCTTCGCTTTTATTTCTGAGATGGCCAGCCTTGGAGCGTTAGTTGGTGGGCCCCTGGGAGAGGAAGATGTGGAAGAGTTACGCTCGGAGCGTTCCATACGAGGACTCAAGGTCAATATTGAGCGTATTTTGGAAATAATCGTCATGATATAGGTATTGTTTTGGTGCTAGATACTAACGGTTGTAAATTCTTATCTTACGGCAGTCTCAAGAAGAAATCGACAGACTCACCGTTGACGAAAACCTTGATGACATTGAACGGTCCGTACTACTATTGAGGTGAGCTGATTGAAAAACCTCAAATTGCTATGTTAATATGTGGTAATCCTAGCAACTAAACATCACTGAAAATGCCAAATCTTCGAAAATATCCATGCGTTTTGCAAGATCGCATCGCGGGGTACATCACGTTGTGGAAGTTTTCATGTAGATGTTTGGCTTGTTAGTTTCAGTTACGATCAACAAACTCTTGAGTGTGGTAGCGATTAACCCTCAGAGTGGTTGGTTTTATTTTGGGTGCTGGATTACTGTTGTTTTGAGATGGATTAATGTTCTGTTAGAATGTAGTTTTTGACCGAGGGTTGTTGCTGTGTATTTCTGTAGCCACAACTTTAAAAGACACGCATAACTGCATATCAGTGGAAGTACGCGCCAATAGCTTTGAAATGATGACATATTTTATGCCGTTTTACGAAGTCATTTATCACCTACGTGTAACTTTACTGAACCATTAAGTTCTCAAACAAATAAATAACCCTGTGTTTAGGGACAAATATCTAGAGTTTCTCAAATATTTTGGCGTCTGGGTTTGTTCAGATTGTTGTTGTCAGGAGCTGGGATATTAGTATTGAGCAAATAGCGTGAAGATTTGTATGACTTTTGAAGAAACCCGAGGATTGACTTACTGCTAGTTAAAACGTGCATCTTAATTTTTTTATACCTCTGCTTTCTGCGTTTTGAATATGTTACCTATCTAAATATCGTTCTAATGTTTACTTCACAAACAAATGCAATATACCCCTCCCGTGTAGTTGAGCACACATCATAGGTACATGTGTATTTTTCCATGTGCATATAATTATAAAGAAACTGGTGGTAGATGATGCAGTGTTTTATATTAGAGATCATAGAAGGCTAATTGTTTTGGGATTTTGTCTATGTGACTTGTTTTGGAACTCCTTCATCAGTCTCAAGACACACAACTCTAGCAGTGATTTAGTTTTGATATTATTCAGATTGATCTACATGTTAAGATGCCAGATATTTTCAAAAGCACAGCAAACGTGTGTTCGTTATTATTTTGTCTACTGGTGGTATAAATTATTCAAAGCTATGCCATATCTTCACACATGCAATCTCTGGTGTACACGAGTAAAAAAAAAAAAGATATATTTATTAATGCTCAATAAATAAAAGGTTAGATTTGCTGTAGTAAAGCATTGCTTATAAGTTGTACATGCACCCAAAGAAAAATCTAAAAGGGTTGACTGTTTTAGTATTTTTCTCGCTCTGCACTGAAATCACGTTTTGATCACTGCTTCACCTGCTGTTCATGTCAATTACTTCTTATTTTTATTATCACTCAAACTTATTTGTTACACAAATTTTGTTCATGTTACTTAGGATTTCTCAGTTTGCTGTCTTCGTGTTCTGACAATTTTATAGGAAACAAAGCTTTGACACTGAAATTACTTAATTAAAAATTTATCAAGTCGCCTTCAATAGTATTGTGCTCTGGGTCAAAAATTCATGGTCCCTTTAGATTTCTAATAAAAATTTTATGAATTTCCAAAGCAGATGTTTGTTCTAAATAATATTTGGAACATCATTTTTGACATTGTTTTCTGGTCTGTCATCTGTTATTAATAAATTATCTAACCTTTCACTGTCTTGAACAGAAAAATGGTTCCTTTGGACCTGATACTGTTGTGTTTTCCTGCCTGTATTCCCAATCTTTTTTGTCTTGCAAAGTTTAGTTGTAAGCATATCATGTGATAGTTTGCATTGTTATGATGGCAGGCAGCCAAGGTGAAAGTAACTGGCTATGTTTCATGAAGATAACAGGCTACTTAGAGTTAATCCATGTAAATGACCAAAAAACAACAAGAATGTTTGACTTTCTTTTGTTTACAAGTCTCTCCTTGTCCAGCTGGTACCTTGAAAGCTTGGGTGTGACAGCTGTGAACTAGTGCAAATCTGTCGGCTTAGATTATGATATTTCAGTATAAAATTAATAAAAGTTAATGTTAGCAAGCAATAACCCTTGAGCCCACAGTCCCTGGTGCACTCCTTCAGCCCTGTGCTGGACCCCTATCAAGGGGTGGGGAGAATGCTGTTTCTATTGCTGGAATGGGTTTACTTGGCTCCAAGACATTATGCCAGCCACCATACCCACCTTGCAGCAAAGGCATGAGGTACCACCTCGGCACGGCAACACAAGAAGAGGCCAATCACTTTGTCCTTCTGGTTGATGGGTTCCATCCAAGCTTTGCCAGTACATGTACATTCCCTGCCCAATTTGGCCCACCAAAATGACTGACAAGAATAGAATACAAGAATACATGATATCAATGCATTGATATCATGCACTGATATCAATGCCTTAAGTGACATTGTAGATTCCTGTATATCTACAATGTCACTTAAAGCTGAGCTTGTTATTTTAACTTTCTTTTGGAATTAAGTGGGAGAAAGAACAAAACATGTGACTTATGGCATATGCTGTACCAAAAAATAAGCCAACTCTTCTATGAAAAACAGCTGAAAGTATACCTACTTATTTAATTTCATACATAATGTGTTAATGTTTATTCAAATTTCTCCTTTTCAGTTCTGGGGTGGAAATTCAAAAACTTAGTGTCATAAACAACTTGCCCAGACTGCTAGAGAAAAACACTGCTGATGTCAATAGAAAGGTTTTACCAGTTCTACGGGTAAGTCAACACAAAGGCTATCATGGAGAGTTCAACCATGTTCCTCTTTTTGTTGTAGCCTTTCTTGTTACTTTTGGTTTAAAGTTTTATCAGTCAGTTTGTGCCTGCCCTGCGAGCAGAGTCTCCTTCGATCTTCCTAGAGAAATCGGGAAGAAAATCTTCCTCTCAAAAAGATCGAAGGAGACTCTGCTCACAGGGTAGTTTGTTCCAGATTTTGGTAATAAATTTGATGTAAAGTAAAACAGATGTCAAGGAAAGAAATCAGCCAGTAAATTGTTAAA
Source organism: Galaxea fascicularis (assembly GCA_948470475.1). Taxonomy (NCBI): domain Eukaryota; kingdom Metazoa; phylum Cnidaria; class Anthozoa; order Scleractinia; family Euphylliidae; genus Galaxea; species Galaxea fascicularis. Next base: position 27,384,433 of record OX419337.1, read on the forward strand.
TCCAGGCCAAATTTAAACCACAACAGCTAAACCTTGCCATGCCTTTAATCACACCTGGCCTTCTTACCAGCCTTTACTGGTAGCACCTAGGGTATTAGTTTTAAATCGCTTTCTTAGTTTTTGTGAAGGGCCGCAAGCAAGTAGTGGATGTGCATGCTATGTAATTGCACAGTTATTATTATTGATATTGCTTTTGGTAGGTTTAATCCTGGTCATAATAATGACCTCTAATTTCAACTTACAAAATCACCTCTTGATCAAACATACAAGTCATGAGAAAAGAACGATATGATCACCCACTGCAAAATGTTTTGTTTAAACAAATTCTGCCTAATAATTATCTGGTAAAGAGGAGAATTAACAGTGTTGATATTGCATTTTTTCAGGAATACCTCTACATTGCTCCTGTACATGTCCAGCTGGAAGCTACCAAATCCTTTTCAGGTGTTATACAAAATGGAGCAATACCAGCCTACATGTTTGCCTCATCTTTTCTGCCAATCATTTTACACAATATTGACAGCAGGGATACAGGTACAACTTCAATCTTTTCTCACTCCATCTCCTGTCTTGATTCTGTCAATACTGTTAAACTTTCTACATTTCTATTATGCATTGTCAACGAAAGGTAGTGACCGAATCTAACTTCTACCATAACTCATTAGTTTGTATTCAGGTATGGTATACAGGGCATGAGAATACAGGAAATGGTCACCAGGATCAACATGCATCCTACAATAATTTTTATCTAAGGAGTGAATGGGGGTGGGATGCAGTTGCAGTCAGAATAAATTATGCTTGTTTACAAGTAGTATTCATAACTGTGACGATCACTTGCACCATTATTCTTTAATCGACTGTTTAAATTATTCCATTCACACTCATCTACATACAGTGTACCATGTTGTTAGCACCATTTACATCAAAATTAGTGCTTTCTTACTGTTGACTCACATGTAGAGTAAACTGTTTGTCAGTTAACACTCTTTTTAATTGATTTCAGTTGTGGCAAATGCCTGGCTAGAGACTCTTCTGACAGCCATTGATTTTCTTCCAAAAGATGTCATCAAAAGAGAGGTTAGGGGTACATGTACAGAACATGTCAAGACCAGTTTAGATCAGGCAACTTTTGTACAAAACTCTAATAGTGTGTATTGCTCCTGTCATGCAAGAAATCAGTTATGCTGTGTTTTTAACATTGCATTCATTGCTCTAATGAACATCTAAGGGAAAGTGAAATCAAACATGTTTTTAAATTTAAATAAGAAGCATTATTTAAATCACATAAAGCACATATTACTCCATAATAGCCTGTGATTACTGAGGGGCTACTTAATGACAGTGTTTTTGTGACATTTTGGTTACTGTGTGCTATGAGTTATGTGTAAGTTCACTAATATTATTATGTGAATATAAATTAAGTATCAGGGGCTTTTTATTGGTATTTTTCTAAGTCACGTCATGTACAAGACAGTTGTAATGGCCTCTTAGCACAAGAGTTGGTTGAAGTTTGGCATTTCTTGTTTGTTTTGCACAGGTCCTTGGTATTGCTATCTCCAAAGGTCAGCTTTCCCAGTCAGTCAACTGCAGGCTGGCCAGCTGTAAGCTGCTTGGACAAATTGCACCAAAATTTGAAACTTACTGGTAGGTAGAGAAATTTATGTCATGCTGTCAGGAGCAACTTTATTTTGTGGCCTTGAATCTATGATTTTTGAATTGAGACTAATGGTAGTTATACTGTAGCAGTCAAAAAGTAAGTTGACAGTCTCTTCAAGTCTTGGTTTAGGACTTGATCCTTGATACTTGATTCTTACAAGTTTTGAGAATCAAGGATTGAGGCTCAGCCATCAAGAATCAAGTCAAAGATTGCATCTCACAAGACCAGAGATAATACAGACTGTAAGTTTGTCACTTGTCTGTAACATACTTATGCTTGTCCTTTCAGGATAAAGAAGGAGTTAATGGCTCTTGTGGCATCATTGTGTCAAGATGTAGACTATGAAGTCAGAGCGTGCATGTGTCAGCAGCTGGAAACCATAGCAAGGGCTCTTGGGTAAGAGTTGAATTATTTTGTTTAGTTTGTTCAGCTTTTGTTGTTATGTGAAACATGAGATGTGTGTGTAATGTCGGCTGTAAGCCTCCTGAACTCTGACACATTTGCATACTCTTACATTGCCCATGAGTAACAACATATTTACTGTGAGGCTATAGAATGCTGTAACCATATGGAAACTAAAAACATTACTTTTCATATCCTGCAGGTTAGAAAGCACTCGAAGTATAATAATTCCAGAGTTAGTGGAGCTCACAAATGATGAGGAGACAAGTGTGAGGCTAGCTGGACTAGAAACAGTCACAAATTTGCTGAGTCTACTTGATGATGGTGAGGAATACAAACAGATGTAGCAGCACATTAAATGGGTCCCTTACCTTCCCTGCTACCTTTCCCCTTGAAAAGTGACAAAGGCTGGTACAGTGGTTCTTTACATGTACATGGTCCAGTCTATCACCATTTCCATGGGGGATTGATCACTTTCAACCTCCTCCTGGGAGGCTTTATAACCCTTTACATCCCAACAGTGACCCCTTCTCCTTACCTTGTCACCAGTTTATCAAGCGTGCAGGGCATGAGAATACAGAAAATGATCAGGAAGGATCAGTTGTGTTGATGCTTACACAAATTCCCCCTACTTGTAACATATGGAATATGTGACAACTGTTACGAGAATGTGGATGTTGATATTGGAGATTAAAGGGTTAAGGCCTTTCAGTAGTTCCTTTCACTTTGCTTGATCCTTCTCCACTCGTGATTCATTTCCTTTCGTTTTATGGAGTACACTGAAAAGCAAAACCTCTGCTCCTGAACACTTTAATGCCAGAATGATTGTATTGGCCTGTCTTTTCTTCTTCCATAGAGTTTTAGGGGGGTGGAAATTAGGGGGTGGGGGCAAGTAGGATAAAGAAGAATTTGTGAATGCTCAAAAGATGGCTCACCATTGAACAATTAATGCCATCAAGTTACAAATTCTCTCTATGCCAAAATAACTTTTTCTTTCAAATTCCAGATACCTGTACTGCTGTAATAATTCCTTTGGTTCAAAAATTCTGTGATGAGATTCCCAAACAATGTTCAGAAACACTTCTTACGGTAGCCAAGCTGTTTGGAAAACTTTCATATGGTCTGTCAGGTGAGGATGATTTTCCTGTGATAGTTTTGAACTTCAGCTAAATAAAGTCAGCTACCATGCACATTTGGATATAATGCATCTAACATCTCCATGTAATATCTTAGCCAAGAGAGGTTGTGTAACCATGTTTTCATTTTGCCAAAAAAACAGTATCATGTCCTCACTGGTTCCTTTTCTTTGGCATAAGAAATACGATACATGTAGGTTGTTTCCTTCTCCTTGTACTGTATGTCATGAAGGGGGGAAGTGTATTAGCTCTTTGTAAAACCTTCAAGCTGAAAAAGGATAGCACCTGTTTTTTTAAAAGTATCCTCTAAGTACATGTATTTCATAGGTACATATTGTGATGTTAGTAGTTGGAATTTTTATACTTAGTTCATGCCCCTTCTGGAAACCAGCATTTTTTACAATGTTGAATAGGCTAGTGTGATTAATTAAAGTTGATCTATCTGTCCTGTCCCCCCCCCCCCTTCCCCCTCTTCCCAGGGGTGCAAGCTGCTATTGGTATACTTCTTGGGATCATCAAGGCTCGTGGGCCTCTAAGGCTGATGCAACCTAGTGTAAAACCAAGTCGCATCAGAGTTAGTAGTCCTCTACTAACTCTGGTTGCATAAATGTAGTTATCTTTATAGTTACTCGTTGTCTTTATATATAGTTACTTGTTATCTTTATAGTTAACCTTGATGACAATAAGAAGAAATGGTTTTTGGATTTCTACAAAAGAATGAGCTTCTGTGGTAATCCCAACAAAAATAACAGAGTAGGCAGTGTCACGCTTGCTCTACAGGTATGTAATTTTCCAAAAACATTGGAGTAGAATTGAAGACTAGTATTTAGTGTTATCTGGTTTACAACTTTGGTGGAGTATACTTGATAAATATCGACTATGATATGCTTTCTCGTACTCAGCTGTAGACTAGTGCAAACATAAGGTGGACTAGAGAAGAGATTTGAAATGCATGAACTCAAGCTGACTTGCATTAGTACACTCAGTTGTTCAAAAGCAGTGCTACTACTGACCAGTGCTTACAGGCGTGACTCACCATTCGTGCATTAATTTTTTTGTGATATAATTTTTCAGAGCTCTCTGTTGTCTGGTGCTACTATTGATGAAGATCCAGAAGCAGAATGTCGAAGATGTTGTGCATTTAATTTCCCAGTGAGTACCTCAGCTCATAACACAGGGGTTCATTTCTCTTATGTCCAGTTCCCAAACAGTTCATTTCATGCCTTCCTTGCTCTTTCTTACTTCCCTCCACTCTCCTACATTCCTGAGTAAATTACCCTCAGTTCCTAACAAGCATTGTTCCAGTTAACTTTCAGAGTTAGGGAGTCACGGAAAATTTTTAAGGGGTCATAAGACACGGGTCTTCCCTAATTTTCTTACTTAACAACTCTGTGTGTCGGGTCAGGGAGCCAGATTTCTCGGGTTTTTGACCCGAGACCCGCTGCTTATCTGGAACACTGAACAAGATCCAACAGACCAAGTCTAACTGTGCATTTCAAAAGGATACAATCATCCATTTTAGAGTAGTCCCCAGTGTAGAAACGTGTCTGCTGGTTGGGGAATCTGTTTTAGGTATATTGTCCACTTAGCAGTGTCATTTATTGGTGCAAGATCTCCTGTACTCCTCTACGTCATCTTGATGACTGTGTCTACTGCTAATTAAATTGTGCTTCTCTTCCTTTTCTAAGGCCATGCTGCTGTTCTGTGGTGCACCTGGCTTTCAAGCTGAACTCTCCACAACATTTCACTCCCTTGTAGAAGATCCTCATGCTCTGGTCAGGAGAACTATGGCATGTGGATTTCATGAGGTAGAAAAGCAATAAATTCTCATTTCAATATTAATTTAAGCAAGAGTGAGGTCCTTATGGGAAAACCTCAGACTAAGGTCTTGACTGAGGCCTTAAAGTACACCTAACCCCAAAATATTTTTTTTCGCTTAAATAAATCTTTGAGCCTGTCTGAAACATATTGTGCCATTTTGCACCTATTTCAACCAAATATTGACTTTTTATAGGCTGTAAAAGTTACAAAATCTAGCCATCATCTGTCCCATGTCCAACCTTGAAAGGGGCATGGGTCTATTCCTTAGTTGACGTCACAAAAAGTTGATGTCTTTGTAAAAATGCATGCATAGCAGTTTGTGGCATCATGTAAGGAATAGACCCATGTCCCTTACTAGCTTGGTCGTGGGACAGATGACTCGTAACTTTTATGGCCTATAAATAGTCAAGATTTGGTTTAAAAAGGCACAAAAAAGCTCAGTGTGTTTCGAACAAGTGCAAAGGTATATTTAAGGGAAAAAAATATTTTGGGGTTAGGTGCACTTTAACTTTCAACTAACATGTCACTTTATACTGCATCAGTTGGTCTAATGCTTTTACCTTAACCTCTTAGGTTGCAAAACTTTTAGGACAAAGTGTTGGAACAATTCAACAAGATTTAAGTGTATTATTAAAGGATGAATCTATAGAGGTAAGAAATTTTTTTTTATGCTCTTCTTCCCTCTGTATTTTTGTTCAACCGTTCACTGAATTAAAATCTGCATTATCAATTTTGATACTGATTTACCATCTTGTTCTCCCTTGTTAGGTACTAGAGGGACTAATACCAAATTTGCCAGATAGTTTAGAATGTCTAGCAACTGGAGGTCATTCACCTCTAGCAGATACCAAGGTACTGTGATGTTTCACTGAGATGGCGACACTTTAAGATTTCATCCACAGACTCAAAAACGTTAGAGCTACCAACTGTATAGCATGACCAACAGCATTCCTGGAAAGTACTGCTTAGTTGCTTCCATTAGATTGGTTACAATAATTTGCACAGACTTAAAAATCATAATAACATTAAACACCACCATAGGAGAGAACTGATCAGTAGCTTTTATTTGAATGGGATACTACGAGGTTTTATATATAGACTGGAAAGTTAGAACCACCATTTATGTAAACTGCACCCAAAGAAGGGCTGTTTCACAGCTTTTAGGTGCAATTTTTGGGGACTCCTCCTTCAGAATGAGAATGATTATGACAATGGGAATTTGACACAATAACAAAACGGCTATTCTGAAAGCAGAATGAAAAGTCACCATGATGGAAGACAAGTAAAAAATGAGGAAATACTTGCTCATTGTGTTCATTCAACACCCTGCACATGAAAAGTGGAATGGATTTTGAGGATTTCAGAATTCGAGTAGGTAAGAACAAAAATGGGCACAAATACATAACTATTTTTATTCCAGAATGGCCCCCACAAACAAAAAAAAAGTCTTAATTTGAATGGTGAATTATTGGATTTGCTCAGTGAACTCAAAATGATGTCGCAACATTCCCAAAGACTATAACAATTATAGTTATTTCATTTTGCCATGGATCAAACCCTCACAAGCTTGCTTGTGCCAATGCTGCAAAGTTAAAACCCTTCTTCTTTGTTTCAGCTTAATAACTTGTCAAACCTTATACCTTCATTGATTGCTTGTGAGCTCGCTGTGGACTCGTCAAGTAACTGGCGTCTTCATGTGGAGTTATTAGAAAAGTTTTCCTGCTTTCCCAAGTGTTTAACCTCAGATCAGATTTACTACAAGTTTGTTCCACTATTCTTCAGACTATTATCTTCAAACGTGAGTGTTCTTTTTACCTGATTTGGACGTTGTTTAAAATCATTGCTTTTTATTACAGAGGTTTGCTAAGTAGACTGCAAAACAGTCGTATTTTTTGCGAACGCGAGCGACGGTGTCGGTCCATCTTCGAACGAAAGGTCTGGAGCGAGTGTAGAAACGGCGAGGGAGAATGGGGAGAGACGCTTTTCTCGCCTCACACGCCCTGCGGGCGTGTGAGGCTCGCGCGACACTCGAGGATCACGCTTACGGCGCTTCGCGCCTTCCGAAACAACCGAAAACGACTGTTTTGCAGTCAATTTGCTAAGAGGCTGGCAACTGGCGAAAACTTCAGTCCACTTTGTCAGAATTTACTTCTCACTGCCACCTACAGTCAACTCTCGCCTTGCGGACACCCCGCTATTACGGACGCTCGCTATTACGGACAAATTTCAGATCCCCGGCGAAAGCTATAGAGGTTTGACTGAAAACAACTCCCGCTATTACGGACTCTCGCTATTACGGAATTACGGACACTTTTGTGGTACCAACATAACAATTTTATTGTTTTCACTCTCGATGAAGCGGACACTAAAAAGTTCTCATGTAACATCATTACGTAAAATGGCAGTCTGTTCTTCTTCATTTGTCAACGCACACTTCAAAATAGTCTGGAAAGTTTATTTTCTCGTTCGGCCGGTCAGACTTTTGTCATGTAGACTTTTTGGTTTCTTTACTTCAGCTTGCGCCTTTTCCTTTTAGGCTCTTCAGTCGCTAAGCCCTCGTCCTCCTTTCTCAATGACTTTCTGGCACTCTCGCTGCTGTTGATCAACACGTCCAGTCTTTCAAGATATGCTTGGTCACCATACAATTCATAAATGACTGGAATCTCAAGCCCTAGACCGCCACCTCTGTTAATCCTCTTCCCGCAGATTATAGACAACCCTCTGTGGTTGTCCCTTTTCAGAAAGCACGACACAATTTTCGACAGCCCCAGAGGAATGTGTCCTACAATGCGTCCATTTTCTTCTGTTACGGCCACAGCAAATCTATCTTTTGCATTTTCTGGTTCTCGCTGAAGTGTCAATTGCTTGTTAATTTCAGGCTCAAATACATCTTTGTAGGCGTGATGACCTCTCATCCAAGAAAAATATCGCTTGCATTCCTCATTAGTACGTTGTTCTGCCATGATGTATTAATAATGTGCTGTTCACGAATTGCAAGTCTTGCGAGTTATGATGAATGCGTGTTACAAAATGTACTTTCACTGCGTTAACAGCGTGTGTTCGCATTGCGAAACGTAATTTCCGGTTTCAGAAAACTATTTCACAAGCCATGTGCCATGTGCTTTGGTCATTTCATCGAGTTGACTGTAGTTGAACGAGTTTTCAGGATTTTCATGTACCTTTTGTCATGTCAGAGCGGAATTCCAGTAAGAAATCAAAAAAACCGAGGAATGAGCTGTCTTTGAATCAGCGTTTCAAAATAGTAGAAGAACACGAGGGAGGAAATAGCTCCGTACGTCAACTTGCTGAAAAGTATGCGTGTGGAAAAACCCAAGTAAGCAACATTCTTAAGAATAAAGAAAAAATAAGAGAAGAGTATGAAAGAGGGCTGCCTATAGCAAGAAAGCGAAATCGTACTTCCCAGTACTCGGACCTAAACGATTCTGTTTGGGAATGGTTTAAGAAGAAAAACGACCAGCATGTACCAGTTGACGGCCCCATGATCCAAGAGTTTGCCCAAAAGGCAGCAGAGCATCTTGGTTACTCTGATTTCAAGGCATCAAGTGGTTGGCTCACAAGGTTTAAAGAGCGACATAATCTTTCCCAGCACAAAGTTTGTGGAGAATCAGCGGACGTCTCAGAAGATACAGTAGCTTCGTGGAAAGAGCGTCTGGGATCCATTATTTCTGGTTATGACCCGACAGACATTTGGAACCTGGATGAAACCGGCTTCCTGTTTCGCGCCTTACCCGACAAGAGCCTTTCAGAGAAAGCCAAAAAATGCAAGGGTGGCAAGAAATCAAAGGAACGCTTAACTGCCGCCTTGCTGGTTTCTGCAACAGGGGAAAGGAGAAAGCCCATTGTCATTGGAAAGTACGCAAATCCAAGGTGCCTAAAAAATGTCAATAGAAATGATCTGCCTTGCGAATATTTCAATCAAGCCAAGGCATGGATGACGTCAGATCTCCTCCACAAGATTCTAAGTCAATTGAACAGCTTCTTCAAAAGCAAAAACAGGTCAATATTGCTTTTTCTGGACTCTGCTGGTTGCCACCCGTATGACCTTAAAGGCCGTTACTCCAATGTCAAACTTGTGTTTTTTCCTGTAAATTGCACGTCAAAACTTCAACCCCTAGACTTAGGCGTAATCCAGAACTTTAAGGTACACTACAAGAAGTTACTGTTAAGGCATGTTATCACCCTGGCTTCGGAGGAAAACAGCGCAAGTGACATCGCTAAAACCCTCGATGTTCTGCAAGCCATGAACTGGATGGCAACTGCATGGTCCAAAGTCGAGGCTTCAACAATAAGCAAGTGCTTTGCTGCTGGTGGAATATCAGCTGACGTTGCAGAAGTAGACGATGAAGGCGACCCTTTTAATGACCTGGACACAGAACTTCAGGATCTGATTGAACAGGCTGCACCTAGCTGTGGTATTAACACCGAGACATTGATCCGATCAGAAGACGAATTACCAGTCTGTTATGGCATTTGCAACGAACAGCAGCTTCTGGACTCAATCAGTAACCAGAGTCAAGAAATTGTGATTGAAGATGATGGCGAAAGTGGGAGTGAAAACGAAGAGAGTGAAAGTTCATCCGCGGCTTGCCCACAGACTTCCACTCTAAAAAGCTTTGCAGAAGTTGTTGCCAGTGTTCAAGAAATACAGCGTTTCCTTGTACAGCATGGGCAAGTCTCACTGGCAAGTGATTTTAGTAGTCTTGGTGATAAAGTCAGTGAAACTGCTGTCAAACGAAGAAAGCATCAAAGCACGCTGGATGACTATTTTAAGAAGAAATAAAAGCATGTGATATCTGACTTAAACAGCCTGACGTTTGGCCAGGTTTCTTTTCAGTTGATGACAGTCTGCACAGTGAACTGCAGGGGACAGTTACTGTTTCAAATAGACCGAGTTTGATAATTTTTTTAAATTAATATTTCAGTTTCAGTTCACGTTGTTACGTTTTTATTCGGAACGGCAATTGAAGGACCGTATCGTTAAATGTAGTGTTTATCGTATACTTGGCACATTTAACACATTAAAGATATAAAATTACCCCACTGGTATAGTGTATATTAACTCAGCACCCTTTAATGGCACTTTTATTTCCGTACCCCGCTATTACGGACTCTCGCTATTACGGACACTAAACGCCGGTCCCGAGGGTGTCCGTTATAACGAGAGTTGACTGTACTTTGCCTAGATTTTCACCCAAATGATCTAAAAAAAATTCAGCAGGTCGCCACCTACTTTGGTTAGCACAGACAGCTACTTCAAAAGTCACTGAAACCCCTTTAATTAAATTACCCTTCTCTGAACCTCAATCTTTTTTCCAAATTGACTGTAATGCAGGCTTCTAGCTCATTAGTCATGATTTCCAAAGTGAGTGAAAGTGTGAAATACTACAATCCTGACCAAACTTTCTTGGGACACGCAGCTAAATAGTGCGTACAAAACACACCTTTATAATGGGTCATATATGAACGCCCACAATAAGTTTCAATAATTTTGTTTTTCCGTAACCTCAATACTTGTATGCCCGCCCCCCTCCCCTAGGGAGGAGGGCATACAAGGTGGGGGGAGGGGAAGGGGAGAACAGTGTACGGATCTGTTGTTTAGCGTAAAGTTCTCTGAAGTGTTCCAAGAATTCTGGCCGCAATTTTGCTGTAACTTTGACTCCACATGGCCACTGCCTCTGTTGTGTTCATATCCGTTAATAAGGGCCGTAACGTTCCTGCCAGTTGGGACTGATTACCCGAGGTTGGGGCTTTGGTGTTATGACAGCTGCAACCATAGTAGAAATGGACCGCTTTGTGGGTCTTATACGACAACAACAACAATCTTTATTTGTACTCCTTCTTGCTCAAAAGATAATTACGACAATGAAAATATTAAAGATAAAAATTTAGAGTACTGACTGTC
>OX419337.1:27402871-27415371 GCA_948470475.1 Galaxea fascicularis
AGCCCTTCGCCAGAGCGAAGCTCGAAATGTCAGCTTTTAGAATCCCTGTACGGTTGGGTGGCCAATTTACATCATCATCTTCTAAGTTTTAGATCCTTAGGCATAAGACATTGGAACTTGGTGAAAGATTGGGAATTGCGACTCAGTAAAAGAAATTGATGAATGTTATCTTTCCTTGAAGGGCTGACAAGTCTGCAGCTGGAAAGAATAAGAAATCCATATCGGTTAGTTCTGGAAATTCATCGCGGGCTTTTTGAGTTCATGGATCATCAGCTTCTTGTGGCAATTGGTGTGGTCGCGCAAGAAACATTCTTCTATTTGGTCATTGAGGAATTTATGATCGCTTGTGCGCATGACAGTGTGATACAAAGACACAACAAAACAGGTCCTTTGTATCGTGAAGATGAAATTCAAAAGCAGACCCGGAAGTTATTTTTGTAGTTCTGTGCAAAGCAAAGAAACCTTTGGTCCCACTGGAATCCAAGGTGGACGTTTCACTTCGTTTCGTGACGGGGTGAGAACTTAAAGTCACACAATAGTCATGCGTTTGTTTTTGCATGTAACGCAATTCTGTATCGTCGGTTATTTGAATGTCGCTTGATGAAGGTTCGCCAAAAGTACTCGCCCACGAAAAAGACTCATCTCGATGGGAAAACACGCCTAAATTGCTACAAACAACGGAGAAAGTTCTCCAGTGTAAGGAGGTAATGCAACAAATGAAACACTTTCGAATTGACCAGCTTACTTGGACCTACATTGGGTGATTTGGCATCAGGGTGCGTCTGGAAATCATTATTTACTTTTAGGGTTGGACCAAAGAAGATGTCTTCAGATTTGTCCGTCATCTTGAGTCAATAATCGTATAACAGCCCGAAAATAACTTGAGACAATTCTGTTTTGTTTGTAGCCGAACAAGCTCTATAAAGCCCCTCCCCTGGTCCCTGGGTATAGTCTTACTAAGATCTCCCTCCTCATAACCTGCCTTCCCCGGTTGGTCAATGGAAGGAAAACTGACTTTGTCACGCTTGCAGAAAAACAATAGTTGGTAGGTTGTGGTAGGCTCTTGAAGAGCCTACCACAACGAAGAACGAAGAACCGAGGAACTTAATACATTCCTTGCGTTCAAGTTGCAGTGGGTTTGTTCGAATGTTTTCAAAGTAAATGAGCTAATTCCTCTGATATGGTCTCCAATGGTCACAGGGGCGGGTGAAGTTGGGTCTTACGCTGTGTATCGGAGCAAAAAGGGCACTCAATGAAGCTTTCATGATATATTTACCGCGAATAACTACTTTTCATTTGTAAATAGTCTTCGGAATCATTTTTTCGTGTTCATTGTATTGTAACTGTACGCTGGCGGCAAAAACTGTCCTTTTCACAAAAGAATATTTATATTCGAATTGGAAGTAGCAAACGTGCACAGTCAGCTTATGTAAAGTAATAATTTAAAGAAGTGAGTTCAACGATCGCACACTTGAGGATAAACACTTCTTAAAAGTTATGAAAATTAAAATATCTGCTTCCCCGTCACTCTGTACTATATTGATTACAGTGGAATGTTGACCACCCTGAGCTCTCTTAAGCAAAGTGAACTCCTTCCGATTTCCCGCTCTAACTTGTAACTTGGCACATTCTCGTATCTAGTGCCTGCGACTTTTGGTCAGCGGTTTAATCGATTAAAAAGGGTGGAGCGCTGGGGACGAAATGAAACTGGCTTAAAGCGGAAGACTAAGAAGATGAAGAGCAGATACGTCAGCTCAAATAAGCGTACCTCTTGAGCTTTCGAACTTAAAGCAAAAGAAAGCCTGCTTGCAGCACCGTTGGCTCGGTAGTTCCTTGAATATTTGTCTTTATAAGTACAAGTATAGGAAGAGAGTCAAATTAACTGTCTGATAGTATCCCGTAGTTCTTCCCGCGCTTTGCACTTATTGCATCCTCTTACCTTCTGATTGGTTCGACTCGAGTATGTAACCGAGCTTTGGTATTATCAACAGAGTTGATAAATGTAAATTGACCACCGTACAGGGATTCTACGGTGGTCAATTTACATTTATCAACTCTGTTGATAATACCAAAATCTTTGTAAACCTTTGTAAATCTTTGCACAAAGGGTAATACTGACGATACCAGTTTTTTAAGTCGATCCGAAGCAAATACGATACTGGCCGACGTTTGGCATTTTTTCGATAATAAAAGTAGACCTGACGACTTGGAAACGCGAATACTTCTGGAAGGCTCCTTCAGAGTGGACTATCAGCACATAAATATAAAACTTTAACTCTGATTTTATACTCGGGACGCGGTAAAACACTAGAGATCGCAACTGAAAGCACCCTTCGTCGAAATTGGAGCCCTTTCGAATACACGTAATGCGTCCTGCTCCAAGTGGTCACGTGGGCAGTATCGACAGCCAACGAAATAATCGGAACCCCAACATCAACGATCTTGTTTGCGTGATTTTCAAACTTCACGTGTGCTTGTTAGATATGAAATGATAGATAGCCAAATAGACTGCTATTTGTTCGACGTAATGTACTGGCCGATATCTCTTACCCGTGAACACCATCTCAACAAAATTCCTTAGTGCGGCATACACTGAGAAGCAAACGCAAAACTAAAGAATTCTGTCAGGTGATCCTGGATTGTGTTCAGCCTGATTAACCGGTTCTGTAGCCCGTTGACGTCCTCAACAGTACTGTATTTTCACTTTTTGGGTGTTAATTTGTTCCATTAACAGTTGAAACCAAGATGACAAATCATCAGCAATTTGCAGCAGGTTAGCTCATGGTATTGTGATTCGTAAACAATGAAAAACTGACAGATGTTTGCGTAATCAATATTTTAGCCTTACGGGCAGCTATCTTGGAGACGAGTTTCAGTTAATTATTCAAATGGGAGAAATTTGCATCAGTTATCGCGATTAAAAAGATTTCCGATAAATAAACGGGCAATACACAGTCAATTACTGAAATGATTAATATAAACGATTTTTTGAACAACGAGAGAATCAGAAGAATTAAAACGATGTCTGACAAATACAGAAAAAAACGCCTAACAGATCAATATTAAAAGAGTTCTGACGAAAACAAACACAGGTGTTTTTTCTTGAGGTTTATCAGTCTGTCAGCTGCAATAATTTTACCATCCAAGCACTAGCGACGAGTAAAAACATGGCTTGTTTGAGCTCAGGGAGAGAAGACATTGAGAAAATTTTATCGACCTATTTAGAAAACAACGATATTAGATCTGAAGGGATATCAGCTACAGAAGTTCAAACAATCTACCATGATTTGCGGCCAGGAAATTCGATAAGTTTGCGCCAAGTATCCGCATCCATAGAAACCATTTGTTTCTGCGACTTGTGTTTAAAAGACGAAATTATTGACGTACTAAATGAAATTGATCGTCGAAGCTTTCTTATGCGTGATCTCCAATGGGAATTCGAAATGCTAGATCGAGAAAACAAAGGAACTATTACCGAAGAACAAGCTTGTTTCTTGATGAATGCGGTACACGGCAAGTCTGCAAAGAAAAAGACCAGAGAATTTCTCACCGGTCGTGCTCTGCCCGGATCGCGAGTTTCGTTACAAGAAATTGAAGTTTGCCTTTGTGATCCCCCTGAATTAGATTTGTCAGATGACGACGAAAACGAGTGAAGACTTAAAAAGACGATAAGCGATGAAAGGATGTTTACACGGGCCAACTGAAAGGATTTTACAGTGGATTATGTCTATTGCGTGTACATAAAATAGAGAGTTTTAATACATGATTGCATTGTTTTACTCTGGTGAAGCCTGCTTAAAATCTCAGATATGTACCTTTTCTGATCTCCAATTACGTCTTCCGCTTACATGGATACGAAAAATACATCACAAAACCGAGACGTTGAAAAACACAGAAAAGAGTGAAAATTTAACTTAGAGAAGCACGAGATTCGTCGTTAACGCCGTGAACAGCGAAACGCCGGAATTAAAACGCAGGTTTTCAAACCGAAAGGCGTTGCCGGTAAAACCATCGATAGAGTATTCGATAAAAAGTGGCATTTTGGACCGCTTAACATTGTTTACGGCTTCAGGACGTTGATAAGCCGGAAAATACACGAGCGTTTTCAAAAATACTTGTTTTCGAAGTAAAACGGAGCCAAACAACATTCGTGTGGACAGTCTCCTAACAACAATTAAGGACAACATTTGCGTGGAGTTGATAGCGGCCCAGTATAGGGGCCACTTTCTCCATTTCTATTAATTCGAATGCTTTCAGTCCTCAATGTTAATGTATGCACTGAAGTGTTAATCCCATCTGGGGTTTAACATTCTCATTCGCTATGAACTGGGGTCTTTATTACTTAAATAATTATACGGCAACACTGAGCAAAAAAAAAAAGGGTTGTTAAGGTTTTCGAATCATCATGCTACTCGTTCCAATTGCTCCTGAAGTTCATGGCGAAAATTCTACCAGTTTGACGAAGCCCGGTCACACGCGGAGAAACCACTGAATAGCATGTGAAGATGTCTACCCTACAATTTTTCCACCGCTGAAATTCGTGGTAGTTGAGCGCGACACCACGCAAGTTTCCACAGAAAGTTTTGACGTCAAAACTTTGACGTTTCCGATGGGAACGAGAATGTATCTGAATGGAAAGAAAGCTAGTTGAGTGGAATCTGTGCAGAAAGCTTTTCGCGTGCTTTGTTTCCATTGGAGACTTTCTCGTTGCCATCGGAAACGTCAAAGTTCTGACGTCAAAACAGGCAAAAGAGAGCACTCCTCTCCCCTAACCCCTCCCCCTCAGAAGAAGCAGATACTCAGCTTATCTCATTTCGAAATGAGTCCCATAAAACACACTTTGTCCCCTTTTTTCCCTTCAGCCGCGTTCAACCAATAACTTCAAAAGAGCTTCCTGGACGCTCTGTTGAATCCCAAAGCCAGTCAATACCTGGAATGGATTGGGATGATGTTTCACCAGTTGAGACATTGCATCTAAGTCTTCTTCAGACAGCAACTCTTTCACCAACTTTTCAGACTCTTCTTTCAGCTTCACCTCTGCCGAATCTCTCGCCTTTCTCTTGGCCTCGACATCAGTCTCAAAGCAAACTCAGCTTCCAGATTCCCCATAAGGTCATATTTGTGAAGCTCTTTGGCTCTGCGCCTTTGTTCAGCATCAAAGTACCATATCGTGATAGCATATCTGGTACAATATGCTGGCAAAACCTCATGAGGATTTCGTTCATCAGACCAAAACAAGAGTAACCTGTTGAGAACTGGCTCAACGTCGATATTACCATCCTCTCTATAAATCCTAAGCTTCCCCCCATTGTCCTCACCCCACCCCTGGTTAAGATAGTAAATGACAGTGAGACACCTCCCATCTCCGTCCGGGTTATCAACATGCCTTATGTATCCAGTTCCGTTGCCAGGGTAACATGCAACCATAGCCTTCGCACGCCCCTCAATATGATACCCACTCAGTCCATCAGGGAGACCCAAGCAAGATATCACCAAACTATCAACAAATTCTATTAACTTCACAATGTTTGGTACATGTTTTTCGTTTCCTTCAAGCCAAGTGATTTGATCTCCTCGAATCCTCTTCTCTATGAATTTCTGTTCATCATCTGAAGCGCTTTTCCCTCCACTGAGCTGCCCATCTTGAAAAACACCTGAGCTGTGCAGCTGCTTCACCTCGTTCAAGATATCCAGTGATTTCTCGTCCTCAAAAATATCATTGATGACACTGAAATAATTTTCTTTCAAAGATATGCTAACATATTTGGCAATGCTTTGCAAGTCTTTCTTCAAAGGTTGCGGAAACTTTTGCTTCGGTGATGTCTTAGGCGGAAAACAACATGGCTTGTGAGCTTTCCAGTGCAATTTCTGGCACTCTTTGTTACAGTAAAGAACAGATTTACATCTGGAACATTTGAGTAAATTCGCTTTTTCTACGGTACAAAATGCACAAACTGCAAGTTCCGCCATTGTTTGTATACCCACTAGGGCCGATCTCCCTCAGATCTTGAGTTCGAGGAAGACTAGGAATTAATGACGTAGCTTTATTGGTAATACCGCTGTACCTGAGACAATCGAGCATGTAAAAGACAAAGATGGCGTCGAAGTTGGTGTTGTTACTGTTTATCTTCGTTTTATTTTATTTTCCCTGTTTATCTGTGAAATAGGAAGACGAATTTAGATATTATATTTCTTAAAAATGGTTCTCGCGGACTTAGGACGAAAAATTACTTCAGCGCTCCGCTCTCTGAGCAATGCAACAATCATCAATGAAGAGGTATGATCGTTACGACTAATACTTTTCTGATAATTTTGTATTGCTTTTTCTCCTATAGACATTGGAATCGATTAGTCTGGAACGTCTCCCTCAAAACTCAATGAATTTAAGTTCGAGGATTGATCGAGGTTTGAAAACTTGCAAAACAGGAAGTAATAAACACCTGCAATCTTCGAATTTCCCCTGTGCTTTAGTTGGAATGGAAGTAATCCCTAGGCCTCACTGTTTTATAATTATTTGTTCATAATATTATCCTTTGATCTATGCCAAAGTTTATTTACAGTGTTTTTTTTTTAATTTTTTGTGCGCATAGAGTTAAATTGCAGATCGCATGTTCATTTTGTAGATGTCCAAGTTCTGAACTTGCCAAGTCTAAGTTATGGGGGTCTTTTTTTCTATTTTTATCATTGTATTAGGTCCAGAAAGGAGGGGATGTTTAAAATGTGTTATGTCTGTCATGTTTGTGACAACATTTCTTAACCACTGTAAAACTGAATTGTGGAGTTCCAGGAAATATAACTATATAGCCCCCTCTCCCCCCTCCCTCATGGAATGTCAGTGGAAATTCCAAGGGGGAACGGGGTGGTGAAAGCAAAGTCTTTTAAGAAAAGTATGGAGTTAAATTGGAATTTCCGGAGGGGTGGGGATTAGGGGGGTGCAAACCAAGAAACCTTCCTTGGTGGTGACTATCAATATTTACTGGTACCACACATTTTCTTCAGTGGTATTCAAACTGCTACTGCCCAAAGAAATCATTTCCACCCCCACTATGAGAAATTATTGGACTTTTAGAGGGACCCAAAGTTTGTAAAAAAGGATAACATGGCATTTCAGATCAGGTTGATGTCATTCAAGTAACAATAAAATTGTAATGTTTGTTTATAACAGGTCCTTGGGGCCATGCTCAAAGAAGTATGTGCAGCCCTACTAGAGGCTGATGTCAATGTACATCTTGTCAAAAGACTCAGAGAAAATGTCAGGTAATAATGTATTGTGTGACTAACTTTTTAATGTCGTTTCCTCTAATAATAAAATTACTACGGGCAATGAATAAAAAATGAAAATAGACAGTAATTGGTGGTACCAAGACATTTAGCTGACACTCAATGAAAATTATAATGAAATTGGTAGATTTATCTTATGATAAAATAATATTATTTCTAACTTCCTTATGGATTTTTTATCTTTGGCTTGTCCAGGTCTGCTATTGACTTTGATGACATGGCAGCGGGTTTAAACAAGAGAAGAATGATTCAACATACTGTGTTCCAGGAACTGTGCAAGGTCTTTACATCTGCCTGCATGTCATAGACATATTTTGTGGTTTTCCTGGTTTAAATTTTTTTGACCTAGTTTGATGTTTATTTTCCTTTGTTTCAGATTACCATAATGAATTTCACACAAAGGAAAATAAAAATTAAACTGGTTCCAAAAAGTTTTTAACCAAAATTAAATTTAAACCACAACATATACAGTACCTGTAACTTAGTCCACCAAAGTACTGATAAAGCATTCTGTCTTACTGGCACACATTGCAGGAATATTTAGGGGTGAGCCAATACTCAATATGTGTGTGCACATGCAGCTGACATCTTGGATTTTAAAAGTTGCAAAAGAATGGGGAGAGCTGAAAGTATGACCAAGGGGGTGGGTATCAGGCTGAATCCTTAACTCCCCTACCCCTTCCATCCACTTTTGACACATCCCAACTCCAACATTACAGTTATACAGTTAAGTACTTGCATGCTCCTTGAAAATGCCTGGATTGGAGGCTACAGCTGTTCCCAGATGTAAAACTTACAGGGGAAACGTGATGAAAATCAGAGGGTTGGTACAGGAGACCCAGCCTGGATACACCCACTTATTATTACAGTGGACCTTTTTTTAACTCTGGGTTGTGTACCATGTTAACTTTAGTTGATCTAAAGTGGCTCCATAAAGAAGACACAAAATCAGAATTCCCTAATAAGTGTTGTTTTCTTTGTGTTTAGCTTGTTGATCCCGGTGTCAAAGCCTGGACTCCAACCAAAGGAAAACAGAATGTCATTATGTTTGTTGGTCTACAAGGCAGTGGAAAAACCACCACATGCAGTAAAGTATGATAAAAGCCTCTTTGTTCTTCTCAAACACATTAATAATTCATCAATTTAAAAAAAAATCACAACTGTGAAGGGGGTTTGGACACCTGGTCTTAATTACCATAGATTTTGACAATTTTACTTCTCCATGAATTCCTGAATTTTTGTTTCAGTTCAGAAGATATATCAAACACTCGAGACAGTGTTTCATTGGCCATCCAAACACCTTGAATTCCGTCAAAAATTCTCCGCTACGCGCCATATTTTCAACTCTTTTCTCGGTGTTTGGATATCCCAATGAAACACTGTCTCTCGTGTTTGATATATTACCTAAAACATTAGTACATCATTGATAGAACTGATCACAAAAAGCATTAAAGTTCATTACATTAAAGACAATTTTTACGACATTGGGCTTCAATGTTTTAGCTGTCACTTATACATAGTTTTAACATTTTTTTTGGTCCACCAATTTCAACGTTTTTACTTACATTCCCTTAACTTTACAGCTGGCTTACTATTATCAGAGAAAAGGCTGGAAGACTTGTCTTATTTGTGCAGATACATTTAGAGCAGGTCAGAATAGTATAATTATGTTTTGTTGTATCTTATCTTGTTCCTTGAAATCATTGTTAAATAATCTTCTCTTTCCCATGATGTGCAAAAATGCTTTCCCCTTGCCTGTAGTTTGCAAAAGAAATTGGCCAATCTCCTATGGCATGTGAAAGCCCTCCTCTCAAAGAATCATTTAATCTTATAAAAGGTACCACATCTATATTACATATAGCTATTCAGGTCAAGATACTTATATTTACTGTCCTTCTGCTCTTCAGGAGCATTTGATCAACTCAAACAGAATGCCACTAAGGCAAGAATACCATTTTATGGAAGGTAAGAACAAAATTAAAATCAAACATCAATATTATTGTTCAAAACAGTAACAAGAATGCAAGCAACTCCTTTTTGTTGCAACAGTGTTTAAGCAGGTTATAAAACTTAACATGCTTTGACTCACAATAACCCTTAACATATGACATAAAAATTATTGCTCTTTCTTCCTTGGTACAAGAAAATGCAGACATTATTATGGCAAACCTTTCCTTTCCCCTCTCCCCTCACTCAGTACTGCTTTGAATGTTTGAAGATTCATCATGCTTCTTATCATTGTGAACTAATATTATCACAAGGATGGGAAAAGACAGTAGGTGAGGTGCCACCATATGAATTTGAGCTTCTGAGCTCTGTTACTTGAGATAGCAGGAGTCACAATATTGTATAGAAACACTAGTGAATGTTCTGTGGAAATTGAACTCTGGTATCGATTCTTTTTGTTCCTTCCTTTTGTAGTTACACTGAAATGGATCCTGTGGTCATAGCTCAAGAAGGGGTAGATAAATTCAAACAAGAAAACTTTGAAATAATCATTGTAGATACAAGGTGCTTGTGTATGTTTTCTCTCTCTCTCTTTTTTTCTTTTTTTTTTTTTTACATAATGTATCATGGCTATTGTTAAGGTCTGTGGGGCCTGTTGATTCATAAATTATACATGTATAGCTGTACAAACAGCAAAGTAAAAATAACTTAATTTTGTTGAGAAAGAATTAAATGGAACAGGACCAGGTGAAATTGCAGCTCAACAGTTTGTTTAAATGATCACACCATAGTCCATCCTGGTCTAAATTATCAGGACCAATGAATTGAAAAGGAAAGGACCATCAACCAACTTGTAATGTAGAAAATAAATCTTAACTTGCAGTTTTCTATTATTGGTTTCTCTTCACAGTGGAAGACATAAGCAAGAGGAATCCCTTTTTGAGGAAATGCTTCAAGTCTCTAATGCAGTTGTAAGTAAAAGTGAACTGACCTACACTGTAGCTAGTCCTGTCAACACTCCACTAACAGCAAACAAACAAAGAAAAACAAAAGACTAATAAAAATATTATATTATAAATAACAAACTGGAGGTGAAAAATAGCAGTTGGTATTGTGGGTTTTCATAGGCAGCAACATTTGCACTGCACTCTTTCTCAAAAGAGCTATGCTTTTGGAATGCCAGTTGACAGTAAACCTTTTGTAAAACATTTATCCCTAAAATCATTCTTCTTTTAGCATCATTTTTTCAAATCTAACCCTGACGAAAGGACTTGGCTCTAGTCATTAACCAGAAACTTGCTTTTTTCTTTGTTAATTTTTTTTAAATGGTGCTTCTTTTGCATTTTAGGTTTTTCTTGGTTCAGAATTTAGCAATTTGCCATTATTAACTGGATGGTGTGCTTTTTTATGCCTTCCTGTAGAGTCCAGACAATGTGATATTTGTGATGGATGCAACTATAGGACAGGCTTGTGAGTCACAGGTAAAAATCTTTTAACAATTTCTGAAAGATATTTACCTTGATTTTGAAGGATAATAATTTACTGTGTTAATGGTGATTCATGACTCCCCAGAATCAGTTTGTTTGTTTGTTTGGTTTTTTTTTTCATTACATTTTTTACATTTTAGGCAAAAGCATTCAAAGACAAAGTAGATGTGGCATCAGTTATTGTTACTAAATTAGATGGTCACGCAAAGGGTGGTGGTGCATTAAGTGCGTAAGTATAACCAAACAATGATTTTCAGGTGCTGTAAGTTATTCCTGAAGATTTATTCACACTCTGAAAACATTAACAGTGGGAGAGACTCGTAAATGGTTTGAACCCAGGAGTCATATCATAATTAAGTGGAGTATGATCATCTGGGTGAGTGTAGTCCTGAGAAGGACTGTTTGTGGTGACATTATCTGATCTGTATGACTGATCTGTATATCTAAACTGTAAGTTGTACAGGTATGAGTTAAATGAAGATGGGAATGATTGCTGTATTGAATGCTATTAAAGTAGTAGCCTGAAATTTAGGCTTAAGTTAGTCTGAAATGTCAGCCATCTCCTCTCCCTAACCCACGGGGGGTGCAGGCGAGAGAGACGTCTGAATTCCGAGCGTTATAATGTCATCCGGTGACGTCACGTTTTAATTTAGGCAATGTTACATAAATTTCATTTCTTACCAGGACGGCGGCCATGAGTGTCGATTGCATGCATATGTATGAAAGTGTCTGGGTTTTGTGTGCCATTAAGCTTGGCTATGAAGCCTCTGGAGTAAATTTACGGGATCGTACTTCTCTCCCAATCGAACTCGAATTGACAAAGCTGCCGTTAAAGCTTGTAATTGACAACAACGCGTGTATGTGTTTTCCCTGTCATCGCAAAAGTCCTTCGGGGAAAATTTACCTGCAATAACGTCAATAACGGATGAATTCGTGTGCAACTTTGGAAAAAGATGGTGAACCAAAGGGATTTATTCCTTACTTCACCCCTAGCATCCCTACAAAAGGGGTGGACTGAATCATTCATAGGTGCGAGTTGTCAATAAATTAAACTTGTCAAAGCCGATGTGAAGGTTGACAAAACCATCCAGAAAGAAGATAAAGCAAAGCGGTCCTCTGTTCATCCTTCAACTTTGTCAAGCCAAACCTCAATAAATCCCTGCAAACGTGCCTCCAATATTGTGTTGAAATCACTGTGTGTGTTCCGTGCGGTGAAATAAATCTAAACTATGGAACGCAATATTAAGAAGTTCTGTGTTCCCCAACGTTGTTTGCGAATGTAACCGTTGGCGTGTTGAACCAATGATAAAAAGTCATCTAATTCAAATGTGTAAGAACCAATCAAAAACTACCTACCATATCTGCACAAGTACGTGACGTCACAGGACGACATTATAACACTTGGAATTCAGACGTCTGTCTCGCCCAGGCCCCCTGTGGGTTAGGGGGAGAAGACGGCTCACATTTCAGACTAGGCTTAAGTGAGATTCTAACCTATGATGTTTGTGATGTAGGAGAGACTGTTTACACAAACTTGTTTTTTCTGATTTTGCTTGCAGAGTTGCAGCAACCAAAAGTCCCATTATCTTTATTGGTACTGGTGAACATATTGACGACTTTGAACCTTTCAAGACCAGACCATTTATTAGTAAATTGTTGGGTAAGTTTCTTTTGATTTCGATGGTTAATTAATCTGTATGTTGTACAGGTATGAACTAAATGAAGATAGGAATGATTGCTGTATTTATGAATGCTATTAAAGTAGTAGCAAAAAGAAAACCTGAA
>OX419337.1:27420371-27592871 GCA_948470475.1 Galaxea fascicularis
AGTTGCTGAGAATGTGATATATTTGCGTGACACTTGCGTGATAGCAATAAATTGTTGCGTAAAACATATCTTATTTATAAAATATGTCCTCCTTGTTCTTTTGCTTGAACTGTTAGCTTTGTTCTCAGAAGTACAATGTTAATGTATGACAGAAAATAAATGATAATAGAGAAGGTTTGGTTTTGGTTGGTTTTGCTAGACCTTTCGGTCCAAAAGTGCACTTATTTTCCATAACTGTTATCTATTTTTTCGTGTGTGGATGTAGTAGAGACTGAATGTAAATCTTTATAGAGAATGTAACACATACGGGGGAGGTGCGGCCCGGACGCTTAAACCCTGACCACCAACCCCTGATTTCCCTATTCCATTATGACAGAATTCAATTTTTCACACCCTATCTACGACAACAAGCGTTTTGTAAAAAAAGCTGTAATTATCAAAGTCTGGGGAAGTCCACCAATAACTGGTGTCTTATGGTAAACAAGCATCTTATTCTGTTTAAGCCATTAGGTCATGTGGCGATACCCTATTTAAGACAGAAAGTGATGAAATCGATACCCCGTTCAAGACGAAACACCCTGAAAACCATCGGATCACACGTCCCCGTTATGGCCATATAAGGGAGTACCCCCGGGTGTGGTTGTTGCTGAGGCCTCAATGGTTTGTCTTTACGTATACTACAGCGGGTGGTGTTTTTGCCCAAGCGGTCATTATCGAATTTTTCTGATGGCAGCCATGTTGACAATTCCACTCTAGCAAACAGTTGTGTGCTGTGTTTTTCAAGGGATTAAAATATACCATTCCAAGTTAACAATGAATTGAATGCTCTCAACGAAAAAGACGGACGGAAAGGAAACCTATTTCACATGTAGTTAAAGAGTTACGAGAGTGGGAAGCTGAATGCGGACGTTTCTTTAACCGGGTTTTGTATTTAAGGGCGTGTTGATCAGCTCAATTCCCAATCTGGAGGGCCAGGGGTATTTTTTCAGGCCTGTCTGACCTGTCTCTTTGTACCTACCATGGTCTAGGAGCAACATAGCTCCCACATCCACAAGAAACGGGGGACTAGGGTAGGGGTTACGATATCAAAGAAGATGAGTTTTGTCATGTAAATTTTTCAAATTTTGTATTCCACTAGAGAAATGTAGCAAGGTTAGTTGTCAAATTTGAAAAATAGTTTCCGTGAAAATGAGACCGCCATTTTGAACGACGATCTGCCAATTATCGTCAGGCGTTGCTTGCCTATCACCTTTACGTCATCTCCCAAGATCCTTGAAGCGCCCTCTTTTACGCTGGACAATATGGCGGTAAGGCTGGAAGTTCACGTGGCCAAATAAAACCCAATTTCTTCTGCTTCTTTTCTCGCTTTTTTTCCTAGTAACCCTTGTCAGTTCTCTTGCATTTGATTTTTGGAAACTCTTACCTACTTTTTTAAAGCTCAACTCTGCAACAATTTTAAGCCCTGGTTCCAAAATCAATAGATGCGGTGGTCAATTTCACTGCTTCTGCCAAGCCTGTTTGAGTTTTCACGACTCGATTTTCAGTCGAATTTTGGGACATCATTTTCCGTCTGTGCTGTGCCTTTAAATCTTGTGTTTTATTTACCTCGCTTAATCATTTTGTCGTAAATGTAGTCGAATTCTGAGCTGTCTGCGAGAGAATTTGAGCTTTCTGATAAGATCGTTTTGAGAAATTACAGAGTTCTTTGTAACAAACTTGTTGATTTCAGTCATTGATACTTAGGACACGTATTTTAAACACTGAAATTCAACCAAAGAAATCTTTTATCTTTTTATGATTCAGGTTTTGTTCCGTATCGTAAAACATGAACTGTACATTACCCTATAAAATTACCCTTTTAAGTTTGTCTTCCTTTGTCAGTGAATTTCTTGTACGTACCGTACCAGTAGGTAACGACGAATAACTAAATTCAGTAGTTAATGGAAGATTTAACCATCACTGTTACTGAATTTATTTTTCTGATCAATTTCAAGGTGACTAGCCTTTAGCAAAATTGTACAATAATTAGAATATTGTTTAGCCCCCACAACAAACAAGGGAACTTGCAACTGCATGTTCACTATTTTATGCATGGACTTTTGTTCACTTGCAATCATTGCCTTTTGCATTTCAGCCAGAGGCTATATTTTTATGACCCGTTTGTATTTATGAAATAATTGTTTTATCATTTGATCACCAAGTTTGTTTTGATATTTTTTTGGGAAGCGGTAAGTGTGTGCTGCTGGCAGAAATCAATATGGTTTCCTTCTCAGTTAAATAATTTATTGTAGCGCTGTTACAATTGCGCATGAGCAGAATATTATTTGCAGCAAAAACGCATTTAGACGAGCAGACCATTATTTGTAGGCAGTTATTTGCAGGTCACGTGGTGAGCTCTCAGCCAATGCAAAGTGGGGAAAATATCCATTGAATGAATCACTTGCAAGTTTTTCCTACACAGTGCAATGCTTAGCTAAATCGTTTTGTATGTTTTTGCCTCAATTTCAACTTGTTATTGTTTTAATAACCTTGGTAATGTTATGTTTTAGTCCGGGGAGACATCCCAAAAGCAAAATGTGATGAGGGAGCTCCGTATTCGGAAGCTATGCTTGAACATCTGTGTTGGTGAGAGCGGAGATCGACTGACGAGAGCTGCCAAAGTACTTGAACAGCTCACAGGACAGCAACCAGTTTTTTCTAAAGGTAGGATTACTAGTTAATCATGTTTTGGACTCTTAGTTGGGATCAGGGTTAGGATCAAGTCTTGGGTTTTTGTATTGAGTATTTGATCTTTTAACTCCAAACTTTGAGCATTAGGTGTTAAGCTTGGATGATTTAAAAATACAAGTAAGTAAATTTTCCTGCTGTGAGTCATCAAGTACTTGGCTACTCAGCCAGGTTGGTCATCAAATACTTGAAAAATATAACTCTTAAAATGGCCGCTTTGATTGCCACAGCGGCCTACTATCACAGTAGCATACACATACTTCAAATCTTATTGAAATCCCTGACTACACATCAAAAATCCACCGTAATAACAGATTTGTTATCCAATTTCATTTGTTATGAATAGCAACAAAGGAAACTATTGGGTGGTAACCAAAAGTCTCATTATATTCATCCTCACATAGTCTTTATGGGATGCAAGGCATCCTTTCATGAATTCCTTGCATCCCGGGATAACTGACAGGTGTCAGAAAGTCAAGGCTGAGAAATTTTTTTAAATGTATGAATATCTTAAGTTAGACTCCATTTGTCAGCTGTACCAAATAAGTAATTTTGTTCGTTTTTGTTTTTTCAAGCCTGTTACACTGTTCATTCCTTTGGTATTCCATTTGTCAGCTGTACCAAATAAGTAATTTTGTGTGTACTTGTCTTATTTAAGCCCGTTACACTGTCCGTTCCTTTGGTATTCGTCGTAATGAAAAGATTGCTGTGCACTGCACTGTGCGAGGTGCCAAAGCTGAAGAAATCCTTGAGAAGGGTTTGAAGGTAAATCTTTTCTGGTGTTACCAACAATACATGTTGTTATTAATATTTTTGCTGAAAAGAATGTTAATTCAAAGTACTAATTTTGTGAAACTACGACACCTTAAATTGTAGTAACTAAGATGAACATGGTTGCCACAGGTCATGAAATGGTTAGGGAAAAAAATTCTTCAAGGTCAGGGAAAAGTCAGTGAGTTTCACTCCAAGTCAGGGAAAATTTAAGTCTTTGAGAGAAGTCAGGGAAAGGTGAAATTTTAAGGGTGCCAATATGCCAACTCAGCAATGTTTTTGTGTAAACAAGAATGTGAGCTGTCAACTGATGTTGACAGCTCGCATTCTGTGAGGGGAGGTTGGAGGCCATTACCAGGACTAAATTGTGAATTTTTTAAATTTAGTTGGTCAGGGAAATCTTACATTTGTCAGGGAAAAGTCAGGGAATTTCAAAATCCTGTGGCTGTGGCAACCATGATGAAAGCTAATGGGTGGACTTTGCTGTAGTTCTGTACAATCCACTTAAACTACATTCAAAGCAACTGGAGCCTCTTATCAAGATGAAGAGCTGAAGAAACAATTTTTCCTCTTATTGAAAAGGTTCGTGAATATGAGTTGTCAAAGGATAACTTTTCTCGCACTGGCAACTTTGGCTTTGGAATCCAAGAACACATTGATCTTGGAATCAAATATGACCCCAGCATTGGAATTTATGGTATGGATTTCTATGTCGTATTGGGACGCCCTGGATTCAACATCTCCAAGCGCAAAAGGAAGCAGAGCAGAGTTGGCTTCAAGCACCTTATAACAAAGGAGGAAGCAATGAAGTGGTTTCAACAGAAGGTACTGACATTTGGTTTTCAGGGTTCTCAGTAGTTTTTTTGTCAGACGGCCCAGAAATACTTACATTGTATAGGCAGCTAAACTTCAGCCTGGAGGCACACAAAGGCAAATTTCATAGCCAGCACAGGCGGCGACTTTCGTCTTGACAGGCGGCGGAATTCGCGGGTTGCCGGCTTCTACTGAGAACCCTGGGTTTTGGTGGTAAATTTAAAGTTTTAGTGAAGAGTGCTTCCCAGGTATCTCTGCTGACATGTCTTTGGTAAAACTGGAAAACAAGAAAACACTTACTCATTCTCTTGTGCAATGTTCAGTAACAGTAAGATTTAGAAAATTATAAGATCAATGAAACAATCCTGAAGAGTGCAGTATACTTTCCCATGTTTTAAGAATGAGACCCTTGATGAGTACAGTGCTTGGGTGGCTTTTTCCTTGGAAAAAAAGTTGGTGGAAAACGTTCAGTTACAGAGAGAAATAATTGATTTTGGTAATTATAAAATTAAGACTTTCATATTGCCCAGTGATTCTTTTGTCAGATTCTGGAAATTCTAGGAAATTACAACAGATTTTCTTGTTCTAAAACATGATGTAACAGAGGACCTTCTCGTCCATTTAATAGAAGTGGGCAAGCTAATGTTGTCCACATTATTTTATGACGGGGTCAACTACATGACATCAAATTTTATTTTCTGTTTTCATAATTAATGAGAGGGAATTTGTCTATGATTTAGGCTAGTTGTTATAGCGTAAACCAGGTAGAAGTTGTTGTTTTGTAGCAGCTGTCGTCTTCAAGGTAGCTTCAAATCAAAGAGGTTGCCAAAGCTGAGTGGAACCTTGAACAAATTAGCCTGCAAACAGGCTCTCCATTTGGGTATTCCGAGAGATGGTCGTGTTGACTTGCTCTTAAATGGCACGCAGTCAAAGATCGGGGATACAAAATGATAGTATAGGTCAATCTGTTGATTTTCTTCCTTGTTTGTTTGTAGTATGATGGTATACTGATGCCTCCCAAGAAGAAGAAGTGATGGTGCTATTTTTGTAAATTCCTTGACTTGAAATACATACTGAATAAATGCTGGAGCAATGATAACATCAATGTATTCTTTATTTGAGCTGATTTGTCTTTTAGAGCAATGACTCCGCCTAGTTCCAAAGGCTTTGTCGGCCCCTTTAGCCAAAACTTTCAGGGCTGTTATTAGTTTGTGGCAGTTTACATGCATTTCATTGAGGGAAGCTGCTTTCTGGTGGACTAGTAGCTGCCTTAAAAGGGATATTCAAATGCTTGCAAAATGTTTGGCCAAAAACATCCAACACTTTAGGGCACAACATGTTAGATGTGTTGAATACTGTTTCTGGTGTTGTTGTTTCAACAGCTAACAACACCAATACAGTTTTCAAATGCATGCGACATGTTACATGGGCCTTCAAAGCTCGATAATGAGCAAGAACCAATAAAAATGAGAGAATTGACTACTTTTTACTTTAAAACTTGCTTCTACTGAATTTTTGACAACCCTAGATTCTTTTGTGGTGTTTTGTCGCTGCACAATAGAGCACAGCTTCAGTCTTTGCATGACCTGTGAAGGAAAAAACGCCTTCATTTCCAACAAAAAAGTATGTGGACATTTTTGCACCTTAAGGATTTTAACCATTGCTTCCGCTCCCTCTAAACAATGGTACTCTGATGGTGCAGCGTTGCCTGGGAGAAGTGAAGAGATAATTTCTTTAAAGACAAGACAAAACCATTAAACCGTTGTAGCAAGCATTAGAGCAGTTTTTCTGTATGTTAAAAGCACCTGTTACTTCTAAGCCATGTGGGAATAAAGCAGAAAAGTGGTTTTATCATACAGAAAACCCGTGAAAACAATAGAGTGTAAAGTCTAGGTGAACAAAGGTCAAGAATGCCCCCTTGAAAATAGATATTTTTTCAAGTTTAAGTTCAAGTTTTATTTACGACAGACACTTGAGTTACTACTAGGCTGGCTTGCAAATAGCAGCTATATTTGTGAATAATGGTGATCAAATTGAGATGTGTTCTGTAAAAAAAAAACCTTCCATCCTTTAAACCCTAACAGTGATCAGCATCAAATTTCTCCTTGTGATATCAACGCTTTACAAAACAGTGGTCATGAGAATTAAGGACATTATCACACAAAAAGAATTAATATTTTGCTTGATATTTTAACAACTCCCCTCTACCTCTATAGGAAATACGAAAGGGGAAACAAATGAGAAATTTGTATGGCAACAAGAGCACTCCCACCCCACCTCTCCACATAGATGATGCCTGTCTTCCCTCCCCTCCCTCAACCAGCATATTGTTTGTGTGTTGATTCTGGAAAATAAGTTAGGTGTGTTAACGAACAATGAGCATAGATTGTTCTTTGATCGCAATGAAGTTCAAAACACATTTGAAGGCAAGATAATGCTTGTTTTAAATTGAAAAGAAAGGTTTTCAAGAAATCAGCGCCAGGCTTGAATCCTCGGATATTGGTTGCAAAAAATTCATTTGTAATTTTCGGACCAATTTACAGCATAAACTCTTCGCAACGGAGCAATCCCTAATGTTTCAGGTTCGTTTCTTATTTCGTTCTTTGTAGAGGTCTCAATCTGGCTATCTGTTGATGCAGGTGAAAAAGATGACCTGTCTTAAACTTTTCAGCTTTGTCATTACACTTTTTAAACACATATATTGCCACCTTGAGGACACTGACTCACTGAGTATTGTCGGAAGTGAATCACATTATCGTGGCTTTGGCATGCCAATGTAATATATCTGAGTGGAACCTGGCGTGAACAACTAACCCGTTGTTACAGCTACAATGTTTTGCGGTTAACACTTATCTTTTTTTGTGTGTGTAATAAGCTGTATTATCAAAGTCACGGAAATCCCACCAATAACTGGTGGCTTGTGGTTCGGCTTCTATAAACAAACACTTAAGTTTATCCTGTTTAAGCCATTAGGTCATGTGACGATACCCTCTTTAACAGAGAAAGTGATGAAATCGATATCCCGTTCAAGACAAAACACCCTGAAAATCATACCCTATCGGGCCGCATGTTCCCGTTAAGACTATATAAGGGAGTACCCCCCTCCCCCCCCAAGGCTAGGGATTGAAGGAAGCTCATTCTTTTTTTTTCGGACAGTGGCTGGTAATCTAGCTCTTAGGACACCCCGCAATTAACATTGACATTGTCTTACATGGAGGGGGTAGAAACACTGACTTAACCTATACAAGCCCCGATACACTGAGTAATGCTCTTAACAACCTTCGTAGCTCAGGTTTTTGAAATTTGGTTTTATCAACTGATTTGATAAAATAAATGAGATTCCACGTGTTGACGTTTCGAGCCTTAGCCCTCAGTCATAAGAGTGACTCAAGGGCTTAAGCGCGAAACTTCAGCTTTTCAATATCTTCTACTGGTCGCAACAATATTCTACAAATGAATGTCAGGGTGTGACCTCGTCTCTTTCCTCTTTCTTTTAAAGGCCGCTGAGTAGAGCCTGGAGATTAGGCAAACAAAGAATTCAAACTCAAACAAGACGTTTATCAGAGACAGCCTTGCCTGACGTCATTAATCTAATAACCAAACTCGGCGGTTTCTCAATTGTATCAAAATTTCAATATAAATTTCAAAGCGATTATATTTTAAACGGCCCTTGGAAAAAAAGGCATTTTGTTTAAAACAATTCTCTTGCAGTGATCACAAACCTCAAGGCTATCCTTATCGCATGGGCAGTCGTGCGTTTCCGTGATATTAAATTAATTTCTGCCAATGAATCGACACTAACACTAGTCAACAGGTCGGAAATCAGTAGAATTTCTGAAGAGATTGCGGTTGTGTGGAAATGGAAGAAAACAAAACCTTGGATTTTAATAGCAACGAGGTGAAGGAACAACCAGGTGATTTATTACATAAACTCTGTTAAAACTGAAGATACAGTTTCAAAAGACGGACTGTTGTTCTAAACTTGCTTCACTTACGCAAGGAGTATGCTATTTACAAACAACGTAGGCAACAGTTTACAGGTATCGAAACAATTGATGCAATCAGTACATGGTTAGAGTAAGAAAAGCGGATGCCTGAAGAAGCAGTTGTCAAGATTTTCTTTAGTTAAGTCGCTTTCCAATCTATGGGTGAACAATAAACAGAAAAAAGGACTCTGATCCGAAGATTTAAACATATCCGTAACCGAGAAGCAATCAAAGACATGGCGGTAGAACTCTGTTATGGAGCTGAATATCCTTGAGCGGGCAAGCTACCAGTTATCTTAAAAGAGGAGTTGTCATAGAATTGTTTTTCTTCTTAGTCAAACCACCTAAGCTGTAGAGTCATTATAACCTCATGAAAGCGACCTATTTCACGCGTTCTAATCTGGAGTTAGGCACTTACGCGCCACAAGGCGCTGAGAAGACAGGTAATATATAATAAATTTGGAGTAATGGCACAGAAGAGCCTTGTTTGCAAACTACACTGGCTGAGAGGAATTATACAGCTCATGACAGGCTAAAACATTGTACTTGAAAAATTTGCAGTCCATTCAACTGGAATTTAAACAGCAGGCGGCGTTAACACTTTGAAGTTCAATGAAATTTAATAATATTTTGCGCAGTATTTATCTCTTGGTAGTGTACTAAAGCGTGGCAAACTCTCTCAGTGAAACCAACCATTCTACGTTGTTAACACTACGTATGAAATAACTATAGTACGAGCATTTGATCACATGACTGACTTAGAGCTATGATTATCAGTTTCATAAATCTAGCTTTATATATTTAGCAACTTGTCTCGTTATTAGTTGATTTAATAAATATGTTTGTTGAGTGAACCGGGGTTAATATCAGCTCAAGTTTTTAATTAAAATTTGGTAACGTTTAACCACGTTTGGGGTGGCGGCATCCAAGACTCAGAGGGATGTAAGAAAAACAAGTCTAGTTAACACACACAGTGCCCTAATTAAACTCCGTACTTCTGACGATTTTATGTCCAAGTAAACGTAAGTTTTTGTCCCCTTTCACTTTTGAAAACCAGATCACACCTTGTTTACAAAACGGCATTTTTATGATCTGAATAACATAACCGCATTTTATTCGTTGTTTTAACGATGATTGTAGTTTGAGACGACTTCTTTTAAAATAGAATGCAATAATTACATTTACAAAGTCTGTATACCACTCCTGTCAATAGGACCAAACCTCAAGTTATTGCTTCAGAGTATGTTATATAACATAAGTGTTTATGCGAATGTGGATCTACCCCATCGAGTGAGACAGCCTTTTCTTCACCAAGGCTAAGAGAAAGATGGTCGGCAGTATCTGGGCAACTCCGCACCCACCACTCCCCTAACCCAGCATTGACACAAACGTATTAATTATTACAACTTGTTGGTTTAGGGGAGGTGTAGGTGCGCAGTTACCCAGAGACTGACATTGATCTCAATCGATCAATCCAGAATGTAACATTAGTGGAAGGGAGGAGTTGGATGGGAGGTAGAAAAAGCAGCTTGTTGTTTACGATCAACAAGTGATGATTTTTTAAATATATTTTTTAATAAAGTTTTATGCAGTGTTGCGACCTGTTGTGGTTCCCGTGCAGTTATAAGTGCGGAATCCCGGAGCCGATCCACCATAAAATTCATTGACATTCATCACGTTTTACAAAGTGACTACTGTAAGGCACTGTATTGTTTAGGCGCAAAGGTGTTATAACATTTGAGTTTGTGGTTTGTGGATCGTTTAGGTACCAGAGTGTAACCATCAAAGGAGGCAGGATGGCCGAGTGGTTTAGTGCACTGGTTTTCAATGCGGTGACCCGGGTTCAAATCCCGCTCTGGCCACTAGCTGGAGCTGTTCTGGGTAAGTGCCTGGTTCAACTCCTCAGTCATCCTTGTAAATAGCCAACTGGTCTGCCTTCCGCCAGTTGGGATTCTTAATTATGTTGTTTTCATTTGTATTATTTTGTTTCATTGGCCCTGAAAAGCCCCTTCAGGAGAGTGGTCAATTAAGTATTTATTTTTATTTATTTATTTATTTATTTATTTATCAATAACATTTTAGCCGCTATACTGACCAGCATCTAATTTCTCCGAACAGTTTAACTACTTAATCCTAACTTAATCAAACATGTAGGACATGACAATTGAGCCTATCTAAAGCAGTGGGACGTAAGATGTGTAACTGAGATTTCTTTGGGGAGGGGGAGGGAGGTATGAAATAACTCTTGATGCGTTTTTCTCGATAATTTACGACATTCCGGTTTTCTTTTCGTAATTTTGACCTCGACTTGCTGGTCTTTAAAGTGGAAGGGAATAAAATTCATAAGACTGTTTCGTGGCAGAATACCCGAATACATTTAGACTAACAATAGACGATAATCGTTTTCAGTCATAGAAACCATTACGTAAAACCATTGTTCTCTTAGATTAGCGGGTGGCAAAATTTTCGCTGATTCATGATTTATTATGAGTATAAATAGCACATCAATAGTCTCTATATTTGGTACTAAAATGACAGTGTCGAAAAGTTTCAGTCAAGGACCGTTTAAGTTCGTTTTAACTTTTGAACTTAAGAATAAATGCGTAAGAATAACTGACTCCAGCCGTTCAAATGGAACGTCAGTGTAACCTTGTTTCTCTACGCTGAAGCTGTTGATCAGTGGCTCTTCTTCACTTCCCATATGAGAAGAATGCGAGAAATTCATTCGGTCAAGGCTGGTCTTTCGTCAGTTTGAGAATCCATTCTGATAGTGCAAAAGGGCTTCAGTCAACTTGTGTTTTATACCTGTTTTGATATGTCGCATGCAGATATGTCAGATATTGAACGTCTAGATGACCAAATGATCTGTCTTAATTTTTCAATTCCCGCCAAGGTTAAGTGGCGTTATCAGTTCTTAGCGGCATAATTACAATTTAAGTACATAAAGGCCTTTCGGCAATACAAAAAGAAGAGCAGTATTTTCAGCGCCATGACGTCACTAAATTTCAACCAAATTTGACGCTTTTTCCAATCAAATAAAACTTAAACTTTAATCCAGGAACAAAAAGTTGTAATTATTAGTACGACAAAGTCTGTGTTTATCGTGTCAGCCATGAGTCAGGGAGCGATCTTTATCGCATGATCGGTCGTGCGTTTCTGCTTCAGTTAATCGACCAACCTATCGATAGGAGTAGTTAACGAAGTGCGACACACCGTGTGAGAGTTAATATACCAAGACCGCAATGATGTTTGCTCACTTCACATAAGTGTGCTTAAAGAACAACATCATGGCTTACAGAAAGAATAGGTTCAGCTAAAAGCAGGTATAATTCTTTCGTTTCTGCACAGTTACAAGTCTGGCTCATTTTTTTCGAGATATATATAAAATGCAATTTGATAAAGCTATAGAAACTTGAATACCCCACGTGATTTAAACAGCCATGCGGCCATGTTGCTGTTTGTTACGCTGTTAGAGATATGTTTAGTTCTCCACAGTGCACTACAGAAATTGTTGTTAAATACCTTTCATTTTATTTTCGATGCGTGAACTGGAAAGGAAAAGTTTCTTGAAACCGATTACGGGTTTGCAAATTTTGAAATTTTCTTCTTGGTGTTTTACTAGCAATTCAATATTTGAATAAAATACGTTGGTAATAATTAAATACTCGGTACAGTTTGGCTGAACAGGGCAAAATTCTAGTAACGGTACTAAAGTATCAATTGATTAAACAATGCTATTATTTTCCACGATCGCTCAAAATGCATCACATGACGCAATTTGTGACCCTAAAATATACGCGTATCATCCTTACGGTGAACTCATAAGCCTTGCGTTTTCATTTCATTGTTTCGCTATTTCGTAGCTCGTTTGCCGTAACAGTGGCTCACGTAAACAGAATCAAACATCACGTGATATTCTTCGTTTTAGAAGCTTGAATTGCTTCAATAGCAAATACTGAAAGAAGAAGAAATGAAAGAGTAAAACTGAATAGAGTAATTTGATGTTATGACAGACCAAAGACATTAAAGAAAGCATCCCAAGTGCCCTTTGAGCGGAAAAATTTGAACCTAACGAAAACAAGAGCCTTTATTTTGGTTCAAAAAGTACTTTCGCTTCTTGAAGAACATAATGCCTCCGGACAAATCGGACAAATCAATCATAGTTTAACACTATGCAAAGGTTATTGTTTATATAATCTAGCTTAAGTGAACATTACATCATTTCATAACAATTCAATTTCACCTCAAAACAACGCCGTTATCTTTAACCAAATATCTCTCGCAAACAGAAGTGAACAACAAAATGTGTACAATCGGAGAGCATGCTACTGCGTCCGACCCGACAGGGTACATCAGTGAAGTTTGCCATTGTCTTCGTTGGGCTAAATGTACGTCGCTTGTTCTTTAACGTTTACAGTGATTTTACTTAACCCGTGAAATAGACGTAAGTGTAATAGTAATTACTATCAACTATTACACACTATCTCCTTTCTATTCTTTTGTGTGTATTTCACTATGACGCCATATTACATGTTGCCTTATGTGGTTAAGTAAAACCACTCTAATTCAACAAGCAAATGAAGTTTTAATGGGTCACTATCACGGAATGGATAAACATTGTCTTTCTGGGCTGAAACTCTCATCTCCAAAAAGACAAAAGTTTCAAAAACTTTCTCTAAAGTGCTTTGATTATAATTCAACTATTCACGGTCACTGTTGAGTGACGTTTGAATAATTTTAAAGTCAAATTCCATTTGGCCATTGTACGTTGTCAAATGTTATCTTTTCTGCGTAAGATTGTAGTTCAATGCATCACATTGTTTATCAGTTGAAAAATTAAACTGTTTCAAGTAACTGAAAGCCTTCTGAATCATCATTTGAATGAGTAATTAATACTTTTCTGCGCCTGAATGCTCGTTTAACTCTTTACTGCAAATGAGTTTCAAAAACTCGTTTCACTCTAAAATTTGAGGTCATTTTGAATCAACTATTCCATGTCACTACCAAGGGAGTTAGTTACCGTAGCACTGCAAAAATTTGTACAATTTCAAGTCACATACCATAGTGTATGGCCGTTAGGCATGCTTAAGTTTTATTTCCTCCGCGTAAGTACTCCTCTGAGGCCTTGATAAGGAGATAGCGGGCTTCATACTTGAATAGAATTTCGTTATCTTGAGACGTCATCCGCGGGCAGATGGAGGTTAAATGTCAACAAGATGTGAAGCAAGAATCGCTCGTAATGATTATTTATATTTTTGTGGTATCTACAACCGTAAGAGCTTAAAAATCTCTTAAATGCGGAATTATGTTTCCTGTTGCAAGGAGTATGAAAAAATCGTGACAGTTTTCATTGCAAGATACAAGGCGTGGCTGTACTGCTGCACGAATAATGACTAACACGACAAAGGCTGTTGTTCCAATGCAGAAACCATTAAGTTTACCCGAGGCACGTTACAGCTAGGCAATAACAAACAAGAAAGATAAACAAATAGACGGATGTATTTTCCTTAACAATTAAGCAAAGCCTTTGTTCTATTGTTAAGACCTGCCAAGTCGATTACACCGCCATTCAAATTGTGTGAAATGTGAATTTTAATTGCTATTTGCCATATAGCAGCTTTGCGGATCAAGGTTCTTAACATGCGATAAGCTTTATGGTTATGAAAAGAACCAAAACACGGAACGACTTTTAAACGACAAAGTGAATTGAAATGACAAATAGTTATTTGGGTGAAGACACGCAAGGGTATATAATTAGCCATGCATCTAACGTGACCTGTAAAACCATCAAGCGCAAAGCACAGAATGTAGAACAAGAATGTTCAATGTTCAACTGGAGCACTGACGGCTAACTAGTGGTGCCGGTAAAAGGGTTGAAAAGGAACACATTCCATACAGTATGTTCTCACAAAAAGGACTCCAGAGACACTCAGTCAGTGAGTGGAACGAGAGGGAGGTTTACCGTTGGCTAAAGCTAAAAGGACTCGCAAAACTTTGGCGGTACTTTCGTGGTATGTTGTTGCATCTAAAATGGATTCACAAACTCTCCTCGCCCCATTAACCTCCCGATATTCAGCTCAAATCGAAATTCAAGATTAAACCCTCTCTAAAACTGATGGTTTCACTCTCTTTTTTCCTCTAGATAACAAGATTGATGGCAAAGTCTTGCTTCAGACGACAAGCCAGTATCTGGGTGAGTATCTTTTTACAATATGCAAAACAGTTGTTTAGCTATTCAATTTAGCATGGGCGACCATTCCGCACTGATCCAATTCAAATATGGCAATGAGAGGAATAGGAAAACTTAAGACTACTCATCTCGACTCTTACAATTTCAACCAGAGTTAGTATCTCTACTTCAACTAACCTCACGGGAATAATCACACGTTGTTTCTTTATGTTAATCGAAATAAAGACCCCTTACGGTTATCACGCCAATTCGTACCAAGGTTAATAATTCGCCGGGCAGCATGTTCGTGCGGAGTCTTTGCATGTTAAGTGAATACATGGATTAAAGGTGGTTTACTTTGAATACCATTTTCGTGGAACAAAAAAAGATCACAATAACATTGTTTTAGCTTATCACGCTAACAGCCACTATAAATACCTATAATTATTGAGATTTTTCTTCCTCTTCGGATAACTTTTATTGAGTCAGATTTGTGTGGATGGAGTCATATCACGCCATCCTTACACGAAACTGATCCTAGCTATTCGCAAAGTTCATGATGATCTCCCTTACAATGCTAGTAACAAGCTCAGTACTGTAGTTGGGCAATGACCAGACAGTCAGGGTATTAAACTTAGTTTATGTGAGAGTGATGTATTGCAGCTTATTGGCCTCGAAATATAAAAAAAGCACAGTGTAACTATTCAAACGAAACCTATCGAAGGGCACTTCCAGGTGTTCCTGTTTTTTTCGCTGCACGTAAATTTAACCTTCGACGTCGGAAATAAAACTGCAGTATCCGCCATACTCACTGAAATGATCCAGAAAACTACTGGACAGCACTTTGTAGTAGAGCTGTCTGCTTACTAGCCTGCGTGACAGACGCCTTTTTCGGCTCTTGTTTCACACGCCGAGAAAAGACGCTCTTTTCTCGGCGTGTGAAACAAGAGCCGAAAAAGGCGTCTGTCACGCAGGCTATCTGCTTACTCACAAATCCTTACTAAGTCATTGCGTGTGGTTAATGTGTGAATTAAGGATTTATTTACATTTCATCCAAAAGGCCACGTCGTAAAATAAATCTGCGCATAGTTATCGAAACTTTCAAGCCCACGAAAAAGATCATGTCGGCCTCGATCAAACGCTATGATGAAATTTCGTTTCTGAGTTCGTTTTAGTCATCGCAAAAATGGTAGCCTGCAAATGTCAAGACATATTTCTCCGCGGCCATCGTTTTCTTTACCGTCCTCAAAATTAAAGTACGTGACCTCGCAGTGTTGGAGGGAAGACGAACAAACCTACTTAGCTTTGTCATTATTTAATGCTAAGAACGTGGCAGAAATAAGTGCTCCTTTCTACAAAAGCACCTTAACAGTTTTTAAGACATACAGAGTAGTTTGACAGACAGTAACTTAGCGAATGAATTGTGCAAACTAGTTTTACAAGATTCCAATTAACAAAAGAAAGTTGGAAACAGTCAGAGAAACCACGGCTCTCAGTTTAGTAGTCAGAAGCCGGCTCATGACGGGCGCGGAACACGATCGGATTAACGAAAGTGAATTCGAAACATACAGGTTCCTTCACTGAGAAATTGACTTTCAGGTTCGGCTGATAAAATCTCTGAAGTCTCCGACGGAAAAAGGAGACGAATATGCTCCTTCCTTCAGTTGCCATCATTGCATTGGGTGATCCGAGAGGGTGGTCTCAAAGTCGACGATTGTAGCTAATTACGGACACAAGCAAGACACAAGATGTCACTTGACTTTGACTGTGCAGCCCGCAACCAGTAGGGGGGCTAACTATGGCACAAAGTTTTAGACGCATTGGAAGCAAAGAAAACCCAGAATTGTTTAAAATTGCGTCACCAGTATACCACTGAAAAGTACTGATAAACAAGTCTCTTTGGCTACGAATGGCGAGGGTTGAAAAAAAAAAATGGCCCAAATATTGTTCGGCTATTGTGTTGTGGAAAATTAGCCAAGTACAAATTATAACTTGCTCCCTC
This sequence comes from Galaxea fascicularis, assembly GCA_948470475.1. NCBI lineage: Eukaryota > Metazoa > Cnidaria > Anthozoa > Scleractinia > Euphylliidae > Galaxea > Galaxea fascicularis. The sequence goes on from OX419337.1 coordinate 27,436,840, forward strand.
GTTGATATAATTGGTTGATATCTGTCTTTTGATGTTTCAAATTTATTCTGGTTGCGAGGTAAGGTACTTAAGGGTATCTTTTTTTTAAGTTGTCCCCAAGATGTAAACATCACCATGAACTATTCCCATCAGTAAAACTGCAAAACATCAGATACCGAGCTATACTGCTATTACCTTAGCCTGCGAACGCAGACGTATTTCCGGTTGTCGTTTCTCTCCGCCCGAAAAGTTACTTTTCGGGCGGATAGAAACGACAACCGGAAATACGTCTGCGTTCGCAGGCTACTATTACCTGTACTTCACTACCAGAACGAGAAGAAATCATGCATCAGCTAATTTTTTTGTTTGATAGAGTAGGCACATGTGCAGCCTTGGCAGATTGTATAGATCGGATTTGCTCGTAGCCAGGACCTAAGATGCATCCAGTTTCTTCACTAAAACGACAACTGAGGTGTTGTTACTAAAATAACGGCAATGATAATGATTAATGCTTTTTATGATCATGATTTATTATAATGATAATACCGATAATACTACGCGGTACACTTGAATTGGATTAATGAACATTGCCCTTTAATACAACGATTTTTAATAAAAGTCGGCTAAAATATACTGTTATAAAATAATTTTATGTTTTTCGACAGCCACTTTTCCCTCAGGGGAGGACGTGTTAGATTTCCTGTTTTTTACTTCATCTTCAGCCTCAGGCGTTTGGGAAGGTTTAATCAAGTTCTTAATTGGAATTTAATGAACCTTGGATCCCGCACTTAGATTAAATGTCACCTTGGTGACGGATTGGTGTCTCGCGGTACCACCTAAGACGCTACGTTTCATAAGGCAATTTGATATCGCGTGATATTCAGATTTTTTCGCGTGACTCTGAAAGCAACTCAGTTGTATTAGCAAGTGAAACCGTTTCGAACCTCATCTAAAAAGTAACAGATCGCGGAAGGGAATTGCATCTTCAAAACATGCTAGAGTTGCCCGTCGACTCGGTTAGTTTGAGCTTCGGATTAGCGAGGTAATTACGCTAAAGACGCCGGCGAATGCTCTCACAATGGAACTCTTCTCTCCACCAATCCATCGAAGACTTAGCGGCTTTATTTCACGACAAAACCAACTAACTGCATGTTGTTTTGAAATCAAGAAGTTCGAAAACACAGGACGCAGCCACTCGATGTCTCTTGATCTCCGCTCTAAGCATGGTTCTTTCCTCCCTGATAAATCGCTTATTTTTAGCATACCGCTGGAATCAAATTTCTTGCGGATTAGCAAGACTCTTGAGTGAAAGCCTCGGCTGGAACGTACTCAGTGGAATCGATTACAAATATCTGCAGCATTTTAGTCGTATAAGGACCTGTGAAGACGTGATTGAGTTCTTGGAACTCTTATTCACTAAAAAGATGAGTCTTTTCTTCTCAGATTGCGGACTAGCAACAGGTAAGGCCTTCTGTGGTAAACTCTCGCTCTACGGTGACTACATTAACGCAGCCTTTAAAATGATTTCCGCTCCTTAGTTTGCGAAAGAAGGTATTTGTTTTATGAAATCCGAATGTTAGCATGTCGCTGTTATGATACTTCCTCTCTTTTCATATTGTTATAGTTAACGTATTTGTGGGCATTGCCAACAAGTAACATGTAGTCTACCTAACACCAAACAGCAATTTGTACACTCAGTGTTTCTAAAATTACATGCATATGTTGACCTATGTTGTGTTTACAGCAAGGCGATCAGTCAATTATGAATGCGAGTTTTCTGATCCACAGCCAGAACTCTTGCAACCTAATGCTTTATATTCAGTGTACTCGTAGTGCGAGTCTCTTCAAGTCTTTTGACTCTGACTCCCGGGAGCTACATAAACCTCATCTTGAAGACAATTTTAGGTGATAACTGGGATCAACGGACAACAAGATTCAATACGGACAAAAGATCTACAGAAATGTTTCCGACTACCAAGGCTTGAAAACATCTAAAATAAAATGTGGGTATTCTTCTCAAGGTCCTTCTCTCGATGGTGTGTTTGATGGACAGTTCGTTTTGCGAGAGGGGCTATTTCTTGGCTGAGGAACGTAACAAATCTCCGTTGGATTTAACGATTAAGGGGATTTCACCGACGGGAAGCTACATTTTGGCTGGCAACTTAATTTGGCAATTTTTTAAAGGTTGCTACTCAGAAGTAAAGCAATTAGAAATGGCCAGTAGTCATAGTAAAACAATGGAACAGTATAAAGAAAAACCAGTTTCTGTTGAATTCAAGATGGAGAAGCGATAGACACGCAATATTTAGTCTATGACAAATTGTGAATTAACCGGCGCCAGCGGTTTCCAAAGGAACAAAGGTTACTTTTCTACAATGCTAGGAGAAAGGATATTTTCTACTATACTCCAAAGAAAAGGAAAACGGAAACGTTCCTATGTAGACTTGAAATAAATATTTTCGTCTAAGTAAACAAGAGAACCATGTTTCGGCGACAAAAATCTGATTATTGTGACCTTTTAAGCTAAGTGCAGATAGCGGCAGACTGTTATCAGACGTTTGTCAATTTGTAGAGTGCGTTCATTCCAGGAAAACACATTCTTCAGCGAGGATTATCGATTGAAGAGGTACCGCGGGCGAACTTCAGCAAGCAGAAAAAATAGGCGTCGGTTTCGTTTGAGCTCTAGTGACTCTTCCAGGGGCGGATCCAGGATATTGAGAAAGAGGGGGCCGGTCACTGAAATTGGGAATTCATTAACTTAGTAACCGCGCAAGCATGTGCAAAACTGGTGCGCAGTCTTCCTCACAATTAACTACTCGTCTGCTTCCATTCATTTTTTTTTAGCATTTTTGAATCTACGTCATTTTTTAAAAATTAAGAAAAAAATTTATTCAACAAAAGGGGGGACCGCGGCCCCCTCGGCCCACCCCTAAATCCGCCCCTGTCTTCATTTCTTCAGCCTGAGTTTGTGGCTTTCAATTATACGGTTACGGTTTAGGAGACAAAAACTCCAGCATCAACCTGTAAGCATGATAAACAATATCACACTACTTACGGTGGTGTACTGTTCGATAGGTTTCGTTTGATAGGTTACGGTTGAAGTTTATGGGCAGATACAGCTGTCCCACACCTATATACGATCTTGATTAGAACGATAAGACAAGTTCTATTCTGCACCCTTCTAGAAGCGAATCTGACCCTGCCTAGCTAACTCCCGTAAAATGAGCAAACTGACTGTATGTTTGAAAGAAGCCAAAAAAAAAAAATGGCGTTTCCAAACCCAAACTATTTCAGTTTCAAATCCCCTGCTCTTCCATCCCAACTTCAAAACAATTTATGAACTCAAACTACCTCTGTTCGCAGATCGTTTAGGTGTCTCCAACCCGACGTCACGTGACAAATTCCTCTCCGCTGTTCATGAGCTGAAGTTGTTCGGTGGTCCTGTTCCAGATGAAAGGCAGTTTCGCCTTAACGTTCAAGGTGGGAATAACAAGGTGGTCACGCCACGAACAAAGAAGAGATCGCTTCCGGCCAGGCCACCGAACATGCAACTGCATGAGGGTAAGATTCTAAATCTCGTTATTTCATCGATCGTGAGGCGAAGAGAAGAAACGAAATAAGTACCTCTCAGTAAGTTTCGTGCGAATGGTCACACTTAAAAATTTCATCGCCAGAGTCAAGACTGACAAGATTTAGAACACACAATAAACAGCACAACATGAAAGAACTGCCAAGTAGCTGTCATGTGGATGGTCACATTTTAGAATTTCATCCACAGACTCAAAAGTTAGAACCGCAATCTACAGCACAATAAACGTTACCACATGAAAGTACTGCTCAGTGGCTTTCATTTGAATGGTCACACTTAAGAAATTCATCCACAGACTCAAAACTTAGAACCACTGACCTTGTACTCAGTGCATCATAGCAAAGAACTGCTAAGTAGCTTTCCGACTGCTTCCGTAAGAAGTGTCAGAGCAAAATTAGGTCAAGAGGTGTTTTAGGGAGATTTCAGTGTAAATCTGTTGTTGTATGTTTTTTTTTTTCAGGGATTCTCACCTCACATGTCTTGGACGCTATCGACCGAAAAACGCCGCAAGAGGTTCTCCATGAGCAAAACGAGAACATGATCCAAGATCCGGAAAAGGTAACCATAGTGTGTAGACAATTGGCTGTTGAAAGTAGTTCTCATTTGCTTTGGTTTTGCGTCACTTCACTCTCTGGTTGGTTAGCAAAACGCGTGCTACATTCCTAACCGAAGAGCTTAAACCAAAACCAATCGTGAATTGCTCGCGCATTTTCCCGCGCTTAGCGGGTCGGCTATGTGTGATTGCTTCGAATTCTGATTGGCTCATTGCGCTGTTTGTGTTTGTGCTGATTTTACACAATTGTTACCTTGATTTATTTTGGCTCTATGATCTTAACTTTCAGGGTAAAGTTAAAGTGCACACCACAGGGCTTCAACCTGATTCAGAATATATAACCATGGAAATCACAAACAAGACAACAAGGTATTTCACAGAACATTCGTATCGGCAATCTGCGATCATAGTAAAATCAGGGTTTTAGTAGAACTCCGTTTGAATGACGCATGCGTTTGGTGTGAACGGATATAAGCTGAGAGCCCTTTGTATAAGTGCATAGGCGGTTTTAATTGTCAAGAGGGCACGACTTTTTTAATGTAAACACGTCAGGTAACAGAGCCCGCTAGTGAGTCAAAGTGATATAAATGTAAGAAATATTTCGTAGGCCAGAACGTAAGAACAAAGGAACTACTTCAGACAAAAACGTATCAGCTTTAAGACAGTGAAAAGTTGAAAAGTTGAAAATTAACGTTGAATTAGAACAATCCAGTAAGACGTCATCAATTCATTTAGTTCTTTTTTGGTTGCAGTAAAGAGCTTGTCAGTTTACTCCTGGCGAAATGCGATGCGGGTTCGAAGGATCAGAATTTGTTCTACATAGCAGTGGAAATTGGAATTCAAAAGAAAGGTATCGCTGAACTCTATTTAGTAAATTGAGCGAGCTTAAGTAATGCGCATACTCATTACATTACCCATACATTACACTAATTTCCAAAAAAATTCAATACTGGTTTTCCTGGAGTGAACATTAAATAAATATTATATTGACAAAAACCTGTGTGATTTCAAAATGGGTGTAATAAAGTGGTAATTGAACTTCGTGTCGTGCAATTTTGGTCTAAAATCATACTTGTTATTTCAAATCGAACTCGCGCTGCGCGCTTGTTCGATTTTGAAATCAGGCGTATGATTTCAGAACAAATTGCACTCCACTTGGTTCAATTACCATTATTAATTAATCTACCGATTCAGTTCCCGGAAATTGAATTCTGTGTAATTAACTTCTTCACTGAAAAAATACTAAACAAGGATGTTCTCCTAGATTCCAGTCTCCCCATATCTCAGATGATGGTGCTAGCTGACGATGCCCACCCTTTGGAGATTCAATCCCGTCAGGCAATGGGAGAGGCCAAGTGAGTTTCAACAATAAACGCACATTTCTTTGACCCCTGTGATTTGGTACATGGAACTAGTATTACGCCGAATCGCTGTTGTTGTCGGAAAGAAATCAGTTGCTAGACTTTAACGTTAAATTGCTTTGTCTCGTAAAAGTTCTCTGACCTTAACTTTTAAGGCAACAACCATCCTGCCGGCCTTTTTCAGTTATTTTTAAAATTTGTAGAGAAAACTCCTCATCATCTTAATGCAATAAAGCAGCTGATAATTGTCAAAAGAGCTTTTCTGTGCTACCCTCAGTTTGAAACCTATTTGTTCCAAAGAAAACAACTAGTTTACAAAATGTGGAAATTAAGTTGAAAATGTTGTGTGCGCAACAATTTGGTTAAGCTCCATTTTTATTCAAAATTGAAGAGGACAACGAGACCACGAAACAAAATTGTGATAGAATAATTGCTTCTTTATTCGTCACTTAAACTTGAAGCCATGACCTTCAAAACGAGACTTTGTAAAGTACTAGCGCCGATTAAACAGAAAAAAATTTGTCTAGCAATCAACTAGAAATAATAATGAGGCGTCTTGCTAGGGAAGTGTTCGCACTCGTGCAGGAGGGCATGGAAACGTAACGGTAGAGCGATCACGCGAAGACGACTCACGTAGCATAACCACGAAGCTCTTGTAGCCAAGGTGTTTTCTTGGGCGGGTTCCTGTTTCACTAAAGTAAACGAGGCACCACTAGAGCCACGTTTAAAAAGACGCCATCTTTCAATTTTAGCTACCCGACGGTTATTCAGAATCTTGATTGAAAGTAAAAGAAGGTGTACATTTTGTCGGCACGCCTTGATCGGAAATAACTGCTCTTCACAGATCACAGCTTTGTACTTTGGTTTTAATAACCTTGGCAGCCCAGAGCTGTATATTTTTAATGGTCTGCAAAACTATTTATGCATTTTGTGTGAGGAGCTATTACAGTGAGTAGGATAGGGTTCCCTGTATCGCGCCTCCGGCTTTGTATTCTTACAGAAGCCTTTTAAACATTGCAGGTTTCATTTGAAAATGAGAAGTGGTGGAATTTTGCGTGTTCAAGCTGGAATTCTGAGTCCTGGGGTAAGCCTGTGTTTTAGAAACCAATACCACTACACAGAAAGGCCTCATAAATAACACAAAAACATTGTTGTAATGCGTTTACGAGGAACGTGCAGGTATTTCAGGTTAAGTGTTTTCGGCTTTAAGAATAAAGACTATAATAGTAATTAAAGACAACCTAGTTTGTCTAGACGTATCGCCCAAGGCAATGGATATGGTGTGAAACCAGCATTCAAACGTGGTTATCACAATATACTGAAAAAGTCTTCAAGATAATTCGTTTTTGCACTGAGCTAATTCGTTTTACAAACCACATAGCTAGCTACACATACATAGGAAAGGCTACTCTATAAGGTTCAGAGTACTGCGATGCTCTACTTACATCGACATACTTTGAGACTTCTACCACAGACTTAAACGTTAGAACTACCTTAAACAGCATAAGAAACAGCACCACCTGAAATGGACAGCTCAGTAGCTTTCATTTCAATGATCCGGCACACTTTAGGATTTGATCCAAAGACTCAAATCAAAGAACCACCTTGTACAGCATAATACACAGTACCACAGGAAAGTACTGCTCAGTAGCTTTCATTTAAATGGTCACACTTTAGGATTTCATACACCTACCAGGGGCGGATTTAGGGGTGGGCCGAGGGGGCCGCCCCCCCCCCCCCTTTTGTTGAATTTTTTTTTTTAATTTTTAAAAAATGACGTAGATTCAAAAATCCTAAAAAAAAATGAATGGAAGCAGACGAGTAGTTAATTGCGAGGAAGACTGCGCACAAGTTTTGCACATGCTTGCGCGGTTACTAAGCTAATGAATTCCCAATTTCAGTGACCAGCCTACACGATACAGTGTACACAGTTTAATCAGCACCACGAAATAATTGCTGCTTTGTAGCTTTCACATCTGAATGGCCATACCTCATTATTTCTTCCACAAACTTCTACCTGCATAATTTATGAATTAAGTTAAACTTTACTCAGAGAAGGATTCAATCACAATAGCTGAGAAAAATAATCTCTTTTTACCAACTATCTTTAAGGCAACGTATAAGTGTGTGCAGGTGTCTCGTCGAACAAGGGCTGATGAAGTGGTGAAGATGATTTTGTCCGGTTATGGAAGTGATGAGCCGCCAGAGAAGTTTGTTCTCGTGGAGAGTTTGACAGACTCAGAAGGTAAGAGAAAGATTAGTCTGCACCAACACTGAAATACGGATTCTTCTTAGAAAACCAGAGTGGTTACAGAAGTTAAGCCCATGCGGGGGCTGCACTGTTAAAAATTCCGCATTCACACAATTGTCTTCAGATTGTTTTACGTGAATACGCGGATTCGATCGATCACGAAAACTAGATAATGTAATGTGCACATGAGACAAAACATTACAAGCCGTCTTTAAAAGTTTGCATTGCGACAATGTTCAGCCAATGCCATCCGTATGGCGATCGGATCGTTTCCCCGTCGCACGGATGCGTTTTTAAAAGTTTTTATTCTGGCAACCGTTTTCACCGCACGTTTGCATTTTCGGTGCACATGTTGTTGACGGATGAAAACGAAATCCGGAAAACTTTTGCGTTTTCTAAGAAGCAGACTTCCTATTTGATTGGACTGCTCCTTTTCTTTACTATTTGTTCAACTGTTACTATTTCACTTTTGGCGAGCTGAATAAACCTACCACTGCTACCTCAAAAAACCAAAACGTCTCCGATTACTGCGAGGAAAAATGTTCATTTTCCTTCTAAAGGAAACAGTCAAAACTGTTGCTCTAGCACCGTCTTTTTCTGTTCCCATTCTTTACCTTTGACGATCGGGAGCCTCGCATATTTGGTCACCACGCTAGTCTCACTTAAGTAAGAAAATCAATCATCTGAACTCTCCGACGAAGATAAATCCCATTCGCTGCAAGCTTTTGTGAGTCATTATTGGCGCTTTTCGTTTCAGTTGGTCGAATACTAGAGGCAGACGAGTGCCCGCTTGAGTTGCAGTCTCGATGGAGTATGGGAGAACAGAGAACATTTACTTTAACCCAAGCTGAGTTCGAAGTAAGTAAAGAAAATCCTTTGGGAGCGGGTTGGAGGTTTGATTAATTTGATTGATTATTGTTTGATTGTTTTGATTGTATGATTGATTCTGGAACGTCTTTTAAGCTGGTTTTTATGTAATTGCGACGTTATACAAGACTGCTATTCTTTTGAAATGTCAAGAGCTGTTTTTTTTTTTTATCATTGTATTGAGAATTGTTTCATCGTCTCTGTGCTTTGTAATATGATTGTAACTGGAGACCACACAAGTACGCCTCGCGTACCAATTTTCAGCCGCGCTTTAATGCAAGAGAGGATAATGGGACATTAGGGACATTATCCTCTCCTGTTTAATGACAACACTGGCACAATGGTTCTTAGTTTGTTCAATCACGTCTGAAACAACTAAGCCCGGAACAATGATCTCAGTTCCCTTTTAATTATCTGTACTCTGATAACCTGCCGGAGTTACGTCGTGACAGAAGTGTAAAGAGATATTTCAATACTGATCATATTCATTAATGATTTTCAGGGTGTTCTTCAGAATGACGATAAAACAGTTGACTCTTTAGAGGACTCTCCCACTGACTTCAACAAGAACTCTTTGAACAATGATCAACACAGCAACTCTGAAGGAGAAGGAAAAGAGAGCACAGATCGGAAGCGGAGAACTTCAATAGACGCTCTCGACCTGCAAGTTGTGAACGAAGCCATTCAACCTAAACGCAAAGTGTCGCAGATCGACAACTTGAGGCACAAATTTCAAGAATATCACCGTGAGGTCCATCGGAAGACAAGTAGCATTGCTGCGGTTGATGAGTCGGGTATTTCCGATGACGGACCGAAGAAGCGAAAAGTGTCGCAGATTGATCGTTTTCGGAGCAAGTTTCTTGCTTATGCAAATAACGGTGGGAAAGGAGAGACGCCCAGTACTCTTAACATATTAATCGAGAAAGGGCCTGATAACAACATTGAAAGCACTACTACGACAAAGTGTCCTCCATCGCGCGCGGAGTCCTCCGATGGCGAAGACCTTCCGCGGTTTTCCTCCTCTCCACCATCTCATCTTCGCAGTGATAACAAAGACAATGATAATGGTTCTCCACAGGACAGCAAAACTGTACAAACACAAAACCAAAAGGTTCACAAGATATCACACCCGCCTCATCTCACTTTAGCTACTGTTCTTCAATATTCAAAACTTGTGACAGTGACTCTTAACAGAGAGCCGGGCGAAGGCTGGGGCATAGAGCTGGTTCATGTTACCCAAACTGGCTCTTCGATGAGCCAAAATGATAAGGGCGAAAAAGACGAGGAGAAAGTCGTTTATGTTCGCCATAATGGCATTGGACAGAATTCTATCATCAATAGCACGCCTACAACTGATTCTAGCGTAGACTTGTTTACTCCATCTGGTGATAGCTCACCGTGTTCTCCCAGCAGCTCAGATTCCAGTGAACACGAGATAGCCACAATATTAGGAACAACCTTTCTCTCTAGCGTTGATATCGATAAGTCTGTGGATGATATGCGGCATATTGTACACAAGCAGAACCTTAGACGGAGAATGGGAGTAACGCAGCCCCCTGGTTCAAGTAATTACAACCAATCCCGTCCTGATTCAAGTCCTATTCTATCAAGGCCTGGGTCAGCGTCTCATGTTAGAGCAATCAATCCCCTTCCCCAGCGACCTTCTTCTGCGCTTGCGCAATGGAGGAAAGACGGGAGTCCTCAGCCTCGTCCTGGAGTGCGCATAGTTGCACTAACGGAGGGAGGAGTAGCAGCGGAAAGTGGTGAACTGGCTATTGATGACATAATTGTTGAGGTGAGGAAAAGGACACTAGTCTGTCTTATTAAGAAGGACAAAATTCAATTAGGTGTTACTCAGTAGGCTTATCGTTCTCTTCTTGCAGCACATATTGTACTGACGCAGATGACATCAGGCAATGTTCACACGGGCGCTTTACCGTTGTAAAACTCTTCGATACGTTTATGTTTACCGTTTACACTGCAACGATTGCAAAACTAGTTCACGTTCACACAAAGCCCTTATATGCCATCTGTTTATACGATAAACGACTGTGGCGTGGACTCATCATGTATGAATAAATGAAATTGTTATTTATAAAGCTCAATTCCTTTCTCAGATTAATGGACGCTTCGTTCTCAATTCGCCGCTTGAACCCGTAATTGCTGCAATGCAGGAGAGCAACACTGTAACAATGGTGGTGGCAAGAGCCAAATCCGAGGTCAGTATCCACCGTGACAGCGTTTGCTGCTATGATCAGCATCCTCTTGTGAGGCTGTTTCTTGCGCTTGGTACTCTTCTGACAAACCAAATTTGTGCCAAAGCTAGAGAGCCAAAAACACCCTGTTGGAGCATTTTGGGCATCCATGTGGTGATGCTCAGTAGACCAGGTCTTGTTTCTTTTCTACTGTGGTTTTGTTTTAACAAAACTCTGGACTAGATGTTCAGAGGCGCAACGGCTGGAACTGCAACGTCGTTGTGCGGTTGTAAGATCTCGTAAACGCACTAAAAGAATCAAATAGAAGTTGATCGAGTTTTTCCGTAGTCAAATGTACGAGAAATAAATCTGCAAAGGTTTTCAACCTAATAGAATTCAAAAGGGTGACTGACAATGTGTTACCTTTTCTCTTTTTCAAAAAAAGGAAAACAAAACGGATTGCAAAGATGACATCAAAGCGTTGACGTTACAGATACAAAACCTGGTCACCAGAGTCACCGAAATGCAGAACGACTTGAAGAAGAAAGATGACAAGATAAAGACCTTGAAGAAAATGGTGAAGAAAAACAGTGCGGATAGTAAAGGAAAAATTTACGAATCTGTTCAAGTTCTTGTATAACACCATCAAGAACTCCACGACTTCAACGAGCAATTCACATACTTGAAAGTTAAGATCAGCACCAGTCAATCGAAGATTTGATCCGGAGTTTAAAGAGTTACTGATGGGCAGTTGACTTGCTTAATAGTTATTCATATTTAACTGCAAAACATCACTGAGACGAGATGCTCTGCATTCTCGGCAACAACGCTCAATTCACAAATGACGACCATACGTTTAGAAACCAATAAAGCAGCAAATAATAAATAAGTAAAATTAGTTCAGTCTCAGATATTTTCCGTGTAAAACAAAGAGTTGCTGTAAACACCATGAAAGTAAATACAAAGATTCGTTGTAAAAATGTTTCATTAATTTGTACAAGGACCGTGAACATTACTATGTAATGAAATTTCTAAAATTTATGAACATGATAAATAAACAGCGTTATATTCAAAGTCGATGGCTGTTCTCAATGACTAAGATTCCGTATCATGACAAGTAAAATGACCAGTCAGGGGGTGGGTGGGGACGGAAGGGGGGGGGGGTAGTATGGGAAAGCAACTGGCTTTATGCATCGCAATTCCCCACACCCCTGAAATAATTCATGTTGAAAAGGAACGGAAACTCTTTTGATCTGTAAGATAAGATTCGGAAGTCGGTTGGATAATTTTGTGGCAACGTTCCCCGAGCGTAACGCTCTCAACGAGAGTCGCGCCCAGTTCCGAAAAGATATAGAGGTTCAAACGTCTTGTAGCCTTCGCGGCAACGTCACTGGTGTTCGTAACCAGGGACTCTTGCTTCGTTTATCTCCGTCATATGCTCGGCTGTCAGTCTGACCCAAACCCCATGTATAGTGTTGCAGTCCTCGTGATCGGGGGCTAGAATCTTCCGACAGTCAGTCGGAACTGACTTCTCAAGTCCACCCGGTGCTGAAATCAGCATAATACTACCGTTGCACATGCATGTAAGCGAATCTGAGCCGTCAATCATTCGAGTACATACAGTCGCAAACTTCTTATCACTGTAACCCGGCGAGCTTGCAAAATCGTCGGCGGCCAGTCGGGCCTGACTGCTAATTGCTTATTTCCCCAGGAAGGACTCGAGCGCCGCCGATGTTCGCTGGACCGAGTTGATGTTCCGACGGATTCGGTCGCTAACACTGGACGTTGTTTTGGAAGAAAACGACTGAATTTTCATGTCGCTGTTGAAAATAAGAGAAATAGCATTCTACCGTTAATAAGCCATCGATTCGGTTGAAAGACCATAAACACAAAACATCAGCAAACCATACAGGGAAGCCGATGAGTATGCCACTAACCTAACTGGTCTCTTCAAAGTGGGAAAAACGGAATTGCTTCTAAGCAAAGGTTATCATTATCCTATCAGTGTTCCAGATAACTTTCAGAGTCGAGAGACCATGGAAGATTTACCAAATTACCAAATTTTCTTGCTCAACAGCTCAGTACGTCAGGTCAAGGAATCAGCCGAACCTCGGATTTTTGACCTGAGAATCCACTCTTATTTAGAACACTGATTACCATCAAGGAACCTTTTTTCGTAAATTTTAATTTTGAAACTACAAAAAGAGAGGGTAGAAGGGTAGAGAGCAAAAAGTTGGGATTGAAAACAGTCAACTCAACTTACTTCAAAAACGTTGCACTTTTATCTGATTCCAATGCCTCTTTGGCTTCTAATCTGGCATCTTCCTCCTAACACAGTCATTTTAAACTCAGTGTAAGTACACAAGTGACTTACTGTTTACATTTTTGCGAGGGGAGTGAAGGTTGGGGGAAGTTTGGTTACTCACAGTTTGCAGCAAAATCAGCATACACCAAAACAGTAGACTCCCCCTTTTTGAATGGGAGCTCGTTTCCTTTAAATACTTTGGACAGAAACGTAACTACTGATCACCCCCTCGGAAGCTACTAGTTGGTGGAGGCTGGGAGAAGCAGAGAGAGGGGGGGGGGGGCAGTTGAAGTAAGCTCTTAAACTACTTTGTGCAAAGCGTTTGTTTGGAGTTAAGTTTTTGTTACTGAAAAACTAAGGTATTGGTCGAGGAAAACATTGGTCACGCTTCTGTTGGTTCTCTTGATCTTCTTTTGGAAAATGTGTGGACCAAAGCAGGAGGAGGGAGGGGGGGGGGGGCACTTGTACTTTTTATCACACAGGTTGTTCTGGTTCCGGTGACAACACTGTTTACCTTATATCGCTTGACATTTTTTCCTCTCTGCTCATCTCTCCATCTGCAAAAAGCAATCAAAGAGCAACGGCAAGACCAGTTGTAACCTGTTACACCAACTGTTCCATTACAATGTTTCAAAGTTAAAAAATTCAGGAGTAAACTGATGTGCAGCGATATAGTGTATGCTTGACAGGGGTAAATCCATGAATTCGGGTTAGGCAAGATACAAACAGATACTTGCACAAGTCAGGAAATTTTAGTATTCACTTGCTTCTGGTTGTCGGTGTTTCTAAGAATTTTTTTTTCCATTTCACTACATTCATTTTGCATGGATGAATTGTTACTCAGAACAAGACAATTTAAGTTCCTGATAATGATTTACAGTTTTCCAAATTGATTGTGCTACCACAGATCAACACTCACGCAGTTTTAACAAAAATTTATCAAGATATGACTGTTCAATAATTATTAAAGCACACATCCAGGTCTTGAAAAGAGGGAACGGCAGGATGTCGATAGAATGGGAATTATCAGTTCAGAGGTGGGTTTATAACAATCCATTATTACAGATTTTTAAGACCGCAGAACAATTGTTAGCTAGGAAAATGGAGTTCACAGCTGAGTATTCTCCCTGCTTACTGGTTATTATCTTCCACCCTGGGGAACGGGTAGGTGAAAGAAGGAACCCTCACCAAAAATACATGTATTCCACTGAGTATAACACAAAACCAATCCCTTGACAAAAATGGAGAAAAATCTATGCAACTTTGGTTTTTTGGGTAATCTAACTGTAGACTCAGTTGGTAGAGCATTGCACCAGAATCGTGAGGTCAAGGGTTCTAGCCCCATTGAAGCCCTGAATTTTTTTTTTCAGGCTTCTTTACGCAATTGTAAATATTGCAATCAACACTGCAACAATAATTCTTCATTTGATAACTGTAGACAGTTGTGCAATTTTTATACCACAAAGTATAATTTCTAAATGTTCTTAATGAAAGTCTACCATGACAGCAACCTTACTTGGCATTATCCATCATAGCAGCAAGACGCCTTTCTTTCTCAGCAGTATCCATCTGTCTATTGCACAAACAAAATATGAAAGGTCAATCTCTTGTTGCATGGTACCGCTATTCAATTATTATTTCTACAACTCCACAAACACAATTTCTAGTTACATATAGGTTTTCACTTTATGAAGATCAAGAAACAGAAGGAAAAAAAACCAAGAAACAATACCTAGCCAAGTAGAATGACTTACAAACAAAAGCTACCCTGTTGTGTCCAGTACCTGAAGTACATGCTGTATTTCCCTAAAATTGCTTAGACCTGGCATTCCACAAGTCAGATACTGTTTGTGATTAACCTGAGGACCAGGCAGTACTTTCCTTTGGTGCTGTTTGTTAAGATGTACATGGTGGTTCTAGGTTTTGCGTCTGTAAACTAAATCCTAAGTGTGACCATTCAAGTGAAAGCTACTGAGCAGTATGCCAACCAGTTGGCTCAGTTTGTAGAGCGCCGGACTACCGTGTGGGAGGTCATGGTTCAAAGCCCCAGCCAGACCAACACTCAGGGTCTTTAAATAACTGAGGAGAAAGTGCTTCCTTTGCAATGACATCTGCAAATGGTTAGACATTCTAGTCTTCTCAGATAAGGGCGATAAACCAGAGGTCCCATCTCACAACTCTCCACAATTAATTCTGTAATTGTTACAGAACTACTAGGGATGTAACGAACCCTGGCTGTGACCACCCCTAGTGTTGCTGTTGGGTTGGTGCTTCACATAGGGATAACCTCATTGCACCTTTCCCCCTTGGACAGAATTCCACGAAAAATTAGTATGATATGGTATGATATACTTTCCCTGTGGTGCTGTTAATAAAGCAGCACACAAACATATGAGTCTGTGCATGAAATCCTCAATTTGAAAAAAAAAAAACTACTGAGCAGTATTTCTTGATTCGTTGAATGGCAACTTAAGGTGTGACCATTCATGTAATCATGTAATCAGTCCAGTAGTCCACTTGTTTATTTTTTATGAGGAGTGAAGTTTAGAAAATTTATCAAATTTCCACTACATCAAGAAAGATTTTAATCTTACTTGGAAACTGCAGACCCTCCATTTTGCCATGACATTCTCCTGTCAGGGGAAGGTGATTTCCTTGATTTTTTGGGAGGTGAGTGTGATGGTGAGTGGGATCTTTGTCTTCTTCTGTCTCTTCGAGGAGAGCTTGAGGAGTTGTACCTCGGTCGGTACCCATCCCTCCTTTCCCTGTCTCTTTTTCTTGCTGGTGGCCTTGATCGTGATCTTCCCTGTGCCCTTCTTCTATCAGGAGATCTGAAGAAAAGAAAGATTTAGCCACTGTCCAATGGGCTGATGGATCACTTCAACCAATCTCAAACTGGAAGAATGAAAATTCTTTCTGAATGATAACTAAAGCATATAAAATTCCAGCTGTTAAAACTCATTTTTTTAATTTAGGTTTTAGATAGATTTTTATTAATGTCTTATCTTTTAACTAGTTTTAATGACTAGGCAATTATTGCCTTTGATTGTGTACCGGTCCATAGTTTTTAATAGTTTCTCATGTTTTTAGTTATTTTTAACATAATTTTACTTTAACAATATTGTGTAACTGAGTATATCCATATAGAGGTCTGTGCTATATAAATGTAATCATTATTATTATTATGAGCTGCATTCACAAATAATATTATAGTGTAAGTTGCACTCCATAGGAATAAGCTGAATTGAAAGTGATCTGTACTCTAGCTTTAATCAAAAATGAAAAGCAGGTTCATCTCCTAGTGATTCAAATATTAACTAATACCAAATTTTGAAGGGGCTTTCTTAAGCATTTTCATGTGCCCAACATCTAACACAGAATTGTCTAGACTCCATTCAGCATTCCCATAACATTACTTTGTGCTGATGAAAACATTGTTTACCCATGTGTGTCAGCGTAGTGTTCTCCATTTCTGTGATGTGTTCTTCTAACACTTTCTACTCTACCCCTTTAAAAGAAAGACAAAAGTCAATGAAATCAGTGGTATACTGCATGCACAGTCTCCATTTTTATGACAGTACAATGAAGCACTGGAGAGGCTAAGTGCCATGTAAACAATGATGTGGCTACAATCCCAGTGTAACTGTTACAGGTTAAATTTGATCCCAGGTCATTTTTGATTTAACCTACGTCAAAATGAAATACCTTTGTCTCCTAACCCTAATTATTCATGAGAAGACCAAGGAACTTCATTTTGACTTAGGCCAAATCAATAATGACCTGAGATCAAATTTAACCTGTAAAATAACCACATAAGGTAATTATCCAAACAGTACAGGTTTATCTTTAATTTAAGAAGAGCAAGACATCTCTAAAATTAAAAGATGATATGCAACAGATATTAAGGTAGTTTTGCCTTCAAAATCCACAAATTCAAAGATTAAGTTAACAGTCATGCTTTAATTAATCTTGATGAGTTCACAACACAGCAGGGTTAAAGCACAATTTTAAAAGCTACTAATAGTAACCTATTGGATTCTTGGTGATGGTTTGTATGATTCCCATTATGCATTTCCATTCTGTCATCCCTTGCTCTGTTCTTGTGATCTTTCATTATTTCTCTCTCATCATAACCTCCTCTTCTGTGTCTCTCCTTTCCACTCTTCTTGTGCTGTTTTCTCATTTCATTTTCTGATTCCTCACTTCTCCTTCTGTATTTCTCCTCTCTCTTTCTCTTTCTTTCTTTTGCTGTTTCTCTCTCGTCATCTTCTGATTCTGAATAACTTTGCTCTGTACGCCTCTCTTTCTTCTTCTTCTTTTCTTCTTTATCTCTCTTCTTCTTCTTGTCCTTTTTCTTCTTGCCTGATTTGTCCAAGGTAGCTTGAAGCATCATCTTCAGTTGCTTCATTTTCACAGGATTATTAAGCAGCTCCTTTCTCTTCTCCTCTTCCTTCCTCTTGATAAGAAACAGAGGATCATCCCGCACCTTGGCTGCCAAGTCATTTGGGGTGTTGGCACCAGTATCACTCATAAAGGAAGCTCCAGGGGCAGTTGCATCCTTCAACAAAACACAAACATATTCATCTCACTCATGCTAAAATGTAAACCTACAGATGTATACATAGGTCTGTAAAGTCTTGGAGGAGCTACGGGTGGCTTACATGACCATTACTTAGTTTCTTTGGCATGATCGAATAAGGTTTGGCGTAACAGTTAAGGTAACACCTACCCCAATAAATAATATCGGTGGTACCACTCATAAAAGACTCAAGTTTTGAATTATGTACCTCTTCATTTTCCTGTGCCATAGGGTCCACAGCTTTGTCCACAGCTTTACCAAGTAGATAAAGTTCACGATCGACCTGGTCACCACCAGCAGCAGCATACATCCAGTCAAGACGCTCTCCCTTTTTCCTTTATTCAAACAACAACAGTGACAATGTAACTTTGATTGAAATAATAATAATAATAACAACTTTATTTACCGGTAAGTTTCAAATTGGTCTAGCTGAACACAAGTGCTCTACTAATTGGAGAGACTGTAAACCAAATAAACTCTAAATTAAATCAAATGTTGGTTTTTGGGAGGAGGGGAAAACAGGATTACCCGGAGAAAAACCTCTCGGAGCAGAGTAGAGAACCAACAAACTCGGCCCACTTATGACACCGAGTCCGGGAATAGAACCCGGGACACATTGGTGGAAGGCGAGCACTCTCACCACTGCACCAACCCTGCTACCCAAGCCATGCCACCCTTTTTGTGGTGTCAGAAAACAACATTGAGAGGTTTGTCATAAAAGGCAATAACATGTAACACCACCAATGGTTGAACAACCTGGTTAGGACATTGGTGCTATGGATGGTCTTGCCTTCCACAATTATCAAATTGGCGAATGGGTATGTTAACCGCTTTTTTCACAAAGCATGCTGAAAATGTGAGATATAATCCAATTATCGCGCTAATCACTTGCTTAACAAAAGGCGTCATTTTGTTCATCAATATGTTCTCAATCACACATACGAGGTCCAAACCGACATTTTTCGGGTCTAATACTGCACGGAAGTACTCTATTTTGTTTTATTTTGTTTGGGATTAGTCTTTATTTGGCGTTCGTTTATATTCTGTGTTTCGTTTCTTTCGTCTGACGTCATTTGTGCTCTCCTAACTGCAGAACTAGGAGCATTTTTCTTACACCAAAAATAAATAAATAAACGCAGCAACAAAGCCACTGCCGGCTCACTTTGCTATTCCTTGTTGTACTGCATGTTTCTGCATCTCCTCTCGAGCTCTCTCTTCCTCGAGCTCTTTTCGCAGTTGCTCGATTTTCTTGGACTCTGCTTCTGCTTTCTGTTCTGCCTTCCATACTCTCTCCACATTTCGAAGCGTCTGCGGATGCCAGCTCTTCTTTAAATTCTGTTAAAAACAAATCAAGCGATCAATCAGTAATCCAATTGTACCTCACGGCCGTTTAAATGTTACAACAGCAGAAATAGTTGTTGTATTTCGAGCAAAAAGCTTACCAAATCACCTCCCCCCATCTTTGTTTTTCGTGTCCTTCACTGATGTCACGACGAGCACTTAGCGGAAGCTTCAATCTTAGCATGCGCAACAGGAACCGGAAATTTGACCTCATCGTGTCCAGTCTCTGTCTGCCTGCCTGCCTGAGATTGACTTCGTCTTTGTGGAAAAAAACAAACACTATCGAAGAATTGAAAATCGTTCTAGAAAATCGTACTACAATATGCGGTTTACTGTCGCTGAGAACCCATGACAATGAACTGCAAACGTATGGTGGTTATTTTGACGTGACTCGTTGTTGCCATGGAATGAAACTGGCCACAGTGACCATAAAAACTGATCAGTCGGAGTTTTGGTCAAGGTGCATCGAATTACTTTTATAATCGGAACATGATCGAGGAATGCTTTCAAGTACTTTTCGTCAGAATTCTCATCTTGACATATAGGAATTTATCTGACTCCTTTTCAAAGCAGCACTGATGGCTTCAAGTGAGAGTAGTAGTGTGAGTATGTATAATTTTTGAGCATTTTCACGCCGAAAAAGGTCAATTTGCAAATATATTAGACCATGAAATCTGGTTACCAACGAATTAGTGATACATCATCCTTTGCAGGCCTAAGTACAGAATAATTTATTTAAACTTAGAGGACTTCCGCGAGGAAAGAGTTAACATTTGGGATTTTCTTGCGGCAGAAGGGTTGTTTTATGATCTTAGCACTCAATCAATTCAAAGCCAGTTTTAATTAATTTTAAGTTTGTAGTTCACGTTACTCGGACAATCAAATAAACATGATAAATATAAACGTGTTATTCCAACATATTTACTAGCATCAAGCTTCTAGTGTCACTTGCTTGCTCTTATTATTATTATTAAATTTACTCTCATAATTTCCGTCAGAAATTTTAGCATGTTTTGGGTAATAGTTCTTTCCAAAATACAATACGGATATTGGTAAGTCTGTATTCTATCTTTTTTCACAGCATGTACAATAAGCTTATATCGAAAAAACTTGACCCCATAAAAGTAGTATACATTTTATGCTATGATAAATGCCAAAAACATCTTTAAAAGACCTGTCATAATATGACCCTAACATACAGCTGTATTTCACATAGTTTGACAAAAGGTACATTTAATTTTATTTCCTTCCAAGCTTACTGTCAAAATAATGAGTCAATATTTGCATTAAGGTTTGAGAGTTTACTTTCATTTGTTGAAAGCTCTTTTGTCTTTGCTATGTTATTATACACCTGTGCTTGATCCTTATTGCAACTACAGTACCTGTCAAAGATCTTGCTTGATATATTTTGTTGATGAAACTCACTTTTAAATAAGTCACGAGAAATGAGCTGTGTTGCATAGTTGGAACTAAAGGCCATATCCATTCTATAAGTAAGACTGGTTAGCCATTAAAACCCTAAGAATAAAATTAAAATTCTCCTTGTTGTCCCAACACATTTCCTATAGAGGTAGCGAGGAGAAGTTCTTAAAATATCAAGGAAATTCATCTTGTGTGATCTTAAGGTTTAAAGGTTAATCTGCATTACAACTCTATATTACATCAAAGATGTTACTATTGAAAACTAAAAGCTCAACACCAGCAATAAACATTCGTTGAATATATTTTGTACACCTGCTGCAAACATTATAGACCCCTCTTTCTGCAGAAATGGTCAAGTGAAACAAAAAAGGGACATTTGAGATAGCCAAAAGTTTCTTGGAGAAAGGAATTTTTCAAGAAAAATAAGGGGGCCAAGATGCACAGTTTTTCACAGAATAGGGTGGCATCATTAATGGCAAATTTAATATTGTCATTAGTGCCTGTCAGTTGGCCAGCACATTTTATTAAGAAGACTCATTACTTGGAGTTTGAGAGCCATATCATTTAGCTTTCAAAATACAGCCGTCATGACCTCTGACATTCATTTAATTGTAGCATACTTGTCATGATTTTCAATTGAAGCTGGTTGAAGCATTTCTCAGATGAACATAGATGAGTATTACCTAATGGTTAAGTGCAAGCCTCTCACATCCACACTTTTAAGTCTACTGACTAGAGAAAGCCTTTGACTAAATGTCAACTTCATCAGAGTGTATACCCCTAGCAACACATATTTGCAGTGCTGGAAGTAAAGGACCACTAATGATAATTAATTCTTGAACTCCTAGCTAGGGAGCATACTGGAAAGAGTTGGTAGCACATTTTCATTACCTTTAATTACTTTTAAAATATTCAATAGTATATAGAGCAACATCACTGTTTTGGCATTATAGATCAGAGCAATAACCCACCAATGTTTGAGCATTTTTTAAAAGGAATATAATTATATGTTTTTAGGAAGATGACACACATCAAAGTCTAGATAATTTGCAGTCTGGCTCGTCTCAAGATGGTAAGTAATACAATTTGTTCTCAATTTAGTAATCATTTGTTTTAATTTAACATTTGAAGTTGGATATGTGATGATGTCTTTGACTGTTCAGGTGTGTTGCCAACTCCCTTACATGCAGCTGCTGTTAATGGGAACAAAGGTCTTCTTCAGAGATTGTTACAGGAAGGTAAATAAAAAAATGTAAAATCTTTATGTGCTCTTGTGTAGGCATGTTCCTTACATGGAAATAGTTTGTGTTTATGTATGTGTCTTAATATGTAATTCATAGACTTTTCTCACTGAAGATGCTGTCTGGAGTGAGTGACAAAACATATGTAAATCCACAGTAATGATCACCACATACCATTGTTCAAAGCTGATTAGTACTGTGTTTGACAAGGAACTTTTGATTATATGTATAAGGTCACTGCATATAGTATTGTTTTAGATGACGATATTTTTTTATATTTTTAGTGTCTTGCCTAAAGAAATGGTTCACTGATTGATTGTGAGAACCACATAATATTATTTTGATAATAATGATTAAGCTGCTGTAGATAGCATGTCTTGCTTTTTTGTGCGTCAGATGGGAGAATTCTCATTAACAAGGGAGATCAGTTTGGTCGTACTCCACTGGTAAGAATTCAACAACTACATAGTAAATTAAATTATACCATACCATACCATACCATACCATACCATACCATACCATACCATACCATACCATACCATACCATACTATGCTATACTATTTTTAATTAAAATTATCTCAGAAATATAATAGTACATAAATTTAAACCAGTGAAATTTTCATGCTTTGTCATTTTATCAGCTTTGATTGTGGCATTGGAGTGACTGATAAACTTAATTTTTTTTCATTTGGTTTTGATAGGTGTACAGTGTCTTGGGGGACAGACTTGACTGCGCAGAGGCACTCTTGAAAGCAGGGGCCAATGTAAGGACATTCAACCTACAGCACCTTATCGTTATTAGGGTGGGGAGGGCTGTGAATCAATTTCACAGTATATCACCGGTGGCATGGGGAGAGCTGTGAATTGATTTCACAGTATATCACCAGTGGGGTAGGAAGGGCTGTGAACTGACTGTGTATTATCACTGGGTGGGGAAGGTTGTGAATTAATTTCACTATTATACCACTGAATTTACAACTCCATCTTAATAATTAACCTGTCACCCATACATGCCACCTTAAACTCAATTGACATTCTGTTACGTCTCTTGATGTACCAGATAAAGCTGTTCAAAATATTATTTTAGTAGTCTTTAGACATCTAGAAACAGTTTGTAGCTATTGTGACTTGCAACAAAATTCGTTTGGGTGAGTGGATTTTTGTAATTTTGGTTTTGAAAAAGGGAAATTACATGTAGTTCAGGGATTTAATTATGTAGTTTAGTTACATAAAATGGAACATTTATTTCTGACTGAAATTGGATTGAGGTCTGCATGGAACATGTCACTCGCACTGACAATCATTAAGTTTGGGGAGATAAGGAGTAGCCTGAAAAAAGAACCTGTCTCAACATCACAATACTTAGTTTTGTAATGCACATACCATAAATTATATTGATGTGACTGCATAATGCTATTATATTGACTTCCCAACTATCTAATCAAGTTTAAAAATATCTAAATTAAAATATCTGGTGTTTTTTATCCTTACGTAGATGCAAATGCAATTTATATTATTTTATGGTCACTTGACATCTACATGTACCTACATGTAATGTTTAAAAAAGAGCAGTGTTTTTATACCCAATAAAACACATCTGCGAGTTTTTTGAACAGCTTCAAAAACTTTTGTGGTAGATCTATTCATTTGTAGAATAGTCGTTCAGTTTATTATTATTTTTCCGGATAGAATTGGCTGTAAAATTTAGCCGTGTCTATATCAGATATAAAGACACTCATTAAACATTAATTTCTTTTGTATCTCCTTCATGAATTTTTAATGAGTTTTTGAAGAAAATGTTTAACTTAATAATATTTACATAACAACCGTGATTGACTGTGGTTAACTTCCTGGTATCAACAGGTTGGTGCATGTGATGTGGATGGAAGAACTCCTCTGCACTGGGCAGCTTATCAGGTGATAAAATAACACAAGAATGCTACCCCACTTCAAAAATTAAGTTGTTAAATTAGGTGTATAGAATGGTATCTCAAAAAATGTGGGTCTTGTGAAAGTTTGGCTCAATTTTGAAATCTTGGAATCATTTTTTAATGGGGCTTGAAGTCTCGTTTTTTGAGTGATTTTTGCGCCTCAGAGTCTCAAATTTTACCTACGGGTCCATTTTCAGAGTTCATGGGTACAGCTTCTCGAACCAAGCAAGTAGATTAAGACAGTAAAACAAGACAAAGCAGTATATTGGTAGACTTCTTCTAGCTATAGCTTCTATTGGCGTTTTCGCTCATTTTATTTAGCTTCATTTGTACCATTATCTCGAAGTTTTTTGGCTTGGGATTGATAATAAAAACTCTTTAATCTTGGTCTCGAAGTTTGAAACCAGGGCTTTGCAGTTTTGCACAGTCTCAAAGTTAGTATTCTAACTTTGAATTTGGTGTGTGTTTTACCAACCTGCAGGGAAACCTGAAGTGTGTTAAGCTGTTGTTATCCAAAGGAGCAAACTGGAATGTGAAAGATTTCAAAGGGAGGTTAGAATCACAAATTCTCTGATTTTAACCCTTTAATTCCAAATATCAACATGTATATTCTCATTACACTTATCACTTATTTTGTATGTTACATGTTGGGAGAATTTGTATAAATGTGCACTCAACTGATCTCTGGTGTTCATTTCCTGTATTCTCATGCTCTGTATGCTTCAGTTGATGAACTAGTGATATGGCAATTAAGAAGAGGTTAGATGGTCGTCACTATTGGGAAGGGTCAATATTAATTTTGCAGAGATCTGAACATATTTTCATGAGCAAGAACAGTTGTCCCTTGGCAATGCACACATTGTTTGTGATTGAGATCGATCTAGTAACTTGCCCTATGTAGACACTTTGATATAGTGATGCTGTGGAAGAGGTTATAAACTAGTTGTGTCAGCACACAAGGCAACAGAATAACCTGCTTGCAGGAAAACATTACAAATGAAAGAGTTTGCCACCAAAATCTCAGCTCCCTTTTGATTTGTTGTTATTGTATGCCCCTTTACAAATTCTCTGCGTTCTTGTTCCATAATCAATGTACAGAATTAACCAGATTTCTTTTACTTGTGGTAGTTTTTGGCTTGCATTAGCCTACCTAGGATATAGTACAGTGTATGATTGTTATTGCATTGGGCTGCTGCAGATTGTATTAAGTTTTGTCTTTGTTTGCTTCTAGAACCCCCCTTCACTTTGCTACCAGCCATCAATCTCCAAAGGTTTGTACTTGGTTGCCCCTTGTAAGTACAACCTCGTACGTTTAAGAGAACCACCATGGCTAAGAAGAAACAAAGAATATTTTCAACTTTATTTCATGAATACATTTCTATTAAAGCAATAATATTATTACTTCTTTTTTGTGACAGGTTCTGGTTTGGACTCCCAATCCCTAAGGAAATTCCAATATTATTTATTTTCATACTTGTTCAGTTACCTGGGGGAGATGCTGGTCCATTCATGGCTTGTTATACAGTAAATAGTACATGTAAAAAAACTTTTGATTGGGAAGTTCTGTTTGAGTGTGCATGCATGTACCATTTGGGCAATTTAAATTATTCAGATTAAGTCCAGCACTAGTCATTAAAAGGCCTACAACTGGTATTAATAATAGTTGTAAGTAGAACCTGAGTGTTCCTTTTAGAAAATATGTTCCCAACTTGGAAAATGCGACTTCTTTTTCAGTGTCTAACTCTAACTTTTTTTGTTCCAAAAGGAATTTTTGGAACAATCTTGAATCATGCAAATTATAGTAGTGCTATTCACAACAGCCACACCCAAACTCCTTTAATTGGTAACATTATCTTCTTTCTTCCCTTTACTTTGTGGCAGTGCTTGAGTGTGTTATTGAAACGAGTTCCTAAAGGTGAAGCAGATGTACCAGATGATGAACTGATGACCTCTCTCCACTGGAGTGCCTCTTATGGAAATGCTGAACATGTTAAGCTTCTACTGAAAGCTGGTGCTAATGTTACACTCACAGATTTGCAAGGTAAGTGACCCGGAAGGCACTTATTGGTTCAATTGTTTTTGTTTCATCTACCTAAACATCACATACATCATTACATTATTAACTCTTTAAACCTTGATAGTGATCAACATCAAATTTCTCCTTGTAATATCAACGCTTTATAAAACAGAGTGCATCGTCACAAGAATTAAGAACAGAATCACACAAGATGTATTTGCATGATATTTTAACAAGTTCTTTTTACTACTTCTACAGGAAATGTGTTGGTACAACAAATGAAAATGTAAATTTTGATCTTAGAGTTCTATACTATAAAATAGCATTGGTAATTTATAGAACTAGTTGATGGCTGGATTAACTGAGGGTTGTTGTTTTCTTCAACAGAGAGAACACCTCTTCACTCAGCAGCCTCAAATCCAGATCCTGGAGTTGTGAAACTCATTTTGGTAAAAAATGGTCACTAGATTCATTTAGAATGTCTGCTGTAAATACGGTAATTGTGAAGAAGAGCTCCCCAAAAAACCTGTAAATACTATACTGATGGCCTTAAAGGAAAGATAACAGATGTGCAGCATGTATGTAGCTTGCATGCCTCATCTTGCATGCCTGAGCTTGCATATTGTATCCATGAAATTATAAAAATACATTAAATTGCCATTCAACTCAAGGTATGTCAACCCTCCAAGTTTAACGTTTTGTGCTAGTAGCTCTTTGGCATTTAACTCTCAGTATAAGTTCTTGTTGTTGATTAGACTCAACTTAGAGATCTATGCATGCGTGGAATCTTATTTATTTCATAAGTGTAAGTCATGGTAGGTCATGCTTGAGTAGATAATAACTCTCTTATTTTACATTCTTTTCAGGAAGCAAATTCTGACATAGTCAACCATCAGGACAACGAAGGAAGAACGGCACTTCATCTGGCTGTTGCTCAGCGGAATGAAGCTGCCGTGAAGGTTTTATTATCCCTTGAAAAGTGCCAAGTGTCAGTACAAGACAATATGAAACGTGCACCTCTGCATTGGGCAGCTGTTTTAGGTTTGTTGCAATTGCATTGTATTGGAAAGCTGGGGTTTGTTTTTTTAAAATGTTTGGGGTCTCGAGGAATATTAACTAAAAAGACGAGGTCAGACTTGGGGCATACTGTAGTGTAATCCATAATTATTAGTCCTGGGTCTGGTTGTTCAAAAGCCGATTCACCTAATCCAGGATTAGCGTAAACTTTGGTTGCAGTTTTTCACTTTTGGACGAAAGTTGTTTCCGCTGCTTTTATTTTTCAGGATTGGCTTCCCCTAATCTAAAATTTTGCAGAAAATCATCATTGAACAACGTTTGGGGATAAAGAAATAACCTCCTTAATTTATTTTTAATCTTGGATTAGCGTTAATCGGCTTTCGAACAACCGGGCCCTGGATGGGACAATAGGAAGGGAGGGGGGTTGGCATTTTGTTGTAGAAACTAATGTCCTGTATTGATGTAGAAACAGATTTCAAGGTTGAGGGGCTGGACTTTGTGGATCAAAATCGTTATAGTGCTTAGAGGTGTTCAGGTTAAAGCTTGATGTGACACAGGATAAAAGCTAGAAATAACATATTTTGCTCTTAATAAGATGATACCAAGTTTCGAGCTCTTAGTCAGACACTTCCCATGCACAATTCTGATATTATATTGAATAGTTCATAAACACGTGCGCTTGATAATAAGGCATACGCTATTTTCTGCATGCCACCAACAGACTTTTCAGCTGTCTTAGTTGACGTATGGTCGCATGGTCGCGTGGTGACATGTAACCATGTGCAGCAACCATGCGACCACACGTCGCATACATCGCGTGGTGGATCACATTTGATACCTCAACATTACCTGATTGCATGGTTTATCTTCTTAGATAACCGCATTCTGGACAATTCATTTAGGAGGGTATAGGATATACATAGTTCAAAGTGAATTAAATGCCATCGATTCTTGTTTCCCATTATTTGTTTGCAGGTGAAACTCAGCTGGTGAAATTGCTGCTTGATAGCGGTGCAGATTTCACCACTGCAGATAACAATGGAGCCACAGCTTTGCATTACGCGGCGCAGAGTAATTTCAGCGAGACTGTCAAGGTGTTTCTGTCTTACGACAAGATTAAAGACATCCCTGATAATGAAGGAAGATCTGCTCTCATGTGGGCTGCAGGAAAAGGTCTGTTTAACAAATAGATTCTATTTGTTAGTGTGTGTGTACTCTGATAACGCATGGAGAGTGTCAAAACGTGGTAAGAACAAAGAAGAATGCTGCGGATCTTAGCGTGACAGATGTTCTTACCACCTTCCGTTTCATACTGGAATGGTCTCTCAAGAGACTTGAAAGATCTTTTCCAAACTGCAAAATGTTTAAGTTTCCAAAGGGATTATTATTAGGTAGGGTCCTTTAAAGCATCCTACAAGTTTTCATATAGGATATTGCAGGATTCTGTGGAGAGGGGGTAGAACTGAGGACAGCTGTAACTGAAACTGTTTCTGGCTTTCAAAAGGAAGGGAAATTTGGAATACAATTAATTTGTTCAGCAGTTGACGTTTGACACATCGCTGTGTCATTTCAGGGAGTGAAACTGCATTACAGACCATGCTAGAACACGATCTGGATGTGCATACCAAGGACAAGACCGGTGGTACAGCATTGCATTCTGCAGCTTACTCTGGTCACGTAAATTGTGTCGAGCTGTTGATTGATTTCGGAGCCTGCGTTGATGCGCTTGACGTACTCCAGCATACACCCCTATTCCGCGCATGCGAGATGGGACACACTGAGGTCGTGAACAATTTGATTCTGAGTGAGTTATTTTTTACCTTTCTTCGCATTTTCATGAATTTTGCTGCGATTCTTTACGATCGAAACATCAAGCAACACGAACGTTTATTTTTACAGACCAAGTAAAGGTTTTGGTGGGCTGTGGTTTCGCGGTTTCTGAGACTTGCTCCCAGGCGCTAGTTTAATTTTTCTCCAGAAAACGATCTGGAGGACGATAGCATTATGCGTGGACTTGTTGCGCGTGATAACGCACAGAGCGATCCAAGTACCAGACCACACTCGTGCGCTCTGTCTGTAACCCATGCTACCCATGCTCGGAAACTCAGGGGCAGACAGTCGGGATGGAACGAAGAATTCATGAGCAAAAACGAGAGCGGTTACTAATTGGCTGAGAAAGTGGCGCGAGTTTTGTCAACCAATCACAGAGCGAAGTAAAGCAAAACCGAAACAAACGCGAATCACTTCCGACGCTCAATTGCAAACCGCTGTAACCTTGGAATTGAATTGTTTGTCACAGATGGCGCTACTGTCAACTTGGAAGACCAAGATGGTCGGTCACTCCTTCACTGGGCCGCGCTTGGTGGCCACGCCCCCATTTGCCTCGCTCTGGTGGAGCACGGTTTGGCGCCAGACACCAAAGACCATTTGGGGTGAGTGTTTTGGACCTGACGTCTAAAGCCTAAGTGTTCACGCTTTTGGTACTTTGTTTGAATACTCGGAATACGTGTTCTTTTAAGACCTATTCCGTATTCGGAATGAAGGCAGTAGCTGGCATGTTTTCACAGGGTCCGTCTCTAGTTACGTCTGTGATATCTCGCCATTATTATGTATAGCTAAGTGTATTTCCGGCCTGTTGACATAGAACCGGAAGTCCAATTGGAATTGGCTGCAATTAGACAACTTAGTAACCTTCAGTGAAGCCAAACACTGAGTTGCCGGCAAAATGACGATCTCATAGTCGATACCTATCTCCATTGGACCGCAAGCCTCGTTTACTTCTGAATCTTCTTGGTTTTCGGTACCTTGCGCGGTTATTGATCTTCATTTTCCACTTAACGAACCACAAAATCTGCGTATTTTTGTATATTTTTAGTTATATTTTGTTTTATTTTAACGCCATTCGTATACTGCGTTTTGAGTATGATGACTGACTACTCTCAGGGACTAAATGATCTTTTCTTATTTTTGTCAGTCGGACTCCGTTACAGTGTGCAGCTCACGGTGGGTTTGTGAAGTTCATGACCGTATTACTCGAACATGGGGCTAATGTGGATCACCAAGACAATGAAGGCATCACTGCGCTTCACCGGAGTTGTGCATCCGGGCATTTGGAGGCTGTGAAACTGCTCCTCAGGCATAAGGCGTTCCCTAACTTCACTGAAGCCGACACTGAGATGTAGGTTAAGAATTGCCAGGTTGGGAAGAGTGATGTATTTTGTTATGCCTCTCGGTTTTGTTTTTTTTCTAATTTCACTGAAGTGGACACTGAGATGTAATATTGAGAGTAACCAGGGTGGGGAGAGTAATGTATTATGTTATGGGACCTATCAAACATAAGCCCTTCCCTAGTTGCACTGAAGTGGACACTATAAGTGATGTATGGCTGACAGTAAGGAGAGCTGAATATGTTTCTGTTGCAGGCTGACCCCCCTTGATTACGCCATTATTGGTGTTCACCAAGATGTTGCTCAGGTAACAGATTGACAGTTATTAATTGCCAGGTCTACTTCTCTGAAAATCCTAAAATATTTTTGTCGCGAGCGACGTTGAGACCTCAAAATTTTGCCGTGTTGTTTGTGTTTGACTTGTCCGATCATCTCTATTTATTTGCAAACAAAATTGGTTTTATAATTTTTTATCACACCTCACAGAAATACAGTGTATCAAAGTGAAGAGAGTTTGTGGAGGAAGAGGACTCTAACTTTGCTTAGGAGTTTTCCATGACTGCAAATTGTACGTAGCTTACTTGGTCATTTTGGTTTTTGTGTACAGTACATGATTGAACAAGGAGCTTTTACCATCAATGGAATCCAGGACATCGCTGCTACAACCATTCAAAAATGTTGGCGTGGTTACCAAGTGCGCGAGGCGTTCAAAGACAAAAAAAACCTTTTTGTGGAACACGAGCAGAAGTTAAAAGTGAAAAAAAGGGCAAGCGCAGCTGAGCAGAGAGGTACAGGGGACTTGTCTGGAATCCGGTCTCCACACAGGGTATCTCCAAGGTATTACTTTCTGGAAAAGACCAGAAGTAATTTCGTTTCCTCATGTAAGATTTATTTACCTCAAAGTTGCAAAGGAACGAGCCCTTAAAAGCTAGGATGAAATGTAAACGTGGTTGGTATATCCCGGCACTGATTAACGTTGCTGTTTGTACGTGAATATCGTCGTTCATAGGAAATGATACACCAGCCCAACCGATTACATAGCTTTCACTGTAACTGCGAGAATCCATCGCATCTCAGTTTTATCTTATACTATTGTTTCTTGTGACGAAAATATTCTGTGACGTAAAACTACAAAAGGGGGTGGTTAATTTACTAAAAAACATCAATAGCAAGAGCAGTAGTTTTTACGTACCGTTGCTTATGTCGTGATTTCACAGAGTTGAACGAGACCATTTAACTTGCTCGCTTTTCACGCCCAGAAGCAGGGAAAGCCGTCAAGGGAAGATCGCCACATCCTATATTAATTGACCAAGACTTGTTACTTTTCGAACTTCAAGTTTATAACATTATTCATGTTTTTGTTGCCGATACCTGCTGTGCAAATGAAAACCATGGTCACTTCTATTTATTTTTGTTCTCATCAGAGAAAAATCGAAGGCTGGCATTATGGATAGCACGAGATTGCACGATGCTATTTTGGAACAAGAACAACCAAGAAAAGCTAGTTCATCATCGGCTGAAGAACAAGTGCAATCTCAAGATGATAGCCTCGCTGAAGATGTTCACCTTTCAAATGAAAGCGTACAAGAAAACGCCACAAAAAAACTTGTCTCTGAGTTATTACAAGAATCAAGAGGGGAGAACTCTAGTTGTTCATCTTCAAACCCATCTCCAAAACCGGAAGCTAAGCAAAGAAGTGATGTGGATCTAACAAAAGTTGTTTCTTCATTGTTATTGGATGAAGGCGTGCATCGAGAGGAAAGTGTTTCGTTTTTGGATGCTGTGATCTCTCGGAAACCTAGCGCCATAAAAAGTGAGTTAACTAGGAAGACGAGTACTGAAAAAAAAGCGAACAAGATGCACAGTGGTGTTTCCAAGGCAGAGCTTGCGCGGAGAGAGCGTGAACGTCTTCATTTAATCCGCACTAAAGTGAATGCGGCAATTATCATTCAACGCTGGTTCAGAAAGTGGACTTGGATCAAACGTGAGCGCTGTGAACGCGATATGATGTTATGTGACGTGAAGAATGAACAAGTAGAGCTTAGTAAAGAAGTCGCTGCTCTTACCATTCAGTTAGCCTGGAGAAAACACGTTAGAGTTGAGTTTGAAAAGAGTGGAACTAAAAACCAAAAAATAAAGAAAGCTGCTCCAAACTCGGCGTCTTGTAAACCTAAAGAAAATGGCGTTCATATTTACGGGCGTTCAATGCAACATGGTACGCGCTTTAACAATGTGAACTCTCGTAAAGCTAAGAAACAACGATCTCCTTATATGAAGTACCAACCTTCCGCAGCTGCTATGTCTTATAATATGGCAATGGATTTATATCACCCCATGGGATCGAGGCAGGGCAATACTCGCGCTGCCATGGTTACTGCTGGCACCAGAGTGAGACCGGGTAGTATGAAACGAACTGTGAATGGCTGGAGTCATGATGTTGGATTTCTTTCGAAGATGAATGGTGAGTGCCTAATGCAGAGAGGTTGTCGGTTGAATTTACTTTCCTACTTGATGAGGGGTGGGCGGGGGGAGGGAGGAGGGGTTTAACCTGCAAAATTTCTAAGAGTGTGGGTCGGGAGATTAAGGTCAGCTAACGATAAATTTTCCAGATCTTTCCCTTTTTAAAAATTCGGACAAAAGTGTCAGAAAAAAAACTAGAGTTTTCTTCGGCAAAATGTCAACTCAAACATTCGGACACTAGAGATGCGAAATGGTATAGGCCTTCGAAACTCAGACAGTAAGATGCCGATCCTTAGCCGTGAGAGCTTTCTACAACCTCGAGAATCCGCACTGATCAAACTATTGTAGTTCTCTCTTAACAGCTCTTAACTTTGCACCCATAATTGCTTAATTCATCTTGTGTGACCCTGTCCTTTATTCAGTCACGACCATAGTGTTTACAAAGCGCGATTTTACAAGGAGAAATTTCATGCTGATCACTCTTAAGGTTTGGAAAACTTTCCCGAATGTGTTGGTTATGATTAATTAGGAGAGGTGAAGTCGGTCACAGCATTTCTGAACAAATTTATTATGTTTTCCAGGCCAGCAACCGGGAAGAAAAAATCTCAGAAGTTAGCCGCCAATACCGACACGCACAACTGTCATGTCCATCGTTGTCAGAAAGACCGGATCATCCTACACCGTATTTATTTCAAGAGCTTGTATCCCTCTGGTCTTTCCGCACGACAGACAGTTCAGTTCAACTTAACGTCTGTGAGACAGCCGGGATCGGGATACCTCTGTAACTCGGAAAACTTATGACAGACAAATTAATGTAAATTGAGTAACTTAGTTCTGTGCTGTTTGAAACGTTGGTCGTTCCAGAAGTTCAGTTTATCCCCAGTAACAATTAACTTGCATGGTCGTAGAGAAGTATCAACTTTGGGTCAATTCCTGTTTGGAAGTCGGTGGTGTTTCAGTTGTGAACATAATGAAGTTATTTTCTAAATAAAAGGGCCCGTCTTGATGTTAATATTGTTACAGATGATAGTCTTATTTATGTTGTACATGGCACTTGCTACTATCAGAGTTAGATGACAAATACTGAACTCTTTAGTAACACATAGTGAAGCAATAATATTTTCCGAAGAGCTCTTCGTTTGCGCATCCGAGATTTTTCTTTTTGTTTCCAACAAATTCAGGTCAATTTAGAGTTGCATGTTTTTTTGACACGCATTGACGTCTTGAAGAATGTTTTATTTTTTATGGATAAGTATACATCTTGCGTAGTTAACTTACCATAAGTAACACACAGGACACGTACGAAAACTGACACGTATGAGTCAATATGACGTCAGTTGCTTTTTTTCCTTTTTATCTCATGAATGACGTAGTCACGCCATGAGGTATCGGAGGGAGTCTCATTGCTTTTCTTGGTACTTCTTTAGTGGTCACTATTGTGACACGCAATGCTTGTGTTACGTTTGCGAGGTTTCTGACCTCGAGTCCTTTACTCGTGGTGTCCTTTGTTAGTCCTGTTCGTGAATGATGTATATGAAATAAATCATATATGAACTGCGGAAATGAAGAATGATCCTCGCTGTTGTGATCGCAGTTTATGAAATAGCGTAAAGAAGCCTGAAAAAAAATTGGACTTTAACGGGGTCCTGAATTTTTTTCAGGCTTCTCTACGCAGTTGCATAAATTACGATCACAACTGCGAGGGTCATTCTTCACTTGATTTGTCGTGTTCATTCTGACGAGGAATGTAACCACTTCTAGCAACGTAAAGTGGCCACGAGCCGGTCGTTCAAAGCGCGAAAAACCCTTAGCATCCCAATAGTGACCACGATTTAACTTCTCCTTACCATATCAATAGGTCATCTAGCATAAAGGACATGAGAATACAGGAAATGATCACCAGGAATCATGAGATCAGTTTATGAGTATCCAAATTCTCCCTACGCGTAACATATGAAATATGTGAGAATTGTTAGGAGAATACACTTGTTGATACTGGGAATTAAAAGGTTGAGCCAACCCTGGTTAAAGTGAAATTTGATTCCAGTTGAATTTATCATAAAACCGCGGTCAAACGCGAAAAAAAAGTCCGTTTAAGATACGATTTTTACTTCGAGAGTTTACAGAAACGGCAAGCTTTAACTGAAACAATCTTCAGTTCGCATACTCACCAATGACTGATTACTTAAGGGGCTTTTGGTTTTTCAGAACGTCAGGCTGTACCTGTACTAATGGTGTAAGACGCCGTTCATGAGGGTTGATTAGTGTCGGTTGCCAGGAACCAATGTTGCACATGACAGGTTTGTTTTGAAAACCGGTGCATGCGTAATGTAGAGGAGAATAATTATAGCCTGGAACAAAACCAGACCTTCTGACGAGTGGAACGCATTCTTAAAAGTGCATCCTCTGCCCCATCCCCGCAAAACACATCAAATTACTTCTTAATAACCGTGCCACGGACGACATTTCTTGGTTATACAAATTAAGCTGGGATGATGCCAACTTCAGCTCCGCTAAAATTTCAAAATGATACCGCACTGATTTAGCTTTAAACAATTCTCGATACAATTCATTTGCGAAGAACGTAGCCAATAGAATCAATTTTGAATACATCTGGAAGAGACCTTGATTTCGCTAACAAAACACTTGACGAGTCTATCAGAACATTTTTGAGTACCCACGTGGTCGACCCTCCTTTAACAAAGGAACTAATTGGCCTAATGGCTATTCACATGGACGAAGCACACCATCATAACACCATTTCATCACTTTCTTCTCTTTAACATGTAATTACCTTATGAACGATATTGGTCTGGTGGCAAATGACGTAACTTTTCCAACTAAACGATATCGCTCTCTGTGTGATTAAAACCTTAATTGGATTATCTCGAGGTTTTCCTGAAAAATTTCCCCCGTTTAAAAGTGTTGATAGATCATTTCATTCCCCAGTTTTATTTCATTGTACATTACACTGATGTGTTGTTCAAAGTGTTTTGTAAAGTAAACAGTGCTATGAACACAGCGATTGTAATTATCGCCTAACTTTAAAAACGGGGTCCCAATAAGCGTCCATTTCTAATTTCGCTGAATTTCTAGCCACTTCTAGAAACCTCTTTCAGGGCGATAAACTATATTTACTTTATACACAGGTTTCCCGATCGGGGTCAAGAACAGGTTCAAATACTTCGTCTTCGAAGCAATCCACTTCGCTTTGATCTCCATCACTGTTCTTCAGAATCAAACTTCTTCCAATTGCAAGAATCATTTTGTCACTATCAGCCAAGTCTAACAAAGTGCAAAAATCGTCTGTTTCAGCGCTAAGATCCGCGCTGGCGTTTATTAACGCAACCGCGCAGTTGACGTGTCCGTGAAAAACTGCGTCGTGCAGCGGCGTCCAACCATTTTCATCTTGAACATTCACGTTAGCTCTGAGGTCGATCAACAGTTGAAGGCATTCATAACTACCTTCTATTGCCGCACGGTGAAGCGGTGTAAGGCCATTGCACCCTATACGATTGAAGTCAACTTTTCGGGATTTTATCAGATGACACGTCTCGACAAAATCGTCGTTTTTGATCGCTATGTCCAGTAAAATGTCAGCTGGAAACGTTACGCATTTTAGGACACGTTTTTTAAGCACAGGGCGTGGAAAAGGTTTTGTTTGCGTTCTTTTGGTATTCCGCATAAGAGAACGTTCAATCGTCGATTTAGACGGTTCAGAGATAGCGCGAGTTCGCGGTATGAATGGGCAACGGCTTAACGCCGCGAACTCCTGTTTGGTTAGCGCGGTTGTCGCGCGCCTATCAAAGTAGGGAGTTGATTCGTCGACTGAGGCAAAGCCGCTTGAAAAAGACTCGTTTGTTTGCACGGACTCCATAGACGTGCTGTCCGAGGACTTGTCCATTTCACAGAAACCTGATTCCGCCTCGCTGAACTTGCTGCACTCAGAAACATTAGACAAGCTGGAGAGCCGTGAATCCGACTCTTTCAACCCAGGAAGGTTCACAATAGCGCGTTTGTTTAAGAGCTGAGAGAAAATTGGAGTTGACTTCTTTTGCATTGTCTTGGAGTCTAACTCTTTAGCGATTTTTTGTCTGGCTTTGTCGGATAGTTCTTCGAACTGCAATCTTTCCTTAACAAGTCGAGCCTTTCCCGCACGAGCCATCACCTGGACAAGCAGTAGAGTCATGTCTTCACCGCTGCTACAGTCCAGTGGAATGCTTCCACTGGAGGACACGGAACACGTATCTGCGCCTCGCTGTAACAATAACTCCGCCAACACTTTATCTCCGATTTCCGAAGCAATATGAAGTGGTGTTCTTCCTTGTTTGTCTTTCGCGTTCACATTCAAACCTCGATCTAACAGGATTGACACCAATATCAAATTGCCCTCTTGACATGCCCTATGCAAAGCTTGCATTGTGCGACAAGGCTATCAATGATATTCGTTAGCACCTTCGATTTCTTTTACAATGATCACTTAATGACGCCAGCCAGCTTAAATGGCGTCGCTGAAAGTGCACCTGAATCCTTTCCGAGCTGCCGTTGTCCTTATGACGAGAACCATGAATCAAAGAATACTCCCCCGGTTCGCCGACCGCGTAAATCTGTTCAGCTAGTGGAGACGATTTTGTTTGACAAACAAATATAAAAGAGATTAGGTTCCTGTGACTACATTGTTGTGTTATTGACGTAAGTCCCCCGGGTGATCCTGTTTTCTGATTCGCTGAAAGGCTACTATCGAGTATGAAGACCTTGATGAAAGAACTCAAATCACGAAACGTTTGAACTTTCAATCATTTCTCACATCATTGAAAAAATAATCCCATAATTTAACTTGGGAATCTGGTGGTCAGTCAGGTAGTTTTCACTCCTCATAAAAGCGAATTATGTTGATTGTTCGATTGTTCTTGATCCAACTGGGACTTTCTTAAGCAATGTTGACAGAAACTTATCTCTCTGTTCTAACTTGAAAAGGGAAAATGGACTCGTACCGCTGAATTGAAGTCAGTACACGCGCAATTTAGACCAAACATTCCAAAAATTGAGATGGACGTGGGACGTGTTTTTCTGTTTTTCATTTAAATGTAAATTCAATGTGAACCCAGTTTATCAGTGAACCTTTGTCCTTTAATACTTGCATCTAGTTATTGTTCGCTCTTGTTTCAACATGCCGCCATTTATTTTCGATGAACTAAGGGATTTAGTTTCTTATACCTTTGAGCTATACCGCCATTTTGAACTGGACAATGGAATGATTAGTCATAGCTTTACACTAATGAGTAAACCTTACTGAACGTCCCTCGCGAACTTGTACCGTCTTTATTTTTCAAAACTTGTTTGCTAAGATTGTACTTTAAGCATGCCGCCCACTCTGACACTCTCCGCCGAACTATAGAAATGTAGTTTGTCCGCAAAAGCTTTAAAAGGCTCCGTTTATACCAGCCGTTCTTTCGCCCGATAAGGCAACCTTCCGACAACTTGTAGACCAGAAAAGTTTCTCCGTAGTTGCTTAATTAAGTCCTTCAAATGACGCGGTCTCAGGCTGAGATTTAACCAGAAAAAGCAAAGGTTGCAGCATGCGAGCAGACGTTTCCAAATTCTATCTTGCTCACATGAGCACAGGTGGACCGTAGTTTCTAGTCTGAACCCACTTTTTCGTCTTATTAGCCGGTATAATTATTATTAGTCTAACTTGGTTTGTCGTGGGCTGGTTCATCAATGTTTTGAGTCTGTGGATGAAATCCAAATGTTTCACCGTTCAGTTGAAAGCTAATGAGCAATATTTTCCTTTAGCTGCACGTGGCTCTAATCTGCCTGTGAATGAAATTCTAAAGTATGACGATTCAAATTTAAGCTACTGAGCAGTACTTTCCTCTGATGTTTTATATTAAACTGTAAAAAGGGCTTACAGTCGGATTCCTGTAGTGTGGGCACTCAGATAAAGGCAGAAGTACCTTTTCGAAGTGCTATCATGATCAACTTCCACAACTGACTGTGTAGTAGCTAAAGGACGCAAAATAGTATTGCCGTCCATTGTAAACAACCTCGTTCCCAGGACCTTTGCCTTTGCTTTGGGGGTGCGAAGGGAAAGGTCCTGGGAACAAGGTTGCGTTGTAACGTCATTGCAAGGTACAGAATTGTCAGATGGAGATGTTTTGCAGCAGTATTGTCTCTGACCTTCAGTTCTTTATTTTTGCGACGAAATGCTAATCTAAGGTCTGACAATTTAGAAAGTGCGACTATTCTAATAAAAATGTATTGAGCACCTTTTTCCCGTAAGTGGTTTTGTATATCATGCAATACATCAGGCACTTGACAAATAATTTGTTTTTATGATTCACTTCGTGTTTAGTTTACACTCGACAATTTTGTTGATGCCCACTTCTATCCACTAAGCCATAGTTAGCCAACAATGAAATCAGCTCTTCCATGTTGGCATATTCACCAATCGCATCAAAGAAATCTATTACTTCCCTGTTGCAACCTGAGCAAATAGCGTCACGTGGCGAGTATTGGCCAATCGTAGATGAGCGAACATGTATGTTGCATGTGACGCTAACTTTTGAGTCTGTAACGTTTCTTATTATGTCTCTCATTTAGCACGCGTGCTGTGATTGGTCAATTTAGCGGGCCGTACTCTACTGTACGGCCCGCTAAATTTGAAAGTCTCCTTTTCCGCGCGCCTCATTAACCTCAGAAATATAATATCTTACTAACCTCGTTTTCTCGGTCCGTACTGTAAGTTACGAATCCTCGTTTTTTTTCCCGTTGATTTATAGCCCGCGCGCTTCGCGCTTGGGCCATAAGTGAACGGGAAAAAACTTGATCCGTAACTTACAGTACGGACCGAGAAAACGAGGTTAGTAAAAAGAGGTATTTACTTTAACGTAAATTTCAATGTTTGCATTAACCAGTTCCGAACTTTCCGCTAGAGGTGAGCAATTAATTTAAACTAAAGTTTCTTTATCGTATCCGGAATTTTGTGAATTTTGCCCAGTCTTGTTCAAAGCCATCGCTCTACCGACGATCAAAATCATGTCGTCATCATCCGCCATTTCAATTGGTTTGAGGAAATCCTTTGTCTCTGCCTCCACGTCAGCGCCTGAGGTGAGGAGAAAAACCGCGCAGCGGATATGCCCGTGGAAGACCGCGTCGTGAAGTGGAGTCCAGCCATCCTGATCAGTGACGTTGATTTCAGCGCCCCGAGATAGAAGCAAATTTAGACAGCGGTAGCTTCCATCGATAGCTGCGCGATGAAGCATGGTAATGCCAACCTCATCCGGGATATTGGGGTCTAGGTTCTCACTATCAATCAATTCACTCAGCTCTGCAACATCGTCACGTGATATGGCTGAATACAAGAGCGACTGATTTGAAAAGGAGACTGCCCGGGGGCGACTTTTCAATTCTTGCTCAATTTCTTTGTCTTCTTTCCAGCCATTAGGCCTTTTGAAAACATACTCGTTGGACGGCAAATTTATTGGGTATCCTTGGGCGTTGGAAGAGTCGGAATCTCGTCGTTTGACTTTTATGGAAGGGAAAACCATGGAACCACTTCCACTCCGAGCTCTTCTCAAAACACAGTCTTCCCTTGTTTTTCCCATCAGAAAACTCTCGTTTAGAGCTTCGTTATTGTTGGCGTCGTCTGATGCGTCACAAGGGCTTGAAATCTTTCTCTGGGAAGCCTCATTTTTGTTGTGTTTCCACAGAGCGGTTCCATCTTTGCTTCTTTCGTTTTCATCTCTGTTGACCTGAACCACTGAGAACATAGCCGCATCAATTCTTTCTCTTCTACGCACGAGGAAGTTTGAGTCTGACAAGGAAATGTTTTCGTTTTCGGTCCAGCTTCTCAAATGAAGCTTAGGATAAACTCTTTTCACTTTGATATGCCGTCGATTTCCATCCATTGTAAATAACTCTATGAAACCGATCGTTTCCCGTCCAAAGCTAATTTGGCAAATACAGTTATTGATTAGAGTGATCTTGGATGAATTACAGTTGAAGAAACTGTGGTGCCCGCAGAACTGCGCTTTCAAGCGTTACTCAACGTGCAACACAGCAGCATTTTCTTGTACTCGCTTTTTTTTGCGCCGAGCTTTGACTTGGCGATGTAAAGTAACACAAAAACAAGCGAAGAATAGAGACGAACTTTTAATAAAAACAATTGTAAACCTCGGTCTGCCCATGAAAGGTTACTCATTGTTCTTTTAATTACATGGTCTTACCCCTTCGGCTGAAAAAGTTCATTTTTTATTCATTTGCCCTCATTAGAGATAAGCTCTGAAGTGCAATTAAAACTTCCCTTAGATCGATCTGAAACCTAAAAAGTAGCCCGTTTCTGGTGTATTTTATGTCTCTAACTTCAACTTTACAATTCCCTGATAGCTCAGGGTTGTGTCAATGAGTCCAAAAGGTCTTATTATCTTATGACAAAACTGGAAGATTGATTTTTTTCTTGGATTTTAAGAGCAGCATTGTATGTCATTTGTTTGTTCAATAATCAAACATGACTCTCTCAGTGAGCTTTGTTGTAAACAAGAGGACAAATAAACACTGGCCGCTTAAATTAATTGATTAAACCAAATTATTCATAGAAGGAAAAATAATTTGGAGGTTTTGTCCGTGATGGAAACGTCTGCAGGTCTTATGATAATCTTTTTCTACTTTTTCTGATAGCCACCCGTTTGTTCAGTTCAAGAATGGGAGTGCACTAGCGATCAGGGCGAATTCTAGCTTGTTCCAGAGTCTCAGGGTAGTTGGGGCTTGGGTGCTAAAAGAGTTGCGAAAACCGAACACAAACAAGGAAAGACGAAAAAACGAGAGAGGTCTGGACGAGGAGAGGATATTTTCTTCACTTCCATGAGTTCCCTTTCTTCCCCCAGCCCCGATAAAGTTTTATTTCTTCGTTCTTGATCAATCGGGTCAGTATAGGACTGACAATCGGATCGGGTCAATATTCGCAAAACCCTGGTCGGATCAACGAAACTCGGATCTTACTAAGATTTAACTCCAGGGAGTGTGAGGTAGGATGAGGTAGGGGAGAGGTGCAGACAGCTGGCTTTGAGACTTCCTAGAAAGTAAACGAAATATTCAACCCCTCAAAAAGCAAAGGTCCAGTTCCAGTTGGCTGTTGGCTCGTTCGAGTCGGTCAAGAAACAGGAAAAGCGGTCAACACTGCTCTAGGACCTGGCGCCTTTCTCGAAAGTCCCAAAAATGTATCGGGCCCGAAAAATTATTCCTAAAACTGTGATCCGCTTATATTCCAAAACGCTGTTCTTTTATCGTGATTTCAAGATACGAAAGGGGAAATTTGTTGCAAAATTTCATACCTGGAAATGTCTTCGTTTTTAAGGGGGTCTCATACACCAGAAATGTATGAAAATCTTGATTTTTTTGCTAAGGGGAAGAGGGGGTAGGGGGTGTTTTAACACTCTTGTTTTCTTGTTTCTCCAAGGGTTTTGATGGAGGGACTGGGGATAGTATGCATGCACATTGTCACGTGGCAGGTGGTCATGTGACCACACTTGGTTCATTTGATATTCACTTTCTGATCGGCGAGATTGTTTGCAGAAATGGGGACGCTATCACAAAATTACAGACGTTTGTATGGATTTTGAGCCATGTTTCAATGTCCATAACTTGGTCTCTGTTCAACCTAAAAGGATCAAACTTGGTCAAACGACTAAACTCAATGTCATCTTTCATGTGATGGTGTCAATTTATTGATTACTTCAAAATTTGAAACTCGCCCCAGTTCCCCTTTGAATTTCGAAATGGCCAATTACCTTGAAAGTGAGTCCAAATTGTCTTTTTTGCTGCGTTTTGGGTCATTTGCTGGTTCTGGAGCTCATCATTAAGGGCTGAGAAGCCTTAAACCTTGCCAATTTCAAAGAACTGTTTATTGGCACTGTGAATGTGACAAACTTTGTTCAAATGCTCGTTGCGGGCTACTGGCAGTTTGTCGTTCATGGACAAGGGGCCATAAAGCAAATGAGCCTTGTCTCACCAGGCTTCAATCTGCATTTGGGGAAGTTTCATTGAAAGTTGAAAGTACCTAGACAACTGTTGGTGCAAGATTCATGCCTGGTCAGAGACTTGGTCAGAAAATGGAAAATTGTTTGGAGAGAGACTTTCCCGCTCAAAGATATGCCGAATTTCCCAGGATGCAATGGGGTCAGATTCTTGCTGCTTGGCTGCTTGGTTGAGGTTGCTAATAAAAAGGGAGCTAATTTCGCACTTGTTTGCCATTTTTTTTCCAAACTTCCTATTTAAGTTGGAAGTAGAAGAGTTGTTTTGTAATGTTCACACTGTGAATAAAAGATTGAGTTGAAGAAAGATTTGTTCAGACTGCTCATTTGCGAGGTAAGATTTCCATTTAATTCTTTCTCTGTTTTGGAGCTAGTGTTGTTTTCATGCAATTTCTATTCTGTTGCTTTGCTGGAGAAATGCACATTGTCATACCTCTTATTTTTTTCCCTTGTTAGTTGTTTTAACATGTGACAAACACTTTTGCACTTGAATTTCTGGAAAAGATGGCAAAACCCTGCTCCAGCAATTTTTTTCTTGACCCTATACAGTTTTGAGCTTTGAAACTTGCATGGAATTTGTAAATGGCAAACATTATTTTCTTTCCATTATTTTACTTTTACCAGATTTCTGGGGCTGAAGCTGGAGACTGATAAATCTTCTAGGTAATGAACCAAAATGAAGTTAATCTGTTGAATTGTTCTTGCACTAAAGCATGCAAAACATTGATACTAAGCATAGGCACAAAAACAACTTTTTGATTTAAGATTTATCTCTCTGCAAATAATCAGAGTCAATCCACCAGTTTAGGTTTAATACCTTGATCACTTTACACATAATCTGTAAAAAAATGTTTCTTGCCTTAGTGATTTTTGCGTTGTTGCTCATTTGTGTTTGCAAAAGACACTTTTTAAGAGACCTTACAAAAGCTTGCCCGGTTTCCATGGCAACAAGAGGCGCAAACATTGTTGCGT
Organism: Galaxea fascicularis; assembly: GCA_948470475.1. Taxonomy (NCBI): domain Eukaryota; kingdom Metazoa; phylum Cnidaria; class Anthozoa; order Scleractinia; family Euphylliidae; genus Galaxea; species Galaxea fascicularis. The sequence goes on from OX419337.1 coordinate 27,480,119, forward strand.
TACGTCAACCGCAATAGACTCTAAACTTGACTCAGGGCCGCAAGGCCGCATGGACTGTTTTGTTTTTCTTGTGCCATAACACGTTTTTGTATCGGGCCAGGCGAAAGTAAATGGAAGTTTATGCAAGGTTTTCTCAAGGATTTGTCTAAGGATTTTTCAATGTTTTGCGAGTTTCAAACTCTATGTGTTGTTTACAAGGCTGGACAAATGTGAGTATTCTGTATTATTGCCAAATATGTCATTTTCGCACGGAAAGAATTCATCGGTAATGTTGTGATTTCGAAATTTGCAGCTTCAGATTTCATTCAATAAATCCTGAAAATCCAAGTCTTGTTTACCTTCTTGTTGGCTTCATTGACCCATCGGTACAAACATCATTGTGTTTGTCATCATTCATGGTCATTCATTGCATGATGGTGGTTTCTTCTGATTAGGTTTGATTTTGAAGAACAAGGTGGTCTAGTGTATAAGACCCCCTTAAGATACGTTGAAAATTATGCCACCCAAAATACACCCGAAAAGTTTTGGGGGTTTCAAGACACGCACGTCTGGGGTAAGGGTTGGAGGGGTGCAGGTACCAGCTTTCTCCAGTCCCCATTGTCCGTTTCAAAATGACCGCTTTCGTCCAAGTCTCCCTCGCAGACGTTTTTAGTGTCGTCCCGCAACGCTCCTCCACACAAGGGAGGAGGGAGGAGCGTTGCGTGAGGACACTAGAAACGGCTGCGAGGGAGACTACTATAACGTAGTTGCAAAGGGATAGACTCATATGAAACTGAAGAATACAATACATTTAATGCAGTAAACACCCGTTGACTACATGAGATTACAGAACTGAACGCGGGAGTTCATCCGGGGCCTTTCCACCACCTACGTCAGTCCCGGAGGGCCTGGGACTAACCATATCGTCACATCTCCCCTTTTCACAAACCAAATAAACGTAAACAAAAAGGAACAAGAAAACAAAACAAACAAATAATAACAAAAGTCTCATTGCAATAGCTGACATAACATGATAATCACAATCCACAAGACTCAGCTATAAGAAAAGTTCACAGTTCAGTTATCCTTTAAGTTCCTTAGACACTGAAGTCTTTGAGGTAGGCTGGTCTCCTAACTGTTCTGCCACTCCTGGTAGTAAGAGGAACAGGGGTATCCGAAGAGGCTGGCTTGGAGTCCAGTCGTGAAGGCCCTGCTGTTACTGACGCATCAGGCTTCAGCATTCCCGGAGATGCAGAAGGAACAGCTGCTGTGTCCTCTGCACGGTCTAACAAGGTTTCAGGTTTCAGGTCTGTTTCTTTTCTTTGCACTGTCTCGTCATCTGAGATGGGTTGGTACTTTTCGGGGACCTTGTAGAGATGGGAGCGGTTGCGGCGATAGACCCTTCCATCTTCTGTGCGGACTTTGTAGGATCGTACCGCTACATGATCCTCCACTTGAGCCTTGAACCATTTAGACTGGCCTGGCAACGGTAGGACCCGTACCACATCTCCTTTCGTTAATGGGTGTAACACCTTAGCTCCGCGGTCATAGTATGCAGCCTGCGTTTGTTTCCTACTTTGCAATTTCTTCGTCACATTGGGCACAACTTTTGGCTGAAGCAGCTGATCAGCCACAGGAAGTAAAGAGCGAGTCCTTCGAGAGAGAAGGCGCTGTGCCGGAGAACTATCCATTCCTTCAGACGGTGTGTTTCTAAAATCCAGTAGAGACAAGTGTGAGTCATGGCCCGCATCTGCAGCTTTCTTTAAGATAGTCTTTGCTGTCTTAACACTGTTCTCCGCCTTCCCATTGGACTGCGGATATCGAGGTGACGTTTTGATGTGCTCAAACTGGAAATTTTTTGCAAAGCTTTGAAATTCAGCACAGTCAAACTGCGGCCCATTGTCCGTAGTGAGCCTTTCGGGCAGGCCATATCTCGCGAAATGAGGCTTCAGCTTATTGATAATCTCTTTGGAGGTCTTGGAGCCCAATAAATCCAGCTCAAAGAAATTGGAATAGCGATCAGTAGTGACCAGGTAGTCAGCACCATTAAGTTCAAAGAGGTCTGCCGAGATGCTCTGCCAGGGTCTTGTTGGTATCTCATGTGATACCAGCGGTTCTTTCTGTTGTGCTGGCTTGTAACTATTACAGATGCTGCATCTTGAGATGAACTCTGGAATCTGCTTGGACATCCCTGGCCAGTAGAAAGCTTCTCTAGCCCTCCGCAGGCAGCCTTGGATCCCCAAGTGGCTTGCGTGTATTTTATCAATGATACACTGTCTCAGACTACGTGGTACCACGATTCTTTCACCCTTATACACAACACCATCCTGTACTGACAGTTCCTCCCTGAAGTTGAAATAATCACGCAAAGTGGGCGGTACAGCTGCCAAACTCTCTGGCCAGCCCTGCTTAATGACGATAGTTAACAACTCGAGTTCGGGGTCACTTTCAGTAGCAACTTTTAGTTCTGCCAGAGTAGTTTGACGAATTGGCACAAATTCTGCCATGTTCACATACTCGGTCTCCACTTCGGTTGGTGACCTTATGTCGTTAACACTCCAGACATCCTCTTGGACTTCTTCATCCTCACTGGTTGACGGGAGGTAAGCTCTGCTAAGTGGATCTGTAATATGCATATCGGCGCCTTTACTGTATGCTACTTCTAAATCAAACTTCTGTAATCGTAGCAGCATTCTTTGTAGCCTTTTCGGTGCACTCAGCAGACTCTTCTTCATAATGGATTCGAGGGGCTTGTGATCAGTCTGGATAAAGACCTTTCTTCCATAGACATAGCTTGTAAACCTTTCAACACCGAAGACAATCGATAACAGTTCTTTCTCTATTTGAGCGTAGTTAATCTCAGTAGCAGTGAGGGCTCTGGAGGCATAGGCCACTGGATGGCCATCTTGAAGTAGGCATGCTCCAAGACCACCCAGGGATGCATCACACTGAAGGACAGTCTTCTTCTGTGAATCAAAATACTTTAGTACTGGCGCCTTGGTTAGGACATTCTTTAATTTCTCTAGGCACTTTCCATGGACTTCCTGCTCCCACACAAATTCGTTTTCCTTCTTGACTAGATCTCTTAATGGCTTGGCCAAGTCGGCGAGGTCAGGGGCAAATTTCTGTAGATAATTCACCATGCCAAGTATTCTCTGGACACCTTGTTTGTCGGTGGGAGCTGGCATTTCGTTAATGGCCTTCAGCTTATTTGGATCAGCGCCTAGACCCTCTGAAGATACAATATGGCCCATGTAGGTGACTTCCTTCTTGCTGAACTGCATCTTGTCCACGTTTAACTTGATGCCCTTTTGCTGGCAGCGAGTGAGCACCTCTCTTAGATTGCGATCATGATCTTTAAGAGCTTCCTCGTCAGTGTCACCTGATCCAAAAACAAGGATATCATCTGCTATGGCCTTCTGCCCTGGTAGCCCCTCAAGTGCCAAATCAATTCTTCTCTGGAATTCTTCCGGAGCTGGAGACAATCCAAACGGCATACGAAGCCAGCGGTATCTTCCCCACGGTGTTCCAAAAGTGGTTGCAAGACTGCTCTGCTCATCTAATTGGATATGCCAAAAACCATTTTTGGCATCTAATACTGTGAAGACGCGAGCCTTGGATAATAGGGGAAGGACATCATCTATCGTAGGCAGGGGATAATGGTTTCTGTGAAGGGCTTGATTTAATGGCTTTGGGTCAATGCAGACTCTGACTTTACCATTCTTCTTTGTTGTTACTACAATTGCTGAGATCCAATCAGTGGGCGTGTCAACTCTCTGAATCACTCCAGTGCTTGACAGCCTGTCCAGTTCTTTTTTAAGTGGCTCTTTCAGGGCAATTGGTACCCTTCTCGTTGGCAGCTGAACTGGTTGAACATTCTTGTCAATCTCCAGATGGAGTTCTCCTTCAAGTGTTCCCTCCCCTGAGAACAACTCTTTGTATTGAGACAGGCAATCCTCCTTTGTGAAGGCTTCACTTGCAGCAACATGGCAGTCCATAGCGAGTATATTATGCTTGTTAATGGTGAGCAGTTGCAGGTGCTCACTAGCTCTCAAACCAAGAATGGACTTGCACGCACCTTTAACAATAAGGAACTCGATGCTGTACTTTTTCTTGTTCTTTGGGTTCACTACTCTGAAACGTTTCCTGCCCAGTGGTTTAACTTCTGACTGGTTATACATAACCAGAGTCACAGATGTTTTTTCCAGGTCATCTAGCCCGTTCTCCCCAAATAGGCTCGTGACTATTTTGTCGGCCATAATGTTTACAGTTGATCCACTATCCAGCTGGAACCTCTCTTCCTGTCCATTGACAAGTAGGGTGGCAAAGGCTTGGTTTCGGCCACCGGTTGCGGCGACAGCATTGAGCTGTTCTTCAACTTCAATCACTGCTACATACTCTTCATCTTCAGATTCGCACTCCATGGACAAGACGCTTTTCTTTGATTCCGGACAGCAAACAGGAAAATGGTTAGGTTTACCACAGTTCTTACACGAGTTTCCCCATGCAGGACAGTTTTTTTTAGCGAAAAAATGCTGTCTGGCACAAAACTTGCAGACCATCCTTTGACCTTTTGTCTCGATCGGGTTGTTGGCTGGAGGACTAGTCTTGTTTTTCACAGAAGGCATCTTCTTCTTCTTCTCCTCCTTCATGTAGCGCACGTCTTCCTGATTCATAGCCCTAAGTTGTCGAGCTGAAGTCTCTGAAGATCGGCAGATATCTAAACACTGACTTAAGGTGAGTTTACTTGTCTGGAGGAGTTTCTTGCGAGCCGAGTTATCAGCAATTCCAACAACCATTCTATCACGAATAAGCGAGTCATTGAGTGGCCCATAATTGCAAGTCTTGGCGAGCTTCCTTAGTGTTGTGACATAGGCATCAATTGATTCACCTGTCTCCTGGTCCCTGCGGTTGAAGACATACCTCTCGTAAGTCTCATTGCATTCACCAATGCAGTAGTTCTCCATCTTTTCGAGGATAACCTCTGGATCGTTTCTTTGGTCTTCGGTGTCAAATTCCATTGCATCGATTACATCCAACGCATCCGAACCTATGCAGGTGAGCAAAGTTGCGGTTCTCCGTTCCTTGTTCCTGTTCGGATTTTCCGAGTCTCTGAGTTGAGCAGCGATTTCATAATTCGACCATGAACGTCTGAAGCGTTGCCACTTAACCTTGAGATTTCCACCAGTTAAGTCTAGCTTTTCCGGAAGCGGTATATTTACAGGCACAGTGATCACAGTGGGTTGAGTAACCGGTACATTTTGAGCAGAAGTAGCGCTTCCTACCTCTTCCGGCGGCGGCATAGTCAAATCACACGACAGCAGCGCCGAAACGATGAACAGCAAAACAGCAAAATTGGCTTTATACAACTCACCAAATCTCCTCCAGTCAGAAGGACGAGCGATAAAAGGCAGCACAGTTTCTTCTGACACCATATAACGTAGTTGCAAAGGGATAGACTCATATGAAACTGAAGAATACAATACATTTAATGCAGTAAACAGGCTTATTGTACTTTGCGAAATGGTACTTTGCGAAACGAAACGAAATCTGTACTTTGCGAAATGAAATCTGTACTTTGCGAAATGAAAATCTGTACTTTGCGAAATGAAATCTGTACTTTGCGAAATGAAAATCTGCACTTTGCGAAATGAAATCTGTACTTTGCGAAATGAAATCTGTACTTTGCGAAATGAAAATCTGTACTTTGCGAAATGAAAATCTGTACTTTGCGAAATGAAATCTGTACTTTGCGAAATGAAAATCTGTAGTTTCTCGCTGCGTCTACTCGGATATTCTGGACGTATACAAAACATGGACCCCCGGTCCATGGACCACCCTTGTGGACCCGGTCCATGGACCACCCCTGTGGACCACCCCTAATTTTTGAAGGTCAACAAACACGTGGAAGGTGAGAAGATCGCTGAAGTGTTTCTTTTTTATTTTAGTAATGTTATTCTGTTTCCTGACCGCCATTAACGATCATATTTGCATGTTTTGTTCTTTAGATATTTATGGAGACTTGGCGAGCTCTGACTCCGACAGGTACTAAACAATTTAATACGATTGAAGCATTTTGATGAACGAGTTTACGTTCTGTTACTGAATCATGTCAATTATGGTTTTATTTCTTTCACCTCTACTTTCTCAACTGATTTGCTAGCACTGCGCACCACCTCACTGAAAGCAAAATGTGCCCATCAAGTGGTGAAAACTATAATTTTCTTTAGTCGAATTCCGTAAAGTGTAAATACAAAATAAACAAGTTAAGCGTCTGTTATATACACAAGCAGCTTGTAGTTTGTTGTTGCACTTGTTACTTTCATTGTTGATGTGGAAACTAAACAGAATAATGAACGGCTTTGTCAGGAAGATTATTGTATTTTCATGTGTATTCTAAGATTACTACCTTGCAAGCGATAATTATCATAGTCTGCGCACTTCACTCGATGGATTTGAAACACTGTTCTCACACTAAACATACCTTGTTATTTTTATATCGAGCTTTTAGAATTTTAGTAAAATTCAGCTAAAAAATTGGGGGTGGTCCATGGACCGGGTCCACAGGGTGGTCCATGGACCGGGTCCACAAGGGTGGTCCATGGACCGGGGGTCCATGTTTTGTATACGTCCGGATATTCTAAACAGAAAATTCCTCCCAAAAAAGCCGTTTCGCCTTGCGCGGAATGCGTGACGTTTCCGTTGCCACGTATAAAGTTTAAATTTAGCTCAGGCGTAAAATGGGGTTGGAAGGCCTACACGACTCCTGTTCGCGCGTTTGCCGCTTCTATTTCGGTTCTATTGACCGATTTAGCTTCTTGCTTGTTTTAAGTGGGGCAACACGGTGGTTAAGAGGATAGCATGATGGTGATGGTGATTGAAACAGCCATGTGCTTAAATGTCGCATGTAATGTACTTTGATACCAAAGGTCATTTCTGGGGTTAAATTCTGCATTTATCGCCTGGTTGTTTTGACCCTGGTTGTTTCTGTTTAGCGACTGTGGTCCTTTATATGCCATCTGAAGCATTTTGTCTAGCTTTGGTTTGGCTCGTTTCAGTGCGTTCAGTGACAGAACAGCCTCTCTCTTGTTATCAAGGATAGGAATTTTGAGCCGCGTAATATGATAATCTTTATCTTGTAGTGTTTGTACATTACCGGCCCGGTTATTTGGTTTTGTAGCAAGACGTTGTGTTTCTTTTGCGACTATTCGTCTCTTTATCCTTTCTTTAGTGTTGTAGCTTCTTAGAGAGCTATGCAACAAGTGAAGTTGAGCGCTCAAATCCGCTCTAATTACGGCTGTGTTTTTGTCATCGTTTCACTCCGCTCTGTAGCTGCGGTTATGCACCGGCAGTGAAAGAGCGGCTTGGACAAGGTTCTTTTGGAGATGTTTACACCATGAAAACGTCACGCATTCCGCGCAAGGCGAAACGGCTTTTTGGGGGGGAATTTTCTGTTTAGAATATCCGAGTAGACGCAACGAGAAAGGAAATGTTTATTTCGCAAAGTACAGATTTTCATTTCGCAAAGTACAGATTTCATTTCGCAAAGTACAGATTTTCATTTCGCAAAGTACAGATTTCATTTCGCAAAGTACAGATTTCGTTTCGTTTCGCAAAGTACCATTTCGCAAAGTACAATAAGCCCAGTAAACACTCGTTGACTACATGAGATTACAGAACTGAACGCGGGAGTTCATCCGGGGCCTTTCCACCACCTACGTCAGTCCCGGAGGGCCTGGGACTAACCATATCGTCACAACTACTTTCGTTCCATCTTCTTTGTTGATATGGTGATGCCAGACTTTCATCGCAGTTAACTACTTCAACTGCTTCAGTGCAAGTAAATGTGCGTTGTATTAAACGACAGGCGTTTATTTTCTCATCCCACCATTTTGAATATATACACGTTATTCTTTGGTTATTTTGACGATTTTAATTTATGCACGGATCTGTTGCAAAAATTATTAACGACATTTCTTAGAAAACAACTAGACAAAACAAACAATAATCAGTGTTCATGTTCTATCTTTGGCAGGAGAATATTTTCAATATTTAAAAATGATCATAATATGCCAGCTTGCTCAATGTGACTAACTCAAGCTGGCCTCTTCATTCATGCATGCCAAGGTAGTGCATGCATACAAAACTAAGTCTTTCCTACCCTGTGGATTTAGAATGTGTGGTTTTAACTATTCTAAACGGAATAGAGAAGCTGATGCATGCTCATGCATAGTTAATAGGCAATTTTGGCGTGTTTTGCTTTGAAAGTAATGCGGTGGGTACAAGATTTTGCCAGTAGGACTGGATGACTCGACGCTTATGCAAAATATAGATGAAATAAGAATTGGCGGACTTGTATGCCAACTTTACCAAGGAGTTGCCCTGAACTCATCTCGTGCGTCAACACGGAAATTTTGGACGAGCGACACAAGCTGCCGTAAAATAGCTTATGTTGGGTCTGCTGAAAGAGTAAATAGGTAAATGGGGAAGAGAAACAAAGACCTTGAACCGAGCTGTGCTGGAAATACAGGCCACGGGCTCTACGAGACTATTGTGCATTGGAACGGCGCCAAGACAAAAGTGGGTTTTTTGGGTGTTGTCCGAGGGCGCGTGATCAAAGCAAAGAATTTTCGTTTGCTAGCAGAACAAACGGTCATTTTCAGTCAGGTGGAAATCGAGAGCTCTGCTGAATTGATTGGGTGCTAAAGTTAAGTTCGAACAACACGCTAAGCATTTGCAATTTGACAGCAACAGCGCGGTTCATTTCAACTTTCACTGAAATTCTTCAAGCAGTAACGGTGCCGCATCATTACAGTATGTGGGTCCCTGGCGAGCCGGCAGCCATTACTGTGGAGTCTCACAGGCAAGGGTTCAAATGAACTACTGATGTGTCTATGTAGTGTATTAACCCTTTAAATCGCTACAGCAAAATTTAAATTTTCTTTTGTTGTTCTCTATACAATTGGCCATTTCCGAGTTCATGTCTGCCTCCTCTGCAAAGCGAGTCTAAGTGCGAAGTTTTTCTGATGGTAATTAGTTCTACTTTACATATGAATGAAAACTAATTTTCATAACAAAAACTTCGCACTTAGACTCGCTTTGAAGAGGAGGCAGACATGAACTCGGAAATGGCCTATTGTTATAGATGTATGGGGAGAAGTTGTTAAAATATCTAGCAAATGAATCTTGTCTGATCCTGTCCTTAATTCTCGTGACCACTGTGTTTTATAAATATTACAAGGAAAAATTCGATGCTGATCACTCCTAGGGTAAGGGTTGAAGGCCAACGGGTGAATTTAAACTGGGTAACGCCAAGGGTGATGTTTCACAGTCGCCTCAAATGAAGACCATTCGCCCCAGTTTCACTTGAAGCTTCCGCTCTAAAAACCGTAGATGAGCGCTATTTTAATGTCAACTGACAACAACAAGCCCCAAAACAAATGAAACTGAATTCCCGGCCTCGTAGTTCGTCTCGTATGATCCTACAGCCGGGCGATTTAATAATGGGTGGCTCATGAGTGAAAAGTAAAATTTTGACTTCGCCTCCTATAAGGTCTTGTCTTTTTTCACCTACTTTTAGTAAATGCAAATATCCAATAAGAACACCGTATATCGCTAATTGGAGTTGGAAAGGTTGGATGGGAATGAAATGGGACCCTTGGCTGTGTACTATAGAATGGCTACGGACGGGTGAATTTACAAGAACCCTATTGTTACTTATTTTTAAGGGAACTTAATTTCGGGATTTGGCCAAAAAATATATATTAAAAGGCACTAAATTTCTCAACATTGGCACAACTGACTTTAATTTTTCATAACAAATGTTTCCAATAACACTGAACAAAATCATATTATAACAAAACGAAAGTGATAGATAGGATGAATGGATTGTTTGACGATCGACTGCACCAAGGATATCTGACAAGAGCTGCAGCAATTAGCAAGAGGATGATACTGATGAAGACGAAGAGAGCTCGCACATCGAAGCTTAAATAGAGAACACGGACAAGAAAATCATGTTTTTCGCGCAAACGTGCATGAGGTAGTCTTTAGGGCATGAGGTAGTCTTTAGGGTGGTATACCTGTGGAGCAAATCGAGTCCCAGTTCCCGCTCTTGTAACAAGTTTGTTTTCGGTTGCTCTCGTCTTGCTGAGCTAACAACCATGAATGACGATGAGGGAATTGATTTCCAACGACTTGAAAAAGAGCTTGTCTTAGCTGTGGAAGCGGATGCGAAGTATGATCGCGAAAACAGCGCTAAATTTCGAGCTGTGGAGCAGAAGGTCGGTTGCTACGAGGAGTTTCGGGACATTGTCAGTGCTGCACACCTCAAGCCTTTGGACCGAAAGGATATCACAGGTTACTTTATGTTTATAATTTATGAGACAAGAGAAATCTTTCTGAGGCCTTGAAAAGTCCTGAAAAAGTAAAGGAAATTTGTTCCTGTAAAAGGGTACAAACTGTGATGCAGGTCACCAAAACAAAACAATAGAGAAATTAAAATGAACGCTACACAAACACTCCTTCCCACAAAGGCACAACACCCGACCATGAAACTTCTAAAATAATTAACAAACAAATGATTTAATTTAAAAATAGAAGGGAAAAAAAAACTCCTAATATTACAGAAAATAGGAATTCCTAACTTATAATTTGGATATTAAACTAACCTAACTTAAACGATAACACTAAGTTTATTAATTACTTAACTCTAATATTTACAGACAAACAGTTCAGTTCCAACGTTCAGTCAGTTCAGTTTCAAAGTTCCTCCAACAACCTTGCACACACATTCTCCACCAACCTTAGTCCTAATCAAAACTCCTCCCTTGTCTCCTTTTCCAGTCGCCAATGTTACTTTCAATCGTAGTTAGATCTCGCCGTTTCTTTCCTTAAACCTCTTAACTCCTTCTTCCCTCAGGCCCACGAACACCGCCAATGGCAAACGGATTTTGTCCTGGATTCTTGGTCGGCGTCTGCAAATGACTTTTTAGCAGGGAAAGGCCATTCAGCTCCTCTTCTTAATTCTTTCTTCAACTTTCAACAGCTACTTCCCAACAACCGACTGTTTGCCACTTCAACCTCTCACAGCTGACCACACCACGAAACTTACATTTATATACAGGCATAATTAGTATAGCAATTGACACGTTACATACATAGTTATTGTAAAATGCGGTATCTTATAATTCTATGTTACTATTTTTTCCAATGTTATTTACACTCCTATGTCCTAAACACGATACCTTTACACTCTTATGATAACAACGCTTTACTAAATCAACACTTAAGAACATTTTAATTACAGACTAAGTTACAATACATCTCTAATTACAAACCACACTTCAACGTTGAATTAACACTAGTTAATTAACACTAGGACCATACGAAATACTAAGACCGAAAAAATGAAACAAAAAGCTAAATTAAAACATGACAAAAAATAGAAAATTTCGTGACACATACCCTGACTTACTGGGTTCTCTCATGTGATTCATTTTGCAGAATTTAATCACAGGTAATTCAGAAACAAGTGGAAAGGGTTTTAGTTTTGGGCTAAACACACTAGACAGTGAGCAAATCTATTTGGCTCACTTTGCTTACTTCTCTTGTTTGTAAATATTATGCTATGAAGTGAATCACTTGCAAGACCCTGGTAAGAGAGCTTGCTTACAGGCTACTGTCAGGGTTGGGTGCACCAAGGTGGAAGGCTTCAACCCCGGAGCACCCAAAATCATCTCAATATTAACCAATACAGTCACTCTCTCTTATTAGCTTCCAAACGTAATAAGAGAGAGTGACTGTATTGGTTAATTGAGATGATTTTGGTTAATATTATGGGTTGCTACTGTCATCACATTTTTGTTAGAATGAAGTCAAATTTTAAATAGTTTAATTGTAACAGTTTGTCAAAATGTCACAGATAAATTGCATCTGCAACCAATCACAGGATGTTATTGACATTCCAGTCAGTGACATGATTTGACAACAACAATTGGCCAATTATGCAATATTAGTGGAATAAATAGTGTGAAAACACAGTTGTCTGTATCAGGTGTAACATAATTATTCATTGCTGCCTAGTTGATTTAGGTTTTAGAAAAGATTTATTGGCTAGTAATAACCTTTTTGGTTAAGTCTTGTAACTTTGATCACATTTTCTCTATGCATAGTTGTCTGGAGCCTCACACACCACTAACTTTGTCTTTTTCAACAGGTGAAAAATCTCACAAGCAACCTTGGAACCCTCATGCTCATGGCAAGTCACAGATGAATGTCATGTTAGAAAACCCTTCTCAACCTTTGCCAGCCATTTCAAAAATGCCTCAAACTGCTCATGAGTTTACAAAAGTCTGGAAACATCAGTGTAAAACAGACGACGAAAAATACCAACTTTTACTAAAACTTGGTGGCCAGGAGCTTGGGAGAATTTTCAAGGCAGAAGTAAGCATGGGTTTCTTAGGAGAGTTTCTGTTCATCTTACATAGCTCTTTGGATGACAGAGACACACAGGACGTTTTCAACATTCTCATGCAACTGTCCAAAACTAATAGGTTTGATCTTTCCCTGAAATTTCTCAGTGAGAAGGAAAAGACTGTTACTTCAGAGCTTATTAATAGACTTGAAGAAATCATTTCTGACAGACAATATGCAGCACCTGAAAGTGAAGACAAGAAGGCAAATAACATGGAGATGTTACAGGAACTGAGAACAATTTATCATGTAGCTTCCTCCAGTTGACAAGACAAGTTGATTTACAGCAGAAGTCTCCTCATATATTAAACTTATAATCATTATCTAGAGTTTGCACAGTTTTTCTTCACTTGAGTTCTAATATGAATAATTATTACAGTGTACTGTACATGTATGTTCAGTCAAGTCACATGGACCTCAGACAGGACATACCTTCCTTAGATGTATGCTGTTCCTAGTGTGGCAGATTTATGGAGAAGACTGTTACTGACAGTCAATATCCAGATGGCCCAGGTAGTTTTCAGTTTCACTTGGGTTGAGCCCAGTGCTGGTAACTACTTGGTGTAGGCACCCATATAGTGGTCCGGGCCATATACTGGTCCGGGCGGTTACTTATACATCCATACCCATACTTAGCCCTACTTAGCCGTACTTTCACATCCTTAGCCGTACTTACACATCCTTACACATCCTTAGCGGTACTTAGACATCCTTAGCCGTACTTAGCCATCCTTAGCCGTACTTACACATCCTTAGCCGTACTTACACATCCTTAGCCGTACTTAGACATCCTTACACATCCTCAGCGGTACTTAGCCATCCTTAGCCGTACTTAGCCATCCTTAGCCATACTTAGCCATCCTTAGCCGTACTTAGACATCCTTAGCGGTACTTAGCCATCCTTAGCCGTACTTAGCAGTACTTACACATCCTTACACATCCTTAGCCGTACTTACACATCCTTACACATCCTTAGCGGTACTTAGCCATCCTCAGCCGTACTTAGCCATCCTTAGCCGTACTTAGACATCCTTAGCCGTACTTACACATCCTTACACATCCTTAGCGGTAGTTAGCCATCCTTAGCCGTACTTAGCCATCCTTAGCCGTACTTAGACATCCTTAGCCGTACTTACACATCCTTACACATCCTTAGCGGTACTTAGCCATCCTTAGCCGTACTTAGACATCCTTAGCCGTACTTACACATCGTTACACATCCTTAGCGGTACTTAGCCATCCTTAGCCGTACTTAGACATCCTTAGCCGTACTTACACATCCTTACACATCCTTAGCCGTACTTACACATCCAAAGCTGTAATTAGCCATCCTTAGCCGTACTTAGCCATCCTTAGCCGTACTTACACATCCTTACACATCCTTAGCGGTACTTAGCCATCCTTAGCCGTACTTAGACATCCTTAGCGGTACTTACACATCCTTACACATCCTTAGCGGTACTTAGCCATCCTTAGCCGTACTTAGCCATCCTTAGCCGTACTTACACATCCTTACACATCCTTAGCCGTACTTACACATCCTTAGCTGTAATTAGCCATCCTTAGCCGTACTTAGCCATCCTTAGCCGTACTTAGACATCCTTAGCCGTACTTAGACATCCTTACACATCCTCAGCGGTACTTAGCCATCCTTAGCCGTACTTAGCCATCCTTAGCCGTACTTAGACATCCTTAGCGGTACTTAGCCATCCTTAGCCGTACTTAGACATCCTTAGCGGTACTTAGCCATCCTTAGCCGTACTTAGCCATCCTTAGCCGTACTTAGGCATCCTTAGCCGTACTTACACATCCTTAGCCGTACTTACACTTCCTTACACATCCTTAGCCGTACTCAGCCATCCTTAGCTGTACTTAGCCATCCTTAGCCGTACTTAGCCATCCTTAGCCGTACTTACACATCCTTACACATCCTTAGCCGTACTTACACATCCTTAGCTGTAATTAGCCATCCTTAGCCGTACTTACACATCCTTAGCCGTACTTACACATCCTTAGCCGTACTTACACATCCTTACACATCCTCAGCGGTACTTAGCCATCCTTAGCCGTACTTAGCCATCCTTAGCCATACTTAGCCATCCTTAGCCGTACTTAGACATCCTTAGCGGTACTTAGCCATCCTTAGCCGTACTTAGCAGTACTTACACATCCTTACACATCCTTAGCCGTACTTACACATCCTTACACATCCTTAGCGGTACTTAGCCATCCTCAGCCGTACTTAGCCATCCTTAGCCGTACTTAGACATCCTTAGCCGTACTTACACATCCTTACACATCCTTAGCGGTAGTTAGCCATCCTTAGCCGTACTTAGCCATCCTTAGCCGTACTTAGACATCCTTAGCCGTACTTACACATCCTTACACATCCTTAGCGGTAGTTAGCCATCCTTAGCCGTACTTAGCCATCCTTAGCCGTACTTAGCCATCTTTAGCCGTACTTAGCCATCCTTAGCCGTACTTAGCCATCCTTAGCGGTACTTAGCCATCCTTAGCCGTACTTAGACATCCTTAGCCGTACTTACACATCCTTACACATCCTTAGCGGTAGTTAGCCATCCTTAGCCGTACTTAGCCATCCTTAGCCGTACTTAGACATCCTTAGCCGTACTTACACATCCTTACACATCCTTAGCGGTAGTTAGCCATCCTTAGCCGTACTTAGCCATCCTTAGCCGTACTTAGCCATCTTTAGCCGTACTTAGCCATCCTTAGCCGTACTTAGCCATCCTTAGCCGTACTTACACATCCTTACACATCCTTAGCGGTACTTAGCCATCCTTAGCCGTACTTAGACATCCTTAGCCGTACTTACACATCGTTACACATCCTTGCGGTACTTAGCCATCCTTAGCCGTACTTAGACATCCTTAGCCGTACTTACACATCCTTACACATCCTTAGCCGTACTTACACATCCTTAGTTGTAATTAGCCATCCTTAGCCGTACTTAGCCATCCTTAGCCGTACTTACACATCCTTACACATCCTTAGCGGTACTTAGCCATCCTTAGCCGTACTTAGACATCCTTAGCGGTACTTACACATCCTTACACATCCTTAGCGGTACTTAGCCATCCTTAGCCGTACTTAGCCATCCTTAGCCGTACTTACACATCCTTACACATCCTTAGCCGTACTTACACATCCTTAGCTGTAATTAGCCATCCTTAGCCGTACTTAGCCATCCTTAGCCGTACTTAGACATCCTTAGCCGTACTTAGACATCCTTACACATCCTCAGCGGTACTTAGCCATCCTTAGCCGTACTTAGCCATCCTTAGCCGTACTTAGACATCCTTAGCGGTACTTAGCCATCCTTAGCCGTACTTAGACATCCTTAGCGGTACTTAGCCATCCTTAGCCGTACTTAGCCATCCTTAGCCGTACTTAGGCATCCTTAGCCGTACTTACACATCCTTAGCCGTACTTACACTTCCTTACACATCCTTAGCCGTACTTAGCCATCCTTAGCTGTACTTAGCCATCCTTAGCCGTACTTACACATCCTTACACATCCTTAGCGGTACTTAGCCATCCTTAGCCGTACTTAGACATCCTTAGCGGTACTTACACATCCTTACACATCCTTAGCGGTACTTAGCCATCCTTAGCCGTACTTAGCCATCCTTAGCCGTACTTAGACATCCTTAGCGGTACTTAGCCATCCTTAGCCATACTTAAGCCATCCTTAGCCGTACTTACACATCCTTACACATCCTTAGCGGTACTTAGCCATCCTTAGCCGTACTTACACATCCTTAGCCGTACTTACACATCCTTACACATCCTTAGCGGTACTTAGCCATCCTTAGCCGTACTTAGACATCCTTAGCCGTACCTACACATCCTTACACATCCTTAGCGGTACTTAGCCATCCTTAGCCGTACTTAGCCATCCTTAGCGGTACTTAGCCATCCTTAGCCGTACTTAGACATCCTTAGCCGTACTTACACATCCTTACACATCCTTAGCGGTACTTAGCCATCCTTAGCCGTACTTAGCCATCCTTAGCCGTACTTAGACATCCTTAGCTGTACTTAAGCATCTTTAGCCGTACTTAGACATCCTTAGCCGTACTTAGCCATCCTTAGTGGTACTTAGACATCCTTAGCCGTACTTAGACATCCTTAGCTGTCCATAGACATCCTTAGCTGTACTTAGACATCCTTAGCTGTACTTAAGCGTCCTTAGCCGTACTTAGCCATCCTTAGCCGTACTTAGCCATCCTTAGCCGTACTTAGACATCCTTACCTGTACTTAGACATCCTTAGCCGTACTTAGACATCCTTAGCTGTACTTAGACATCCTTAGCTGTACTTAGCCATCCTTAGCCGTACTTAGACATCCTTAGCTGTACTTAGACATCCTTAGCCGTACTTACACATCCTTACACATCCTTAGCGGTACTTAGCCATTCTTAGCCGTACTTAGACATCCTTAGCCGTACTTACACATCCTTACACATCCTTAGCGGTACTTAGCCATCCTTAGCCGTACTTAGACATCCTTAGCCGTACTTAGACATCCTTAGCCGTACTTAGCCATCCTTAGCGGTACTTAGACATCCTTAGCCGTACTTAGACATCCTTGGCTGTACATAGACATCCTTAGCTGTACTTAGACATCCTTAGCTGTACTTAAGCATCCTTAGCCGTACTTAGCCATCCTTAGCCGTACTTAGATATCCTTAGCTGTACTTAAGCATCCTTAGCCGTACTTAGCCATCCTTAGCCGTACTTAGAAACTGTGAAAGTTATTGATCAGTTTCAGTGTTTTTTTTTTCCTTTCTGGTGCAAAGTCTTTCTAATAGATCATGTTGTCGCTCTTTAAGTCTGGCTTGTGGTAGGCTTGAATATAAAGTTCAAAATTCTATAATAATAAGAGTAGTTGTTGTCTTGTTTTTTTAATCGGTTCTTTTCACTGCATGTACAAATCACAATAGAAGTTGGTCAAAATGTACTTCAAAATAGTGCAGTGAGGAAGCCCTAAAAGAGACCATCCACTACTTCTTAATTTCAAGTTGTTCTTCTTCTAATGTGTAGTTTAATTTTGAGAATTGTTGATAATCCACATTCTCTTTATCCAGAATAGTTGTGTTGCAGTAGGTAACCTATGATTAGCATTGAAAACTCAGTGTTGGTGCACTAAATTGAACCTACAATAAATCTAGGCTCGCTTGTATGGTGTTTGCCGTAAAGTTTTGTTATTCAATTAGGCTTAGTACGATTTGCCGTACATCTTAATTCCTAGAATTGTATTTTTTTAGTGTTGTTGTAGCTGGAAAACATGCCATGCATTACATAAACCTATAGTTGGCACAAACATTTATGACAGTTCACTGATCCCGTTTATTGAGGAAAGAACTATCAAAACATTAACATTTCAGTGTAACAATGACTTGGACGTAAGGATTTTACATCAAGAGTTGTCTGTTGGATACATCATACTTAAACAAAACTACTTCAATGTAATGCGGAAAGTCCGTGTGTGAAAGATGAAACCCAGTCTAACGAAAACTAATCAGTAAATTATCACAAAATGTACATTTTTCTTATACTCGACATGAATTCAGTGTGTTTCAATATAGGTACCGGTGGATTTGCTCAATACAGTGTGCCACGACATAGTGTAATAAGCCTGCCGCAATGGGCACGACATTGATTGTTTCCATGTGACTGCAACGGCGTGCTAGTGTTCCATCATTAGGAGTGTATTTTGAACCTGACCGACTGTGAATGGAGTTCACGTTTGAAACAGGTTTAAACATTACCGAGATTTGAACATTTGGTTCCTTTGATGCGTGGGATAGATCACGACTTGTTTTCAAAATTTAATTTTCTTTTCCTTTCTATTATTTGAAATATGTTTAATATTTAGGTTGCTTTTAAGCTAAACCAGTTTCAAGTTTGAAATTGAAAAGATCGAACAATAATTTAATGCGGAAAAAAAAATATTTTCTGTTCAGTTTATTCTTCGCAACTTTTCCATCTCAAAACTAACACTTCAACCGGAACAAAAAAGGTGGGCTATTTAGCCTCGGAAATCGCAATTTATTTCCACTACAGAATGATAACGTTTTTCTGAATCGTTATCAAAGTGTTAAATTAATGAAATGAACAACACCAGAAAAAAAAACATCTTGTAACATTCTAAAAATTGTTTAAAATTACATGTAGAAACAAAGTTTCAGTGGAAAGTTGAGGTTTTTGTATAGAACGAGACTATGGCTGTTAATCGAACCTTGTATAACGCTGAAAAGGTTTCAAAAATAAATAAAAAAGAATTACAAAGACTTAACGTAAGAAAATCAATCCTAAGTATTTTCTTTAAATGAACAGTATCCTTTAGGAAAAGTACATTTTTTTCTTGGGGGGGTGGGGGTGGGGGTTATGGCCTCAAAAGGGAGGGTCGTCAGTGAAAATGAGCACCAAAAGGGGAAGGTCATACTTCTTTGTAAGTTATGCAAGGGGAGGGTCACATCTTTTTCCAGATTTTTTAATGAGGATGGACAAGTTGGCCGAAAACACAGGTAGAATTCTGCCAAAGGGGATTGGAAAAGCCAGTATGATTGCCTTTTGGATCTGGAATCCACCCAAGTGAGACATCTTTGGAAATGCTACTTCTTTGTTGGTTTTCTTGCTCATCATGTGCTGTTTGTGAGGCCTCAAAATGTTGGAGCTGTCAATTTTTCGTGATGTATTGGGGCGCTCCCACAAAGTACTCCAACACCCGTCAAACTCCATACGTTGACTCATGAACACTTTCCCCGATTAATTGATTCCTTGCGAATCTATACCCATATTACTGGTCCAGTTTGAGCACGCGTGAAAATGGTACGACAAGAAGATTTGTGTCATCATAAAGCGGAAATTGAGCTACAGATCACGAACGCGCAGAGCCTCCCTGGAAAGCGAGAAACATCGTGTGATAAATGGTGGTTTAATAATTTGTAAATTAGAAAAATATTTTTACGCTGCTCTAACATTTAAAATGTCCGGAAATACTGTTCATAAAGTAGAACATAGAGCGACTAAGTTTATAGGACGAAGTTCTTAATAATGTTTCACTCGTGTGCGAGAAGTTTCCATTAACAAAATTCTGCCTTTAACAAAATTCGAAAATGTAGGAAATTTTTGTTTTGGAGAGTCAGGTACAGCTAAGGATGGCTAAGTACGGCTAAGGATGGCTAAGTACAGCAAAGGATGTCTAAGTGCGGCTAGGGATGGCTAAGTACGGCTAAGAACGTCTAAGTACGGCTAAGGATGGCTAAGTACGGCTAAGGATGTCTAAATAAGGCTAAGGATGGCTAAGTACCGCTAAGGATGGCTAAGTACAGCTAAGGACGTCTAAGTACCGCTAACGATGTCTAAGTACAGCTAAGGATGGCTAAGTACAGCTAAGGATGGCTAAGTACGGCTAAGGACGTCTAAGTACCGCTAAGGATGTCTAAGTACCGCTAAGGATGGCTAAGTACAGCTAAGGATGTCTAAGTACGGCTAAGGATGGCTAAGTACGGCTAAGGATGGCTAAGTACCGCTAAGGATGTCTAAGTACGGCTAAGGATGCCTAAGTACAGCTACGGATGACTAAGTACAGCTAAGGATGGCTAAGTACGGCTAAGGACGTCTAAGTACGGCTAAGGATGTCTAAGTACCGCTAAGGATGGCTAAGTACAGCTAAGGATGTCTAAGTACGGCTAAGGATGGCTAAGTACCGCTAAGGATGTCTAAGTACGGCTAAGGATGCGTAAGTACAGCTACGGATGAATAAGTACAGCTAAGGATGGCTAAGTATGGCTAAGTATGGCTAAGGATGTCTATGTACAGCTAAGGAAGGCTAAGTACAGCTAAGGATGTCTATGTACAGCTAAGGATGGCTAAGTACGGATAAGGACGTCTAAGTACCGCTAAGGAAGTCTAAGTACTGCTAAGGATGGCTAAGTACAGCTAAGGATGGCTAAGTACGGCTAAGGATTTCTAAGTACGGCAAAGGATGTCTAAGTACAGCTAAGGATGGCTAAGTATGGCTAAGGATGTCTAATTAAGGCTAAGGATGGCTAAGTACCGCTAAGGATGGCTAAGTACGGCTAAGGACGTCTGAGTACCGCTAAGGGTGTCTAAGTACAGCTAAGGATGGCTACGTACAGCTAAGGATGGCTAAGTACGGCTAAGGATGGCTACGTACGGCTAAGGATGCTTAAGTACAGCTAAGGATGTCTAAGTACGGCTAAGGATGTCTAAGTACGGCTGAGGATGTCTAAGTACAGCTAAGGATGTCTAAGTACGGCTAAGGACGGTTAAGTACAGCTAATAATGTCTAAGTACGGCTAAGGATGCTTAAGTACGGCTAAGGATGCTTAAGTACGGCTAAGGATGTTTAAGTACGGCTAAGGATGGTTAAGTACGGCTAAGGATGTCTAATTAAGGCTAAGGATGGCTAAGTACCGCTAAGGATGGCTAAGTACCGCTAAGGATGGCTAAGTAAGGCTAAGGACGTCTAAGTACCACTAAGGATGTCTAAGTATCGCTAAGGATGGCTAAGTACAGCTAAGGATGGCTAAGTACGGCTAAGGATGCCTAAGTACAGCTACGGATGGCTAAGTACCGCTAAGTATGGCTAAGTACGGCTAAGGACATCTAAGTACCGCTAAGGATGTCTATGTACCGCTTAGGATGGCTAAGTACAGCTAAGGATGGCTAAGTACGGCTAAGGATGCCTAAGTACAGCTACGGATGGCTAAGTACGGCTAAGGATGCCTAAGTACAGCTACGGATGGCTAAGTACGGCTAAGGATGCCTAAGTACAGCTACGGATGTCTAAGTACAGCTAAGGATGTCTAAGTACGGCTAAGGATGTCTAAGTACGGCTAAGGATGTCTAATTACAGCTAAGGATGTCTAAGTACGGATAAGAATGTCTAAGTACAGCTAAGGACGGTTAAGTACAGCTAAGAATGTCTAAGTACGGCTAAGGATGCTTAAGGACGGCTAAGGAGGTCTAAGTACGGCTAAGGATGGCTAAGTACGGCTAAGGACGTCTAAGTACCGCTAAGGATGTCTAAGTACCGCTAAGGATGGCTAAGTACAGCTAAGGATGGCTAAGTACCGCTAAGGATGTGTAAGGATGTGTAAGTACGGCTAAGGATGTGTAAGTACAGCTAAGGATGTCTAAGTACGGCTAAGGATGTGTAAGTACGGCTAAGGACGTCTAAGTACCGCTAAGGATGTCTAAGTATCGCTAAGGATGGCTAGGTACAGCTAAGGATGGCTAAGTACGGCTAAGGATGCCCAAGTACAGCTACGGATGGCTAAGTACAGCTAAGGATGGCTAAGTATGGCTAAGGACGTCTAAGTACCGCTAAGGATGTCTAAGTACCGCTAAGGATGACTAAGTACAGCTAAGGATGGCTAAGTACCGCTAAGGATGTGTAAGGATGTGTAAGTACGGCTAAGGATGTGTAAGTACGGCTAAGGATGTGTAAGTACAGCTAAGGATGTCTAAGTACGGCTAAGGATGTCTAAGTACGGCTAAGGATGGCTAAGTACGGCTAAGGATGTCTAAGTACGGCTAAGGATGTCTAAGTACAGCTAAGGATGTCTAAGTACCGCTAAGGATGTGTAAGGATGTGTAAGTACGGCTAAGGATGTGTAAGTACGGCTAAGGATGTGTAAGTACGGCTAAGGATGTCTAAGTACGGCTAAGGATGTCTAAGTACAGCTAAGGATGTCTAAGTACAGCTAAGGATGTCTACGTACCGCTAAGGATGGCTAAGTACAGCTAAGGATGGCTAAGTACGGCTAAGGATGTCTAAGTACAGCTACGGATGGCTAAGTACGGCTAAGGATGCTTAAGTACAGCTATGGATGTCTAAGTACAGCTGAGGATGTCTAAGTACGGCTAAGGATGTCTAAGTACAGGTTAGGATGTCTAAGTACGGCTAAGGATGGCTAAGTACGGCTAAGGATGCTTAAGTACAGCTAAGGATGTCTAAGTACAGCTAAGGATGTCTAAGTACCGCTAAGGATGTGTAAGGATGTGTAAGTACGGCTAAGGATGTGTAAGTACGGCTAAGGATGTCTAAGTACAGCTAAGGATGTCTAAGTACCGCTAAGGATGTGTAAGGATGTGTAAGTACGGTTAAGGATGTCTAAGTACGGCTAAGGATGTCTAAGTACAGCTAAGGATGGCTAAGTACGGCTAAGGATGGCTAAGTAATGCTAAGGATGTGTAAGGATGTGTAAGTACGGCTAAGGATGTGTAAGTACGGCTAAGTAGGGCTAAGTATGGGTATGGATGTGTAAGTAACCGCCCGGACCAGTATATGGCCCGGACCACTATATGGGTGCCTACACCAAGTAGTTACCCCAGTGCTCCTGTTACATCTGGTGTGACATCTATTACTATTATAGTCTCCCTCGCAGCCGTTTTTTTGGATGTCACGCAACGTTTTTGGGGGAACGTTACGTGACATCCAAAAAACGGCTGCGAGGGAGACTATTACTATTCCATGAGCTCACATAAGAGATGGATGCATCTTTCACTATTACTGTTGTCTTGTCACCCACAAAAAAAAAGACATCCTAATTAGTTACATTCAAAGACTATTTCTTGTTTTTAATTAAAGCTTGGTTCATTTCATTTGTGGTCATTTCATATCCATTTGGCTAGGGGTACAAAGCTTTGTTCAGTTTTGTTTCCTCTACGTAAGAAGGCATGCATTAAACTAGTCTCTTCCTAAGCACGTTTTCTTAGTTGTAAGGAGTCTATCACACTGTAAGGAGCTATTGGAGAACTTTTGGAGTCATTACAACTGTAGAAGATTTGGAGTTCTTTTAACCCCAGAGTCAAGATCAGATGTAAGTCACGCTTGTAAATGTTGTAGTTTGTTTTTCCTTCTTTTTTTGTTCGTGGAGCACAATCGTAGTTTGCTTTTTCTTACATAAGAATCGCACGTTTCTTTCTACTTTCGCCGCATGTGCTTTAAATAGTTGTATAGCCTGATTGTAATAAATGCATTGAATCCTGCTTACCGCCTAGTGCTTCACTGTGGTTGACCTGGTGAACTCCAGTGCCTAACACCATGCGTCCACAAACTGTTGCAGCCAACCTTGTGGAAAGTAATTCAGGGGTTGCTTGATGGGGTCAAGATGTCAATTTATGGGACTGTGGTGGTTAGTTATCCACTCTGCGACTTTGGTTTTTCAGGGTCAATCAGTTTTTGTCTTAATTAAGATTGACTGCATTCAATCACCACCTGGATTGTGAATTAATACTCATAGTTGGTATGTTTTAAAGCCGTCGCATTTTAGACATTACCACATGCTGTAATCAGCAAATTCTTTGCCACACATTTCTTATTAAAAAATTTAACCCTGTAGCTCCAATGAGTGAGTGACATATAACTTCTCCTCACAATTTCAATGCAGTACAAAGCAGACAGGTGATGGGAATAGACAAATTTATCAGTTGGATGGTGTTTTCCCAGGAAATGTCTGGCAGCTTGAAGAGAGAATTGCATTGCAATATTTAGCCTTTTGGATTTGAATGCAGATTTCACACAAACTACACAATTGATTGTTCAGTGACATTTATTTCATTTGACTATGGTAAAAAATAATACTGTTGAGTAAGTACTGCACGCATACACAGAATTTATCCTTAACAGTTGTAACCCCAAGCAGCTCACTTGTTTGATATCTTCTAAATTACATTAACTTTGTGGATGACCCACTACCAGATCGCAATATTGGAAGCCTTTATAAAGTCATCTATTTTTCATGTAAGATCTCCAACTTATTGTGCACAAAACAAGATGGAATCTACAGAATCATTCATCATTAATGGCATTAAATAAGAGACAATAAATTCTACTGTCACCCCTATCGTCACCCCTACATATTCTACACACACAGGTTTACACTGTAATGGAAGTAATAATAGAAAGGTTAAGCGTGACGTTTATGTCAAACAGCAAACGTCGGAGTGAAATTGGGGTTTTGCCAAAAATGTAAGAAAACTGCTTGATATTAGCTCATTTCTGTCCTGTTTGCTCCAGATATCAAGCAACTTCTCAAAGGAACAAGACAAGTTAAAATGAGAGAATTTTCACGCTTTTATGATGAGCAGGAGCCTGCCGTTTCCCATTGGCCGTAACCGTCATGCTTAATCTCTCTAATGTTAACAAATTTGATACTTGAAATACTCCCAAACATTACTATGGGACATACACAAATATGTGTAAGGAGAGTTTCTATATTGACCCCATACAAAATAATCCTACAACTATAACACTAATGTACAATAATAATAATAATAATGACAATAACAATAAGTGCTAATATAAAGATGGACCTTTGTTATCCCTGTCTTTAGGGGAATCCCTAAAAACACAGTATAGTCTGTTATGAACCCATTAAACATCTCAGAGAAATAGAAACTACCATAACCTTACTTTGTACACCTTTAAGATTTGAAACAATTACTTCCCTAGTGCAAACAATTTTTTAGTTCAAAATTACAGAAAAGTTTATTTCAGCTACATATAGCCTAAATTCTTTGTAAATAATTGTGCAAACACTATACTAACAGCAGCACAATTTTCTCTTAAATAGCAATTAAAATTCTAAGCTTTTGATAATTATCATGAAGGCGTGAAGTTCTCAGTTCTTTTGTTGCAGGTGTGTGTGTTTACAAGCAGCTGAAACATCATTTTAAAGCATATTCAAAGTGTGATTTTTCTTAAATTCAACACCTTTTCAACATTCCCTTTGTTCCTGAAATGTTAAATATTCTTGGTGTTTAGGCACCTTTTTCAACATTCAATAAACAAATGCACCCTCACAAAAGTAAAGATTAGCTCCGCAACAGATTTGATTCTCATGCAAACATACAAACATGTTTTCAAAATAGATAGGATCATGAATTCATTGTGGCCTTTAGTGCACTTTTAAAACCACAGCTCTACTTTATGAATGCAATTACTTTGTTTACATGGGTTAGCTTGAAAGTAACGTGGAACAGTTGGCCTAGTCTGATTCACCTCTACACATATGTCCCCACTTAGAAGGTCAGATGGCCAGCTAGAAGACAAGACATTTAAATGAAGTGGACTGGCTGATTGATGATTGAATGTTGATTGATTAAAACAGTTGTGCTTACAAAGAAAGAATGATTTTCCAGTTCAATAACAGTCTGGAAATTAGACTCACTATATTGCTAAGTAATCTGTAGTAAACTATTGTACTCTTTAAGCCCCAATATTGACAAGGTTATGATTCTCCTCACTGTTTGTAATACATTCCATGCTACTGTCTTTGGTGATTAACTCCTATATTCTCATGACCTGCAGGTTTGATCAAGCAGTCATGTTGTAAGGAGATGTTAGCTGCTTGTCGCTATTAGGGCTTAGCGAGTTGATCCTGACTGAGGTTATTGTTACAGGTACATTCCATTAATCAGGTAATCTGCATCATCAGTTGCGAATGGTCGTCGTTTTAGTTTGCTCTTCACAATTCTGAGTCGAAGTGCAACAACAAACAAGAGCAGAATGGCCAGCACAAGGAAAATTGCAAGTGGCAGCACAGCCTTGTTCTCGATAATCCTCAGACGACGTGTTTCTATGACGACAACATCTGAAACATTCTTGTGTGGTAACGGCAATTCAATAACTGGAGGTTTTGCATATGATTTTGAAGGTGTTTCTTCATCTAAAACAAGCACAAATATGCCATTGGTTAACATATATATAAGATGTGCTACTTCTAAGAAGGGCAACTAATTTTGCCAATTTTCACCTACAAGGATGCCATACTGTCAAAATTTATTGCTGAAGACTGGGGATTTTCCCTGGAAATTCCGAGTTAGATCAGCAGCTACTAAAAAACTAAAAAACTGAAAAAACTACCACAATAGCTGGATCCCCTTGCTAATTTTAATGCAAATCCCCACCAACCTACGAAATTTAGTCACAGCCCTGTTTCAGAAAGATGCTGGCCCCACACCCATGGAAAAAAAAGAAAACAAAGTTAAAAAAAAAATCTTTCATCAAGGATATGGGTATTAATTTCTGTATACGGTATTACAAGGAGAAATTTCATGATGTTTAAAAGGCATTTATCCTAGGGAAGATTAAGCCTATTACAAATAGCCTAAGCACACCTTGTGACTTGTCTTCATGAGGTTTTGTTTTCTTAACTGTTGTGGTCTTTTGTGTTGTCTTAGGTGGCTGCTCTGTTTTCACTGTCTTCCTTGTCGTTTTCTCTGTGGTATGGTGCTGTGTTTTTGGTCGCTCTTGCTGCTTCTTGGTTGTTGGTTTCTGTGTAGTTTTCTTGTGGTTCACAGGGATTGTATACGGGAAGTTTGGGTTGTTATCAACAAAGTCTCTCCACTGATGAAACGTTGGAGGTTGAGTGACCTTTTCTGGTGGTGGTACAATTTCCTCTAGTTTCGTCTCAAGTTCAGCATCCACATCATCTGCATCTTGATGTGAGGGAGGCTGTACTTGCTTAGATTCCTCTTTGACCTTTTCTATTGGTATCACAGGTTCATTAGTTTCAACCTCCACATGTTTTGCTGGTTTCTCAGGCTTCTTTGGAACAACCTCCTGGTAAACAGGCTGCTCATCTTCCTCAGAAGCTTTCGCTGTTGGTTTCTTTGTGGTCTTTGTGCGATATGTGGCTTTTCCAAATTCTTTTACTGCCTTTGGATATCCCGTATTTTGTCCTTCAGGTTTTGCTTTCCAAGAAGCATGCAGATCTTTATGCTCTTCATATTTATTTGCTTGCTGTCTTGATGGAGGTTTGTATGAGTCATAAGGGTTGGACTCTAAATCTTCCTCTTCTTCACTGTCACCTACAATGGGCAATAATAATAATTACAAAAAATTTTTTACTGATACTTAGCTTGTAAGTTAAATAATCAAGTATTTTGTATGTTGAATATGACAAATATTATATATATATATTTTATTATTGCTTATAGCGCGCAAATTAACATTCGAATATGATCAAATGTGCGTTACATCTAAGATACCTAAAAACTATAAACAAAATGCTATAAGAAAAACTATATACATCCTATAAAAACTAAAATACATCATAAAAACTAATTACACTGTATTAAAAATAAGATAATGAGCAATTAAATTAGGTAAAATTAACAAAAAACCGTGCAAAACAAAAAAATCTAGTTATTCGCTGAAGGCGGAGTGAATATTGTCAAATTATTGGACAATATTCACTAAGCCTGAGGTGAATAACTGTTTTATATAATGTCATATGAGGAACTACTCAACCAATCAGGGGTGTCATTAGAAGCCAGCACCTGGTGAAAATCGCCGCCTAGTTTGTCAGAATTTACCTCTCTTCGCCGCCTACATTGTCTAGATTTCACTGAAATGATTAAAAAAAATTAATCAGGCAGCCGCTTACTTAAGCAAGCTCAGACGGCTATTTCAAAACTTATTGAAACCCCTGCCAATCAGATTGCTGGAAATTCTTTGTTCAACTCTGAAAGTATACTAATTATATCAATATTATTGTCATATGTCAAGTCATGCCATGTGACACAATGTGACATTATATTACATTGTATTATATGGTGCTTGTTAGTGACCAATAACACCAGTGTTCCGGATAACTTTCAGAGTCCAGGGGTCTAACAGTAGACATGGATCTTCCGGAATTTTCTTACTCATCATGTCAGTGTGTTGGGTCAGGCAGCTAGCTTTCTTGGTTTAGACCTGAGAACCCATTCTTATCTGGAACACTGAATACTTTCTTTCACAATGATGTTTTCAAACTGAAAACATCTTAAACAACATTCTGGCTTTTTTTTTAACAAGTTTCAACTGTTCAAATTTAATCTTACAGACTATAGTAGTTGGGGTTTTAAGATAAGTGTTGCAATAAATTTGTAATTTATTAACAAAGTATTAACAAAATTTGATTCCCAGGACTACCAAGGCGCTGCAAGGACCACATCAAATTGCTTTAATTAAATTTAACCTCAACTAAGCTATGATTCCACAGAAGAATGTTGAGACTAGAAATTACTGAAGGATCAGTAAACTCATCAGCAACAGCCAAAAGTATTAACAAAACGAAAAAAAAAAACCAAACAGGGGAATTTCCCTTGACTGTTTATTTGAAGCAGAGAGGCCATATTGAAATGAAGCACTTTCTCGTTGAACTAAACAAAACAAATCTGCGCCCTTAAGACATGGCTCTACAATAACCACATTGAATTATGTTTGATTTGTTCAAAATAATGATTAAAATGTTCACATTATGTGCATTGAAATTAGAAATTGCATCATTTGGGAATTCGCTCAGAAGACCGTGACCAAACTCACTTGCAATTATGTTAATTTACAAACAAAAAAACTGAGAAAAGTGCTTGACCATAAAATCAGAACCCAAGTACTGTAAAATTTAGAATCATTTTGCTATAGAAAACTCTAATAGTTACTAATAATAAGGTTTGGCAAGCTGTGAGTGTTTTATCACATACCTTAACATCACACAATTGGTCAAAAAACAAAACAAAACAGCTGTGCCTTTATTTTCAACCCACTTCTACCCTTATCTGATACATATCAAAAAGGATAGATTAAAAACATGGTGATGTTTAAATCAGACACGAAAAACAGTACTTGAAATTAATGTCACTCGACTGAAAAAGCTTTTATTTCAATTTGTGTTTGTTTTGATTAAAATTTCAGGAATAAATCAAGGTCCTCTAGCAACAAACCAAGAAATTGTTTTTTAATGTTCTATAGATGAAATTATGAAATTATTGTCATCAGACAAGAAACGGTTTAAACACTACATAAGCTTAATGCTTCCCACGTTTGTTCAATGTTTCACTGCCTTTGTTCAGTTTAAAAATAGGAAGAGGATTGATCAAGTTCAAGCAAGCAAACATCTCCAAACCTATTAAGCTTCTTCACCACGGCAACTTCGCCTTGTTTAGAAAATACGACAGTGACAACAGCTTCAAAGTGTAATGTGAACTGGCGATACGCGTAATACAACACCAATTCGAACAGGGGAAAATCTGGTTTGGAACGAGGAAGTACATTTTGTACAAGCTTTCTGCGAGGATTGTAAAGAAAGACAAATAACATGCCTCTCCCCATTAAAGGAAAATATGAAAATGTAGTGGAAACAGTATTTAAATCAATAGCGTTGATCAAATTCACGAGAAGATTTCATCAAGTTTTAACAAAACCATTCCATTTTTAGTTCGAATTTGTTGTCACGAACAGCATTCTCTACACCTCAAGTTGGTGGATTAATAAAGAAGAAAACCTGAGTTACACAAACAAACCAGAATATGGATAACACTTTAATCTGTATTCTTACCGTCGGGCTGCGAAGGTCTGTATTGTGATTTAACTTTCAACGCGGGTGGATTGACCTTTTTCGACGGAATCTCGAACTGATTTCCATCCAAATTTGATAATTTCCTGTCTGGTCTTTCATAACTTATTGTAGCGTAGTGATCATGTTCTCCAAAGCGACATTTGCTCGGGGTGCCGCAGTGAAACATGTAACAAATCTTCTCAATTATATCGAAGTAGCTATATTCACCCGCAGAGCTCGAGTTCTTGTACTGCATTTGAGCTAGATCGCAACTTTCTCGCTCACAGCACAACTTATAACACTCCCTCGCGTCTAGAACAGTGGCATGTTTTAGAAATCTTGCTCCATTATTCTGAGATTCTCTTGCCTTTATAATCTGTCTTTTCTGCACATGAATATTATAAGGACATTGGTATTCATTTAAATCACCGACGGCAAAAACGCAACACAAGAAAGCCAATAAAATGCCCGGTAGAATGACTCGATGGAAGCCTTTCAAACCCATCGTGAGAAAGCACGGACTTGGCTTTCTCAAGCTCGCGACTTTATGATTGTTTTGAGTCTGTAGCTTGACCAAGAGTTGAGTACAAAATGGTTTCTTCCACCAAACTGACGACACAACAACATGGATGCCGTCCCCAGTGGACGGTCCAATAAATTGTTTCGCTCTACGTCATTTTTTTTGGAGAAGAGACGGCGCATGCGTTAAATGAATTTCCACACAAAAAAAATCTTAACAGGAAACAGATCTGGCAAAGTGTCATAGACTTTCAAATGGCGAGTCAGTTAGAAACGTTCCTTTCGGTTGTAGCCCCCAAAATCGACAGTAAAGCGAAAGAACTTCAAGAGATCAGTTTGAAAATCTGGGAAAAACCTGAGTTAGCGTACGAAGAGCATTTTGCTCACGGCATTTTGAGCGATTATTTTGAGAAGGAAGGATTTGAAGTGACGAGAAACTACACTCTGCCAACAGCTTTCCGAGCGGTTTTCGGAGACAAAAATGCTGGCCCAACAGTTGGTGTGCTATGTGAGTACGATGCGTTACCTGGGATAGGCCATGGATGTGGTCATAACTTGATTGCCATTGCTGGAGTGGCTGTAGCATTGGGGGTGAAATCCGCAATTCAGGGGGGGCTCGAGGCTAGGGTTGTTGCCATGGGAACACCCGCCGAGGAAGGAGGTGGTGGGAAGGTCCACATGATCAATAATGGTTGTTTTAAGGATGTAGATTTCTGTGTGATGTTGCACCCGGCACCTTTTAATGTGGCATTTTATGTGAGCCAAGCACTTGAAATGGTTGAAGTTACATACAAACAGGACTTGGAACATAATATAGGATTTCCATTTAATAGTCGCAATCCTCTTGATGCAGCTGTCATGGCCTACAGCTCCATAAGCATGCTCAGACAACACATGAAGCCCACCTGGCGTGTCCATGGAATCATAAGTGATGGTGGGGTGCAGCCAAGTGTTATCCTCAAGAAGTCAACGCTGCAGTTTTGGGTGCGGACTGTCAAGAACAGCGAATGTGCTGTTCTGAGATCCAAGGTAAATGACTGCTTTGAGGTAGCAGCCAAGGCCACTGGCTGCACTGTAGATATTGAATGGGAGCCTCACCCTCATGCTGGGATGCTGTCAAATAACACTTTAGCACTTCTGTATCAAAAGTATGCTGAACAAATAGGCATGGCCTTCCCTTCGAAAAAAGAGCAGGAGAGTATCGTGGATGGGTCTACAGACATGGGGAATGTTTCAATGGTAGTTCCAGGGCTACACCCACTGTATTGCATAAGCTCTGTGCCCTATCACTCCGCCCCTTTTCGAGAAGCGTCAGGTACACAGCATGCTCATGATCAGACCATCTTGGCAGCAAAAGCCTTGTGCTCTGCTGCTGTTGAAGTGCTGAGTAATTCTTGTCTGGTGAGTCAAATGAAAGATGACTTTGTGCAAGCTATTCAAGATGCATAGACCTCAAAGAAAGTCTAATTCAGATTATTGCAGAGAGTTGGACTGAAATTGATCTTAATAATACATATAGTAGCAATGATGAAACTGGCCTTAATTAGCACACGTTGCATCAAGGTTTAATAAGTCAGCTCAGTCAACTTGCTAAATAAATACTGTTTACTAATATTTTACTTCACCATGTAAAAATAACAACACTATAATACAATAAACAGAACAAAACACAAAATTACAATAAGTATGTTAGGGTAATCAC
Organism: Galaxea fascicularis; assembly: GCA_948470475.1. Lineage (NCBI taxonomy): Eukaryota > Metazoa > Cnidaria > Anthozoa > Scleractinia > Euphylliidae > Galaxea > Galaxea fascicularis. Next base: position 27,512,180 of record OX419337.1, read on the forward strand.
AATAGCAGGTAGCTATTTAGTTTGGGTCCAAATAAACAACACATTACAGGTCAAGCATGACTATGAGAAGAGTTACATTTAAGGGCCTGTGTACATGGAGGGAGGGTACCCCAGCTAGGAGAGTTAAAACATAACCTGCCTTTACATGCATTGAGCGGCTGCTAAGCACAATAAGATGGTGGACAAAAGCAACTTTTTGTCACAACATTTTTATCACTCATTCTGGTAGTGACCGCTTTCCAGTGTTTAGGACTATTATTTTGCACTCCAATGATCGAGCATAGTTGCCAGAGACAGTTAACATCAAAAGGAGCCTTGGAAAAGAATGCTACTTTCACTGTCTCCTCACCTTGTAGAGCTGGGACAACCCAGGTCGAACCGTTTACATGGCAAAAGAAAGCCCGTCTAGAAGGGTACCCTGGGTAAGTATACAGTTACTAAAAGAAGAGAAGAGACAGAGAAAGTAATGATGGTACCTAAAACACTTCACTTCAGTTTAACTGTTGTGATTTGTTCTGGGCATCCAGATAGTGGGAGCTGTGCTCCCTGCAAATGTTGTGGACTTTCTCAGTCATTTGCTTCTTGCATTGTTCCTACTTTAACCGTAGGTGCAGTGGCACAAATAATGAATTATCTCCCCCTCACTCATGCTCTTGATCATGTTCCATGCTCAAAGCTCAACTTAACGGCAAGTTTTATCCCTTTCACTCCAAGGAGTGATCAAAAAGGAATTTCTCCTTGCAATATCATTATATAGGTTGTCAAGCACACAGGTGATCAGAATGAAGAAAAAAATCAGCTAGGGGATATTGTTTGCTTTGACACCAAGTTATCAGAACTGTAAGCAATGTATGGGAGACAGTAAGGAGAATTAATATCAAGATCGTGGGAGTGAAGGGGTTAAAGGATGGTCAGTGAAAAGTTATTGACATGTCAGGGACTATAGGTAAGTCGTCATAGTGCGCTTTTCAATCAGTGTCATAAAACCAAAACACAATCGGTACAATGAGCCAATCAGAATACAAAGTAATTACAATTATATCTTTCAGTTAGTACGCACGCTGTGATTGGTCAATTTAGTGGGCCATACTCTACTGTACAGCCCGCTAAAATTTGAAGTTTCCTTTTCCACGCTCCAGATTAACCTCCAACATATAATAAATATCTTACTAAACTCGTTTTCTCGGTCTGTACTGCAAGTTACGGGATCCTAATTTTTTCGCTTTGATTCGTGGCCCACTTGCTTCACACTTGAGCCATAAGTGAACCGGAAAAAAACTCAGTCTGTAATTTACAGTACGGACCTCGAACTCGGCTAGTAAGAGGTACATATCCTGCAACAAATAAGTGTGTATTAGCTGCAATACATGTTATCCACTTGGTAGCAACTTCTCCACTGGATGTTATCTGCTCCTTGAAAAACTGGTGGCTGAGTTGAAATTTTATCCAGTTCATGGATACACAATTGACAGTTGAAAGGTTTAACGTAAAAGACAATGTTAAGACATTACTGCAGTTGTGCTGATTTTATTTCAACTTTACCATGAGAGAGATTTCCCATGAATACTTTGATCTACCAGCTAACTTGTTAAACTTAACAAAATAATGATCATCATCCTTCAACAAAGCAGCCTATCAAAAAATTTCTTACAAAACTGTGTTCCAAATTTAACTATTAAATTACAAAATACATGTTTTTCGGATGCCAAAACATCTGACAAATAATTTTATAATTTACCTTATTTCTTTCACCAAAAAATGACAGCTATAAGCCTACTGGCTAATGTCAAACCACTTGTACTACAACACACATTTCTAGACTTTCTCAAAGTCTGTTTTTGATTTTACCTTTCATGGCAGACTTGTGACTCTGCCACTCGTCTTGTGAATTTGTCACTCACATAAGTCATCTTGGCATTAAGTCTATACATCTCTAATAAACCATTTATAACTTTTTCAATTCACAACTTGGCAGCAAGTCTACACATCTCTAATGAACCATTATAACTTTTTCAATACTGAAGTGTATGGGTTTCCCATTTAAATGAAAAAAGTTTGAAGAGACTACAACCTTTTTTCTATTTTTCAACACCATCAGAATGTAAAACATTTCCCCTAAAAACTGAAACTAACAAACGTGCAGGGTAGTAAATCCCCAGTAACATTTACTGTAGCAGAAATTAAAAAAGGAGGTTCTCAAAACACTTTTAAATCCTTCTTCAATATTTTGAGGACAGTGAAGGCCCCTCCTATTCCAGCTATTAATGCAGTTATTAAGGCTGCTCTCTTTACAACCTGAAAGAAAACAAAAGTGACTTAAGGGTTAATATTATTATTATTCTTGTATGCCCTGAGTTCCATTACATGACAATGTTTGTTTGTCAAATCTGAACCAATGGAAAATTAGGGTTGGGTAAGGGTTATTGTTATTCTTGTTTGCCCTGAGTTCCATTACATGACAATGTTTGTTTGACAATGTTTGTTTAAACCACAACACTGTAAATACATTAATTTGTTAAATCTGTAGAGTGCATAATTTTCTCCTTTGTTTTGGCATTTGGAGGACAGGACTTTTGTATGGTAACAATGGTCTGATCAGACACAGAGCTTTCTGAGAGTGACTTGGCCTAACAAGGACTGGCACTACAGATGCAAATACTTTAGCATTCATATTGCTTGTATACATATTTCAAAGACAATCAAAGGTGATCATCACAGCTGCTGTACAAACCTTTTCCTGCCAGTGTGACCTTTCAATGACTGTATGGTATGGTATCTGAGAAAATGACACCTGAGGGAACAAAATAAACAACCAATGAATACTTCCAATCTGAGATGATCTGTTGTGATACTAATAAGTCTTAATTTGTTTTCCCTTAAGAATGCTATAATTATAAGTTTTGGAATGAGGCAGTCTCCATCATTACTGTAGAGCTATCACAAACCCTCCTCCACCGCCCCCCTCCCCTCCACCACCATCTCACCCAGCACCCCGCACCCAATTCATGGATGACTATAAATAGGCTAGAATACAATTCCTACAGTTGCAGTCTATGGAAACCAGGTATAATGAAATTCCAGCTAGGTTACAAAAACTTCATTGTATTGGATTTTGGTTAGTAATAGCATGTTTTGTCGTTAAAGATGCTTAATACCGGTACTTACCATGGAGTACAGAGGGATGAATGTCTCAGGCATCAGCCAGTGAAGAAAGTTGAACAACTTCTTCTTCATGAGAAAAACTGGTGAAGTGACCAAGGATCTCATCTGTCATGAGAGGAACACATTTTGTACCATACAAAGAAGGTTATAGATTTCCCTTTATTTCAATCCTGAGTCTGTGAAAGTGATTCTCAACTTACATTGTAACAACTATCCTACTTTTCAACAACAACAACAACAACTAAAAATAAGAAAATAAGAAAAGCTACATGAATGCTAAAATAAAATGCACAGTTTATGGTGATGTTAAACATGACCATGATGACAATGATGATGATGGTGATAAAGGTAATATTTTAAGGTCAAATATGCTAATAGTAACTTAATTATCTACCAACAGGTAAACATAATTTAGAGAAAACCAGTTTACCACAATCATGCGGATACCTGACGATAATTATATTTAAAAGTTCTATGGTACAGCATTTTGAACTGGGACCACAACCTTTACCTCAATGTAGTTATACATGGCTAAATCACAGATAGCTTCAGCATCCTTGTTCCTTATTTTTGAATACTCCGCCAGAACTGTTTCTGGATGAAATTAAAAGTGAAAGTAGAATGATCAAAAGGATGTTTGAATTGCTGTTTCTTGTGACAATCTTATGCCCCACAAAAATAAGAACTAAAAGGTGATTCCAAAGAAAAAGAAGTCACAATGAATTCTTATTGTTTTGCTCAGATGTCCATGGATGGTGTCCACATTAAAATTAATTAATATTATTAATGTTAATCTTAGGTGCCACTTTTTAAAAATTTTAACAGTATTTTATCTATTCTACATCTTAAATGAATAAAGGGGGTAGTTTCTAAGGAAACTGTAGTGCTGCATTGGTGGGGAAGTAGTACACAAAAATTTGGTTTTATCAACGGAGTTGGTATTGTTAATTGACTACCATATAGGGATTCTAAAAGCTGACTTTTCGAGCGTTAACCCCTCGTCAGAGCGAATCCAATCTTAAATGCATTGTCTCAGGAAACAGCCATTTACAGAGATCTAGAGTTGTTACGAGGGGCCACGAGCTGTGAGTTTCCTTGGAATGGGAGCCTTGGTCACTTTCATATAGAGAAACAGGGAAGTGACTAATTCAAGCAGGGACTCCAGTAGTGCTGTCTTGGAGATACTCTCCATGAGAGACATGGACATTTTAATTTTGATATTGAAAGGGAAAGAAGTACTGTACCAGTAAACTACAACAAACTCACTCACCAAAGTCATTCTTGTGTTTTTCGAGTAGTCCATCAAAAACTAGGCAGTCCTCAAATGCCTGAGTGAGTGAATAATAATAATAATAATAAGAAAAACAAGAATAATTTACCAGCAACTCAACTCAAAGTTTAAATTAGAATTCTAAGCTAATTATAAAAATATTTTTAAAAAAGATACAGAACCCTCTTAACACTGAGTAACTTAATAAGTACTTACACAATTTGTTCCTTGGCCATAAAAGGGGACCATGGCATGAGCTGCATCACCAATGAGAATTACCTTGTCCTTAACATGATATGGCTTACACTGATGACAGAGAAAGCCAAAACCAAAAGTAGATCAGTAATAATCATTACAATTAAAATCGTAAATGGTTTGAACCCAGGAGTCATATCATTTTAAAAAATGACAGACTGAGGCTCTATGCATGTTCTGATTGGTAAAAAAACCTAATGGTTTATTGTACCAATAAAACTCATAAAGAAACTGCAAGAGGACAAAAAAAAAATAATTAAGTGAAGTGCGATTGGTTGGGTGAGTGTAGTCTAGTCCTGAGAAAGAACTTGTGAGGTGACAATCTGACTGACATTTAGACCACCTGAGTAGACTTCTGGAGGCATCAGCTAAGGGGTTTCATTAGAAGTCAGCAAGTGGCGAAAACTGCTGTGTACTTTGTCTAGATTTTCCCTCTAATGATTACAAAAATTCATCAGGTGCCATCTACTTTGGTTAACAGGATAAGGTACAATCATAATAATATTATGTAAAGTTATAATAATATTGATATATACAACAATATATGCATACCTGTACATAAATTTAATGAAAATTGTAAAATTATTAAAAACAAGCAGGGCATATGATGTTCATGCAAGAGTATGATACTAACACTGCAAAAAATAAGAAATATATTTGATTCAATGTGAATCTCATCTTTGATATTTTCTACCAATATTAATGCTGTTTTAGGGTCTGACCCACTTTACCTTGACAGATATCATTGGGCCAGTAGGGTTTCTAAAAAACTCATCCACCAGTTGTTCTCTGCAAATAAATACAAACTATAAGTTAAAACACATCATTGATAAAAGAAACCCTCTTGCCAAGTTGTTAACTAAAGGTACATGAAGCCTAATGAAGTCTAGTATCAGTGCCTCATGATCACCTTATTATAAGTAATTTACAACATAGAACTGGTGCACGTGACTACCGGACAAATCATGAATACTTCATTGCAATTTTTCATAGATCATAGCATCAACATTTCGTAGGCCACAGGTGTAGCAACCAAAAAAAAACAATATTTCAGTTTGAAAACATTCCACCTTATGAAAATGGCATAAGCTGCCAGGTGCCAAACCATAAAATTTCTAGTTAATGTTCCAGATAACTTCATAGAGATGGATTTTTCCATACCCAAGCATACTCATTACTGGGCCGGGAGGATGGCTTATGTGGGTTTTTTACCTGAGAATCCCTTTGTATCTGAAATCATTTTTCAGTCATTGTTGCAAGGAGCAGAATTAATCAAGCTGCATGCTAGGGAAGTTCTACCACTAGTTCTTCAATATTTCACAGCCTCCTTTTCTCAGCTTCCCAGAAAGCAATGAATAACTTACTCTCCCATTAGCCCAAGGAAGTCAGGAAATTCAGCTTGAAATAGGTCCAATACATCTTTCTGAAAGAATAGCAAAGTGATGAAAATGAATATCACTGTCTGGTCTATCCTTGAGATTAGTTGAGGGTGTGGATTTTGTTCAGTTATTTTGAGTCTGAGCTCCAGCTACACTGGTAGAAAAAAAGGCATAATTTACTATTAATAATAACAGCTGTAATAACTGGCTGCTTTTAGAATAAGCCTGTCTACTTCAAAGATTAGTGAAGCCCTGATCGATGTCATTATTTTTAATATTTAGAATAAATATTGGCACTGGCAAAGTAACCTTAAGTGACTGTGTACTGTCCTTGATCAGCCTGCCACTTGAAGAATTTTGTGATCTTGATTTTTGTAGGGTCCATTAACTTTACCCCCTTCCCCTCTGTCCCCAACAAGAAATAACTTTGTTATTGCTGTCAAGCCCACTGCAATACATCAATCAAAATCTGATTTAAAGTCTTGAATGGGTACCATTTATCTCTCTTGAATCTCCTCCTTATCAACATGCCTTGATACACAGGGAACACTTGAAATATCAGCAATCATCTCAAACCTCAAAGCCCTTGCTTGTTAAGGAATTTAGTTGTACTTGATAATCACAGTTTTCAAGCTCGGAGGATTGAGTATAAAGTTCAGTTGAAGGAATGTCAACTTACATTTTGATCAGTTCTCTATGGGATAGAGGTCTTCATGATAGGTGCTGGTATTCTCTCAACAAGAGCTCATTAGGGGAAGGAAAGATGACAGAATTTAAAAATATTCACCGTTGGAAACTATTATTTTTTTCCCTGAAAGCTAGAAAGTGAAAAGTAGATCAATGCACTATAATGCACACATAAAAAGTTACCTTGTTTGTCATCTTGTCAAACTGGTCAAATGGCAGGAACAATGTACAGGTGAAAGACTTATCCTTTGGATGAAAACAATGAACAAGGAAGACAATATATGGTATATAGTAAGCTATAACTGAGATTTTGCTGGCAGCATGAATAATGACAAATACACAATATACCATAAAACTAAGAATAAAGTTACTGTTGAGTGCTCTTATTTCATTTTCTGAGCTGTCCATTTCTCCCCCACAGATGACAAGAAAGAAATGAAATTATTGTAATTTGAAAAAGTTAGATCAAGTTTTTGAAGTTTGTGTCTAACAAAAATTACCATAAAAATACTAGTTTCTTAGTTTCTTTTCATTTCAAGAATTGATTTGAAATCCACCTCTCCGTGTTACACATGGTGTTCAAATAAAAGCCAAAGAACTTTGAACAAACTTATAACAGGAATTGCTGTGATAGTACCCCTAGAAGGGTATGACTGCAAGAGTGTCAATTAACTATATCGCAATAAGTGGTCCAACTTCAATTTACTTTTTGCATATCCCTGCACACTTAGAAATAAGAGAAAAAACAAAATTTCCTCTCTCTATGTCCAGTTCCCACAGCAACCCCTGGCTGGGATTCTACATATCATGCGCCGGGTTTACCTGGTTTGGTAAGGCAATCATCATGAACGTTTGTCTTGGCCATATGTGTAAATAATCAACTGCCATAGCAAACTGCAAATGAAACACTGCAGGCATTTATTTAAAAAGACAAGTGATAAATTTTGCCTGTGTTTCACAATTTAACTGATGGGTTATTAAATTAAGAAATCAAATATGGTTTAGCATTGTCTGTACTCTTATTGACAACGAAATTCGTCATCACAGTGGTCAAAATGTTGTGGACTCACTTGGCTGTGCCTTGTGAGTCCACAACAAATTTTGACCACTGTGATAATGTTGTCAATAAGAGTACAGACGATGTTAAACCATATTTGCTTTGTTCTTACCACAATATCAACATGAAAGAAAATGTTTATTTCAGAGTGTGACAAATTGATGTGAGCAGCATTTGTCTAGACTCTTATTGATAACAGCAAATTAGCCAATCAGATTGCAAAATTACTAAGCAATTGTGGTTAAATATTAACTACAACATGCCTGCAAAATTATGAATGGGAGGGTGGGTCAAGAGTGGAAAGGAAAATAACTAGCTATATCCATGTATGGCAAACTTTGCTGACCACTGGCAAGTTTAATTTGGAGAGGTACTTGTTACCAGGTCGGGGAGGTATCCCATTCAGCAGTTTTGTGAAGAGATGGAACTTAACTGTATATGACGTACATGCAAGGATGCCATAGGAAGAGCTGCTAGCTTGAGGCTCGGCATCACATTTTTGTCCTACCTGCCCATCCTCTGTTGGGGGGAGACAAAGTTCTTTATACCCATGAGGGATGTACTCCTGACTAAAATCAAACCTGCAAAGAAAATCAAAGTCTTACATTATTTAAAAGCTCATTGTTTGTACAAAATTGCACAAATTTTGTTTTTCAGAGGTTTGTGACTGGTTGCTGATAGAATGTTGCATTACTAAATTTTGTACTTAAGTTTACTAGGTACTTTGCTGTTAGCTGGACAGTTTAAAACATTATTAACTCCAATGGGAGATACAACAACAACAGGTATGGGGTAGAGGAAAGGGACAGAAGACAGGCCCTTCCATTTATTGAAAACAAACTGCCCAAGCAGAACCAGCACACTACAGAATAAACAGTAATAACTATGACGAGGGGGGGAGGGGAGGGAAAGCCAGCTAAATCGAGCACATGTAAGAGTTCTAGCAGCGTTCTGACAGTTCTAAAGCGCAGACTCCAATAAACTAGTATCCAGGCTTCTCTCCTCCCCAGAGTTAAATGTAAATAAAATGGATATTATTACTACATAATATTGTAAATTGAGAAACTAGTGTCCCAGATTAGAAGTAAGGCAGCTTGTGGTTAGCTAGAAGGCTCAATTCATTAAAAGAGTTATTGATCGATGCTGACTGGACACGTCACTTACTACTGACTTGTTCTCCCAAACTTGTACTGTAATAAGTTTCTAATGGTCTACAAAAATACAGATCCAGATATCTGTGTTATATTTTGGAAAACAAGTGAGTGCATTTCCTACCTTGGTCTTTTCATCAGTTCTCTTCTTATTGTGGAATATGCTCCATCGCTTCCAATAACAAGGTCAGCATCCACCTCAACTTTCTGATCCTCACTACCTTGGCTGTTGAAAAGAAATAACAGAAAAGAAGATCTCACAGCAATTATAACAAATAATTACTTTTATTTATAGTTATAGTGTAGGAACCAATAAAGTTAACTAAGGTTGCCACAACTCCACGAGACAATGAGCTTTCAATAAATTTGATTGTCCAGGAGAGCTGGTCATTGAATAACTCAGCACATTAAGAGAAGCGTAATATTGTCATGCATAATCTGGCTTTGAAATAAGAAATTACTTGAAATCACAGCACTCATTTTCACTCTTAAATTCATTGTCATATCACTCCTAATGAAGGAGGAAGCTGTGAGGTGTAAGGCTGTAACATCAAAACAGTCAGACTCTCATAAAGTTTTGAGCTACATGTTTTCAATGAACCTAATGTGACAAACTTTTTTATCTTACATAAACAAAGGAAAGTGACAACCATCAAAATCACCTGAAACACCAACTCATTCGAGTGTCAATGTATTTAACACAATGTGCTCATGGGACACTATACAGTTTGAATTGAAATTTGGAAATGTTGGTTTTTGATGAGAAGGGGTGGGAAAACCAGAGTACCTAGAGAAAAACTTTTCGGAGCAAGAATGACAACCAACAACAAACTCAACCCAAATGCGAAGTCGAGACCAGGAAGAGAATCAGGGCCACATAGGTGGGAGACAATTGTTTCTCACCAGTGCACCATTCTTGCTTCAGCTCAGGAGGTAAAAGAAACTTACCACCTAAATGTGAGATGACCTTTCTCTAAGTCAGCAGCTACAAGTTTGTGTTCAAAATGCAAACCCACGCTGGGATAGGTTTCTGCCACTAATAGCAAAAAAATAAATAATTAATAACTTAAGTCAGCATCACTGTATGCAGATCAGTGTCTTGGAAGTTGAAAGGGACATATGAAATTCACCTTGCAATAAATCACATGTACTACAGGGAAGAAGTCTTAACTTCTTAAAAAATAAGTTTTGCCAGTTAAAAGGATTATTTAATGACAGGCAAATCAACATGACATGCTGCTGACTTGATCACATCCTCTGATCAAAAATAGGATAACAACTTTATTTACTCATAATTTCAACAGCAATAAAATTATATGATACATGCATCGTACCAGAAAGGAGATCTTTGTTTAGTTTCTGTCTTTCAACTGATAACAGGTGCTGATATGAAAACATTAAAAGAAAATAGTCGAAACCATAAAATGGCTATAAGTAAATAGGTTAGCAAGTAATATATTTATCCACACATCACTCACGAGCAAAGGCTCTTTTAAATGCAAATGCAAATACGTATTCAAAGTGAGGCAAAATGAAGGCTTTATATAGTTTGATCATAATTTCTGAAGGGATAAATTTGCAAATGCAACAAAGAATTGAAACTTTTGCATTCACTTTCCAGCAGACTTCTTTAATATGTGCTAGAAAAGAGAGAGTTGTTGATGATTACTCCAAGAAGCTTGATTTGTGGAATGTAGTCCAGCTCATTGCTGTTGATAACAAAGAACTAATTTAACAGCACTATAGGTTGCAGTGAATGTTAAATTCTCTTAATTTTTAATTATTGTTGTAGGTAAAATTAAATTCTGGTAAAAATTTTTCAACCTAGGATGAATCTCAATTCCCTTTGTCTTCTAATCCTATTATTAACCTAATTAGGATTAGGAAGCAATGGAAATTGAGATTAAAAAAACTGAAAACTTTTTCACCTGAATTTACTTTTTACTCTGCAACATTTACATACCAACACAAAATTAGCCATCTTCATGATTCATCACCTGTGAAAAAGATATCATGTATACTGGGTTGTCAAGTTAGAAAAATTATGCATATATGACTTACTTGTCCTTTTTTTCCATATGGGATGGGTGTGGTCTTTCCACTGTGAGAGTGAATCATACGTGCATGCATTGGTATACCAAGGGCAAGAACCTATTGAAAGAAATCAAGCAGCTGTGTTTAATTTTACATTGAAATGGTTATCTTTCTCAAACTATTTGCAGAGTACTAATAACAACTTAGGAATTTATTTAATCAGCATTGCAATGTTTTGGAAAGTTTCTATATCACTGTAACTCAGACTGAACATATGTTAGCTTACATGCATGGTCTACACTTTCCAGGAACTTACAATTCACCAGGATGACACCAGAGGTTTTATTAATTGTACAAATAGGAGAGTATAGGATTTGAAATACGAGGACACTCCATCCCCCCATCTTAGTCACTTTTGGGAAAATGTTATTTTCGCGATCCCAGCTTAGTCACTTTCTGTTTATTCCTCTACCTTAAGTAGGTCATCCTAAAATGAATTGAAATGTTTGTTAAATTGAATGTAGAACACTTTACTTTTCATATCCCAGAAATCCTGAAAATGCGCGACCCCATTCTAGTAACTCTACAAAAAATGTAACCCCCTTATAGTCACTCCAGTCGTGAAAATGCAACTCCATCCAGCGGCACATCCCTGTTAGCCTTGTAGCGAAAGCAGTTAAGTCACGTGCGCGCGATATACGACACTTGAAATGGCGCACGCTTCTGAAACAAATTTTGCACGCGCAACATTGCGTAAGTTTTCACCAATTTCTTATTTAAGCTGGTTTACGTTCAGTTGCAATACTTTTGGCCTTAAGAGTACTAGTTTAGTAGTTGCAAGTTTCTTTGAACGTGTATTCAGTCATTTAAGGCTTTTTCATACGTATTTGTTTCGTCCGTGCGCTACTTGTGTTTCTAGATCTTTCTAGTAAGTTCCGTGGTGTCACGAAAGCACACGCGTAGCGCCACGACACCCAACTAAGTCATAAAGGATTAGTTTTTTCCGTTAGCAAGATCAGTTGACGCAAGATTTGTTAGTTCACCTCAAGTGTCTCCAAGTTTATATTGTTCTGGTGACCAAGGCAGCACCAAGGTAATTATTTTTACGCTAATTTAGTTTGCTTACATAAGCGGTTTAAATATTTAGTCACTTAAGTTCAATTTTATCGCTTATGAATTGTAAATTTAAGACTTAAGGTTTTAGATGGTCAAGTTGTATACGACATCGTTTTACCGTTATTTGTAAATCGATCTTAAGTTTTCTCTTTTTACCTTTGTAACTTTTAAGCATGTGAAATGTACTTATATCCTGTTATTTTCGCAAGCTAACTTGTAATTTACTTGTATCTTTTATTTTAGTTCTCACGGTGTTTATAGAGTTTGAAGAATTTAATAAACAGCAGTTTTGTGAACTGACGTTCCCCTAAGTCACTGGAGCAATAAGCCTCTTATAAGGAAGTACCTCCCCCGGACTCAGAGCACACAGGTCTTGGGTACTTGGGTACCGGTTTCTAATATAAACTCTCAATAACATTTTATTTAGATAACTTGGCACCTGGCATTTGAGGTCTCCCTGTTCTGCTCAAAATTACCCCATTTGCCATTTGACTAGAAAAAGCTCTTTCAAGAGTGGGTAGCTAGCACTGAAAGCAATGAATGAAAGGAAGGTGGTTTGAAACATTGGAAGTTCCCAGGCAAGGGAAGAGTGACTTACAGGTCCTTCAGCACCTACAGCTTTTAATGATTCTATTCCTCTGACAGAGAAGGCAAGGTTAACACTTCTTCCTCTTATTGTTGGCTCTGTCCGAGGGTCTGCAAAGCAAAAATCGAAGTGGCTATGAGCTACAATTCAAAAATTGAATATCCATTTCTCCCTTTGTTATAGCAATCATTGCTGGAAGCTACAAAAGAGAAGGTTATCCCAGACAAGAGTTACTGCTCTTTTGTAGTACCTTAATTGATGAGTTTTTTCATGTGGTAATTGTAATTTGGTTGTACAGTTTCTGGTTGAATGTTATGCACTGATCAGTTGATGCACAAAGTTCATGTTTAACAGAAATCAAAGGAGTAAGCAAAGAGGCAAAGGAGCAAACTCAGCCATTTTTCGAGTTAATAAGGAGATATTCAAAGGGAAACAGACAGAAAGAAAGTGAGGAAGTTCTTATGGTTTGCACTCCCCCACCCCTCCAGAAATCCAACTTAGCTCCACACTTTTCTTCAACCTTTTTTCTTCTTCCCCACCCCCACTCCCCAATCTAAATAAGTTAAATTGGATAACTATAAATGCCAAGTTTAGTTTTGAAAATACCTTTGCGAGCTTCATAAACATCCACTTTAAAACCACGCTTGGCCATATAAACAGCAATCAAAGCTCCAGCCTTAAATGGAAATGAGATTTCTTAGGACGCTTAGTCAGAACTGGCCAGCCAGACCAGTCCATTTGTAAAGAAAATTCTACTATCAATCAGAACTGTCCAAACAGATCAGTTTATTTCTACATAGAATGCATAGCAGTGATGGGGTTTTAGCGACAACTCTCATAAGAAGACTACTTCATTTTCAAAATGACCATTCTAGCTGGCCAGTTCTGATGTTTGGTAAGTGCCCTAAGCAAATGGATATGTAAGGTTTTCTGTTTCACAGTCACCCCATCCCTCTCCGCACCCAATGAGAAAATTTCCAGTCCTGGTTCATGGTTTCCTTTAAGATGATTAGGGTTTCACTTTTCCCTTTTCTCTCCCCCCCCTCCCCCTTCCCCTCCCATAAGACTTTTTAAAGACATTACCCCCGGTACATAGAGAGTATGGATATTTTCTGGATAGTATGAAAGAAACTTGAAACTTTGTGGGGGGGGTATGAAGGGGATGGAAAGGGGAAGGGAGGGGAGGGGATAGTGGGGAGACCATTCCAAGCCCAGTTAATCTAGGGACTGGTTATGAAACCCTGGAAAAGAACAGTGCAGTTGCAATAGACGTTGAACAGACTGTAACCCTGCATAATCTTTTGTCTTTGGTTCACAAGTTAGTTGCAAATAAATTCGTCAAAACTTTTGATTGGTTATCCTGCCAAAAAAAAGGGTGTAATTGTCAGGTCCATTCCAAGCCCAGTTAATCTAGGGACTGGTTATGAAACCCTGGAAAAGAACAGTGCAGTTGCAATAGATGTTGAACAGACTGTAACCCTGCATAATCTTTTGTCTTTGGTTCACAAGTTAGTTGCAAATAAATTCGTCAAAACTTTTGATTGGTTATCCTGCCGAAAAAAGGGTGTAATTGTCAGGTTTTGTGCAGGGTCAAGGCCAAAAAAGTGAACAAAAACATGAAACAAAGAAACTTGTCAAGTTTCATAATCATCTCAATATATTAACTATGTTCCAGGCAAGCCTTTGTATAAACAGGAGTTAAGTTGATGACAACATCAAAACTTTTCGTCCTCCATTCTTCAACAAAGAAAAGTCAGAATGAATTGTGATCTTCTTAACTTTATTGCTAAAAATTGTCTTATTTTCCATTAATCCTCCCACTTTTTTCAACCCCAGGTTCAAAATGTTTTTTAAGAATTCTGTTTCCACCACTGTTATCTTGACTGTTATCATCAACCTTGAAATACTGAAATTTTTTCAAATACTAACACAGAAGTAATAGCCATTTAATTTCCACTATTTTTTCCAAAATTTCATCATATCTCTTATCCCGACAGACTTTCATGAGCTCTCATATCATCCAAATAGTGCAGAACAATTAGGTTAACACGTTTTCTTCTTAAATTACGTAAGACACTTTTTGTTGTGGAAAAGTTTTGTAACAGCTTATGAATTATTCAATTTTTCACAAAGAAACTTTATTTTCATCTCTGCTTGATGTACTAGTATGTAGGCCAACGAATTGACTAAAAATAATCTTGTTTTGTTGGTGGACTCGATGAATTAATGTTAAATACGTGCTGATCATCACAGTCTACAGTCACACTGGCTAAAGCTGTTGAAAGTCTGCAGTAAGTCTAGCTAAGTTCTTACATGCATTTTTACTCCACTATTATGTAATTTCAGCTACACTGATCCATCGCGCTACGTCAGAAAATATATCATCAACAAACTTTGAACATTGAAAACGTCTGTTAAACCAGAAGCCTAAATCACCGCGTCGTAGAAGGTAGACTAAAACTTAAAGTTATTAATTATGGATGGCGTGCGCATGTTGCAAGCACAGGTCTACGATAAATTGTCCAACGATGAAAACGTTTAACAGCAATCATCAAAATAAGTTTCATAGTTAGTAGGCATTTTTCAAACGATCTTACCAAACCGCCTCCTACTACAGCCACTTTCTTTGCAGGCAGTTCATCTTGCATAGCTCCTGCTGCCATATCGCCCGCCATCTTGAAACGCTTGGAGAACGATGGAAAACTGGGAACCAGGTCACAAATATTGCGGGAAAGAGGGATTGTTGTATGGGGAAACTTGACCGTGGATTGGTAACACTAGTATATCACCTGCTCTCATGAGTGGCAAACTCCGCCAAAAAAACCCAAATCGATCAAAAGGCCTCCAGAAAATAGACGAGGTAAGTACAATTTCTTCATTTTATTGAAAGATGGACAAAATAATAATAAATTATTTATCCTTTATTACAAGTTTGAATTTGACTATATTCCCAACCTGGCCCATACAGTGTCTTGTAGAGTGCTCAAATTATCAATGGTTGACATTGACACACAACACCACTTACTTCAGAAGGTCACGTCCCAGTCACAGCCCTCAAAATTAATTATTAATTACCTCAACGTTTGGGCTGCCTGTGGTGTAACCATTCTAAATAAATGAAAGCTGCTGGTAAGTAATTTCAGTGTTGCACTTTGTTATGTTGTATAGATGGGCCTACTTTTTAAGTCTGTACATAGGTCATGCCAGGTCATGCTAGGTCAGTAATCTCCACATAATTTGTCCTAAAGTGAACAAAAAATCAATGTGGGAAGTTAAAAAAAAATTCAAGATTTCTGTCCACAACACATTGAATCCTGCCATCTTGCAGCTGCAAGGGACGTGAAACTATCGTCGTTAAATGCAAACTTGTTCTTGTTCTCATTCAGGGTTTTCTTCCGGGCATGTTCACTCCAAAACAAAGTTGGTGACCCGCCCCCCCCCCATTTTTTTTACATTTCTCACACATCTCATCATCTTACAGTGGTAAAAGTCTAAGAAAAAAATCAACGTCCATAAGATCTTAATACACATAAGCCACATGAGCATTACAGCACTTACAGTAACAGACTAATTGTTGATCAGGGCCAAGTTGCTCGAAGCATGGTTAGCGCTAACCAACGTTAAATACCATGACAACCTATAGGTTTTAATGCAACTTAACCAGTGGTTATCGCTAACCATGCTTCGAGCAACTCAGCCCAGGACTTTATCAAAATAACTACTGATTTCTTCAAAAATTTGGAATACACAACAATACAACTCTTTAAGCCCTGACATCAATATGCATATTCCGTTAACTGTTTTTCTCATATTATTTAAGTACACTACTAGTTCAGAGAATTTGGTTAAACATCAGGACATTTCAAGTTTGATGAGCACTTCCTTTATTCTCATAACCTTTGTATTAGCTGAGATGGTGATACTGTAAAGAGAAAGTAGACTCTGATCATTGTTAGCATTTAAAGGGTAAGTAGAGCTACCTACTAACTCAACTGAAATACTCAAGTGTAGACTTTGCTCTCTCCATTTCATGAAGGAATGAGTAAAATTGTGGAAGAGTCAATTCCATGAACATGTCTTCCTGGACACCACCGCGATCTATAACCATCTTAAGCTGTAAAAATGTCTGTCCTACAACCTTTAAGTCACTGCTTGCTGCTGTTACGCCAAATTTCCACTCCATGTCCACAAGTTGATTCACCATAAAGGTCTGACCAACAACAGAACGTGAAAGAGCAACAAGGTTTGACTTCCATCTATCAGAGATATGAGGAGAGTTCTCAGCTGAGAGACCTATGGCATTATAGAAATACATGTTTAGTTGTATCCTCTACCACAAATCATCAGTTATCACAAGCACAATAACAATTCCCTGTTTCTACAATATAATCAATAAAGACCCTACCCACTGTGGTATGTAAGCATGGTCAACCTTAGCCCCACCCCCACTGCTGATACTGTTTGAGGGAGAGAGAAGCACCTTTACAGAACAAACCTTTGAAGCTCCGGGCGTTTGGTGGCTTGTTTAAAAGAAAATCGCCTACCCCTCCCACCTCACTGGTGGGGGGAAGGGGTGGGAGAATCTGTATGGTTTGACTTACCAAGATGTTCAAAATCTTCTTTCACTTGAGCAGGAGTTAAGTTGCTTTTTAGAGCACTCTTGAAGAAGCTAAGCAAACTTTTCACAACATTTTTGAGTGCGTTGGCGCTTAATCCGTGCTCCGAAGCAAAATCGGAAACCTGAGACATGAATCTCGTGCCTTCTTTTGGTGACACAAGGAACGAAAATACAATGTCAACGAGCTGACAAAACGCCTTTTCGTCGAACTTGTTGAGTGACTTGATATCTGTATACATCTGTTCCTCTGGTGGGACTTTTGCGAAATGAAAAGAGCTCATTTTTGGACTGCTACGATCGCAGTGGACCTTCGTGAGTTGAAGTCGGCTAAAGGCTGCATTAGGACAGCGGCAGAACAACGCAAATCTTTTCTGGCCTGGCTACCTTGGTTTAAGGCCTGGATACTAAGCAGTGACTCACATGTGAAAGAAAAGAAAAATATGGTACTTCTAGATAACGATGGGGTAAGGATTGTATCACTTTTTGCTCTGTTATAAAGTCAATTGTAGTGTTGGATCAAGTGAATGACTCGGATGTTATTGTTAGAAAAAAGGACGACATATTTGATTTGAAAACATGATGTGTTTTCAAGCGTACAACCGTCAACTTCATTTGTATAAAATTTCCAATATTTGAAGTATCGAAATATGTCTTCTTTTAAAATCAAATTTGTCATCTGTTTTCTTACAGTTTAGCCAGTCTGTTCCTATCCATATGCTTTCGTAAGCTTTTTTCCATCTTCATTTTATCTGCCGTTATAAATGTACACCATCTCAGGAGTTATGAAGTAATCAGGAGAATTACACGCGTTCTGTTTGTGTTTTGTTCCAGTTCCTTACCCAACTAACACATTTACTTCAAAAGACGAGGACGTCAGGATCAGTTAATATCACAATGAAAAGATGTAAGTCTGAGACAAACTTAGGTTTTTATACTTAACACTTTTGTATTTCCCTAAGTCAAACATTACTACTGATGATGAATGCCTTTCATAATGCAACAGCTGCTTAAGAAATGGCACATCAAAAAATTAATAATAGATTAAGTAGCATCAGTGATATACAAGTATTGCAACTCTGCATTAAGTAGGGACTTAATTGTATAACTTCAATGTCTCTTTTTCTGTTTGTTTATTTATTTATTTATTTATTTGTTTATTTTCCAATACAACCTACCCCTCATGAGGATTATTGGTTGGTCCACTTACAAAGGTCAACCACCTTTAGGCCAGACTATGCCACTTGAGACAATGTCCCCTACTCTTTGCAAATGGTGTGTGGGTTGTTTAATGCCCCACAGAATGTTCCAGACAACTGTTGGTCTTACATCAGTAAAGTGTCTTCTGTTAAGAGAGAGTGGATTGTTCATTTTACTAACATTTTACTAGTTTATGGACAGCTGTAAGTTGAAGGAAAGTAGCCTTTTTCTGAAGAACCTTTATTGTCAAAAGTCAACTTTCATTACATAGTTGGTACAGAATGTTTCTTTTTGTTCTTTTAAGCTGTCAAATACCACATCATGTTTGCTTTTATCAGATCATGGCCAGACTAAGCCAAAGCCAAAACCACGAGGTGCAAAACAAGTACAGAAATTAACATCAGTCGAGCAAGAAGGAGAGAGTAAATGTCTATTTAGAGCAACTAATGGAAAAAAGAAACTAAGTACAGTGGTAAGTTTGCTCTTGGTCAACTACTTGTAGCTAATGATCCATGGTATTGTGCAAGAAGACTGTAAACAATCACTTTTGTATTACTCCAGAACCAATGATTTTTACTTATTTTTTTTGGACTGGTATCAGATGGATAATGATAGCAGACATTAATGCAGTGGTTTTGTTTGAGGCCGGGTGCTGGATGTAATGTCCAGACATAATATCCAGTTGTTTTGATGTGCAGTGTGCGGTAGTAGCTTCCAGCAGTTAAAACAAAGTAATAACTTGTCTACTTGTTTAACCTGTGAATCTGGCACATGTACTTCAAAATGTTACCACAAACTCCAGAAAAAAAGAGATTGTAACTGAAACAGGATGCTTATTGTGTCCAGCTCTCTTTGAATACAGTGTCAAAGGATACTACACATAAAGTGTAACTGCTGAGCCTCCAGGCACCATACAGTATATATCTATAGAGAGAAGGCTAATGGCTTCAAGGGACACTATCATATTTGGATAACACCAAAGAAGTGTTTGCAACAGGGAAATAATGTACTTCAAAGATTTTGCAGTTTTCCTGCAAACTACTTAGAACAATGCAATGTATTAACATTGCTTGTTATTCTTTGCAGGTCAATGCAAAAGATGTAAATAGGTTTCAAATGGTAAGTCTCAAAGTGTATTATGCTTGGTTGTTTTTAAAGAAAGGCCCACATTTGGTAGCCAGTCATCAAGAATGAAATACAACTCAAGAAGAATCTTTTTCAACAACAGTTAATTATTATTTGAAGAATACTGTTCCATCAAAGTTGGCAAACAACAGTGTTCAAAAGTTTCTTGAAAATGGTTATTCTAGTGCTTAGGCACTACTTGGAATGTTTAAGGCCACATATATTGGTTGCCACATGATGATAAATAAATGAATTAGAACTTGCTTCAGGTTGGCATGTTCAAATTCTTTCTTTCTGTCCCAGATGCCATTGGTTAAGAGGCCATTGTGGTTCATTCTTTCTGTGGAAACTTCAGATTTCATCCTTTGGATGATGCAAAAGCAATTTGTCTCTGACACTTAAATCACCAAAAATGAAACTGTTGTTTGTTCTTTTGCAGGCATATGCAAATGTAATCAAAGCAAATATGGATAATCTAAAGAAAAGAGACAAGAGAACTGAAAAGAGCAAAGCGAAAAAGTCGAAAGCAACTCAGTAAAATGATAGTGAAATGTTATTGTTATTATAATGTATACTCTATTTTGTAACATAAAACCTGCATCGTAAGGTGAATGATTACCCTGTCAAAGGGCACTGTTCTTGTATTGAGTACACCATTGAAAGGTTTTACTTTGCTTCAATGTTTTCTTGTTAAATTTTGAAATCATTTTACCATTAGCATTATTTAAGACATTATTTCTTTAAATACTATTGAGGCAATCACATCCCCTCCCCCTTCCCCCTAAAATAAAATGATTAAAGGCAAGCAGTGAGGCAAGGTAACCAACTACTGGTTCATCATACAGTTACTGAACACATTCCCTTTCTTTTCTTCTTTTCTCATTAATGACTCAAGTCTCATTACATATTCTTGGCACAGCTGTATATGTGTCAGTTTTGATGGAATTGAATTGTGCATTTCAAATACTGTAAATCAAATTAGTGGTATCAATAAAATGACAGGAAGATGTGATTCATACAGTGGCTTAATATCTTTCTTGCTGTTACAGAATCTTCAATTTCTATCTCATTTTTATTCTCCTTGCTTTCCGCACATATTTCTTTTATCACAAGTTGAGAAAATTTGTGTAATTCTTAAGGCAACTCATCTCTGGTGATCATTTCCGATATTCTCATATCCTACATACCACAGTAATTATATGCTTTGTGAATTGGGAATATTGTAAGGTGAAGGTACATGCTGATCACTTTGGGACTCTTAGGGTGTCTTTCTTGTGAACACAAGGTATGCAAGCTGTCACAGAATTGTTTTGACTGACATGTCAGACTTTCAGAACATGTGAAGGAAATGCCAAATTTTCAAAGTTTTTGTAAAATCTGCCCATTGAACTAAGTCCATGTCTTCACACAAAAGTTATAAATCATGTGTCTAAAGTTGATGGGTTTTACAATTTTTATAGCCGTGCTTGCTCTTGCACCCACCTCTAAAACAATGGGTACATTTAACAAAATGCTGGGAGTGGGGGGGGGGAAGGTGGTCATTCTTCTGATGGTGTACCTTACCAGGAATAAGCTCTGTAGCTTAGTTCCCTGTAAGATATAAACTGTGCTGAGGGGACCAAAACACATTCAACTGTTGGGGAAGAGAGGGAAATGAGTGAAGGGACTTGCCTATAAACTCACATCCCATTCAACATCTAATATATCTGGTAGTATTCCTGTTTGTAACTGGTCAGTTCCTCTTGTGGAAATGGGGAATAAGGGGCATTGGATTTTAATAAGAGCAAGTTACAGTCTGATAAGTTTGCATTCTGTCTGTAAAAAGCTTTAATTTATTACTGATCCTGTTCCAAGTAACAACATCTAAGGTTATTTAAAATAAACATCTTACTCTTCTAGCAAATATACATCTTAATGTGATAATACATTATTTGCAAAACCTGTGCTGTAGTGCTTTCCTTGACCCTTTAATCTCCAATATCAACCTGTATATTCTCCTTAAAGGTCTCACATATTTCATACTTAACATGTAGGGAGAATTTGTAGAAATGTTAATTCAACTGATCTCTAACTTGCAATCAGGCTCTATTTTCGTTTTGACGCTAAACCTTTCCCATGGGAAAGACAAAACGAAATTGTAACGAGGGCCGATGTAAGACGTAAAAGCAATGGTATATTGGGCCTGATTGCAGGTTAACTGATCCCTGGCAATCATCATTTTCTGTATTTATCACACCCTGTATTATTGACAGACTAGTGATGTAGTAAGGATGTTGATCACTATTGGGATGTGTAGGGTTAACCCTTTAAGCCACAAGATCAAAATTTAAATTCTCATTTGTTGCCCCTAAACATTTCTTATAGAAGTGGTGGGGAGAAGTTGTCAAAAAAATCATGCAAATCCATCTTGTGTGATACTGTCCTGTCCTAAATTCTCATGACCACTCTGTTTTGTAAGGCATTGAAATTACAAGGAGAATTGTGATGCTGATCACTCTCTGAAAGGGTTAAGGTCCTCATTGTACTGAAACTCTTGATCTTATTGCATGACAACCTAGATTACATGTAGGTAACAGGATTTTTTTTGTTACAGCAACAGTCTAAGACAAGCTACATAGAACTGGCAACCTACATTAAGTTACCCTGAAATGAAGTTAGTGTTCCTGTACAAATGGAACTTTTGGTATTCATTGTACTCATAATCCTGATCTTGGTTGGAAATTGTCTCTGTGTATTTATAATACGCAAACTGTTGTTCAAGTCTCTGCTACTATGTTATCTTTGCAAGACAGTTGTTTCTGATGGCAGTGGTGAGCACTTTCTTCCATTTTTCCCATCCACAAATGTGATATAGTTAACATAGCTGGCAAAGCAAAGAAAAAATGCATGTCGTAACTTTCAATTTAACACTTCTGAATAATACAATGTTGTGCAAGGTGGTTCTGCCCTTTAAATCTTTTGACAACAATCTCAACCGTAATAATTTAAAGGAAACTTACTAAGCAGTACTTCCCTGTGGTGCTATTTATTATGCTGTACAAGGTGGTTCTTGCTTTCAAGTCGGTGGATGAAATCTTTAAGTGTGACCATGCAAATGAAAGCTACTGAAAAGTATTTACTTGTAGTGCTCTTTGTTGTGCTCTCAAGATGGTTCTAAATTTTGAGTCTGCACAAAATCCTTTTTGAAGTGTGACCATTTATAATAGATTAAAACTTCTGAGTAGTATTCTTGTGGTATGTACATGCTGCAGAAGGTGTTCTAACATATGAGTCTTGAGATGAAAGCATGACCATTCAATTTTTTTTGTTTAGGTGGTTCTGAAAACTGGTTATCCTTCTAAGATGTAACTTACTTGTCCAAGTAGTGGATTGTCAACTTATCAGGATGTCTTCCAGCAAGTTTGATCCACTCGCTGCTCAAGCTGTGTTTCCATGAATACACTTCAACATTCCACCCTCTTTCCAGAGCCGTCATTGCACATCTTGGGAAACTTGTGTGACATTCTGACTTGCCTTTCATACCATCTCCAGTTGCTAGTACCAGGACCCCAGGGGACAGTTCACACAAGGCCTTATAAGTGAAGCAACACAGTGTTGTATCAGTAAGGTCTGGTATCACACAATGCCAAACACTTTTATTGATTTTGTATGTATTACCTGATTTTAGGTATTATGGCCTGTTTCAACTGGCTAATGAAATTTTTACAGAACTACCATTGATACAGCTTTGTCAAAAAAATAAATATATGTTGTATGAAAAAACCCTGGGGACCTGAAATGAAAGCTTCTGCATAGTACGTTCCTGTGATATGGTTCATTATATGAAGCTGGACAAAGTTGTTCTGTCTTGTGCAGGGAACCGCAAAAATTTCAGACCCTTCAAAGCCTTCTTCCAGCTCAACCTCGGTGTAAGAACCTGTGAAACTCATGAATGACGTGAAACAAAGGCAACAAAAGGTTAAAACAACAGCCTACAGCAAAACAATAGCTCACAAAACAGAAAACATCGTCAGGTTCTTACACCAAGGTAAACCCCTTATTCCGATTGTGACTTATGCTCAAAGCATAAGTCACAACCAGGAGGTAGTTTCAATAGTTACATTTAAAGATATCTCTATTTCTACATGAAACCATCAAATTACATACTGTATGTATACCTACATACGGGGATGACCAAAAACCTTGGAAAATGTTTGAATATGTTTTAAAACCTTGATAGTTATTTATCTGTCCATGAATGCTTCAGTGACATATACCATCATACATAGATTACCCACCTTGTATATCCACAAGTGAAGACCCTCATCCACTCTTTGCTCGTCTTTTCCTCTCCTGTCTTCCAAGTCAACTATATATCCCAAGCGCCTATTCACAAAAACAGAGTATGTGTGTTGAAAAACTCAGATTGATATTGGGACCAAAATGTAATGCACAAGATTTTCAGATTTAGGAAGTCAAGAGCTCTTCGCCCCACCCCATTCTTAAAAATTCTGGTGTCATTTTATCTTTCTCCTCCACTAACTGCCCTCCCCCTTCTTTTCTTGGTCCCTTCAGATGTCCTTCCCTAAGAATTGCCCCTAATCAAGTGCACCAGTGTTAGTCAACAGGTGAGGGCCACTTGATTTTAACCTGTGGTAAGGAGAAAGTACAAATATTAATGGCATCAACTAAACAGCAACTCTTTACCAGTTCCTTGTTTACCTGTAAACATCCCAGACATGCTCAGTCGCAGGAGGACTAGATCCACAAGCAAACCCTCTGATCTTTGTCCTTTCCTTTTCAAGAATCCTGACAAGATTTTGGAGCTTGACCCGCACATGTCGCTTGCGATCTCCTGCATTGACCATGCTTGCACATTCTTGTGCACCAATGTAAATATTGCTGTTGTCAATGGCAACAATTAATCTGTCCTGACAGAATGATGAGGAGTGATCCCTAAGATCTGTTGACATCTCCTGACTACTGAAACATAATTGTGAGTCAGACGTCTCATCACATCTTACTGAAGAACTTTGTGAAAGGTCCACACCTTTGCTTGCTGCTTCCAAAGTTTCAACAGAGCAAACTGAAAGTGAGTGATCTATTAACCTTCTTGCATCATTTGTTTGTGCAGAATTTGACAAATTCACGTTTTGTTCATATAATTGAATTACATCCTTGACTATTCCATTCTGCAGTCCAGGCTCATGTTCTCTCGTGTCGTAGTTATTCAACAGGGGTTGACGATTTGACAGGTTTTCAGCTTGGGTGTGTGTTATGCAAGGTGTTTCGATCTGTCCAGTGGGCATTTGAAAAGCAACTTGATCTGTAGGGGGAACACCTTTTGTTTTATCACAAACTGAATGAATTGTGTACATGTTTGGGGAGAGGAAATCTGCAAACACAAACTGGTTTTGTTGACTGGTGATTTCCACTTTGCTGGGTACTATTTCAAGGTATTGTGATTCTGCCTCATTAACTTGTGAGCTCATCAATGGATCTTTTCCAATGGCAGGTGGTCTTTCTGATGCCAAGGCAATGTTACTGTACATTTCTTCATCTGCAGTAGTCACAAACTGTGGCAGTTCAAATGCAGAGCCACCAGATAGGTCAGTACACTGAATATACCTTGAAAACAAAACAACAATGAAATGTATTGTGCCATGTTTATAATCTTTCTTTCAAGGGTGGCCCTTGGCATTTGTGAGATCAGAAGTTTGTAGAAATATGGAAGCTTGGCAGCAAATTATTCATTTGCATGATCACATTATTTTTTGATAGCAAAAGTGCAATGTGTCAAGAGTAGGGGTGGGGAGGAGGAGAACGGGGCATTAAACTTCCTGCCTCCCGTCCCCCTCCTCCCCCTTCACTAAAAGGGAACTAGATAAGAGATAAGACAACATCTCCAGGATTAAGTGAGAATGTGTTGTTGACAATGTATGATCTCATCATGGATTTTAAAAGTCAATTTCTAGTAAAGTCAAAAAGTGCCTACTTATAATGGCCAGCAGCAAAATACCTCCATATAAAAACAAGTGAGATGGCCAGTACTCCAGCAATCATTCCAAGGAAGAACATGTAGGTTGGTACAACAATGACTTTGAATATGGTCACCCCAGAATGGATCACTGTTGTAGTGTTGTCACCTGAAATTAAGATAAATCCACCTTAATTGAATGCTTTAACAGCTGGCTGGTCTGAATGTGAGTAGCTATCCAAGTACCACCACCCCCTTCCACAGGAATACCATTACTTTGTGGGAGAAACAAATCCATCAAGGCTGAGGGAAAGTGGTTTTGAATGAGCATATCCAATACCACACTGGTGGCTGGCCCAAAGATCGCTTATAAGTTGATGAATGTTTTCCAATGCTGACGTGCATTATGATGTAGCCTCTAGTCTTGAGATCCATTATCCATCTGTCATCATTTAATTTATCAGTATTCACCAGAACATCTTAAACCCATTGAGGGCTTGCCAATGCAACTTACCATCTCCCAAGGTCTTCACCAAAGCAAGTCTGGAAAATGGAGAGCAAGACCCAGGAGAGAAGCCACATGCCCTCAACTTAACCTCATACCATGACCATGGCTTGAGACGCTTCGCTATATACATCACATCTATGCCAGAATACTCTAGTTGTGTGTCAATGTACAGCTCATAGTGATTTATCTCAACTTTGTTTGAGTTAACACGACACCATGTGATGCGCATCTCTGTTGCACTGAGTGCTGTGACATTTGGGACAACTGGCCTCTCAGGGGATCTCACACCTAAAAACAGGCAGCTAGTAGTTAAGTGCAAATTATGCATGAATAGAGTTAACACAGTTCATTCTGTATGCGCCAATTACAGCTGACATTCTTCATTTTGACATCTAATCCGATTTTTCTGTTCTTTTTCTTTCTTTTTACATGGTGCAAATCTTAGACTTGGCCTTATCACATAATTGCCCTTATGGCCACAGAGGAGAACTCAAAATAATTTTGGGCAGGAGTGTGCCCTCCCCTCCACAAGCTGACAAATCCTAGCAAGTTGGTCAAATTTTCATTCTGATATTTCCTGTACTGTTCCTGTTTATGCCTTTAACTGCACTGTGTTGATAACAAAGTTGTTGATGCATGCAAGGTTCAAAGTTGGAGCCTAAAAAAAGTACAGTGAAGATAGAGATAACATTTCCTGACCAATCGTACAGAATTGCCTGTAGGGCACCTTGGTATCCTGTTTATCGTACTACTGTTGACAGTTTCAAGGCTTCAGATTGGATACCTATATGCTACATTTCCATAGCATATCTCCACAAAGGGAAAAACCCCCAATGAGGCCAAAACAGAAGGCATTAGGACTTTCATCATTTGAGGGTGGGATGTGGGGGGGGGGGGGGGGGAATCTGTTAAGCCTGGGAACAAAGCAATAAATGGCCAAATGAGAGCTGAGGGCTGTAGTTTTAAGCGAGTAGATTTTCATTTGGGGAGGGGAAAGTGGGGATGGATATGTTGGTTATGCAAATTAGTGTACATCCCAATGCAGACTTGCCACAACAAATTAAAATATGAATTTGGGCATCCCAAGGTTTAGGATTTTTATTATTTTGAACCATTCACTCTGACAAATGCTCAGAGGAAGGCAAATTAAAATTCAGAATATCAAGAAACAAACTGCTATCATGACAGCTTTCAACTTGATGGTACGAGAAACCATACCACATGAAATTAGATTCTTATGGTAATGTGCGAGGGCTTAACATTTCCCAGATTTCCTCTGGTGCAGAGGCCACGCACAGCTGACATCAGATGACGCATCAATCAGACAATGTAGGAAATTTGCCAAATCAATCCTGATGGGTATCAAAATCTTTTCGGGATTCGGTAAATCTTAGTTAACATGGTTTGGATCTATTTAAGATTGCTGTCGGGAAAACTAAGATATTCAAACTATAGTTGACGATTTCCCGGATGTTTACACGCCTTCTACTATGCATTTTTTACTTAATTCTTTAATCACTTTTACATTGTTTGGCATAATATTGTCATCACATTGTTACTTTTAAGCTGTTGTAGGTATATTGCAGTCACAAGTATATGTATAACATGATAAGATAACTTTGCTCTTAGGCTAATTAATAAATGTGTTACGAAACTCTCCAGGTTGAAGAGTAGTCGTCAAACTTCAAGCACACAATAAATTCCTTTTGTGATTTCTGTGGACGAAATATATAAGCTTAAGCTAAGTGAAACATGCTCGGTCGATTAAATGCTATTGTGCTATATTTGTCTCCTATACCATTGTTCTTCCGTCTAATCAGTTTCAACAGATGGAAATTTCTCAAAATTTTCCTTGAACTGGTTGAACGCTGGTGTCACGACAGAAAGTTACTTTCAAGGGAGAAAGGAATGCAACCCTCACGTGACGACGTTGATTATTGTCGTTATATCTGAACCAAAATGAACATTAAATGAAACAATGTTCAGTTTCACATAATTCAGTCTCTAGCAGGACAGAAGTTGAATTGCGGACAATAAACTAAAGCTTGCAAATCCAGATTTGCGGCCGAAGCCAATACTGAAGAAGTCACCCCAGGATTCTAATTTATACAGAAAAGGTGTAAAATTATTATTTTTGCGTCTGAACACAGGAACTACTACACTGCAACACGCTAACAAAAAAGTAAAATACAACGATTTTGTTTCTCACCTGTAACCTTGCCTTGCTGAGCAACGAAAATGCTGAGTAAACAGTGTAAACTATAAAGCACCAGCATAAACATAATTCTCTCTAAAACGCGTCACTGCAGTCTGGGGTAAAATACGGGCTCGTATTTTACAACAAGAGTCGCTGAAACATTGTGGGCCACGAACAAGTGGTTTTTAGAACATACGGAATACAACGTTCGCATGACATTCATGGGTATTTATTGAGCAGGTATTCAGTATTTTTGTTAATGGGAGGCTCGTCACCTCTCCTGATCCAAGGCAGCCAATGGTATTCATCAGGGCGCGACAATCATTCTTGGTTTCAGGTATCACTCAATAAACAACATGGAGAGCACAAGATTCTTTGGAAACTTGACAGGAAGTGACAATCGCCAGTAAATTCCCGGAAACGTCTAAAAAGCTCTTCATCGTATCAAAAGAATAAATAGATGACAAATATTGTTTGCTAGGTAGTAATTTGGCAGTAACTATGAAACGGTACTTGAATTGACCTTCTCGCGCGCGATCGTTAAATGTACTGGCAGTTCAGTTAGTCCCTAAACATGCACCTTCTCGGCCTCACAATTTCAATGTATTATTAAGCAAACTGGCGATGAGAATGAAGAATTTATCGATCACGAAGTTGGAGGTGTTATCTTAATGTAACACCACATTCTCTTATAAAAATGTATGGCAGCTTGAATGGAGAATTTTTGATCAGATCTGGTGCACTTTAAGAGGTAACTCCAAGGGGGAACCGTCGTGTGTACGGATTACAGGAAGCCCGGGCTACCTACAGCTTTATATAAATAACTGGTATCATAACTTCCGAACTGTCCACAGTAGGTCAAAATCAATCGCTGAATCAAGCAGCAAATTCAATGAAATCTTCCCTGTGGAAGCGAAATAACCCCTTACATCCCAGCAGCGACCACATTGTAACTTCTCCTAACCATATCATTAGTTCGTCAATAATATATGGCATGAGAATACAGAAGATGATCACCTGAGATCCCTTGAGTAACAGTTTATACAGATGTCTGTACATGAAACATATTGAATATTTGAGAACTGTCAGGAGAATATATATGTTGATATTGGGATTAAAGTGAGTAGCCATTTAATCGAGACAATTTTTATCGAGGCTTTATAGAGTGATTTACCAGAAACCGTGAGTGATCCAAGAAAGGTGACCTTCTGTTGTAATAAAATTGGTTCCTTATTCGTTGTTTTAAAATAGTCTGTTTCCTCATCTTGGAGTATAGTCATAAACGAGTTAAGGTTGGTTTACACGGTGACATATGCTTATCAGTGTCACTATGTAAACCAGCCTTTACTCCGGAGAGCTACCCGTGTTTCAAGAGTATAAATTGGACAAGAACTTGACCATGTAGTACTCTTTGGCACAGGAAAGTGCGGGAACCAGAACATCAGACCACGTACGAGATAAAACTGAGGCACTAGAAACCAAGTGAATGGAAGTCATCTAACTTTGAAGAATGTTGTTCAGTGCTGGCGAATGTTGGAAGTTAAAAGGAAATAGACTGTTTGTGGACACGAATTTTGCAATTGTCAACTGAGTTAATTTGGTCAAGAGATTAAAAAGCTGACTACGCGTGATAACCCGCCAAACTTCCGGTGCTCCCATTCCTGCTGCAGCTACAGCAACAAAGACTGAAAGGAGGGAAAGGGAAAAAGTGTGCCAAGGCGGAATTTACGGGAATGAGGCCACTTTAATCAAGTTACATAAGTACACGCAAACCGGTTTAAGTTGGGTGAGAAAGGGATAGATTGTTAGAGAAAGTTGGGGGGGGGGGGATTCCTCTAACAATCTATCCCTCAATTCCCCCAATTCGTGATATTTTGAACTGACCCTGTGTGATGTTCGGCCAACCCGACGCGGGGAACTTCATTGACAAACTGTTACAAAAACAAACTGGTGTGATTTGCTACTGAGTGTTACGGTCCGTTTCAAATCAACAGTTCATTACCTCGGAAGGTAAATTTTTTCACGAGAAACAGAGATTTATTTACAAAATGATTGATTTTGACTTTGACAGACCTTACAATGTGTGGAGTTGGGATGTCGGCCCAGTTGTGGGACATAACACTGACGCATGGTTTTCGTACCTTGATTTTAAAGACTAGGATAGTGGGTAAAAAACATGCAATATCTCAAAACTTGATTTCAATTTCCTGTATGTCAAATAAAGGTGACGGGAAATAGCTGATAAAAATGCCGGATTGAAGTTTAATTGGTACTAGGAATTTCAATGTAAAAACATGATATTTAGGATTTCCTCCTTTGTGCTGAAGTTAGCGATTAAGAAAAAGTGCCCTGTCTCATGATCAGAAAGTCAGCATTCAGTAATTTTACCCAAACAAGAGGCAATGTCATGTGTTCTATCATTCCACTTCTACATCTTCAGTCACCTGTTTTCGTCGATTATCTAAGAACACAAAATGTCTCGTGACTTAACACTTCGTACTGAGCGTATTTTTGACTTATTTGTAGCCTAGTGTTGGCTCTCGACCATAGAAGATTAAAGGAATTAACCAATGTCTTCTTCTATGGTTTTGCTAACAGTACTCGCTTTTGGAAATCCACTGTTCTTAAAGAGTCTTTCAAGTTACCGAGAATGACCGAAGAAACTCGTCGAGACACCCACCTTAGGCGACTATTTCCTTTCATATTCTCCTGACCTGTGTGTATGACATTTTGTTGAAAGTGAAAGGGAAAATTCCATGTTGATCATTCTTAGGGTTTGAAGGGTTAATCAAGGTCATTTTTGGTAATCTACCATAAATGTCTTTTTTTGGCCAGGACATTTCAGTGACTTTGATTGAGAATAAATCTCACTGAACTGATTAGTTATTCGATTGAAATTTGTACTTGCACTAACAGAGCTAGCTTCCCAGAAACGATTCTCCTAATTAAGTTTGCCCTTTTAGTGATTAACAAGTACATTGTAACTGGGCGACTTCTGAAAACTGCACGTGATCATCGATCCTTAATTTTTTATTTAGTTTTTTGTTATCCCCTCAGTGCCGTTTACTTTCCTAGATTCTCGTTCTACTTAAAATCTTTTAAACAACGATGTCACGCCAACTGTTAGTAAATTTAGCTTTACAAAAAGCATTGAACAAATAAAGATGTTCTTAGCTGACTCTCAGCCTGGGTAAAGTTCTAAGAATGTTCTTAAAATTTGGGTTGATCTCAGCATCAACGTTCTTATAACAAAATGCTCTTTCAAAAAAAAAGAGTGTATAGGACAGTGCTTCACAAACGGGAAGGCCGATAATGGCTGTACTAATCACCCATTACCCTCTTATCATCTCTTGTTGGTTTACTATGCACTATGTACTCCGAAATTTGCATTTCTGTCGGGCCCCTGCCGAGTCTTATCGAACTGTGCCACGGACTTCGGTTACACTTCCGTAGGAAATTCCACATGGTTGTTTTGATAAACAACTATCTAAACCCTTTGGTTTGCTCGTCACAAGACTTGTTCTCAATATTCTTGGTTTTCAACCACGTGACATACCGTCCATGTTGGTGCTCAATACAATACAAATTTTTATCGCAGACTGATTTGCATAAAAATAAAGTTTAGTTCTCAGCGGAGCGTTGAGCACCAACATGGCCGCCATGACATCATAAGAAAACCAGCAATAGAATGCGCTTGCTAATTACTTTCAAATCAGATCGAAAACACATAACAGCAGCACAGCAGCAGCACCTTGTTTCATCACCCACTGTCTCTCCCTATGATATTTCCTTAAGGTGCAATGTTTTCATTCCTCGTCTTTGTCTTAAATTGCCAACATATCACGATTTTTCTGTTTGCACAGAACAGTCGAGGAGTACATATGGCCAAATTCAACTGACCCAGTGGCTATTATTGAGATGTTCCTATTTTTTGCTTCTAAATACAATTCAAGGAACATATGTGCATTTACACCATGCCATAGCAAATACAGCTAATCTCAACCAGGAAAGCCGTTACATTTGGCACGAAAATATGCTTGGACATTTGTCCGCGGACAATATCTTTTCCGAGATGCTAACAGTTTTCCGAGAGCCAAGCTCAATGAAATCTGTGAGCTCCGAGGAACTGATATTGGCCGTTTTTATGCTAGCGACGTTAAAGTCGTCTGACACGTTAAAGTCGTCTCCAGACGACTTCAACGTGTAGTATAAAAACGATAAATAAGACAGATGCATTAAACGTTTGACGACTTTAACGTATGAGACGTTAAATGCGTCTACTATAAAAAACGGGACGCCCTAATTGGGACGCATTTAGCCCTGAGTCCTTTGTCCATCTGTACTGTGGGGGGGAGCAGGGTTGGCGCTGTGGGGGGGGAGCAGGGTTGGCGCAGTGGTGAGAGCGCTCGCCTTCCACCAATGTGTCCCGGGTTCGATTCTCGGGCTCGGCGTCATAAGTGGGCTGAGTTTGTTGGTTCTCTACTCTGCTCCGAGAGGTTTTTCTCCGGGTACTCCGGTTTTCCCCTCTCTCCAAAAACCAACATTTCTTTGATTTAGTTTGATTTGAGAATTGTAAATTAATTTAGAATTGCAAAGAATTGTAAGGTGCATTTGATCATATTCACATGCTAATTTGCGCCTAATAAGTAATAAATTATTATTATTATGGGGAAAAATCAAACTTTATTGAGAAACAAAACTCGAATGTTACATGTAGATGGTAGAAGAAATTGCTCCTTAAAAGTCATCATCATCATTAATATAATAACAATAACAATAATAATTTTAAACATCTTCAACTCAGAAAAATACTGTATTATGCACACTAATTAAAATTCTTAAAAAGTAAAAATAACTTAACCTTACAAAAAGAGATAGAAATAGAATATCATTAATAATAAAAGTTCAAAGGTCTATAAAATTACGAATTTCATGATGCAGAGATATTAAAATCAAACAATCGAATTATACTAATTACGGCTAAACCAGTGTCCATAAAACGCCCTAAATATAAAAGCATATAGACCGCGTATTTCAGATATCAGCACAGTCTAACGATTGCTCTATTTTGCTGCGAAACGGCGTTCGCGAACTTCTCACGCATGCATGTACCGATCTTAAGAGTTCAAACGAAATCTGTGTCCTGAGCCAAGTGATTACAACATGATAAGGCTCGGTATCCTTCTGAGCTATCTTGTCTGCAAGATGCTTTAAGAACCGCTGACACTCGTTTCCCATTCCGCCATTGGTTCCAAACACTAAAGGCGTAAACGAACCCATTTCTACATCTAACACCCGCTGCTGGTATTTGCGCTTCTTCTCTTCTTCTTGCTCCTTGAACATTTCCGATGTTGGCTTGCTCTGGTAACACTTGGAGTTGACGTGCGTAACTCTGACATCAAAAAATGCCGTAACTCCTCTTGCCCAGAACCCTCCCGCTTTGATGTCCAACCTCGCCTCAGAACTTATAACAGCGCTCCTCAAATGAAATTGCTCGTTGTCCAGGGATTGAAGGCGTGGTTCGATTTCGACATTATTGCAGATCTTGTCGATGAATGTCGTTAACAACTTCCGTACACCGTCATGTCTCTGCGCTACAAACCCCCCCCCCCCCCTTTTTACAAGAGAGGGCGTGACCAACGGTGAATTTATTCCCACATACGCAATGACTTGGTAAATCGACTAAGGGCAAGTCATAACGTAAGCGTAGCGAGTCTCTGAACTCTTGCTTGTTCAGGGCTAAACCCTGGTCTGCGAGAGGTATCGCATTCAGCCAAGAACTTGCGCCTTTGTCTCTCGATTGATTAACCAGTCGCAGCAGGCCTGGGGAGAGGCTTGAATCAATGCTATCCATTTTCTCTTTGGCACTTCCTTGCTCTTCGTTACTTCCTTGCTCTCTTGGTCGACACGACAAACAAGCCATGTGCCGAGGCTACATCTAGTTCCTCGTCCATCGCCAGAAAATGCCGATTCCTAGGCTGATTTTTCTTACAAAAATATTTGCATCTGTCCTTCTAGGCGACGTCGAGGCAAAAATTTGGGAAGCTGCAATTACGCCACGTTTATTTGCTCGTATATTCGTGTGTTAACGTTTATTTGGTAACGAGTTTGCTTGTGCTCAGTGTCTCCCGAGAATAGAACCTAGTTTTTCTTTTAGAAAGGTCTTGTTTTTGTCCGTTAGTTTGTCAACTTTCATGCGCCCCTTTTTATATCAGACGGCTTTAACGTCTCGGATGTCAAATGCGTGTTGATTTTAACGTCTCTAGCATAAAAACGGCCAAAGTCCAAGGACAAATATCCGAGCATATTTTTAAAGCCATTTAATTATCCTTCAAATACTTTTCGCAACACTGATTTGGGGAATATCACCAGATATTCTCCGGTTTCAGCTGGGGAATTCAGTCACGTGATGCATTTAGACCAATCGTGTGTGAGAGAAAAATATTTGATGGTTATAATCGTCGATATTCCACCAAACCTTCCCATCGTGCACCGAATCGATTGCATTGGGCCATGCACTTTCTTTGACTTTTGTTTGAGCTAGTTATGCAAAGCTTTCTCGTGATATACCAATTGTATTTCCTTGGCAAACACACCCGCTTAAAGACTCGTGTGCATACGAAAAAATACAAGTGATGCGTGGGATATTCCATAGTATACCACTCAAAACCATTGCATAACTATTATGTAAACGTGAACTATAACTATGTAAAACAAGATCCTACTCTGCTACTAGTTGTAATTTGGTGCGCGTTTGAGCAATTTTCAATCGTAACAACTTCATCCAATCAGAACAGATTGGAACAGTGCAGTGAACAGATCAAAATTAGAAGCCATTGCATGCAGCCGGCGCCAAGCGCGGGAAAAACGCGAGAATACGTCACGGTTACTATTGGTTTTGCTTCTCGTTGGTTGAGAAAGTGGCGTGAGTTTTGTTCGCCAATCACAGATGCGATGAAATGCAAAACCAAAGCAAACGAGATGACCATTCGACACTCAAATGAGACTGCTGTATCCTGTCCCAATATATATGAAGGAAATGAGGAAAAATAAATTTCCCTGCTTTTTTCAGGAAGAACCAAAGGAGCTAATACGTCCTATGGCTTTCTCATTTGAAAATAGAGAGGGCGAACAGAAACACAACCTTTAAATAGTCAAATTTAATGGTTGTTAAAGATTGCGGACTTGGAGGAGACAACATTGGCCATCACTTGGTCTGGAAACAGACCCAGATCTCTTTTCTTTTTCCACGCTTAAAAGATTAGGAACTGACGGCTACTTCACAACGGGCCGAAGTCTTGAGAGACTAGTATCCGAACCCAGGAGGACACGAGATTTAAT
Source organism: Galaxea fascicularis (assembly GCA_948470475.1). Classification (NCBI taxonomy): domain Eukaryota; kingdom Metazoa; phylum Cnidaria; class Anthozoa; order Scleractinia; family Euphylliidae; genus Galaxea; species Galaxea fascicularis. Next base: position 27,547,819 of record OX419337.1, read on the forward strand.
GTAACAATCAGCTGTTAAATTTCTTTATTCAGTGTTTATAAATATAAAAGAATAAGCTAATAAAATCCATGAGACGACATTAGAGAGAGATTGATTCAAATCAGTGTTCTTGACGGCAGTCCCGCCTTTTAATCTGCAATAACAAAAGCCGCAAATTAAAACGATTGTATAAGGTACTTCATCCATAAGCATTCCGCATATATCAGAAACGTAATAAAATAATTTAAAAAAAAAAAGACGGTAAAACAAACCAATTAAAAATAGAGACAATCAGAGTTCAAGATGTCTTCAGCTAATAACTGATCAGACGGCAATTCCTATCAAATAAAATGACTCATCATCTGTCTCGGTAACTCTATCTGTAATAGTCTAAATAAAGAGGATGCAGAACCTGTATGACTGATTACAAGCACGTTTAATTTCTTTTGTTTAGAAATGTACGTGTCCATCTCTAACAAAGTCAACTCGAGTAACCAACGTAAGGGTTTGTCAAGTTCTGAATCTCTTAAGGTCTCTGGCTTCAAAAATACACTTACTTGACAGTAATCGGTGTTTTAACCAGAAACACATGCCCAGAGGAAAGCAGTGTCCGCAAATTTTCGTTTGAAAATTGAATGGTTACAATTAATTAAGGATTTCATTCACAGACGTTTAAGGAACCAACTCGCAAAGCATAATAAACAGCAACACAGGAAAGTACTGCTTAGTAGCTTTCAGTGGAATGGTCACGCGTTAGGATTTCATGTTAGAGCCACCTTGTACGGCATAATATACAAATGTCTGGTCAGTGGCTTTTATGTGATTGGTTATAAAAATTAAGAATTTCTCGAGGGTGTGACTTAAAGCATGAGAAAATAAGTCATTTACCTTGTATGCCTCTGAACAAATCAGCAAGCTGCTTCATCAATCAATGGAACTGCAAATACCAGGAAATGTGCAAAAGATCAACTACGATTTCACATCGCCAAAGACAACTTTAGAACTTTATCGATGAGAATAAGAGCACAAAAGCACGAATTTAATTAGAAGCGAGAAAAAAGCTCTGTTTTTGGAGACAGTCAGAATTCAAGCTGTCTTCAGTTTATAACTGATCTGACGGCAATTCCTATCAAATAAAATGACTCATCATTTCTGTCTCTCAATGCTACGTCATATTATTTTTCAGTTAAAAGCGGAAAATCCTTTAAATAACAGTCAGTCAGTCAGTCAGTCTGTCAGTCAGTCAGTCTCTCAGCCAGCCAGCTACTCAGTCAGTCAGGCAGGCAGGCAGGCCATCCGTCCATCCATCTGTCCGTTTCTCCGTCCGTCAGCCAGGCAGCCAGCCAGTCACTCAATCACTGAGTCATTCAGTCAGTCAGTCCATCCATCCATTGACGCGGCAATAAATTCTTGAAAAAGTTCCCATACCTTCAAAAATTATTGCACCAGAAATCATACAAAGCCCACTGATTTCTACTATTTCTATTTCGTGTTAGTAAGACATCTACCCTCTTTCAACTTTAGCCTAATAGCCAGTGTACCTTGAGCTGCAATGTGCCACATGAAGTCCACTTTTTACTCTGGTATCTGGAAGATGCAGCATTGTAACTGCAACATTAAAGCCCAAAAAGAAAATAAGGGACAAAAGCAGATCAGAAGCGGCTTTAAATTCAATTATGTTCAATCACATTACAACAACAATAGGCCATTTCTGAGTTCATGTCTGCCTCCTCTTCAAAGCAAGTCTAAGTGCGAAGTTTTTGTTATGAAAATTAGTTTTCATTCATATGTAAAGTAGAACTAATTACCATCACAAAAACTTCGCACTTAGACTCGCTTTGAAGAGGAGGCAGACATGAACTCGGAAATGGCCTACTGGACTTACCCTCTGAAGTGAACTCTCGAGGGAAATGCTTACCAAACCTCACCAGATAACGATTCTTTGGAATAGCACTATCCATATATGCTTTCATTCATGCACAGTTAAAACTTGTGGAAAGGTAGGTACTGTAGTTTGTGGTCAAGTGGGCAAGGGTTAGACAACCAATCAATTTAAATATGAACCATTTTTATTCAGTAAAACCTATTATTACAGTGTGAGATCTGTTTGCATGAATTTTTTACATTCAACTCTCCTCAGATTCATCGTCATCATCATCAACATGATCATCATTTTCTTCCTCACTCTCTCTTTCACTGTCTTTTTCTGATTCTGATTCCGAAACTTCCTCCTCCTCTGGATCTTCTTCCCAATTTTCCTGAAAAGAAAAAAGAAAAGAGTCATCATTCACCCAGTCAACTAGCCTGAGTATCAGGCCCTATTGGGGAAGCGGAGACGAGGGGAAGGAAGAGGAGAAGATGCTCTTTTTGCCCTCCCCACCCTAGAAACGCCTGATACTCAGGCTACCAGTCAACCCTTTAAACCCTAAGAGTGATCAGCATCAAATTTCTCCTTGCAATATCAATGCTTTATAAAACAGAGTTGTCATGAATTTGCTTGATATTAACAACTTCTTCCCTCTACTTCTGAGTAATCCTGTAGCTCTTACACACCTACATTTTCGTTGGTCCCTATGACCTTTAGCTTCTTTTGTTATGAGGGCTAGGGGTATTGTTTGTGTTGGGTAATCTATTGTTTCGCTCTTCAATCAGACCACGTCTGGAAAGCTATGGGCTCTCTCCTACTTCTCTAGGAAATGCGTTGGGGCAACATGTGAGAATTTTAAAAATAATCAGTACATAATTTCTTCTCAACTCATCAAACACTGGTCAATAGAATGAAAGAAGCAAACACGAAAGATGAAAGTCCTGACGGTTAAACAAATTCTCCCATCCAGAACTAACTGCAATAGAGGGGAACAGTGGGGAGAACAGCCATGTTGACATTAGGCCTTAAAGAGTTAACCCTTAAAACCTAAGATCAAAATTTAAATTCTCATTTGTTGTCCCTACATATTTTCTATAGAAGTAGCAGGGAGAAATTGTTAAAATATCAAGCAAATTTATCTTGGATGATCCTGTCCTTAATTCTCATTAGCACTCTGTTTTATAAAGCATTGATATTACAAGGAGAAATTTGATGCCGATCACTCTTAGGATTAGAAGGGTTAAAATACACTCAAGACACTTCCAAAACACCACAGTATGGTTACGTCCGTTTGGGTAAACATTCTGGTGAGCAACTATTTTGCTCAAACAATGCACCAATATTCCTGAAATCCCCTTTGAATATATTTTATTGAACAGACTGCAATAAAACATCTTGAAAATCCCTAGTTGTTCCCTGAAATTTCCTGTAATTTCAAGAACAAAAGTGTAAAAGATTGCAATGTTGATTGCTTTGACACAAAGACAATAACTACTGATCTTGTTTACCACTAACACAGCTTTGCCATGTCTGTAATTTAAGTTCAATTTAAGTGATGCTATCTTTTACACTTGGTTTTGATCATAGCACACCAACTGTGCACAGTCAACCCACTATAAGGAATACACTTCATGTAACATACATCAGATTCTGAGAGCTCAGCCTCAATTGGCACAAGTGGCTCTTCATCTGAATCTGAAAAGAACAGAAAAAGAATGCTGATCAGTTTGGAAATAACATGTGTAAATAAAAAGAAATATTATATTGATTCTGTCTAATTAAATCAATGGGAAAAAGTTGGATTCTGATCTTATAAGTTCCCATAGTGACTCATATATTTGAAAGTCAAACTGCAAGTTAAAGATGAAGTGTATTTTTTCCAGTTAAATTAGACTTTATTGCTTTCATGACACTGCTAAGATGGTAGCATAAATTTGTGACTGAAAAGTACACATGCTAATTTGGACAAACCCGCTACATGTTCATTACTCCTTGATACAATTTGATGAAAGGTTTGCACTGGAAAGTTACCTTTCATATATATCTTCCCAGTGGATTGAACTAAACATTTGTTTTTACTCCCCTTTTCATGTTAAGTGAAAAAAATAAAATAAAATTTCCTTGTCGCCTTAAGGCAAAAGTAAGTCACCTAAGACAACCGGGCACTGCTTGATCATTGATCCTCTACAGAATAGATTGTGAGTATTATTATGAGCTTGTTGCAAATAATTTCAGACCTTCTTCATGGTAGACAACTGACGGTCCAACAATTTCATCTTCAGCTGTGTTATAACTTTGAGAGTCAACCTAAAGAAATATATTTAAATAGAAAGAGAGTAGATACAGTTGTATGACAAATATTCAAAACAAGATAATACTGACCCTAAGAAAAAGTGACAAAAAAGGTCGCCATAGAGACAGTCAGAGTTAAAGATGTCTTCAGTTAATAACTGATCTGACGGCAATTCCTATCAAAGAAACTAACTCATCATTTCTGACTCAAGATGGCACAGGTAGAGTGGAGAAAGACAAGATAGCCTGGGTAAAACAGAGTCTAATTCTCTTGAAGTCTGTTCTGAAACTATCCCAACATGAATAATTTCATGCAATATTATTTTCGTGGTTACTTTCCCTTAAAATTGAAATTGTTCTTAATAAGCTCTATAAATGTATCACAAAAAAAAAAACTCTTGAGTATGTATTGATTTTTTTCTTTAGTCTGTGCAGCCCGTATTTCCGTTAGGTTTTCTATGTGTTCTTCCCTCTTTTGACGATGTAAAAGCTGCGGTGGGGGCAAAAACTGGGAGGAGCACTCTCATCCCAGTTTTACACGGTTAGAGCAAAAAAAGAAAACCAAGAAAACCAGACAAAAATGCGGAGTACCCCCAAACCCCAGGAATGATCAAATGGGGACAATTATCAAAAACCCCCTAAATCCTATGCCGAATCTCTGAGCCTTACAAATTTCCAGAAAGGATTGTACTTTATTCACAGAACTACGCTGTCAGGATATGCGGGCACTACCCCCGGGGTACTACGACAACTGTACCTGAGAAAGCATCAAATCCAGACGGCCTTGAAGCTTGCAAAGTTTGGAAAATATGCTGACGCGTGACTCTACCATGGCATATAACCCACTGAGAGAATTAACAAGATCTGGCACCTGTGCAAATGAAAGAGATACCTTGAACATTGTTCTTCATTAACCCTCCCAGTTACAGAAAACCTTTTCTTCTTAAGCTATTTGGCCAGAAACACTCTCTCTAAAATCCCCTGTTATAGGGCACTCAAGATCCAATTTAGATGCCACAAAGCAAGTATGAGTATGTTTAGCCACCTCTAGATAGGATCCCTGTTGTTCACAGTATTCCCACTGTAGGATACTCAACATAGGTACACTGTACTCCAAGGAAGTACGCTGTAAGCTGTAGAATTGATGTTCTTCCATGTTTTGACACCATCCGTGTGTTATCAGAGTACACAGACACTGACAGTTGCAATCTGTTTGTTTTTTTACATTGTTTAATTTTTTACTTTCTTTGAAACAAGTCCCCTTTTTTAGGTCACCTACTTCCCAATTATTAATCTTTCATTCTGGAGTTCAAACAAAAGTCTGATACACTAATTATGTTGCCTTTAAAAAAAGCAATTTAATGTAAACATAGCTAAAGGAACTTACCGTCATTAAATAAGCCATATGTGTACTCAAAATATGTTTAATCCATGACACCAGTTGTTCACCTCTGAAATACAACAAACAAACATGTTTATGTTAAAATTGACCACTTTCCCCATCCTACACCTGCCCCACAACAAAAAAATGAAATCAAATGAAGTATGATCCCTGCAGTTATGATTTACTTCATATATATCATTCCCAACAAAAAATGGTAGCCTTTAGACTTGACCCTACATAAACTCAGGAAAATATGAAGTGAAGTGATTTTTCTTACTTGGTTTTTCAGGCTTAAATAGTTTAAATCCTGGTACTTCAAGTTAATTAATGCCATGAGGAAATATTGGAGATATATGGCATATTTTACTACACTGTTAGCAGAAATTGTTAGTAATGGTACTAAGGAAATTGCTGCGTTAAAATTATTAAATTACTATCATCATTGTAATTATTATTAATTATCAAGTTACTTAGCCTGAATGGTGTGCTTGGTCTACCACCACCTTGCAAGGCCCAAGAAACCCCAGGTCGGTCGCAACAATGGTTTTCAAGTGACTTAACTCAACTTATTGATTTGAATGACCTGCTAGGTGAAGTACCTTCAGTTTTTGCGTTCAACGAAGTGGAACGCAAGCCTAATTTTGGCCTGTGGCTTTCAGGAGTTGGTATGCCTGTGTAAGGTTATATTCTGGAAAATCCACATTCCTGTAAGGACACCAAAATGGCCGCCCCACTTGATTTTTGCAGGGGTATGTCACGGCCAGTAAACTGGTAACGCAATTAAGATATGTGAGACATGTGATGTGACAAACATGTGCTCATGAGACATGTGATGTGAGATGTGACAAACATGTGAACATGTGAGCAGGCAATGTGAACTTCGGACTTTCTTTCCATGTGCTCTCGATACCTCAGCAGCATTGGATTTAGTCAAGGATTTACTATATGCTTTGCCGTGGAACTCTGAGGCTGGGTAAGTATTATATTGACTAGTCCTGTCGAGTATGATGTTATTTAAACGTTCGTTCGAATTTTCTTTGATTCCTGCAGACATTGTAGCTGAGCGTGTTTAACATCCAGCGCTGGACTGACAACACAGAACACGCTGGAGTGGTAAACAATTCCGTCAGATTTCGATAAATGTTAACCTCAAAGTAGCCTGCGAACAAGCTCCTGGTGAGCCCGAACGAACGTTTAAATAACATCATACTCGAAAGGACTATTCAATATAATACTTACCCAGCCTCAAAGTTCCACGGCAAAGCATACAGTAAGTCCCTCTAACATTGAACGCACTCTATAATCTGTGATTACTGCTAGTTAATAGCTTTAATTAACACTTGGGTTTTTACCAAAGAACCTGGTATAAAGACTATATGTACACTGTACCAGTTCAAAGTAATTTGTGTGTGAGTAAACACTTCTAGTTGAATGGAACAGCACTTGGAGAAAAACTGTATTCAAAACTGAATTCTGTGCTTTGCCTTTGCACTCACCTCCAAGGCATAGCTTGAATCTTGTGAACAAGCTGGAACCAAATTAAAAACAAAACAACCATCAAAACATTGTTCAGTTTTTTCAGAGAATGGGAAAACTGAAATATCCACAAGGGTAAGAACAAAACTATGACCCTGATTACAAAAAAGAAAAGAAAGAAATATTTGCAAGAAGAAAGAAAGAAAGAAAGAGAGAAGACAAGGAAGGAAAGAAGCAATGAAGAAGCAAGGTAGGAAGGAGGGGCAGGGCTACTTTGATATAAAACCAGCATGTTTACTTCACTACAGCAACTTGAATCCCCAGCTATTTTTTTTGCATATCCCCACCTACATGTACCTAGTGACAGCCCTGCAGGGAGGGAGTAAGTGTGAGGTGGGGAAAGAATAGAGGGGGGTGGGGGAAGGGAGGGTAAGGGTAAGAGTGTAGAGAGGGAGGGAAATTGAATACATGTATTTGCAGGGCTGAAAAACAAACCTCTGTTAAAAATGGAATAGTGAGATTGACAGGAAGTCGTTTGATTGTGTTTTTCATAATTGATTCCTTCTTCCCATGCCATAATACGTCCTGATAAAAAGAAAAGAGGCCAATAATGAATTAAACTTAATACAGATTTTAAGTCTTCAGTGTCCTCTTTGTTAAGAAGGGTGTTGTGACTGACTGTATTCCAGTTGACAATAATAAGAATCTTGATGTCTTGTCTGAAGCTTGAAACCTGTACATGCAAACATTTTGTTTCAACTCAATATTCAAGACCTATTTCCTATTACAACAGCTCTATAAACCTCTCATTATGATGTTTAAACAATCCTGCATGGAACTCTTTATTGCTGGTGATAAAGTATTCTGCCTTTATCATACCTCCAGTAACTTGTCATCTTGACTATGAAGAGCTTGCATTAACATCTGTGCTAGTGAGTCACCTGTTGGGGGACCACTTCCTTTTTCCCTGAAAAAAAGAAAATAAACAAAACACTCACTTCATGATACCAAATTATCAAACCAATATGTGCACTTTTCTATTTCCATGTAAAATAATTGGGTCAGGAACCATTGGCTCATTTACAGCAGAAACTGCGCACTAAATTATAACTCATTCAATTATAAACATGTACCTGTGTTGTGATTCAAAAGATGCCGTGCTTACTCCTTTTAACCGCTCCTCAATGCTCTGAGAAAAGAAAATAATTCATTAAAACTTTATTACTCAAATTCAAACTTATTCCAATACAGCCACTGCTAGTTAAGAACAAATACAGCAATGGCATTAGGAAGGTAAAAAGAAACTTCAGTAAGCTTGTGAGGTCGTGTGGGAGAAATGTTCACTTGGTTTTTGGGGAGAGGGGAAAATCAGAGTACCCAGAGAAAAACCTCTTGGAGCAGGAAAGTGAACCAACAAACTCAGCCCACATGGGACGTGGGATTGGAGAATCCAACCCATGCCACATTGGTGGGAGGCGAGTGCTCTCATTATTACCCTATCTCAACTCTCCTTGAGAATTTCTTGTTTCACTTAGATCAGGCAGGTGTTCACCCTGTGAAAGTTTCCCTCAGTGAAGTTTGAGGAAAGAGGGATGATCTGAAAAATGTGAAGTTTTTTAAATTTCTCCCAGGAACATTTACCTGTTCTTCTGGTCTTTCTGTTTCCTGAATGCTTCTTTTTCCCTTTGTTCTAGTGGATTCCTGGTCAGTCACCAAGGCAGGTGTCGCCAGTGCCATATTTCCTGGACCAAGAGTTGTTACTTGTTTTAATGAACTCTGACCTTTGTCTATTTCCACAGATTCACGAGACCCATTGCTAAGAAGCAAGTTTGACATGTTTTCTCTCAAAAGGCACGTGTGCTCTTCCATTGTTGAATAGGCCTGGAATAATGAATAATAGAAATGGGTCAAAACAGCAACACAGTTAATTGTTAATATAATTAGCATTTATTCAATATTGGTTAATATAATAATAATTCTTTTTTTTTCTCTTGCTCTTTCACTCAGCATCGCATCTTGAATCATGTTTAGTAGAGTAACAATGCCATTACATTAAACAATTACCAGTGGTCTTACTATTCGTTTTGTGATTAATAATGGTAATTGAACTAAGTGGAGTGCAATTTGGTCTGAAATCATGCGTGTGATTTCAAAATTGAAGGAGCTTGCAGCGTGAGTTTGATATGAAATCACAAGTATGATTTCAGACCAAAATTGCACAACACGAAGTTCAATTTCCACTTTATTACATCCATTTTGAAATCTCACAGTTTTTTGTCAATATTAATATTTATTTAATGTTCGCTTCAGGAAAACCAGTTTTGAATTTTGATGAGCTTAAAAAGGATGTGATTTATAGCAAAAAATGGTGCAATTTGGGAGTAAATTGTATTTTTGGGAGCCAATCAGATTTCAAGAATGACGAGTGACTTCAAAATGGGTGAATAAGGGAATAAATTGCACCGTTGAGAGCAAATCAGATTTAATGAATAACGAGTGATTTCAAAATTGGTGTAATAAACCCTAATATCAACATGCATATTCCCCATACTGTTCTCCATAAATGTTCTGTGGTGCAGAATAATACATCCCAATATTAGAGTTTAAAGGGTTACACATAATAGTTACCATAGTTTGTGTTATGCTAAATGTTATTTACATGCAAATTGTTTTCTCACCAAAGTTTCAAACTGTGGTTTTACTGTGGAGCCAAATGCAATCAGGACTGAAGGTTCCTCTTCACATAATAAACGAACACACAACACTGGTATGGGGGATGGAGTTGAATCCTGTAAGAGAGATTTTAACTAAAAAATTATAATAATAATAATAACTGTCTAGCTAATCAGCCTCGCAAAGTACAGCAAGGACGCAGCTCAACAAGGTCGAACCGAAAGTATATACTAGGCGCCTCTGGCAGCTGCTATATGGTCCATGTATGACCTTGGAGCACAGCCTACAGCCAGCTAAAATAAGCTGTATGCTGGTTTTTGCTGAGGGAGGAAAACCGGTGTACCTGGAGAAAAACCCTCGGAGCAGGGTTGAGAACCAACACAAACTCAGCCCACTTATGGCATCACCAGGAATCGAACCCGGGGCCACATTGATAGGAGGCAAGTGTTCTCACCACTATGCCATCCCTGCACCACATCATCATAACAGTACAGGCAAACATGTGTGGCCCAAACAAAACCTCATTCATTTTAATGCAGTTAATTCCCCATTTCTTTGGTTTGGTGTATTGAACTGTGAATTACTGGATAGCATGTACTTTGAGTGTGTTTCCCTTAACCCTTTCCTTCCTAAGAGTGACTTTATAGATTTTATTCTGTCTCACGCCACACCATTTTACTTGTCATAGGGAGACCCCTTAGTGGTTAAAGGGTTAAGAGGTAAATATTAAACTACTGTTACACAGTTGTACCTTTTCCCCAGAAGATGCAAGTTGGACTGTTCTTGTTGGCCGTAAAGGCTTTTTACCACCACTACAATGATAAGACAAAAAGCATTTGTAGAGTGATGAGTCAGATACAGTTGTTTGTATGAGACAAACCATACCAAGACAAAAAAAGGGACAGACCAGGTCAAATGGCTTGCATGTAAATGCAACAATAAAGAACTACATGTACAATCAAGAAGCAAAGAAGTGGAAATTCATTTAGTCACTGTACAACTGCATCTATGTAAAACTAAATTGTTGTCCTGAATTATTACTGAATTTGTAGTAGATGGTAGAGGAAATGACAAAAACAATATTGAAGGACCAAGTGTATAACCAACCTGTGTCCATCTTTGTGTGTACATGTACTTTTGATACATGACAAACAAAAATCCAAGTTTTTGCACACGTTACTTATTAAATTAGAAGTGGAAACTGGTAAAACAAAACATAGACAATGCTATCCTCCTAAATCAAAGGCCAACTGCAAAACTTCAGTTTATTCTGACCAATTTTAAAACAATGAGGGAGCCGAAAAGCACCAAAGGTCAGTAAATATACACCAACCCCTTTGGTTACTCTGTAATTATTGTTTAAAAAATAAAGTGTAGCAAAATTAGGCTGTGACTCACCCATTGAGCGAATATTCAAAAAGATGCACTTGACCATCCTTTGAAACCACAGCCATGTGAACAGGCTGTGAACAAAAACAGTGAAGCTCACTTGATATATTTCTTGTTAGAAACAATGATTAAGAACTAATTAAAATAATACTTTGTTCATTCAACAGGCTACATCATGTTATCCAATGAAACGACTGTGCTTAGTAGAGAAACAAAATGATTATGATAAGGTGCACCTTTCTTGAAACCAAAAAATGTTGGTCCCATGAAAGTATTTTTTATGTGCTCCATCCATGAAACTGAGATCAAAATTGGCCACAGTATTCTTAACAACAATGGGACATTTGCACGATGATGCCATTTGACTACAACTACCAGAATCCTTCAGGTTTTGCTTTTCTTGTGCTAATGAGAGCTATTGTTATTTTTACCCTGTTGGGATTACAAAATTTGAATTTGAAAGGAAAAACAAACTGAATTCTGGTAGTTGTAGTCAAATGGCATCATCGTGCAAATGTCCTATTGATTGTCTACATATGTACCTTGTCATGACTGTCATGCCGTATGACATCAACGGCAATTGGTTCATCTGTGAGGGAAAGTGATACTAGTGCATTTTTGTCCTGTGTCTCAAAGTTCACAAACCTGCAGAACAACAAAAAACAACACTAGTTTTGCGAAGGTGTATTCCAAAACTTCCCACTGCTAGATATCAGTAAACGATACAAATTAAAGTTGCCCTGCCTAGGGGCATTTTAGAATTTGTCATGATTACAAACAAACAATGACAAACAAATGCCTAGTGTTCAACCTCAGTGGTGGTCAACTAGTTCAGGCATAGTAGAACATTGGTTTGGGTTAGTAAAATTTGAAGACCACTAGCCAATGAGCCACTTGTAATAGAAGATATTTCGGAGATAGTATTGATGAAGAGGAATTCAACTGGTTTTGAGTTCAGTTTTTATCCCAAAACAAATGAAAAAACTTTTCCCCCGATACCAGCATGGTAACTGCAATATGGTTTTGAAAGGTACTCAATGCTTGGCTACCAAATGACACCATCTGGCTAGTATATTTTAGACTCCACTAGTCCATGGACTAGTTTGTTAAAAAGGTAAGGTCGAGGCTGCACTGATCTGGGTGAGTGTGGTTCTGAGAGGATCGATACAAGTACTGATGACAACCAGCATTGGAAGTCACCTTCAATGCCAGGGAAAAGACAATTTTGAGTCAGGTGGTAGACTTCATGTAGGCAGCTACTTTGTTGAAGTAGGTGACTGTTTTGCCATCTTATACTACACCAGGCATTTTACTACTGCTCAAGCCATGTCCACACATCAAACTGTAATAATCACTTACATCTTATACTAAACCAGGACTAAAGAAACAGAGGAATATCCCAGCAAAGTAGTTGGGCAGGAACATTAAGTTAGTGGTGATTTTCTTCTGACAACCCTCATCACTATTAATAGTGTCTGAAAGTGTTTCTCTCATGCAAATAATCTTGCTAAATAGAACTACTGAGGCTTCCGAGTTCAAACCATTATACTATAAAAACCATCAGATGCTTATTGCTCCCCAAAATGACCATAAATCCCACTCCCTTCTTTAATGGGTGTCCTGGTTTAAAGTCTCAAACCCTCTGGGTAAATAAGAATAATTCTTATCAAAACACTTTCAGATTTATACATGTACTTACCATATGTTCATGAGTCTGTCCTGTTCTGCTCCAGAAATAAAATACTGACTGCTAACTCCATTACTTGGAACATGGTTTGCATTTGAGTCATGTGACAAGGAACTTGGTATGAATAAGAGGTGTGATACTGGAGATGCATGTCCTGTAAAATTCTGTAAATAAATAGAACATGCTTTACTTTTCTGAGTCCAATTAATTCTGTGGGGACATTCTTCCCAAATGAGAACAAGAATTGTGTAACACATGCTCAAATGTATTGTACCATTATTACTTGAATAAAAAATATTGTATTTTTTGGCATATTTATCGAGCTTGATTAACACTTTGATTTTTAACTGGCTTCCATTTCAAACAATATTCATTTGAAAAATGTTTTCTGGAGGGAACCAGTGTAAAAATAAGCAAAAGCATTAATTAAAAGCTCTTTGCATCTCATCCAAGTTTCCACTTAATTTTGCAAATTCTTGTGCTTATGCTTATGCATGAACATAATTACCACACAAGTGTGAGCCAGACCTGCTTCTTACCTTAAGAAGTTCTTTGGTTTCCAAGTCCCACAATTTAATACTTCTTCCAGCAGATAGGAGTGTATTCCCTTTAGGATCAAGTTGGAGACACCTCACTCTATGTTTATCAGCTTTCCACTTGCTGTTTGAAAAAGAGATAGATTAAAATAAACACACAAGAAAGGTAGGGGCTTCAATAATTTTTGAAATGGCTGTCTTTAATCATCTGAGTGAAAATCTAGACAAAGAAGGCAGTGGTTTTTCGGCAGTTGCTGGCTTCTAATGAAACCCCTGGAAAGGAAGAAAGGAGAGTACAAAATCTTTACTTGTACATCCCACTTGCTAATAAATGTGTTAAACAAAGACATACAAAATGTTTAGAAACACAAATCTTCTCAGATGAGAAGATGCCCATTATAAAATCATTATACCTGGTTTGTCTTAATTAACCCCTACAACTGTAAAGCTGACCAGAAGGCATGATTGTGTATTATAAATTTTCTGTTTAATATTCACACTAAGACATCTTGTCCATAGTTTATTCAAGAACATTGATGATCATGTAGTACATACAGCACACCATGTAATGTAGTACTTCCAGACATTCACCATGCACCATGTATGCAATTAGATAAAGCCATCATAGAGGACAAAGAAACAGAGTTTCTGAAGTTTAAGCCAAGACGCAATCAATACAATTTAAAGACTGTCAAAATCCTTAATAAGTTTAAACAGAAACATGCTTTGTGGACACATAATGCACTAAACTTTCAATTTGCAGTCTGTATGGCTTAAAGTTGGCATCACTGCAGCCATCTTACCATTTTGTTTGGCCAGTCTCTGTGTTCCACTCTGTTATGTGTTTATCATTTGAACAAGAATATAATGTGTTGTCATCTGCACTCCAACACACATCATTCACTCTGCTATTGTGTGCACCCTCCTACAAATGCAATTTAGATATGTTACAAAAAAATAACTTCTCCTTATGGACCTTATGTGGTTAAATCGGTTTGATTCTGTCAAATCTCATTTCCTTCCCAACAAAATCAACACTACCAAAGTACTGCATGCAATAACATTACACAGTTTACATGGCTCTTCTTGTCACGTTTCAATGGTAACTGATTCCCACAAAATCGGTGTTATAGGTTTAACTGCAGATTCTTACCAATCTTTGATTAACTTCTCCAGAAGCCACACTATATACAAGAACATCTCCCGATGAAGTACCAAGTGCTATAGAATCAGCATCCGTCCTTGAAGCATGTCTCGAAGACTTGAGTTTCTTTCTTTTTTGAGTTATCTGCAAAATAACATAAATGGCTTTAGCTTTTTTCTACTTTTGCCTCCCCTTGTTGTTTTTTAGGCAACCCTGCCTCTACCCGTGGGTTACTGAAGCAGAGACCTACACTGGGCCATTCCATTTAATATCCACCCCCCCCCCCCCCCCATGGATGAGGTCACCAAGAATTTACCCCCTAAGAAAAGAAGATCAAAGTGCCGACACAATACCCCCCCCTTCAGAAATAAGCCAAATTTTGTGCTTCCCCTCGGAAAAAATCGCAAGATCAAAGGATGCAGACTGGCTCACCCCCTCAGAAATGACTTTGCCCACTCCCTTCAGAAAATGTCATCCATAGGGGGGGTGTGGATATTAAATGGAATGGCCCACTTTAGTAACACCAGTAAACAGGATGGCTGCTGTAATTTTAACTGTACTCATTGAAGTGACTGTCTTGTTAAGGTGACCATAACATAAGGGTGTACCCTTCCTCTTGTGAACAGATCCTCATAAGGCTTGTCTGGTGATTGCAAAACCAGGTATAGCACATAACACACATACATGTAGTTTACCACTATTTCCAGCAGGTATCAACTCTTAATGTAATGATAAACTCTTAGTTGATCAATTGGACATTTAAAACATCGCTTATGAGTACGTCCAAATTAGCCGTGGGAGATAAGACGTATATTAAAGGTAGTCACTGATACAGCGTGACCTTATTAATGATCTTACAATTTTAATTGAACACCAAAGTGGTACGCAAGTTCATTGAAAAAGCCGTTAGCGACACACGAGGAACTCTTTTGAATAAGAAAATCACCCTGTATTTGAGTTTCTGATTCTGATAACGTAGTAAATATATATACACAGGCACCGTAAATTACCCTGCAACATGGAGTCATGCTGTAAATAGAAACACGATACAATTGAAGCCTTTTTTTTGGCAAATTCGCGACTCACTCGGTAATTTTCGTATTTTGATTCTCGTTATTGAAAATAGCTCTTTCTAATAACAATTATACGTGTCATTAAAGCGAAAATCAATCCCTGTTCCCAGGTAAACTGTGCAAAATTAACGATTTTTTTCAAGAAAACACGGAGGGTTTTCTCGTGGGACCAAACTTACCGACGAGCGAGTCGTTCGACTCCAACGCAGACATGTGCAAGTCGTGGAAAGATGTGATGGCGATGTGTATTCATGCTTTAATGATCCAACAGTGCAATCCCATATTTTGAGGCGTCCATCTGGGGTTAGAAGTGCTAAAAATCGACCATTATCATCAAAGGAACAACTACTATCGTCCATATTTCATACTCCATTTGCACGTGGGACCAGCATTCTTAGTGCCCAATCCCTTCTCATTCTATTCTTGGAAAGATTGGCTTGGGGGAAGGCTACCTACATAAATCGGAGTAAATCGTGGCTCTATTAAGGAGGCTCACAATAGTTTTAGGCCTGGGTTCTAGCCGCTCGCGTTGAGCTTTACACGCGCGCGATTTAAAATCCGTGGAGAAGCAAAAACAAACATGGCGGCGCGAAAATTTTTTTCCACAAGTCTAGTTTCGACCTGTATTGAAAGTAATTCGCGCTTTTTCCAATCGTTTAGACCAAGAAAGTCTTTATTTTTGCCATTTTCGAAAGAAAAACACGTTCTTCGAGCAGTATGTTTCGTTCCGAGGAAAGTATTTTACGTACACTCCGCGATCGATCATCTGGACCCGGGAGTGGACTACGAATTGCTAAGGAACAAACCTTGCACTCCAGGCCTACTTCGTTACCTTTGCTTGGCCGGCCTCTTATGTGGTTATTCTTTACACACTGCGACAATGGCTTATGCCGGCGAAAGCGACGAAGAAAACGAACATTGTGTCCGTGTGAATTCTGGTCGCCACAAAGGTCGTTTTCCCTCCAAAAGGCACTTGAGCGTGATGAAAAATCTCGCAAAGTTCCATAAGAAAACAACACGAACCTGAAGAAGAGGAACTTGAGCCTCCTAGGAAAATACTGACAAGGTCAAAACAGGTAATGTATATTATTTTTTGCACGAAACATTGTTGCTTCAAAAAGTTGCAAATATCACAGTTTTTGTAGAACGTTGAATGCATGACCAATCATTTTTTTTTTTTGCAAAACAAGGAGGGAGATGCTCATCCCTTAGGCACAAGGCTTGTTAATATGGAAGTGCTGCGAAACGACCTTAAATCTTGCTCGCATTGTCACGTAGGTGAGTCATACTTTGTGTGCTTGTTTAATTTATGGCTGGTGAAAACCGACCAAGACAATGGAGCAGTTTGTAATATTATTTTACTATCATTGGTACAGGCTACCAATAAAGTAATAGCGATACTCACTGTTTACAAACAAGTCTTTTGATATTTAAATTTTGCCAACCACAGAACAAAAGAATCCTTTGTTTCGAGAGCCAATAAACCTCTGGTTGGCACATTAATGACAATTGGTGACGTAACGATGAGTATCGCTATACAAGTCTGAAAAGTGTAGTAGCTTTATTTTTAATTACATAACAACTCAATACTGTATTTAGTTAGATTTATAAATGTCATAGAAAATACAACCAATTGAGAATGCAGGAAATGCCATTGCACATTTGTCAGTATTCCACTGAACCTTCCCATTGTGCAGCACATTGATTGTGTAGGACTGTGCTTTCTATGGCATGATATAAAACAGTCATGCAATGCTCTCTCACGATGTACCACAGAGTATCCCACTCGTATTTTCTTTGTATACTTAGACAAAAACACAAATGACTTGTCGGATATTCAGTGGTATACCACTCAAAAGCATTGCATAACACAGTTGGCTTTCTTGTGTTACAACACACATTCAGATATTCTGCCACCAGACTACACACTGAATAATTTTCCCTGTTTTCTGCCCACCAAAATAACAATAATCTGTTTCTCAACCACACAGCTCTGTCTCAGATTCATTGCCATAATTTAAGACAAAAAAAGATCAAGCTAATTTGAAAGTTTTCAAACCAAAGATCAGCCTTAGCTTTGTAGTCCTGGTACAATCAGTATTACCATGCGATAACTATCACTGTACAATGTCATGTATATGGACATAATGCTGTAAAATAGTAGACAATCTGGATCTTCACTAAAAGGAAACTTTGGGACAACATATTTTATACACATGTAAAAAGCTCTCACTTAGGTTAATCATTTCACTTTTTTTTCCTGCCTGTTACTTTTTCCTGATATTAAATTTGGACAAAAGAGAGTGAAACACTAAACAAATTTGATTCCAGGTCCACTGTCTATGGAGTGCATTGTTGGCGAGGCAAGAAGTGGATTAAGTAGTGTGTTCAACATTGCTTGCTCAAACTGTGGAAAGATAAATGGTGTCCATACATCCAGTAAACACAGGGCAGGTAGCAGAGGGCCAAAAGCCAGGGACTTAAACACAAGAGCAGTTCTGGGTTCCCTTCACATTGGAATTGGCCAAACACAACTAAATAATTTCCTTGCTACTCTAAATATTCATTCAATGAATAACCAACTGTACAAAGTGCGAGAAAGGGAAATTGGTAACACAGTAGAAAAGATAGCAAAGGAAAGTTGTAATGAATATTTGGAACAGGAAAAGGAAATGGCTCAAAAATCGAAAAATCAAGGGGAATTGGATGGTATACAGGGTATAGCAGTATCTTACGACATGGGTTGGCAGAAGAGAGGAAAAGGGCACAACTCACTGACAGGTCATGGGGTAATGATGGGTCTTGTTGGAAATCCAGAAACTTTAAAATCAAGCCTCAGCTGTATAGTGCCACATTCATTTGGGAACCACAGTTCATGCAACATATCTTGGTGTGGTTACAAAAAAAGTCCTGCAAGCTACAAACACACAGACTTACCAAATGGCAAGGATTTGCATGGTGAACCCCTAAAAAATGCCTTAATTAACATCTTTTTTGAATATACTACTGATATTGTTGTTAGGAAGCTTTCACCTTGTGCCAACTCCCAACGAAATGAAAGTCTAAATAGTACAATTTCAACAAAAAATCCCAAAACTCGGTATTATGGGGGGAGTGAAAGCAATGACTTTCGAGTGGCATGTGGTGTTGCACAAAGAAATCTTGGCTATGGCTATGTTAGTAGAGCTTTGGAAGTGCTTAATATTGAGCCTGGGTATTTCTGTGTATCTCACGGAGACCTCATGGATATACACCTTATTCGATGGTTTAGCGTATAATACGTGTGGATATTTTGCGAGTTGTGTAGTATTTTTCCGAGCCCCGCAGGGGCGAGGAAAAATATGAGCAATGAGCAAAATGTCCACTCGTATTATATGCTAAACCATCGTATAAGAGGTTTATTATTCCACTACAAAAAAAATTGTTAGTTTGCAATTGGCTTCTATTTTTTTGGTAAGAGTATTCCGAAACACCCAGATTCCGTCTGTGAAAATGACGTTAACAATGAACAAAATGTTCGCGGGTATTATATGTCAAACCATTGAATGAGAGGTTGATTATTCTACTGCAAAAAAAAATTGTTATTTTGACTTCCATTTTCTGGTAAGAGTATCCAAAACATCCTGATTCTGTCTGTGTGAATGACGTAAACAACACGAAAGCCAGTTAAATGCTCTTGCCGGTATTCGCCCTGTTGTAAACCGGTTAAACTAGGACACTACAGTGTATTACGGCCTCGTATTTTGCACCTTCTCTTGACCTTATATGGTAAAATGACATCATAGTGGAATAATAAAAAAAGTTATTGACTGATAGAAATAGAAAGTCTACCAAAAATTTCAAGTACAGGAGGAACCAGTTGCATGGCCAAAAATCTAAGCAAACTGCTCACAAAGAAGCTCAGGAAGGAACAACATATGAAACCGCAGTTGGGTTGAATTTAGATACAAGTATTAACCAGCCTGTACCACCAGCACACACTCAGATTGAACATCTTCTGGAAAACATATCAGAAAACGAGTTTCGTCAGTACGAGCAAATAGTACCACCTTACTCTGCACAACCTGATCCAGTAAAACTGTCTTTTGATCCAACTAAAACCTACACTTTTGTTTTTTTGACACCGAAACTACCTGCACTGGAAAAAACGCTGAACTGTGTCAGCTGTCTGCCATTGATGGAAAAAGCCTCCTGTTCTCAAAGTACATTTTACCTACCGAAGTGTTAGTCCTGGAGCTACACGAGTGAATAAACTATCTGTAGAAAACATTAACGGAACCAGAAGATTATTTAAAGAAAACCAACCAGTGGAAACTACATCTCTTAATGAAGTACTACGGGAGTTTGTAGCCTTTCTTGATCAAGTGAAACCTCCAACCCACAAAGAATCTTTTACAGTCCTAATCGGCCACAATTCCTCGACATTTGACACTCCTATACTTCTCCGGCGAAGCGGCGAAACTTTTCACAGGAAATTGAGCGAAATGAACGTTTACTTTGGTGACAGTCAAATTCTTGTCAAGAATCTGTTGAAAGACAAACACCCAGCTCTGCAACTTGAATCGGGATCTTGCAAATCAAACCAATCAGCCCTTTACTGACACCTTTTCAACGAAGAATTTGAAGCCCATGACGCCTTGGAAGATGCAAAAGCTCTGAAACAAATCATGCTTAATTCTGCGCTTCAACTGAGCAAGGAAAAAATTGTAAATTGTTCTGGATTTATCAGTGTCGAACAAGCAGTTACCAGCATGTCGTATTTTGGATCGGCGCCATGAAATTCTCCAAACAATCAGCGGGAGGCTTTTCGACCCCAAGGAAGACAATGGTGCAATAAAACAGTCAATGGCTCAGAAAATTGCTGGAAGCGGACTGTCCTATTCAGATCTCAGAGGGTTGTATTTGAAGTTCGGAACGAAGGGATTGCTGGCGATCCTTAGCATGCCTCCCTCCCAGTGCACAGCTCCAAAACCTCGTGTCACTCGAACGAAGCGCATTCTCGAGGCAATTGCAAAATACTTCAAGGAAACATATCCGAGAGAGGAATAACCAGATCGGTCCAGTTCCACTTGTTGGTAAGTTGTGACTGTATTTTTTCCACAATGCAGCAGGAATTAGCAGCCTCGGGTAAGCAGCACATATTTGTTCGGACGTACGTCTGTGCTGTGTTCAATGAAAACGACCGTGCCTCGCACAAAATAGTCAGATTATAATGATCAAAACTCTCCAGAACACAGCAGCAAATGAAGGTTGGTTCACAGGTTTAGTTCCAAATCCAATTCGGAAAAAAGTTGACATGTTGAACCGAACCGACTGCCGTGACCGAAATCGAACAAACAAATACATTGTGGGCTCTACTTTGGAGCAGCGGACAAGACTTGCGCATGCGGAATATTGGATCTTGTAAGATCCAGATTTTAAGACGCGCGAGGATCGCGCGTGGCTCTTTTAAAAGTCACGAAGGAAATTACGTGAAAAAAAGCCCGGTGACCCCACATTTTTATTGCAGAATTTGCTAGTGTAAACTGAGAATAAATCATAGGTGAAATTTAAAAAAATTCTCTGGAGCGGATTTTTTGCCACTCAAATATAACGTTTTTTTGTAATTACATAAAATCCGCTCCAGAGAATTTTTTTAAAATTCCTGTAGTTTTACCTCTTTTTGTGTAAAATAGGATAAAATTAAAAAAAATGGGGGTCACCGAGTTCGTTCATGCGCTATTAACGTTGGAAGCTTTAAAATGGGTCTCATTGACGTCCATACAGCGTTGCTATGGTAACTTTTGATGACGTCATATTACTATTATTTTGTTTAGTGATAATTGAACTAGTACTTATTGCCAAAATATAGTAGAAAGCTTATCGGAGTTTTTACCTAAAACGTCTCAAATATACACAGTGGTAAAAGCTTGAAAACTGTTGTGAGCCTCCTTAAACAGGTAAAAGTTCTCAGACCGTCTGTAAAAATAATACCAAATAAACATCCTGCCAATGAAGCAGTCATAATCTCATGAAAAAAAAAATAGATATTTGGTTTTTGTATTTGGCTATGACTGTGCCCACAAGCCAATACATCACGCTCTCGTTGCAGTTTCTTTAATAAATAATAATAATAATAATAATAATAATAATAATAATGAGGATTTAGATAGCGCTTTACCCCAAGGCTCAAAGCGCTTTACAACACTTTATGGGGGACTTTGCCAAACTGCTTTTTTAGGCGCAAATTGCAGCCACGCAGTTTACAATCTTATTAGAATGAATAGTAGTATCAACACAAGTGCCCCCAGAACAGGAAAAGGTTTAGACCATCACACCGGGGATTACATCCCCGATCAGTGTGTGGGTTCTTTAACGTCCCACACCAGTACTGTGAGACAGGACCTCCGGTTTATCGTCCTTATCCGAGAAGACTAGCAAGTCTAACCATTTGCAGATATCATCACAAAGGCAGCACTTTCTCCTCAGCAGTCCGGTGCCCTACCAATTGACCTAACCGGTCGGCGGTCTTTGAGCGCGCATTATTTTGTTTTTCAATCATTGCTTGTACAGGATCGTTTTTGCAGGTGCATGACTTTTCTTTTCATTGTCTTCTTCTTTGCACGAATTTTTTTCTGTCCTTTTACCTTGCATGAATTTCTTGGGTTTTTTCCCCACACACCCCCTCCCCCATCTCTTTTCCAATGGTCCGTCCCTTTATTTCTAATATTTTAAAATTCTTTAAAAAGATCCCACACACACAGAGCGTTCAAACCTTCACCGGCACGTGAAACAGCCTTTTTGTATTATCACCAACTACAGAAGGATGTTTCTTTTGCTGTTTTCAATTACTTTTACCATTTTCTTTTGACTAACTCCTTTGTTCCCTGTTCTTTGTTACTTTTTGCATGCAGTCACTGCTAGTAGCGAGGGCTTCCAGGGGGAAGAACAGAAAAGCGACGTGGCTCCGAAAACTGGCGGCAATCTTCTCCAAAAACACCGACAACCGACAGAAATGTGCAGAAAAAGTGCGACAATTTGCGAAAGGTACATTTCACTTTCGATTTCTCTTTGTTTTCTTTGTGACAGTGACATCTGTCCCTAACCAAATAGGCGACAGACAGACAGACGAGCGGGAAAGCGACACCAGACCAACCTTTGGAAGGCCTCAGAAGCGACCGGCGAACAGTATCATTGACATAGTGCAACGAAGAACAGTTTAATTCGCTTTACAATGAAAAAACAAATGTTATACACAACCCATCCTCGGAGACCCAGGGGCATACACAGCCCAGCACCTCATAAGATCCAACCTCGTTCCCAGGGCTTTTCCCTCACTTGGGGGCTGGGCAGGAAAAGCCTAGGCAACGAGGTTGATAAGATCGACTTGACCTTGATCTAGAGCACGATTTATTGTACTAACGTTAAAACACCACATTATACTTTGTCTACTTTATGCTGCTTGAAACCATACATATAACTATCAGCTCGGTATATTGGTGTCGGCAGTGAGAAAAAAAAAAAGAATAGAGTTAAACACAAACTTATTGTAAGAACACGCGAGTATACTTTATGCTTCAGCAAGCGACTTTTATTGATGATAAACGAACTACAAGCAAACAGCTAGAAAGCAACCAACAATAACCTGCGATCAGGCCCAATTGTACCATCGCTCTTATGTCTTCTTATGTCGGCGCTCGCTACAATTGGGCCTGATACAAAGTCTCACAGGATTCTGTGTCTTCGTCCAGAATTTGGACGAAATCTGATTGGCTGATTCAAGAATCGGATGTCACTAAGATGCGTGTTCGCGAGGCTCTCGCGAAAGAGCCGCCATTACGGACAACGAGTTATCTCAAGTTGGTTTTAAAACACAAAACAGTAGAGCCTGTCTATTTTTTATCTAGCGGAGAGGGAAAAGTTTATTAGTTTTGCTTTGAGGTACGTACTGGATTCATATGAAAGATTCGCGGAATGATCTTCATGAGGAATGATAAAGACGAAGCGTCTAGACGAGTTTCCACTGATATCTCTGTTATTCGTCTATTTCGAACATTTCCTTTCTTGAAAGCCTGACAACGGACTTGGAAGCTGACTGGTTTGTATTCAATAACAATTCAACGAGAAGCAAGACATATCCAAGCTTTGATAAATACAAGATCAAGGACACATTGGTTTCAATGTCAGGATGCAAGAGAAAATACTCGTATTCAATGTACAAACATTTTGAAAGGTTCATGTAAGCTCAGGTGAAGTAAGCGTAAGTTCTTTTTAATTTGTATTGTACCAATTGTACCATTTTTGTTATTGCAACACTGTCAATGTTTTAAATTGCTTAAGGCCGTAAAGCTATGTATTATTGTTTGTATGTACATTCGCCTCTGGAACAACAACAAAACACTGTTGGCTAATTCACAGTAGAGGCTTCTCGATCTCTAAATTAAATTTAAGTTTAAGACTTAACTTAAGCTTAATTCGCTTAATTTGTTTAATAAATTAAACCCCAAAATTGAGTACATCAAGACCAATAGACCAGCCTGTGCTTATTCATTTGTTCAAACTAAAAATAAAGGTACGAATACTACGAAAGCTTAAAATCCCGTTTCTCCACAACTCACACTCTCGACTCTTTGCAAAGTTTCTTTACCATTGTATTTCGAGGGGAAGACACGAAGTAGGGTTATCTGAAGAGATACATGTACGTAAGAATATAAAGTAAATACATCGACAACTGTAAGCTTAAGTCACCTTCCTTCGATTAGCCGAATCATCAGTTGTGTTTCATAACCAAAACAAAGATATCATCATCACATAGGCTTTCGAATCACATATCACCTTTCCCAGTGTTTATAAAATTTGATAAAAGCGCTTCCTTTGGAACGAAAACCACTATTATTCCCCAACAACAATGAATCATGCGGAACACGACGTTCTCAAAACAAAAATGGCGTCTTGTTCATTCCTCTGCACTTCACGCGCGAGAACTCGCGAGTAGCACGTAACGGAAGTAATTTTAATTGGCTGATTTCGGAAAATGTCAATCAATCAAAAAAGTGGGCGGTAGACGCACCGTAGAAGACTTGTATCAGGCTCTATTTTTCGTTTCGTCCTTCCCGCGGGAAAGGTCTACCAACGAAACGAAAAAAAGAGCCTGATCGCAGGTTAAACCAACAACAAAACTAGAAGTAAGTTCCTCAATTTGGCAACTAATAGCACGTACTAACAAAGTCATTGAAATCTGATTGGTTAAGTTCAATCCCTAGGAAATTCAATGAATTCTTGTTGTAACTTGCGGTTTCAAGATAACCACGTTTCGTCACACTTACCTACATAAAGGTACGACGGAAAGCCGCAAGAATCTGGAACAAAAATTCATCTTCCAAATCGGCACCCTTAATCCCCACGGTAATTAACGAACGCTTTTCATTTAACTAATGTATTCCTATTTTCACGTTGCCATGTTACCACCAATGGCGTAGCTCCTACTCCATTATAAAAACTACATACAACCCATAATTCCTCGATTCGCTCTGACGAAGGGCTAGCGCTCGAAACGTCAGCTTTCAGAATCCCTGTACGGTGGTCAATTTACATTTATCAACTCTGTTGATAATACCAAATTTTTATCTGAGGACCGTCGAGGATATAGCCTGCGTAGCAAGCATTTTCCCTGGTAATGGGGCGAGAGCAAGTGTTTTTGCTCTCGCCCGGCCCACTACCAGCGGAAACGCTTTCTACATAGGCTACGTTAAGGACAGCTGATATTGTTTTATTACCACAAATCAGAACAAGAGGCAAACGCTCTATCTGATATCTCGGGCCATTCTTGTCGTCAAAATTAACCAAAAATTAAAGAGATTCGCCTAGTTTACGTGTTTTTATAAAATAAATAAATAAATAAATAAATAAATAAATAAATAAATAAATAAATAAATAAATAAATAAAATAAGAAAACTGAACCTTTCTGATATTGACTTGAAAATCTCCAGAGCAGAGGTTGGTTGTGGTTGGAGTCTCTGCAGAGGACCAACTCCGAGCGTGGGAACAGTGAGCACAGTGGAACGGCCCTGGAGTGGGTACGGAAAACAGTAGGAACTGTTTGTAGGGTTTGATACAGGGATAAATGAGTAAAATCCCTGAGCAACTGATAAGAAAGGAAAAGAAAAGAATAATTGTATACCCGCGAGATAGTCCTTGGAGATCCTTCGGCAACCATCTCACAGCCCACACTCCACCATATGTCGTTCCTTTACGTCAATCAGAGCGATGACGTAAAGCCGAAGCCACGGTTACACGAGCGATTTTTTCTGGAAATTGTCGCGTCGCTTGCGCGCGGTGGTGGCTACACGAATTGCAAAGTCTGTGCTTCTGTCCCGAAAACCAAAGGGTTTTTAGCTGCACACGCGCGCGAAATCTACACACGCCATAACTATATGAATCAAAATCAAGCACACCGGAAGTTAATTACTGCGTGAAATCGCGCGAACCGGAAATTTTGAAATTTTGGTTGATGACCTACCTTGATTTTTTGTGTGCACGCACCATTCACGATGGCATTTTAAATTATCTGATTGAATTTTTTGCAAGCCATAAAACGCGTTTTTTTCCATGCTGCCTAAAAAGTTATATAATTTAGAGAGCTTTCCAACAAAGAAATAAAAACGGTAGGTCACTGAATTAGTTTTTCAGATAATTTACAAAAACTGGTATTTACAGGACCTTTTTGTGGACCTGCGCGTTGCCATGGTAACTGATATGACGTCACAAGCATCCTGAAATATAGCCCAACAATAGAGTTCTAAGGAGACATATAGTTTGCCTACACCATTAAATATCCTTCTTTGTAATCTTTTATCGTTTCGCAAACACTTCATGAACGAAAAACCCTCTCGAGCTTCCTTTAATTTATTGAATTTCTCGCTGTTTTTTTTGGCTACACGGGTCGCAGGCTCCAAGCGCCAACCTCGTTCCCAGAACCCTGGGAACGAGGCTGTGCAAGCGCGCGAAAAATTGCACGCTGTGCCATTGCGCGCGGTCACTTTGTTGTTAGCAGCTTGTTTACATGTTTTTGGAGCCTTATAAAAGTTTCTCGAAACAGTACGAAATTAAGACAATGACGAGGAAAAAACAACTTGTTTATAGTTTCGACTCTCACAGCGAAAACACTCTCTACTGTGGGCGAGTGTTCGGAGCAAGAGGCGTCGCTTTTCCAAGGTACAGGTCAGTAACTTTAAGCTTGATTTTCAAAACTAAAGCCGACACAAAATCAACCAGACGTCATCAGCATGATTGTTTTAAATAATGATTTTCCTTGTGAAAAGAACTATGCAGGTCTTGTCGTCGCTAATTGTTGTGCTCCATTTTTTGCTGCAGTAACGTAAGCAAAAAAGCGAAACGGCCGGTCACTTAATTGCGCCAAAATGGACGTGAAGTAGATTCTTCGGCTTCCAGTCCATACACCGGATACAGATGACGTAAAACAAAAGAACAAAAGCATGAAACTTTAATACCAGCTGATACTCCACAACGGCACTGACAGAAAACAATAACTTCTTTTGTTTCACGTCATCTGTGTCCGGTACCCGTCCAGTACCCGAAGAAATGAACCTATCATCGCCGTCGCCTGGAGGGGGTGGGGGGGGGGAGACTTTGTACGGGGCCCAGACGAAGTCCTTAATTCCCCCCTCTTGCCTGGGAACACAGGACAATAAAAGAAAAAAAATTCCTCTCTTGAAGGGGCAACAGACTGAAAAGTGTCTGGTTAAGCTCTCCTTCAGCAGTTCACCATCCGAAGTTTGCATCGCAATGACGTTGTTATTTTTGTCTCCTGAAAAACAATTTATTTGCAGTGGAAAAACAAAAGTCCGCTGTTATTTACTTGCCTCCAGCAGTAGTGTCTAAAGAAGCATAAAGTGTGGGAACAACTGTCAACAAGGTGGAAATGGATTTTCACAACTATATTATGATGATGCTGAATTTGTCATTTCTGCCATAAGGAGATAGAAAAGCCCACATTCGTGAGTGCAGTGGGGTTTTGTACTGCATTTAAAAGAACTTGAAATGACTTGTTTCTCTCGACATCCCTTGATTGTCCTCCAGTGAAAGGCTTTTGGAAACAAAACCTCCCTCATTTCTCCCACCTACAAGGAACATGTTTGTTCAAATCTCCTTATAAGTCCCCCAAAAAGTGTAATTTGCAAATAGTGTTACATGAGAGATGTACAGGACCAAGCTAAAAAGCCCTACATACCCTGACCCAACAGGCCCGATATACCCTACAAACCCAACAAACCCTACAGGCCCTACAAACCCTACAGCAACTTCATACCCTACAAACCCTACAGGCCCTACATGCCTTACATACACTGTACCCTACAAACCCAACAAATTTGAATCATTGTAGACAGACCATTACTATAGTGGTCATTAATAACTACATTGTACTTGTTAACTGAGAGTTAGGTCTTCGCAGGAAAATCTCAAACTGAGCCCTTGCTGTATAATTAACCAAGCGAATTGAAGTCTGAATGTTTGAGGTTAATGAGTTGTTTATTATGTGGCTCTGATGAAAATTTCATTGATCTTGGCTCTTTTCATCTTCTGTCTGGCACCAACTTGTTGGTAATGTAACCCCACAGGGGTTTCATTGCATCTGCCTACTTTATCAGAATTTACCTCTCACCACTGCCTGCTTGGTCTAGATTTTCACTCAAATGATAAAAAAAAAATTCATCAGGTCACCACTTACTTTGGTTAGCTGAGATGGCTATTTTAAAAATTATTGAAAGCCTGCCCAAGGTGCCTTTGCTGTTCTGAAATTCAAGCTTGTCAGGGCAATAAAATTCACTCTCAGGGTGTTTGTCACTTGTCTTTAGCCACAACAATAATATTACAAAAAATGATGTGGCCTTTGAATTACCTTTTGTTTTGTTTTTGCATAATTTGCAATGCACCTGTAGGCATTCTGGGAGAATAATGCACTAGCACTTACCATGTAGGATGTGAGAGTAGTCTCATCCATGTTAGCAATGAGATGCAATGAGTAACTGGTAGTTTATTATACTAAGTTTATTAAAAGCCAATTACTGCAAAGCTTTTGTTTTGTTTCGTTTTCTCGTTTGTATTCTCGATTATATGCTAATGCGAATGCGACCAAATAATGGAATCCTTGTATAATACGCACCATGGATTTGAAGGTCAATTTCACCAAAAAAAAGTGCACATTATACATGCGCATTATATCAGCTACAAATGCCAGCCATAATGATATTATAATAGCACTGTTTAATTCATTACTATTTTCTTTAGACGTTGCTAATATGTTCCTTTTGATAGGGAAAGTTTGGTCCATGGGAACATCAAATTTTTCTGCTATTTTCTTGAGAATGCTTGTGTGCAACTCTAGCCAAATTTTTTCTGTGTGGTTGGGATTGAAAAGAAAATAATGAAAAGTAGTGAACAAAAGAAAGAAATCAAAATGGTTCTAGATGTAGACACTCCACTCCCAGCTTTAAGATTGTCAGTGAGTACTTTGTAGCCTGCAAACAGGCTCTTGATTTAGGTTTTTGCTTTGACCTTGAGCGTTAACCCAGTAACACACTGAATATCGGTCTTGCATTTCAAAACACACTTTGTTGCGCTAAGCTTGAAGCTTGTGAATGATCAATTTTCATGAGTAGTGCCTGACAGACCATCCAGAATCTAGCACTGGTGACAATTATTGGGCATACTGCACATTAGGTGGCTTTACTGCCACCTTGCTAAAAGCATGCATACCATACACAACAAATGAAGTACTTTAAGTGTAAACTTTATTCATTAAAACAAACATCTTTCAACACTTACATGTAAAACCAATGAAAGTAAAGTAATAACATTTTTTGACATCAACATTACTTTGATGTTGTATGAGTAAGGTTTGCATGGATGAAGACATAATTAACCTGTGCAGTTCCAGAAAATATTTATAGGTTCCCCTGGAAGGTCAGTGGACATTCCTGGGGGGGGGGGGGGGGGGGAGAATGGGGGAATGGGACCTATGGATATTTTTTTGGAACCACACCTTGGATATGAATGCCTAACCAGTTTTTAAGCCTAAAAAAGGAATGACTTTCCACTTCTAAGGAGCTTATTTCTGGGACACATTCCTACATTATTTTGTATATGTAAGCACATCATGTGTTCAAATGGATTTTCTTCTTTTCTTGGCATTTTTAGTAGGTACACTTCTTAGATATGGCCTGGGGGCTCCATTAAAAAATATGGTCATACATCCAATGCTACTTGTTAATGAGGTGTTTACTGTACATTAAACCATTCAAGTTCATTTCATTTCCCTCTTAAGGGTTTTGTACCAGAACGGGTTGTACCAGTAAATATTTGGCAGCTGTAACCAACAAAGATTCTAATGTAACAGACCTAACAATCTTTATCATGTTTGCACCCATTTCAAAGAGCCGAGTGTCCTGGTTCTGTATTAGAAATGGTATTGTTTTAAACACAAATTTAGTGGCAAAGACTTTTTTCCTACAATGCTTCTTATAATTAAATATGTAGTTCAAGGACCTAGTGTTGTTCTAGGTCAAGTACCATTACAAACCCTCTAACAGCAGTCTAAAATAATGTTATGGTACATGGAAGTGGATATGTTGTGGTTCAATTTTATCCTTGGTTCAAATTTTATTTTTCTTTGTTTTTGTGTATGGTAATGTATAATAATTAGTTTAAAACGAAGAAAAATAAAATTTGAACCAAGGATAAAATTGAACCACAACAGATACTCCTTGTTCTTCAATGGGGAAAGGGCATGGTGTGACTTTCTCATTGCTTTCCCTCTTGGTGTGATACAGCATCTTAACATTAAATCGTTGTCCAACAAAATTTCAACTTATTTTATCTGATATCTGATGTTATCACAGGTAGCAACTTTGATTACTCCCACTTTCCCAGTTACAGTCCCAATTTTCAGGTGCCTCTCCACAATCAAATAAAACCCAAGACAAGCTCTGCATTCTTGAGAGTCAAGAGCAGGTCTCTGTAGTAAAGGTTTTCTTATGCTATAAAACCCCTCACACTTATATTAGTAGGCTATGCCAATTTGACAAAAATATTATTTGTACTAAAGTTAACACTTGTACTTTTAGCTTTATGATCTGATAAACTGAAATCCACTCATACTTGTTCCTTTTCATTGTATTTGCATTGTCATACAAAGTAAACAAAAGGGGAAAAAACACTTCTCTTACCTTAAAGCACATGCCCTAAATTATCAACAACTTAGACTTAACATTCCACACAGCATTAATAGTACATTAAAAGCAAATTGGCCAGCAATTTGTCTCATGTCTACAATGTCACCATAGCACCAAAATTATTATAACCCTTGGCTTTGTAATGATTTCTAATTTCTTGAATAGAGTCAATCGTGAAACAAGCTGCATTGCAGCAAATTTGTACACCTGTTAAACTGAAATCTTGCTAAATTCTAGAGAGGGGATGAAAGACTACAGCTATAACAAGGTTCAGTTATATGTACAGTCAATGCAGACAAGTAGTAAACCAAGGTGTATAACATTAATTTACTACCACACCATTAATATGACCACCGGGTACGGTACCTTTTCATGGTTAATGGAAGACTCATGAGGTTGTCAAACCAGTTAATCCAAATAGCATTTTATGACCTCAGTGTCAGTGGTCACATTAAAAGGGTGTCATTACGCTTTGAAATTCCCTTTCTTGTCTTCGAAAGAGGCAGTGCTAGTGATTTTAATATGGAGCCATACAGTATGTCACCCCTTCTGAGACACACTAAGCAATCTGTACAATAGTTAAACAGCAAAATTTGTTAAGGATGAAACAGGATAGAATATCCAAATTTACATTATAAAAATATTTACAAAACTCAAAAGTAACTAGCAACTCAAAAGTTGCTTTAAACTGTCATAAGCACTTGAGTATTACTGTACTTCTTAGTATACAATGGTTGTGTGGGTGGAGGGAAATAAATTATTTGCACATGACATTACCATGGGTAATTTATAAGAGATTGTGAGTATGATCCATTGAAACAAAATGTTAGTCAGACTTTCTGAAATTTTATGGAGTGGAAAAAAGGACAAGCTCGAGAGGATTACCAAACATTTCACGAAGAACATGTTGCAATTACTGTTCCCTTGATTCTGTTCCAGAAATTCTGGCTAACAGATTGCGCCATTTGTCTCTGCATTTAGCTTGACAATTTATTGTCAGTTTAAAGTTCATGTAATTAAGAATAGTGACAGACAACTAAATGGCTACTGGATTTGACATGACCAATACAAAATTATTTGCATTGAAAGAAAATGCCATTAAAATGATGTTTCAAAACTAATAACAAGTGAGAATAATAGGATTTTTTAGGAAAAATGTTCAAAACTGAACAATCTATATTTTGAACATGGAATTGTAAACCTTGATAATCATTTTTAGGTTGCTTGAGAAAAAGTTCAAACAGGTTGAAAGCTGAGTTCCAGTCAGCATCTCTGAAATGACTTTTATTGGGTGCAGCAACCAAAAGTAAGGAAGCCATTCACATTCCTCAGAAGAGTAATGGGCAAGTTAGCTCCTAATAACAGAATTAGTAGGTTTATAACCAAAAATTAGATCTTATGATTAAGTGAAAGCCTGTTTTTTTTTCTATGAGATAATATTTGCAGGACAGAAAGCTCATGATACCAAAAAGCAGCAACTCTGAAAGAATGCTTCAAAATAATAATATTGAGCAACCTACTCATACAATGTGGCCACCTTTAGACACTACATCCATTGTAAAGACACGATTTTTCTTAGTCTATTCATTCTGTTTTTGGTCCAAGGAATTTCCTGCACTGCATGAACACTAAAAGGATGCAGTGGCCCTCTTTGAACTTTATTTTCTTTTTACCCACAGACACCGCCTCGTGTGCTTTTCTGTTATGCCAAAACTGAACTTAGCAAGATAGTACTAATAATTAGTAATTATTACTACCTGTTGTAATAACACGTGGAAAGGGATTGGTTTGTGTTTCGACTATTACAACATTTGTGTCTTGAAATTAACCCTGCAACAAACCATTAGTCTGAGTGTTCAGTAGGAAGCATCCTTGCTTGTTGTCTAGATGCTTTTCTACATGAAAACACAGGAAGGCTGTACAACATCATTAGACATGATAAGACAAAGCTCGTTGAGAAATGCTAGATTGACTGAATCTCATACCATATGTAATATAAAATGTTGTAGATGCTTGTTTAAGCTTTTTCACTTTTTCACTCCATTCTCCTTGCTATTGTTATATATGTCATCTTCGTCATCTCGAAGTTTCGTTGCATCCCAAATTCTCAAAGTTCCATCATGAGAACAAGAGTATAGCTTCCCTGAAGATACCTGAAAAATGTCTGATTGTTTCAGTCAAAACTTATGTTAAATACTGGGTGAGATATATCAAACTGGGCCGAGTTGCTTGAAGCATGGTTAGCGCTAACCCAGGTTAAATACCATGACAACCGATCGGTTTTGATACATCTTAACGGACGGTTAGCACTAACCATGCTTCAAGCAACTTGGCCCTGGAGGTTATGATTCCAGGTATTGGTTGATAACTGTTATCAGATTTCTACCATGTGATGTGCTTCATGCAGTGAGTGCATAAGGAAATCAGCTACTTAATTTTATGAGAAAGGATAAAAAGGCAACAAGATGTGCAGTGCCTAGCTGGCTACAATCTTTTCACTTCCTACAATCATGAGTGGGGTGGTTTTACCAGAGTGAACTTAACACAAACTGATGAATTGTTTATGGTCCCTGTACATTATGGCACAGATAACTGTACACTCAGAATACTGCTAAGATTTGTAAAAACTAAAAAAATTATGTCTTGTTCCAGAAAATACTGAAATCTTTCCTATAGAAGGCTGTTTAGTTTGGGTCTTCAGTCCTGTGCTATTTTTGTTTCACACCCTTCACTCACAATGTAGTTTAAGTCTGGATTTAAAGAATCAATTACTGTATTTAGTGAGTGTTAGACGTACCAGAACACTATTTATTGAACCAGTGTGACCCGAGAATGTTCTCTTGCATGTGCCAGACTTTGCCTCAAATACTTTAGCTGTGCAGTCCCCACTGCCAGTAAAAACTAGAAAATGAAAAAATAAGAAAGGAAATTTAGCAACATGTATTCAAAACATGGAATCAAGTTGTGCTATCAATGTATTCTTGGGTGCATTTACATAAGAATACACACAAATTAATGTGTTTAGGTAAGCTGAAAGCTACTTATTGGGTACTATGGCCACATGGTAGCAGGCATTACCCCATTACAGCTGTTTTGGCCTTATTAGGCCTTATCAGCATGTTTGGTGCCCAATGAGTGGTTTTCAGCTTACCTACACACAATCATTTGTGTGGTATTCTTCTCACTCAAAGCCACATCCCACAAGCTTCACATTTTCACTGCTTGTTTTATTCATGTGGGTTCTTGAGCCTGGATATTAGCTATGCCATGCTGATGAGGCCTAATACGGCCAAAACAGCTGTTCATGGCTGCTAATGCTCAGGCTCAAACTTTATTTGGTAGATTTACAATAGTTATTGGTGGATTTAAGGGGTAATGCCCGCTAACAGGTGTCCATAGTGCCCAATGAGTGGCTTTCAGCTTACCCAAACACAAATTTGTGTGGTATTCTTGTCACTCGAAGCCACATCTCACAAGCTTCACATTTTCTGCATTAACATAAGCCTGGCTGATGATGGTCATGCTAAGAAAAAGTTAGTTTAATTTTGACAAATATAAGCCTGCCAGGTATTGTCTTGGCAACAGTTGCCAAAGCAATTTATAATGAAGTGACTCTGAATCCACAGCTGAAAACCAGTGTACAAGATCTTACATGCATGAGTTGTGGGATGGATAGGTCTGTTATATAAGGGATAGTAGACTCTCAGTTCTTCAACACTGGCCACTTGTATCTTCAACCACACCCTATCTTGAGTGACACCTTGCTTCCCTTGTGTACTATAAGTAGTGACTTGCTGTTGGCTTTCAGATATCCAGCTTTGTCAAACACTTTTGTTTCCCTTAAGAAAGTCTTCCCTACAGCACAGTATATACAGTAGACCCCTGTTTGCTTTATAGGAACAAGGTTTTTACTTACGGAGACCACCCTGGAAATGCAGTTGACTAACTGAGTGCTTGTGTCCTTTATAGGTACGTGTGCAATCACCAAATTCAACCACCCAACATTTTGCTGAGTGATCAGTGCTGCAGGAGTACATCAGCTTGTTAACAACCTGGTAAGTTGAATATACAAACCTTGTCATAAACTGTCCACGTTTACCATGGAGACCAAGTGTGTAAATATTAAGGGGTCTCAGAGTTTTAGGTGAAAGTGTGAAACTACATGTGAATTTCCAGAGAGCTCAGGGGTGGGGAGGGACATAGATAGACTGTAAGACCCCAATGAAATATATTTTTAAAAAGCGAATGGCAGCAAACTTGAAGACCATACAAAGGTTACTAGAAAATGTTTTTCAAGCTTGA
This sequence comes from Galaxea fascicularis, assembly GCA_948470475.1. Classification (NCBI taxonomy): domain Eukaryota; kingdom Metazoa; phylum Cnidaria; class Anthozoa; order Scleractinia; family Euphylliidae; genus Galaxea; species Galaxea fascicularis. Next base: position 27,582,852 of record OX419337.1, read on the forward strand.
CAAATACTTGTCAGTGCATAATAAAAGAACAAATATTATGGAGTTACTAAGGAACATAATAAAATAGTTGCTAGATTCTTATTAAAAAAAACCCTGAATCAGTCAACTTAGGAGAAAAGGGAAACAATGACATTGACAGCAACAAAATATTTCACTGGGAGATAAAATCCTGAACAGAATACTGAAGAGTTACATTTGATTTGAAGAAAAAAATTCATCCAGGAAAGTTAATTGCCTATACTACAGCTGCTTTAATTGTAAAATCTCCACCCAAATACTTCACATAAAGAAACAGTTTGTAGGGTTAATAACCAACACCAGCTAAAGGTACTTCTAAGAAGCTTTTAGTTAAATGATTGTCCACATGTCTATGAACATTTATTTTTCTTTATGAGAATGTCTGATTGAGTTGCTAATAAAGTGTTCAAAATTGGCTAGTTGAGAAATGTTTTGTTTTATCTAGAAAATAATAGCAATCAGAATTGTAAAACAGTGGTATGCACTGTATTTCTGATTGGAGTTGAAATTCTGTGGTAGAAATTTTTTGAAACATTTTGAAGGCAACTGTCTTTTCTTGGGCAAAGTGTGGGCACAGAACCAGCAAGTTGCTACTCTGGCCTTCACCATGACTCTCCCAGTTTCTGGAGTTCATTAAAATTTAAATTGCATGTATAGCATAATAATTTTTGTTTCAGGGAATGAAATGTTGTGATCTGAATAACAAATTATGGACTCAAATTAGTCCATTGTAGTTTAGACATGGCAAGTCTACATTTAAAACCAAAAGTTGATGTTTTCATCTCTTTATTGTCAGTTTGCTGTTTGGTAAAATACCTGTATGCAGGTGCAGCCAAAATAAATCCTTGACTTCTAGACAGTTGTTTTACACAAAGACTCCCTGACATGTAAACCTTTTGGCATGAAGCAATTATAGGGTTTGATGTTAAGCTTTCTAGTTATCTAAGAAATTTACCAAAGTTAACCAATTCTGACAGCATTTCTCAAGACTAACCCACTATAATGAGGACCTGTTCCTGCAAACATCTTGACACAAGAGAACATTGTTATTTCCAAGATACAGTCTTATTTTCTGTCAATGAAAGAAACTCTCTGGGCTTATCGGTGTCTGAGGTAACACCGTTGCTGACCTCAAGAAACAGATATAGGCAGGTATCTTTGAAAACCACAAATAACCACAAATAGTTGAGTGAATGGTTGTATTCAAGTTTCCATAGCAATGAGCTCCCTTTAGGCAAAATTAATTGGGCAAAATATAAAGAAACCTAACTTTTTATTCAAGGTGAAACAAAGTAAAATGATACCACAAGTCAAAACTATGTCAAAGTTATTAGTTTGACTCGCAGCTGTAGAAGTACTACAAACAGAATACAGAGCGCTGGGATTTTTTTAAAATGAACTTGACTGGAATAATAATAATAACAATAATAATAATGATGATGATGATAATAACAGCATAAATTCAGGAAAGACACTCGACCGGAGGCAAAAATTGAGAGTTATGTAAAATACATACAGTGTAACTCTCAAAAACTTAAACTTCTAAAACCTGCCGTCAGCGCAAGAGGCTTAAAGTTGAAATTTACAAAGAGAAAAACAACTGTCGTTATATTTTGTTTTCAGTACAACAAACACAGACACATGGGATGCATTTGTAGGAACCGCAATGATCTTCCGTAAAGATGTTGACAGAAATGTCAAGTTTTACACCAAATTTTGCTAAGGTATGAATGTGTTAAGCATCACGCCGAACAGCTCATCGGGGACGTAATTTAATGATATCAATTCTTTGATCTTTTAAACAGAAAGAATCAGGCTGAAACAACTGAGCAAAATTATAGCTATAAATAGAAGCGATTAGTACGTTCCACTGAAACCAAAGAAAAATATTGAGTAACAAAATTTGCTTGGCCTTCGAAAACGAAATTAATACCATCCCGTGTTACTTAATAGATAATTTTGAGTGTTATAGGCTTAAAACGGCTTTCTCATTTCGAAAGGACCCTTCAGTGACATTATAATTCCTAATTTGAAATTGTAGGATTCAGAAACGAGGTTCGGGAAGTTTTTCGTTCGATTCACACGTGTCAACAATTTTGCAATTTATTCTAAAAGCACAAGAATTACATTGTAAAATAACGGGGTATTTATCAAATTAAGGACAGTGCGGTGTATAGACGTATAGTACATACCTGAATTTGGAGAATCATCCCTTGGTGGCCTTTGAAGGTTTTGATAGGAGCTCCGGTAAGAATATCCCACGAACGTATTGTAGTGTCGGCCGAACCTGTGAATAAAGTCTTCCCTTTTCCATCTACTGCTAGGCACACTACAGAGTTAGTGTGCCCTTTGAAAGTTACAAGGCATTCGTTTGCGTTCATTCCCCAGCTTTTTGCTGTACCATCCGCAGAGCCAGAGATAAGAATGTCATCGTTGTTTTCCATATCGACCGCCGCAAATGCAGCTCCACGATTCGATTCCGAAACGAGAAGCAGGGCACCTACAGATGACCTGTGGCCGCGGAAAATTCGTAGGCATTCGGTAGTGTCTGCGTGCCAGCATCTTATTGTCTTATCATAGGAACTCGAAAACACCAAATCCCCCGAACAAATGACTCGAAAAACAGTTGAAGTATGGCCAAAGAATGGCTTCTTGATTTTAGCGCCGCTTTCCAAGTTCCACTTACGAACAGTTTTATCTGCCGAACCTGTAAAGATATACCTTTCAGAAACACAAACGCTCGTGATGTACGACTCATGTCCATTTAACCAACCAACACACTCCTCTGTCTTAGTGTCCCAGAGCCGACCGGTTTTATCCTCAGAAACTGTGACGATAGTGTTTCCATCTGGACTTATACACATTGCGTTTATCCCGTCTGTATGCTCCGCCAGGCATTTTAACTGAAATGCCGGTGGCTTGCTTTTCTTTTTCGAAGCTGTTGCCGGCGTTTCACTTTGTTTCTTTGAAATTCCACTTCCCATTATTGTTTCGGAACAGAGCGATTATTATTTTCCTTGTTGATGTAAAACGATAGAAGATAATTCATACTTGGCAGCCATTGAGCCTCCGATCGGAAAACACTAGGTTCGTGATAACGTTTAACGAAGTTCCTGAGGTACTGGGGAGATACTGCGGGCGATTAACGTATTTCGAATCCCACGAGACCAACTCTTCGAGCACCGAACTCCCAAAGTCCTAACCTCGGAGAATTGCGCGACGAGCGATCGAGAAGCATGCATTGAAAAGTAGGCAAATACTGCAAAATCGCCGTCTTCTTAAGTTTCCTCAGTTACAGGAATTTGTAATGAGCTTAAAACAATACAGTTTAATTAAAGGAGTTGCTATAGTAAAGAGCCTCACTGTTATTGGTCAGGGCCGGCCTTCAAATTAGAATTTTAGTTTGGAGGTGTCTAATAGGACGTGCTTTCGTATTCCAGAACAATAATATTGCTTTCGTGGCAGCACAGTTGGTATGATTCGTTTTCCATCTACTGGCAAAGTCTTGGATATTATGAATAGATAACAAGCACCTTCCCCCATAAACAGCTTGTGAATGTGAAGGGCTGACAAACAAAGTAGTAACAAAACATAATCAATGAAAAAACAAATATTCTTTCCAAGCAATTTTTTTTTTCAGGTTGTTAGCCTCTGTTTGAAAATTGCTTGAATTTCTCTCACCTACTCATTCTCAGTATGTTGTCAATTATTCAGCTGGAAACTCTGCTAGCTCTTATGCGAGTCATGCGCACATAGTGGGACAATGTATTGACTTTTGGCCAGAATATCAGTAAATTTACATATTTTTGTTGTTGCATTAATAAGCAGCATTCGGATCAAAGTTGTGCAACATGAAATGGTTTTCCATCACCAATTTATGTCAGAAAATATTAATAACAGACACAAGATAACAAAACAATAAAACTCGTGTCCTTAAACGCTTGCCACTGGAGTTTCGTATTGCTACTGGCATATCACAGAAAAGAGCAGTTGTAAAATAGCGGAGTTATCAGTGGGGATCGAGGAATTGGGGGGAGGGGGGCCTCCCGCCCCTTTTGAGTTACACCCGTTGTGCCCCGATAGAAATTCCCTTCACTACGTCAGTAAATTTGTTCAAGATCTACAGCTTGGAAAATTCATCATCGAGACAGGTTATCCTTGGTGATCGTATTACTTCCTTACCTGCATGTTTGATTATTCAGCGATATAATGAGGTGAAATGATATTATTTTCCGATCTGAATAGTCAAACATCCCTTTCCTCCAACCACCCACCCCCCCACCCCCTCATGTTTAACCGCTTTTTTTGAGATCTTGAGACTCAGTTTGCAGGTTTAAATCAGTTTTAATTCAATTTGCATACTCCCCCCGCCGCCCCCCCCCCCCCCCACAAAGTATAATCCTGTTTTAGCCAGTTCTTGGTATTGATTGAACGTCTTCCTTTAGAATGTCCATTAAGGAGATAATTGAGTCATTTTTTGTAGTTAAGGGATCGTTCAGTTCTCGTTTAGCACTCCTAAATGGCATCTGATTTTGTGGAAAGAGGTTACTCATAAGAGATTTTATCTCAGACTAGGAGGCGACACCTAACGCAGACCAAAAAAGGCAAACTGGTTTAATTTAAAAGTTGCAAAAAGTTTCAGATCGGACATCACGAACTTCCCCGTGTCGCCCACAAAGCTCCCGCCCCCCACTCTGAACAGAACAACCCTAAATGTTTTATATAACACTGACACTGTCACCAGGCTTAAGCTCAGACGCCGTCAGAAACTGCCTTGAAATAGATTTCTACAATGTATTGAACTGCCCACTTGATTTCAGCTGTTCATTCCAGGCACGTAGTCTTAAGTTTAGCGATTCCATCTTGAGGATTACCATGACAACTCTTAAGTTTTGTGATAGATTACAGCGTGAAAATTGTACTGCCAGGCCAAAAGATTATTTCCTTTTAAATGAACGTATTCCTTAAGGCGACGAGTGGCTGATTTGTGATAGTACTACAAAATGCACGATGGTTTTTAATTCCGTGGGTGTTGATAAGTGGTAATAACAGAAGTTCTGCTTGCGTTTGAATCTTTTTCCCTTAAAAGCCAGAAATACATGCGTCACGTTCCCAGCTTAACTAAATTAGTTGATGATTTTCTTTGTTCGTTGACACGTCATGGGGCCGGCCTTATTTCAGTATTTTGCTGAGTTCATCAGGCAAACACCTGCTCGATATTTTGCGTGCTCGTTTCTCATTGCATTCTGTGCTCAAACACGAAATTATTCCGACTCTAATCCCCACTTGAGGATGACTTGAACACAAACGTCGTTGGAAAATAATGCTCGATAGCTCTCATCCGAAAAACTCCTTAAAGATGGTCTGTCCTTCTCAGGTAGACATCTACCTTACAATCACTGGTCTCACAGATAATGTTAAAACGAAAACTACAGATTCCCTGCTGATTCACGTACACCAGGGGACTTTTCACTCGGCTTTTGAGAGCTCCAATGCTTTCTCGATTACCTTCCAGCGTTGCCAAATTTGCATTGTTATTAGGCCTGTTATTGTTATCACTTGTTTGACTGCAATTTACGCAATATTTGCTCGCTGTCAAAGCGCTTGATCGGTGAGTAAACGTCGAATTAAGACAGACTGAGTTGAAAGCCGTGTACGGTTAGAACTTCCTTTGTTTACCCACTGAAATTCTGGTTTTACGATCACCACCTGTTTTCACACGTTAGTGATAGATGATTAGAAGCAGAGCCAATTGTCAACATCCATCAGACATGAATTTTAAGAGCGATTTTCGGAGTCAAAACGAATTAAGGAGCATATGTTATCTTTATCCTCGACGTCATCCATATGCAATGCAAGTGAAACAGCTGCTTCTCCCGGCAGGAGAAGCCTGGATGGGGTCGAAAAGCATTACTTTAAACCCATCACAACAAAACTTGAAAAATTCTTGGCATTCGATTTTTATTTACCCCTCCCTTAAAATGTAAATGAAAGTAGAATTAAATCAATAGCAGGTAAAAAAAAAAAAAAGCCTGTCTACATGAAATGTACTCAGCTAAGTGACTGTCATTTGAACCGGCAGTTGTACTCGATCATAACGATTTCGTCGAAAACTTCACCAGACGTCAGCGCCATATTATATATTTTCTATTATTCAATGACTGCGATTGAAAGGTTTGACCCGTTTTAATCGCTGATATGAACATGTATATCAGCCTTTTTGATCATTTCGTGTATTCTTATGACCTGTGTGTTAGATGAAAAAGTGATAGTATGGAGAAATTGAGTGATGATCGCTCTCAAGGGTTAAAGTTTTAATGTGAGTCTTCGTAGAGCTTAGGGCCCTAAACCGCCTCCATATTCACAAGTAAGTGTACTTCTACCTGAAATAAAACAAACCTGTATATAGGTTTTCAAGAAGAGTTTTCATGTTGTACTCAGTCAATTACAAGCCACCAAAGTTTGGCAAACGTAGCAAATAGTGACGAAAACAATAGTATTTTCAGTGCCTCAGGATCAGAAAACAGTGAAAATTACAAATGTTCATAGTGATTCGTCTTTGGTTAATGTTCTTGGCAGTTTTTTTTTTCTGGGCACATCTCATGATCACTTGCCGAGTTTGTTAGATGTCATAGCTGCCCAGGTGGTTGTTTTGTTCGAGTTGTACTGATCTCGCCGCTTTGTGTGTGGCGTTATCGAAGGTGAATTATCAATAAGCCATAATTGAAACATTAGTTTCCTTAGCTTTAAAAACTCTTGGCCCTTAGAAGCCAAGTGAGTTCATTTTGATCATCTTAAATGTAGTCTCTCAAGCTATGGGTGGAATTAGTCGGCATAACGCCCTGAAAATCTGCACACTCTTCGCTGCACTTCACTTGAAAAGAGGGAATATGTCATGTTTGACGATGAAAGAAAAGCTGAGTTCCTCTCCTTTCCGTCCTGATGTATTTGTGAAGTTACTTAAACAATATAGAGAATCTTGGGAAAAACAAGTGTGGAATAGATGTTTTCATACTCTTACTTGTTACCAAGGTAGTTCTATCCATAACGTTTTCTTTTTTCAGTTCGTTAGGTAGCTAAAACATGATACATTTTAAAGCTAAAAACAAAATTTCTTTTTACTGATGAGAAAAATACTTTTAATTTACAAGCGCATACTATTACTAATAAAAATAAGTGAATAGAGGATGGAAGGAAGGAATAAAGGGAAAAGAAAGGGAGGAAAGAATAAGTAGCACCTGTCATTGTCAAATGAATGCCTTGTCTCGAAGTTCCAAGTAATTGTGACGAAAACAAATACAGTGCGTAAGGCACTAGGACTTCTCAGACGGGAACTAGAAAATCCCATTAGTTGGTACGTATATTTGTAAGGCTGTTAAGGTTTATGACCCCACTCCCTGCACACTTTCTTCAGTTCTATAGTGCAAGCTATATCGGAGACTAAGTTTAGCCGTTATGTAAACGACTTACATGAATTATATGTCTTAGCTGCGGAATGAATTAATTGACCACACCAAATTGATTCGTTGAATTTATGGTCAATAGCAAGAACAAATAAGCAATTGCTCTAACGCCGCTCTGACAGACAATTTGTAGATTAAATTTTGGCTGCGACTGCAATTTCTCAAATGTTTTTGAGGGTACACTTGTGAAAATTTCGTTTTGGTGTATTATCATTTTAGCCTTCCATGCTGAAGTTGTTATTCATTCTTCATGCTGGCCACTTTCACCAACTGCAAGCGGTTCTAAGGTCTCAACTAATTTACATTTATTCACAATGACAATGTTTAGGAAGTCTTTTGGGACATTCAATAAACCGGTTCTAATTGTGATTTTGGAAGGATTTAACATGCAAAGTAGACTTATGGACCATCCTGGGTGGTTTATTTCTCTTTATCGTAACATTTAACTTAAGATTACGAGGCCAAAGTCTGCTGACACAAGCCTAAAAAGCCTCTCTTCAATGTTTACTGTCACCTTTCTGTAGCATGACACTAGTTTGTTTACTGCCGCTAAAACAAACTTGTTTTCCTTCTTGTCTACGGTGTTCCGACAGTTGGGTTGAATAGATTCTGCCCTCATGCAACCCATATATCTTAAGCCAGATGGCCAATCTATGGAAGGTCGCGCGAGAATGGCTTAATAAACGGAACCCTCATCGTAACATCACCCCGAGCAAACTCAGCACAGTGTTGGAAATTCTAAAGACTCAAGAGGAAGCCAAAGACCATGTCTACTACGATGCCTTGAAACGAATTTCAGCCACCAAGGTTAGACACTTGACGTTTTACTTGTGTTATAACTTCCCGTGTTTGTTTCGGCGAAAAAAATGTGGCTTAGTTCTGTTTATGAGGCCCGGAGACAGTCGACCCCCGTGTATAAAGCTCAGCCAATTTTTTTTAGATCGGCAGGTATTTGTTAATAACCCGCCGGTAATCGAAGTTTAAGACTCGGTTCCATTTGGGGTATTCACTTCGTTTTGTTGTTTGGGACCAAAGACTGGCCTAACGATTTAACGGCATTCACGGCTTGTAAATTACCGCTGACGCCATTTAGGTACATCAGAAAAATAAGAAATGAGAGAACAGTCCGAGAGTTACATCTGTCCGCCGCTGTCAGCGTTCTAAACATTTATGAACAATGCTATCAATAAAGGAAGTCATTGGTCGCCTAGATTTGTTAGCGTCGAATACATGTAATTACCAAATTCTCTTTGGTAATTAGGTTTAGCTAACTGTGCCCTTCCGAGTTGACTGCAATTAGGCAGGAAAGAAATAATTTTGCATGGCAATGAAAACAACGTTTGTAGTGGGAATACTTGATTGATTTACCAGCTTTTGACGAATCGCTACTTTGCACCAGTTTGTTTATCAAGCGCAGCCGGCCTGCAAGTCGAATAAACACGAGGCTTAGTGGTTTAAACAAAGTTGACCATTGATTTTCACGATGATCAAATTCATCCCGGTCTTGCCTTGTTCTACGCTTCGTAGATTGATTAATGCACGATTAGAGTATTATTTTGACAGTTTTTAAATTAGCGGGAATTGGTTAAGGTGTCGTGTTGACTCATACTGCTCGATAAATTAGATTTCGTGTCAAACGTTTGGGTAGGCTGTTATGACGTGCTAATGAAAAATTTGGCAACCGTGTTATTACCGCGTCGGTGATATTCGGTGATAAGTATTTCTCTCTATTGCTGTTCCTTTTCCTTTCAAAACACGATATATATTTATGCCCATGCCTTTGTGCTGTGCTTGTCAATTAAACTACCCGCGATACTCTCGATAGTCTTCGGTGAAGACAGTAGCAAGTCGAAGTTGAAGTGCTTTGGATGGGAGTTTTTCCGTTGTATCTTAAACTCGGCAGTCTGAATACCCTCGATAACCTAAGAGGCAGTGGTCTGAACTAACCTTCAACTCTGGGTATGGATCTGTGGTTTTTGTGAAGCAGTCTGGTTAAATGCTATGTTTTTACAAATGTTCGGTATTATCCTTTCGAATCGAAAATGCTACATTCACAAGGCAAAACAGTTGATTTGTAACATGCTCATAAACTTACAAACGATTAGGGGTGGGGGACCATCAATAAGGCGGACATTTTACCACTATTCATATGCCTTTGTATTCACTTCTCAAACACTTTGTTTGTAGGACTGTTCCGGAATAAACGGTAATCGCGGTATTTTGAACACTTAAGGGACCTAATCTGTGTTCGGAAGAAATCGATTAGCATTATGATCAATTTTTTCTCGATAGCAGAAAAAAACTCAATGCGTTCTTTTTCGGAAGTTGGCGAGAAGATCGTAGGTGATTTGAACAAATACATAACTGCCCCAGTAGGACCGAAAAGAACTCGTGACTTTGACGAAATGGCATTTCTCATCGAGGAAGCATTGTTCCATTGGTATCACAGATTATCAAAATTTGTGAGGTTTTGTTATCGAAGCTGTAGCGGATGATCGGTCAAACTTAGTTGATGGCCGATATGCTACAATGGTGGACA
>OX419337.1:27597871-27710371 GCA_948470475.1 Galaxea fascicularis
TTTCGACGTTACTGTCTTCTCTTCAAAGGTGAGAGACCCCGTAAAGCTGACGGAGAAATATACCAACAAGGGCAGATTTAAAGCCGACATTATTTGTCTTCTGCCTTTGGAATCGATTTGTGATTTAATAGTTTGTAAGTATTCCAGATAATCCCAGTGAAAACATTGTAAGATGGAATTTGTTTTGTTAAAACCAACTGAACCAAAAAATAAAGAAACAAAGAACGGCAATAACTATAAACGCAAAACGGAAGCAAAGCAAAATTACCTTAGCCTTGTATGACCTTGTATGGTAATATTTCTTGATTTCTCTAGGACGTGAACGCCTTAAATTCAGTAGTAATGCAGTTCACTGTTAAAAACCGTGGTTTTTCAGATGCTAAGATAGGTGCTTTGCTTACTTGTTTCATCTAAATACCAGTTTGTTGATTATTTCACGGACTGCTTGTTTCACTTTTCTCTAGTTCCCTGTTACGTGAAGCTGTTGCGTCTGCCAAGGCTGTTGAAATGGCACTCACTGGGAACATTTTTCTTGATGAGTGACTATCGTACCAGTAAACCCAACCGTTTGCGAGCATTCAAGCTGATTCTTTATCTGAGTGTAGCTATGCACTGGGTGGCTTGTCTGTACTATACCATCTCTGAATACGAAGGACTCGGGACAAATGACTGGGTATACACAGAAACCAAGAAGGGAGGGGATCACTTCACAAGGTCTGTTGACAAACACTTATCTGTAATGCAGTGCTAACCTTTAGTACGTTAATCAATGTTGCAGATAACTTTCAGAGTCTGGGGGTCATGGAAGATTTTTAAGGGTTCAGCAGACATTGGTCTTCCCAAATTTTCTTACTCAACAACTCAGTATGTCGGGTCAGAGATGAGCCAGCTTTCTCGGGTTTTTGACTGAGAAAGCTGGTTATTGATTTCCTTATTCTAAATTTTATTTCTATCAATTAATTAATTGATTTACTGATTTAGTTATTGATTTGTTATCGGAGGGCGCCACTGAAAACCACTATTTGAGACGTGGGTTCCCTGTTAAAAATTATGATCATCATCATCATCATCATCATCATCATCATTATTATTATTATGTCCATTCCTTATAGACTCAGGCAGGATATTCGGCCTGGTTTATAGTCCTTGGGATTGGGTTACAACAAGTCACCACGGGTCCCAGGTCTCTCTTTTCCTTCTTCTTACAGGGCAGTACTTTTATTAATATCTTTGCTGTCCCCAGCAATACTGTTTTCTGGATGACTTCCAAACTCACTTTCACGCCAATTTGCTTCATGTACTTTTTAAAGTTCACTGATACAGTCGTGATGTTGTCGTGATGAAACAAATAGGACTCCCGCTACGCGGTCGTCCGATTTTGTTAATCCCTCGTATGATTACAGACCGAATTGGACTCCACTCAGTCCTATTACCATTACTTATTCTCTTGCAGGAAATACGTTAAGTCGTTTTATTGGTCGGTTCTTACTCTTATGACGATTGGTGAAACTCCAAGTCCTCAGACAAATATAGTAAGTGGCTTCCAATTATTGGCAACATTTCAGTTGTTGATATGAATTGTCTTACTGTGACTGACACTTTCTCCTTTACCACTTGCAGGAGTACATCTTCACGGGATGCATGTTTCTTCTTGGAATCTTTGTGTTTGCTACTGTTGTGGGCAACGTTGGTGATGTCATCAGTAATATGAATGCCGCCAGGACTAATTTTCAAGCGAGGTTCGAAAGTCCTGCTTTTGTTTTTATTTTATAAAGTCCACGAAATGGTGCTTGCCCGCGTGACCGAATAGTTCCGAAAGTGTACAAGATACAGTCTAAATTTAAATCGAAATCAAATACTGTATTTAACTCTTGTGTAGGATATGTAAATATACAGGATGTCGTGCTCAGTGGTCTTATTAAGTCATGGTAATGATAGAGTTTATAATCATTGGAATGTCTGTGTGATTAACTACATTTAAATGATTGAAGTGAGGAAGCACTATAGTGTTTAGAGTTATTCATTTAGTTTTTAATAGTCATTACCTCATGCCGTTTGGTTTTATTCTGCAGTAAAACAGGGTTAAAGTCTGGGTTAAAGTCGCAGGGTTAAAGCCGTAGGTTGTTTCTGTAGTTCACACCCAATGGGGATGGGAACACTAGAGTGTGAATTTAATTGACTCGTTGTGTTAACTGTTTTGATCCTCGTACCGCAGTCTAGGCTTCTCCTGGCTGTAAAAGCTACGGAGTAATCTATTTTTGACTTAAGAAATGTTAATTACACCATCTAATCTCTATTTTTAATTGAATGTACTATTTGTTTCAGAATGGACTCGATCAAGCAATTTATGGAACATCACAAAGTGCCACACACCCTTCAAACTCGTGTGAAGAGATGGGCTCACTATGCCTGGAGCAGGTCTGTAAACCTAGTCCAGCACGGCATGAAGGCTAACAGTAGTTTTCAAAATTTCTTGATTGTTTTGGTCTTACAGCATACTTACGCGAGGCGAATGAACGGTGTATGCAAGGTTATTTGCAACACAATTTCTTGGACTCACCTCTAATCTCAAGAAATCAAGAAACACGCTAGTGAATATCTTCATATTTTCGTTTATTGAAAGTGTATATGAAGTAAAAAATTATGTTTGAAAGGCCTTTAAAAGTGAGTAAGAATTGCATATTCTTTATTGAAAGACCCTCTTTCATTCCTGAGATATTGAAGTTTTCGCTTAAAAACTGATGAAGTCACAAGTGGTTTAAGCAAGAATTTAAATCACAAAATAAAAAATATCTCTGAAAATATTCGAGTGATGCCATTAAAACTTGGCACCAGTAATGTACATCACTGTAAGACGCACAATAGCCTTGTGTTGTTACTATTGCAACACTTCTACTTCACGGTCTATTTCACGCGGGATTTACTTTCTTAGTTTTTGTGTTAATTAAGCATTGCTCACTAGCGATGAGCTACAACGAGTTGCAAAAATACTCGAGACAGTACACATCATTTGGCCTTTAAATGATGTTTCCATGATCTTCCGCTTTCCCTCCCCCTCCCCCCTCATCAAATTTGCTAACAGTGCAACACCATGCTCGAAACTTTGAGGAACAACTTTGAAAGAGGGAGAGGGAGGGGCTGTGTGTTGTATCTCACAGATTTCTTAGCAGCAGCGTTTTAGAGAAAGAAAAGATGTTTTTGATTGTGAATGTCTCAACAATTTGGCAACTGGTTGTAGCGAGGAGACGTAAAGTATTATGGGCATCACCTGTTTCAAGTAGGACCATCTGTCACTCCTCATCTGGTCAAAAATGGAGATATTTGGTTCTTGACAAACAAGTTCTGGAGCCTAGAGTGTCGCCATGACAACTTCACAGTGGGTATTGTTTTGTATCTTACCTGACGTACATTACTGGTGCCAAGTTTAAGTGGGTTCACTCAAATACTTCCAGAGATATTCCTGATTTTGTGATTATATTCTTAGAGAGAGGCATGATAAACCACCTGAGATGTTGGAAGAACACTCGAAGAATTCGTAAATTGTTTATTATTTTATTTAGAACACAAGCCCTCGAAGAAGGAACATCCTTAGAAATGCTACCTGAGAGGCTGAGAACCGAGATCGCGATTCACGTGCACCTGGACACTTTACGAAAGGTAAGCCGTAAATAATTGCAGCAGTAGAATTTTACAGTTAATGGGAGCTTGTCCCAGGTTTACGTCGTAAGTTTACTTACTTGTTCGCTTCTCAATCTCAAAGAGTCTGAAAGGGAGGGTGCACGCGAAAGTTTCAAGTACGTTGAAAGTGGATTTGAAAGCTAACTTTAGCGCGCGGTGAAGAAATCGTGTCAAAACTGAAGTTAAGTATTTGAAGTAAGGTTCTTTGCTTAATTAAGGATCAAACTAAAATTAAGATTTTTAGTTTTAGAGATTTTTAGTTTTGATTAAGAGAATAAAAAAGTAATTAAGATTTACGATAATTCTTTGTTGGCTAAATCGTGTTCTCAGCAACTGGGAATCAATGTCATTTACCGTAATTCTTAAACATGCCTCTATAAAAAGACGACTCACTATGCCCCTCTTCTGTTTTACATTTCAAGCTGACTGATTTTAAAACGCAGATTCTTTTTTTTGGGGGGGGGAGATGGGTGGAAGGAGGAGCGGGGGCGGTTAAACCTCCACCCTCCCGTAGACAAGCCCTTTTCGAAAATAACATGCTAGCAATTGTTTTTGGACTTGAGGTATGATAGAGGAAAGGCTTTCCTGACGTGTAAGTTGTTATTTTTTTATCGCTCCTGGTTCTTTTGTTATTATTCTCAATTCTTAGTAACAGTACTGACTTTTGTATTTTTGTTTTAACAAAGGTGAAGATCTTTAAGGATTGTGAACAGGGTTTGCTGTGTGAGTTGGTACTCAAGCTTCGACCACAGGTTTTCTCACCTGGGGACTACATTTGTCGATGTGGTGAAATAGGTGAAAAGCATTAATGTATCAACACTTATCGTAACACAATAAGGATTTGAGAGCCTCGTTGATTATCTCGTAAATGACCACCCTCGGCAGTAGGAAGAGTGGTTACAAGAGAGCGCTTACTCGGGAGAAGGTGCTTTACAGTACTGTTGAAATGAAAACTGAGAATTTCAGAACAGGTACGAGTGCAAACTCATTGAAGCATCATTCTACCTGAAAGTAGGTCAAAAATTAGGTCGTTTGCTAAGTTGATTTGTATTTGGCTGGTCGTTTCTCGTTGTGATATTGGAATTTCTGAGGATATGAACGATCATCGCAGAACTTTATGAAAGCTACTGTAAAAGGGTAACGGAAAGAAAGCTTGTGTTTCATACTTCTGTGGGATTCCAATCCACGACCATTGCGATACCGGTGGAGCGCTCTACAACTGACCTTACAAGGCAACTGGGAGCTGGTCCTTTTCGGCTGTTATCTCAATTGGTAGAGCACTGCACGGGTTTCGCAGAGATCCCATGCAAGCCTCTTTTCGCTACTGGCTACTCCTTATTATAACGTTCAATTTTTACAGCTTTTGGTTGATTTGGCTCGTTGGGTGCCCCTGAACGTTCATAACGAAGTACGACTCTATTTATCTAATTCGCAGTTGTACATATGAGCTTCATATTTATATTCTTTGGAGTTTCTCTGTCATACATGATAACCAGCTTAATTTCGTTTACTCTCAGGACGGGAGATGTACATCATCAATAATGGGAGAGTCGAGGTAAAGTCTTTGTCGCACCATTACCAGTAGATCAATTAAGGTGATAACCACGTGATGGGCTCAATCGTCTTATTGTATCTTTCTTAAACATCAATTTATACTCCTTTCACGGCCTCTGGACCACTCATGACTCCTTTACTGGCTGTGTTGTCATCTTAGGTGGTAATACAAGACTCTTCGACGAATGAGGAAGTTGTGGTAGCTTCTCTTACAGAGGGGAACTATTTCGGAGAAATAAGCTTACTTCGACTAGATGAGGGCAAAAACAGGTAAAAATCACTTTACATTCAAAGAAGCAGCATTTTTGGATTTCATCTTACTCACACACTTCATTACGTGGGTGAATAATAGGGACCTTTAGATTGGGGTACAACTGCGAGAGTTAAGGGAGTAAGAATGTCCACGTCTATGGAACGCGTTACCTATGGCCGTAAAAAGTTCGAACTCAGTTGACATTTTTAAACGACAACTTAAATCACACCTTTTTCTTTGTTCTTATGTAAATTGCTGACTTGTTTTACCATGTTTAAGTTTTTATTTATTTATTTATTTTTTTAGTTATTGCTGTAAAGCGCCATTGAACCATCGGGAAATGGCGCTCAACAAATTTATTATTATTATTATTATTATTATTATTGTTAAGAATTCTCACATCCAGTTCTCGTGCACTACATAGTTAGTTGCAGTATGGATATTGTTTCTACAATATCCTTAACTGCTGGTAAACCATAAGGAAGAGTAAGGGTTCACGGGAGAGGTGACTGGTTTGAAATTTGCTGTGATTGTCGCAATCAAATTTGACTCTGGATGACATGAGGCTTTTCATTGTCAACATAGCAACGTCAAGAATCACACCATGGAAAACACTGGTTAATTATTTTAGTAAGCTGCCGGTTGGCCTTGTCACACTTAAAACTGAAAGGGGACGTAAAAGAAACCACACACTGATCGAAAAGAGTAGGGGATGTAGTTCCCCGTCTGTGGTCTGCCCTCGCACACACCAGGGTTTCTGAGGGTTGGGTAGAAGCTGTGCAAAAAGCTGACCACCTGTCCCAAAGAGCCTCTGCTGGGTCACAGAAACGTAGGAAAACCTCTTAGGAGGCCCTATGTGCCACTTGGTGTGGAAAGGATTGCACACAATAAACATCTTACATTATAGACAGCAAAATACATTAAATTTGCGATGTATAGCACAACGCATGTTCTCTTCTATCCCTTCAGACGCTCTGCTGATGTAAGATCTGTGGGATACTCGGAGCTGTTGTGTTTGTCTCAAAAGGACTTAATGGAAGTAAGGTTCTTGATAAGCCTTCGCGACAATCTTTATCTTACATATTCCTAACGAACTGGTGAACTGTGAGGTCCTGTGTGATCTGACGGGGTTTTTAAGCCTTGATTTATCAGCCATTACAAAAATGTTTTATGTTCAAATGGCATGACCTCGGAGCAAATGTCTGGTGGTCGCTTTTTCCTTTAGTCACTCGACTGTAAGTACCTTGGAAGTTCAACGGCTGGATCATAGGCCATGGGATCGAAGTACTGGGTTCGATTCTGGTCCATAACATTGATTTTGCCTCACAAGAGAAGCGGAGTACATGTTGAATTTTATCCGCCGTTTCTTTGGTGTGAGGAATATAAGAGTTGACCTCTCTTACATGAACACTTCATTGTTCTAAATTATGGTCTGGTATCACAATCATGAAATAGGCGCTGTCGCAGTGATTTATTGAGTGTATTGTGTATGTAACTGGGTGACAGGAAATTACTATCCATCTCAGACGTCCTTGGACAAGGGCTTTTTTTCAGTCCACTTTACGGACCGTTGGTTCAGTCTGCGGTTCAAAAATTCTGGTCACGTGATAATATTTTTGCGGCTCTGCGGTTTGCAAAAACTTTGCAAATGAAATTTAATTCAAGAAAATTTAATGAAGGCAGTCAGTCTGGCATTACGTGATCAGTATGTTGGACGAAACAACAGAGCAGCAAAAAGCAATGTTATCACGTGACCAGAATTTTTGAACCGCAGACAGAAACCAATGGTCCGTGAAGCAGGCTGAAAAACGCCCTGTCCACGGACGTCTGAGATGGATAGTAAGCCATGGGTCTGTTCCTAATAGTTAACCACGCTGTTTTTTTCTGACAGGCTTTGGAGGAGTATCCTGAAGCTAAGAAGGTTCTTGAGAGTCAAGGGCGGGACAGGTACTCTTACTTTCTTTGATTGTTCTCTCTGTTTAGCTCTCATCACATTACCCTTCGACTGTTATATAGTTTAGCTCCGTCCATGCTGAAAGTCTATTTCCGGCCTGAATTTGGTTTTACAACTGTTATCCACAAGTCACGGACACGTCAAACCCGGTTTCATGTACTTTTTCTTTTCCGGAGAACTGTTCCCCACTACCTATTGACTATGAATCAAAAATTGAAATACTGCAACCTCAAAATGTGACCTTACATTCATAAACCCACAAAAAAAAAAACATTTTGTGGTCAAAGGCAGGTGTCACTCATGTTATTTAACAATTGTTGACCGAAGTGGAGGTGAATAACTAGTGAATAACTAGCGTTTTTCAAATAATTGCCTCCTCGGAAACCGAAACGGGATGCCAGTTTGTTTCTCTTCGAGTTAACCAATCAGAACGCACGAAAGCACTATCAGTCACTTGTGTGGTGTAAGGGACCTTTAGATTTGAGTACGAGTAAGAGTACGAGATCGAGAACGAGTACGAATTTCAAACCAGCCACCTCCCCTGAACCCTCACTCTTGTTACTTACCAGAAGATCTTGAGATTGTAGAAACAAGATTGGTGTAACCTGCGATCAGGCTCTTTTTTCCGTTTCGTTGGTAGACCTTTCCCGCGGGAAAGACGAAACGAAAAATAGAGCCTGATACAAGTCTTCTACGGTGCGTCTACCGCCCCCTTTTTTGATTGATTGACATTTTCCAAAATCAGCCAATTAAAATTACTTCCGTTACGTGCTACTCGCGAGTTCTCGCGCGTGAAGTGCAGAGGAATGAACAAGACGCCATTTTTGTTTTTGTTTTGTGAACGTTGTGTTCCGCATGATTTATTGTTGTTGGGGAATAATAGTGGTTTTCGTTCCAAAGGAAGCGCTTTTAACAAATTTATGAACACTGGGTGATATGTGATTCGAAAGCCTATGTGATGATATCTTTGTTTTGGTTATGAAATACAACTGATGATTCGGCTAATCGAAGGAAGGTGATTTAAGCTTACAGTTGTCCATGTATTTACTTTATATTCTTACGTACATGTATCTCTTCAGATAACCCTACTTCATGTCTTCCCCTCGAAATACAATGGTAAAGAAACTTTGCAAAGAGTCGAGAGTGTGAGTTGTGGACAAAAGGGATTTTAAGCTTTCGTAGTATTCGTACCTTTATTTTTGTTTGAACAAATGAATAAGCACAGGCTGGGCTATTGGTCTTGATGTACTCAATTTTGGGGTTTAATTTATTAAACAAATTTTGCAGTATTACTAACAAACTGTATTGTGGTGGTACACTGTTATTTAACTCATTCACTGGCATACCAAAATGATTTTCCTTAAGTGTTTGATTATCTAGAGAACCATTTTTATTAATCACTTTTTTAGCTGTTCATCAGTGGCTCCATGTTTGACAAGTATATCGATAGATAACTTTTTTCAGTGGTTGAGAGGTATTTATATGCTGGTTGGCAAATTATCCACTGGAAAAATATCTTAAATTTTTAAGTGTGGCATGAACCTGTGATCTGGCCCAATTGCTTGGTGGAGGAACGATTTACAAGGGGAAGTAATTTTAAAGTTTTACATAAATCGTCGGGGCTGATATTCTGTGAATGTCAGACGTTTTGGGACTACTGTCCCTTCATCTTATACAATTCCAAACTTTAAAGTTCACCTCTTCAATCCTGCTACACAGTAGTTAACATATTTTTATTTTTTTGCCAAAGTATTAGCAGTCCTCTCCAAGGAGGAAGCCAAACGTCTTCTTGCCAACAGGTTTTTTAATAGTGAGGGAAGAAAGGGGGGAAACAAGCCATTGGATTTACAAATGGAACACCTAAATTTTTCACTGAAAATGGTTCTGAAATCCCTTTTGGGAAACATCACAAAAAGATCAGCACACATAATGGATGGAATTCGGAAAGACCTAGATCAGAAGAACTCGTCTGGACACCATGGAACAAAGGATCCGGAGCAGGCAGTGAAAATTATTCTCACCGACCTTATGAATGGGAAGGTTTGTCATCATACTCCTGGCAGGTGTGGATATCCCTCTTTCAAAAATATGAAAGAAAGTGTGATTGACATTGACTTTCATGACTTTTTAAAGTGGGCTCACAACCACTTAATGACCTGGAAATGCCTTTATGAAAACCCCCAAAGAAGTTATAATAATGAGTAATTACAGTGTACATTACTAATAATATAGTCTTGAGAGATGGTTGCTATGTAATTGGTCTGTCATAAGGCCTCTGGGAACAGGTTGTTGGCCTATCACCCAACCTTAATCCTGAGATGTATGTTATGACAAGGCACAGAATTTAAGAACTATGCAGCCTTCTCTTTCATCAAGTGTGTATGTTCTTTCAGGTGCCCTTCACGTTTTAATTATATAAGCATGGAGAGGCCAATAGACTACCTAATGATCTGACCTGACACAGGTTAATCTTTCATCAACTCGAGAAAAGTCCTGTGCAGAACAACAGTCTAATTGTGGTCCACTTCAAACTACTGCACCTTGCACTGAGAATTTTTGCATTGGGATTCAGTCATGTTTTACATTTTTGTCACATAGATTTCCCTTGTTCAATTTACATTAGGGTTTCAAATAACTCACTGGTTATCTGAGTTGAATGCATTCCTATCAACAAAGAACTAGGCAGTTTTATGCTGCCCTCACGAAATATTGAGTTATTGCCCGGGTGTAAAAATAATTAAGCGAATTAAGCTTAAGTTAAGTCTTAAACTTAAATTTAACTTAGAGATCGAGGAGCCTCTACTGTGAATTAGCCAACAGTGTTTTGTTGTTGTTCCAGAGGCGAATGTGCATACAAACAATAATACAGAGCTTTACGGCCTTAAGCAATTCAAAACATTGACAGTGTTGCGATAACAAAAATGGTACAATTGGTACATTACAAATTACATCACCTGAGCTTACATGAACCTTTCAAAATGTTTGTCCATTGAATACGAGTATTTTCTCTTGCATCCTGATATTGAAATTAATGTGTCCTTGATCTTGTATTTATCAAAGCCTGGATATGTCTTGCTTCTCGTTAAATTGTTATTGAATACAAACCAGTCAGCTTCCAAGTCTTTATACCGTTGTCAGGCTTTCGCGAAAGGAAATGTTCGAAATAGACAAATACCAGAGATATAAGTGGAAACTCGTCTGGACGCTTCGTCTTTATCATTCCTCATGAAGATCATTCCGCGAATCTTTTATATGAATCCAGTCATGTACCTCAAACCAAAACTAATAAACTTTTCCCTCTCCGCTAGATAGATAGACAGCCTCTACTGTTTTGTGTTATAAAACCAACTTGAGATAACTCGTTGTCCGTAATGGCGCCTCGTTCGCGAGAGCCTCGCGAACACGCATCTTAGTGACATCCGGTTCTTGAATCAGCCAATCAGATTTCGTCCAAATTCTGGACGAAGACACAGAGTCCTGTGAGACTTTGTATCAGGCCCAATTGTAGCGAGCGCCGACATAAGAAGACACAAGAGCGATGGTACAATTGGGCCTGATCGCAGGTTAAGATTGGTGTCACTAGTGATCATCTAAAGCAGGATTTGAAAAGTCGTACTCGATCTCGTACTCGTACTCAAATCTAAAGGTCCCTATATACTAATAAAAGCTACGGTAATCAAAGGAAGCTGGAGAGGAGTGCTCCCTTTTGTCCTTTCCACAGTCCACCTGACAATTTGTCTGTCATCTTTTTTACTGTAAATTGCTTCAGAGGGTGATTTTAAAGGGAGTCACCGAAATGGTAAGTGGCTATAATTCTTTAGTATCACCCAACTAGTGGACTAATCCAAGTCCTGCATTTTGATTGGTTACGCTACTAGAGGACTATTAGTCTTAGTCCTCGAGTAGCAATCGAGCGTGACGCTTTCTTTCGTTTTATTCCTAAATAAATATTTCTTCAACTTGCATTTTCTAACTTTATTATTGCCTTTTCTGTCCGACTAGTTGGGTGATACTAAAACAATTAGACCCTTCGTCCTCAAGGACCACAGGTCTAATTGTTAAATACCAATCGTTTCTTTTAGGTTACAAAGGACAAGGCTATCAGTTGCCCTACCTGGTGAAACAAGTCAAGAAAAATTTCAGGAATTAGAATTTAATTTTGGTAAGTATTGCAACTTCACTTTTCTTCACATCGTTGGTAAAATATAAATTAGCTTTTCCTGAATTAGTTCAAAGCTTTGTTGGAGTACTGGCACATCTTTAGAATTGGGAAAAGAATGATCGTGGTGTTTTCATTCCTTTCCGTTAGATACCATTTTGTTCAGTCTACAATGAGTCAACCATGCCATTTGCATTTCTGAGTTTAGTTGGTAAAAGTTAATTTTAACTAGCTTTTCCTGAATTAGTTCAAAGCTACCGCAAATGATCTATTAAACGCCGGGGGTGTTTATTAAATTTCAAGGGTCCAAGTGTGTGTGTGTGTGTGTGTGTGTGGGAGGGGGGGGGGGGGGTTAAAAGAGAGAGGCGTTTATTCTAATAACTGTAAAACTGTAACATGGTAACCTATATATACCTGACCTTATGAAAACCAGGTTGACGAAAATTCGAGGCTTTTTAGAACTTCCTTTGCAATTACCTCCGTTGTTCAACAAGGACACTTAACTTTTTGCTTATTACCAGATTACAGTGTCGACGAAAGGAAAAAAAAGAACATGGCTATTTGCTATACAGTAATAACCTGGGTTTTAAGAACCTGTTAGGCTAAAATTCTCATTTTAAGCCCCCATTACATAAGAACCTATTTAGCCTAAAATTTTAAGTCAGGTTCTTATCAGTGGGGTTGCTGTAAAAGTGTCTCTTTAATTTTTTTTTATTTCATTTCTCCTCATTGCTTGAACTTGTTATGAATTTGTTATCAACATGAGTTTCTAAACTGTTATGTTGTGTTACGAACATATAGTTTTACTGTATCTGCACTGCACTGCCTATAGGCATTGCTCTACATGGTACATTATAAATAATTTATTATGAGATGATGCTGTATTTGCAATATATATACAATATATTCCGATGAAATACATATGCAAATTTAAGAACCTGTTTAGGCTAAATTTCCTTTAAGTACCATTTATATAAGAACCTATTTAGGCTAAATTGAAAAATTCAGGTTCTTATACGCGGGTTATTACTGTATAATTAGACATGAAATCGACGTAATCTCTGACCTGAACTATCGTGTGGGCAGTAGTGTCAGTTTTGCCCAAATCTTGCTCTGAAACGTCGGCCTTGCCGAGAGCAAAGTTGCCGTCGGAAAGAGCCATCGATTTGCACGAAATCAAGCAACGTTTTAAACCGAATTCCCTGGTGGCTAACACAAATAACAGCAAGCTCTTGGTAAATTACATCTACGTAAACATGTGGCAAATGTTACGACTAGATTTGAGGCCGGAAATCACACATTATGGCACTTCAAATTATCACATCACTTATCAGATCACTAGCATAGAATCGCTAAAGCCGCAAGAGCGGTAACAAGTCGGGAAACTGGAAAAACTTACGGTTTTCGCACGGAAATACAGAGGCAAATCTTGTCGTCGCCTGATAGTTACTTGAAGTCCCGGATGTTGAAAAACGATTTCAAGCGAACTTCCGTCAAGCCCTTGTTTCATGCTAAATTTTTACTAAGTCTTTAGCCTGGTCAAAAGTCAAGTCCAATTTCACCATGTGCGCTTACGAATCAACCCTGACACCTACGTTTTGAGGCTAAAGACTCCTTACCTCCGAAAGCAAAGCTCTACAATAACCTTCACTGCGCCTAACAGTCGACTTCATAGCCCCGACAAGATAAATACGCACGAAGGTTATTAGACGAGGCAGACACTGCATCTCGCTAGAATTTTTCCCTCACTGAGCTTCATGATGCTCTAAGGAAAACTTTGCTCTAGGAGGTGAACAGGAAAGCTAAATATACTGACTCCGTTTGAAACTAAGCCTACGCTAAGATTTCAAATTAATGCAAATTTTCTTGAGAAAGAGAGAGAGTGGGACCAAATAAAGAGGGTTAAAAGGGAGGAGGGGGAGGGTAGGGGGGGAGAGCTTATTTTAACTTTCAATGTTAACTTTCTCTTACTAATCAGCTAATTGCCATCGTCGCTCCCCCCAGCACAAAGACGAAGAAGAATAGAAGAGGGAAACACACCTCAGTACTAAAATAAACAAGGCTTAGTATAACTTTCCTGCGACCCTGTTTTGAAAAATCCAGGTAGATATACGGTATTATAATAATCTAAATGACAGAGCATTAGCAGACTATCAAGTCCGTCCGCTGATAAGTCTAAACCGTCTTCAAATCCATAACGGTATATGGTACATACAAAGAGGCAGAAAAGGGTACTGGTAGTTCTTATAGCTCAATGTCAACATCCGAGTCCTCGTCGTGTACATCTGTTTATGTGTGGTTTTCAGGGAAAGGGGGCGTTTGGTAGAGAGGGGCGTTTAATTCAAACTTTTCAGCTTAGGGGGACGTTAATAAGATAGGAGGCGTTCATTAGAGAGAAGGCGTTTATTAGATCATTTACGGTGTTTTAGGGTAGTGCCACGTCTTTAGAATGGGACAAAGAATGGCCGTGGTCTTTTCATTCCTTTCTGTCATAGACACCATGTCTACAGTCAACCATGCCAGCTTAGATGTTAAGTGTTGTTTACCCCTTTCTTTATTTCTTTCCGTTAGCAAGAGAAGTACAAATAATCAAAGGACTCCTGGAGGAACTGAAAGAAAGTAAAAAAGAGGTGAGTTCTGGTAAAGCATAGAAAAGCAAAATTTTCTTGAGTACAGTCTATTACAGTAACTCGACCATTTTTGCAGTTTCGCATGGAGAAGAAAACTTAGATCCTTCCTTCTGGAACCAAGCAACTGGATAAATCGTAAAGCCGTCAGTGTCTAAAGAAACTGCGGTGCTGCTGGGTTCCCTTTAACTCTCACCCTCAGAGGTTCAGTGGTAAAAGTGAAAAAAGGATTATTTAGTATGCGCAAAATTCAAAGTATTGTTTCCGTTTCCTTTACTTTTAGAATTAACCTAAATATTTCAAATTCTCGTACGTCATCCTGATACCGTGTCCAAAAATGGATGACTTTTCCTGCAAAAAAGATTGATATCTTTCTCCTACATTTCAAGAAATGTTTCGGCATGAGTAAACGTAATTAAGTAGCATTTCTGTGAAGTTTGGGCCGGAAAATAGCAAAAACACGATAGCAGTGTCTCTTTAAGTTTGTTGCTTCTATTGCTTAGCTAGACTTGACATGGTTATGATTGCAGGAAACTATAACGCTGTCTATCTTTTTGTTCTCAGTTTAGCAGATGGGACTTTGCAAGAAATCTGCAAGAGGAGGTGAGCGTGATCTTTGCCTTAAATTTTGGATCGTTAAGCCGGTTACACACGAGCATTTTTTTTTTTGACAAGTGTCATCGACAATTTTCATTTGCTTACGGTCTATGAACGACAAGTTTTCTTTGACAAGTTTTATTTGCTGGTGTGAACAAATGAACGAATTTTCTTTGACTATCTTTTAACTATAGCCAGCAATAGAATTACTCGGTTATCTTGACAAGTTCTCCTTGTCGACCCGTACAGACCAGCAAGTTCTGGAACTTGCCAATTTTTTCCTCGACAAGTGCACTTGTTCAAAAACTATTATGCAAGCTATTGAACAAGTGCACTTGTCAAGGAAAAACTTGACAAGTTTTTCTTTACACACCAGCAAATAAAATTTGTCAAGTCAAAACTTGTCAAGGAAAACTTGCTATCTACTATTCTGGTATTATTACAAGGTGTCTGCCAACTTACTATGGCAACCTCTGGCTTGTATTTCCAGTGCTTTTACTTGAGGGCGCAAGTTGAAAAACAAATGGAGGAACTCAGCAGAATTAAGCGACACATAAATCTTCAGAGTAGATTGTCTAACGATTTAAAAAGAGCAGACGAATCAAGTGTCGAAGCACAGGCTGGGGAAAGATTAATTCAGCGAGTTATTTCAGCGGCCAGACTAGCATCCGAAAAATCCAAAATGTATCAAGAGAGACACCAAAAACAGCCGGCTAACGAACAGAGGAATGAATCTGAAACTGAATCCGAAACGAATGAATCTCTTATGCAAATGAGGGTTCCTGAGATTTATGTGGAAAATGATGTTGATGGACTCTGTTATATTGGTGGGCCTCGTCGGAAATCCTTGAAAGACGACACTAACAACAAGCAAGAAATCAAAGGTTTAGCTTCCTAAAATACAGTGATTAAAACGAAATATCCTGGGGATGGGTGGTTTGTGCGAGTGAACGCCGTGCTCAGCAACTGCAAAATGCAAAACTGATCGAATGTTACTCGTTGTGGGTTAAAAAAAAGTCACAGTCAGAAATGCAGTCGTAAGCGCGATGAACTGTAGACATAGGGATTCTGGCCCTTAAAATGCCTTTTTACACTGTAAGCGACCTTCAAAACGAAACGAATCAAAGAAGGGCGGGGACGATTTAAAAGCCTTCATGGTTTTATGATACAAGGAAACCTGAAATCAGAGAGCATCTTATCTTATTACTGTATAGTTACAAGAAAAGTGCTATAGGGAGATGAGTTCAGTCCCCGGCGGCGAGTGCCATTTTTCAAACGCGGTATCGAGAGGGAATGTTGAATTCCGAAGGTAAAAGTCTCCTCTATTATTGAAAACTTGCAGGGATAACGACTTAGACTGTGTATCACAACATAAAATTTGCCAACCAAGCAAATGTCGTGATATCCTGGGCGAATCGATTATCCCCTTGCGAGGCGTTATTGATTTTTGATTTTATGCAAATTTCGCCTAAATAGACTGATCTCTTGGTTTACTTCGTAGAAAAAAGCGTGCGTTAGTTTGCGACATGAAAATTTCGGGCTCCCGTGGATTGCTGTAAGGCGGGAGATAAAACTTCGGCCTTCGCCTTCGTAAAATTGAGTGTTAAGCCACGGGTGCGGGAAAGAATAGACCACCAGCGCAGTGTATAACACTGGTCAACTCCAGCTGTTTTTGCACTGAGTAAGTGCGAATTGTCCCTTATCAGCCGATGATTAATTTAATAAAGCGAACGTCTTTTATCAAATGTCGGCTAATGTCGCTTATCTGAGAGATAACCATTGTTGGGTGAATTGCTATTCAAACTCTTTCAATGGAGATTAAATTCTCTGTGAAGTTGTTTACTTAAACGCGCTCTTCAATACACCGGGCATTGTCACGGCTTTTGTCCCAAATTACCCTCACCACTTGCACGTGCGGTTGAGACTCACTCTACCATGCCAGTTGTCTTGCTACACTTCGTCTCTAAACACCAACACGTACAGTAGTTTTGAAGACAAATCAAAATTCTTGTGTTTAGATTGCCTTGGAATACCCTCTCGATTTGAAGAGTTGTTAATAATTGATAAGATAAAATCTCAGAGTGTAATACTTACCGCGATGACAGCTTAATGGAAATGTCCAAAACCAATCAAGCTTTTTGCAAACAACTCACGTTCTTGCTCTCACGGACCGATTTTGACAGAACAAAAGAAACCTTTCTGGCATGCTATTTATATACAGTGAACGACAGACAGCAACATAAACTTTGTCAAACGAAATGGTATTTCGAGTGCTTTTCTAAGACCCTTTAATATCAATCTGTATGAAAACGACTGCACTTAACAGCCTCTCACTCCTGAAGTACTCGAACTGCTAAACTGAACTCAGTGCGAGCAAACTCCACAACCGAAACCCCTCGTGAGATTCGTTAATGGATGTCTATTAATGTAAGCAAAGCTTAAAAGGAAAATTGAGCCTTATCTGTAAGAGAGCCGACTAATCAAACACAGATGGGAAAGTTAAAGTCGGTTTATGCCACAAACTCACACAACCAAAGATGAAAACTGATTAAGACGATCGCGAATGGCGATATTGTTACCTCCGATTCCTCTCAACTACGGATTGCCGAGGAGGCTTTGTTTTCTGCCCATCAGAGCGAATTAGAATCAGCTTATGTAATCCGTGTACTCATCTGTTGCTAATAAAAGGTGACAAGAATATGTATTATGTGTAAATACACTTGAACTGAGTAAAATTCTCTGATCTCAAATCAATTTACGGAGAGCCAACCCACACGATAAACAACTACTGCAACAACAGATGCATTGAGATGGAAAGCCATGGCTAAGCAGGTTACTGATCCGGGTAACAGTGTCCAGCAACAAAGAGCAAGTCGTTGTAGACCTCGCGTATCATTTTCAATCGACAGTATTTTAGGAAAAGACGATGAAAATGCACTCCGCGGTCAGAAACACGTACAAAAGGTCGAGGAGACATATAACAGGAGAGAATCTCCAGAGCGCGAGACACGTTCGATAGCTCCAGTGGATCCTAAAACTGTGGCCAATTTACCTTGGTTGTCTTATTCTCGCTATTCACCGCCCAAACTTCCAAGTGAGTATTAAGTGATTTTTCTTTGATGAAATCTTGTTTGGATCGTGCTTTGTTTTGTGACACTCAAGTCGACATTGTTCAGTTGTTGTACTTGCTTTCTGTGATTTGCGATGTGAATGCGTGATAACCGTTTTGCTTCGATGTGGTTACAAGAGCTTAAGTACTTGTTATAAAAACTAAAAAATATAACTGTTTTGAAATAAACATGAAGGGATATGAAATACTTGAATGAACTCATCAGTGCTTGGCCTTCTTAATTTGCTCACACTCACACAATTGTGCTCAGAGCAGGTTTCAAGTCTGTCTTTCCAAAACGTTTCTTGACCGATAAAACTATTAGAGGAGTGTCTTAAAGCAAGATCAATTTAAATTATGTCCACCTTCATCAATGTGCGCGGAAACCTCACTGAGGGTATAGGTTAAAACCTGTTTAGGTTTTAAAGCAAACAATTATGATGTTGTTGTAAAAAAAAAAAAGCAAGATTCAGCAATGAATGTCTTGTTATTTTATCTTTTAGGGTCGAAAAGAAAACTGAAGAACTGTAAGCGCCGATCAAGTGGCACCCCCAGAGTGCCATTTTCCTCAACACAGCTGAGAACCCTAGAAGAAACATACATAGAAAACCGTTACCTCTCTGGACCACAGGTTGCGAAGCTTTCAACAAATTTAAAGCTACCACACCATCGTATCAAAATTTGGTTTCAAAATCGACGTGCAAGGGAAAAAAGACGTCAGGAGGGAACTCCCTTGACTGCAATGTCTGAAGAACATCTGCCATTACTACAGGGACAACAAGTTACAAACAAATGTGGAACATCTTGTTTCGTACCGTTCTTGAACGCACGTTTTTCCATGAACTGTTTTGCTTTAGCTAAGCAGCCTTTGTACTATAACAAGCTCGGCAGGTGCGTCGACTGTGATGCTTACAGTTGTGGCAAAATGGGTTTTTAGGGTAAAAACCATGTGAGAATTTAATTTTTTAATTTGCTAGAGCATCAAAGAAACCTTATTGCTTCTTCAACAGAAACTGATCTTGTTTATAATCTATATTTTTAGTTTTAGGTTTATTGGCTTTCCATCTGAAAAGAGCGATAGTTATGTGTTGACTTGTTTCCAACTAGAAAGAGCGATAGTTATGTGTTGACTTGTGTGAACTGGATTTGCTAATTATTCAGTTACACTGAAAACCAAAGGGTCCAGGGTAGGCAGATGGCAACCTGGGTAATTTTCCCGAACGTATGATCTCCCTTACAGGTAAATACGTCGACTCCCTGTAAGTTTAAGTCAGCTAAGTTTTTTTGTTATATTCACTGTTTGCTTATGTTTTTCACGCCACGTTGATTTGAACTTCTTTCCTCACTTCTATTTTGCTGTTGTCGCAGTAAGGCCGTTTATACAGATTCAAAGAGCGTTATCTCACTTGTGAAAA
Source organism: Galaxea fascicularis (assembly GCA_948470475.1). NCBI lineage: Eukaryota > Metazoa > Cnidaria > Anthozoa > Scleractinia > Euphylliidae > Galaxea > Galaxea fascicularis. The sequence continues at coordinate 27,617,218 of OX419337.1, forward strand.
TAGGTGAGAACTAGTAATTGCAGCTCATTGCGTGGGCAGATAGGGAAAGTAGCTGGGTGGTGGTTTTTGGTAAACGAGAAAGCTTCAACCAGACTGACAGAAGATTCGATTCATGTGTGTGGTCTGTGAATTGTGTTTAGCTGTGCAACTCCTTTTGTGTTTTTTGTTGTATGCCCTTCGAGGAGGTAAAAAGCTGAGAGTATAAGGAAAACAAGGCTAATTCTCTGTCTGTCCGCATTGTCAAAACAGACATGTCAAATTATGACGTGAAAAAAGCCTGGTTTGTCTAAGTAAGCCCTAAGTAAACTTCCAATCCTAGGTATGAATGGTTAGATCTTAGGGTCATCTGAGGCGTGCCGTGTGCATTTAGATCATTTTACGCCATGTGCTCGCCTGAGCTCATCCTGAAGTGAGATGAAGCTCTATTGGGTGTTCGGTCGTTATGCTTAGCAAGCGTATGACTTAAAATTGTCTCGGGGTTACTTCAGAGGTGAAACAAAATTACTTACCACGAATACGTTTTCGAGGAGAAAGCTACTGCAGCCCTAAACGACATTTGAGAGTTAATGGGTACATCAACTGAAACTTTCGAAAAGACGAGGTTATTTAGTTTCCCTTATACGTGGGTTCCTTTCATGTGATTAATTTAAATAACAATCATGATAGTTTAAAAAAGTTTCACTCAGCTTGCTGGTTATTAGCCTGCGAGAGCATCCGGTTTTTTCGGCTCAAGTTCCAAGTTTCACCCGCCGAGTTTCACTTTTCGGAGGGAGAGAAGCGACGACCGGAAATACGTCTGCTGGTCGCAGGCTAGCTGGTTATCGAAGCAGCTTTGTTTCGAATTCGTAAAACATCCACGCATAACCACAAAACACAATTCTGCTACCAGAGCAGCCGTAGCTATTTTGCTCCTCGTCTACACGCTAATGATTTCAACGTAAATTTCACAACGTGTCGGAAATCGCACTGCTGCCCAAAACAATGGAGTTGAAAGTAATGTCTACTTGAATCGCATCCCTTCAGTGATCTAAAAACGTTTATGATTCTTATTGTAGGTTGAAGTAAAAGTAACGCGTTTAAGAAAAACGTAACAAAGCGTTTTTGTGTTTCATACTGAACTTCTTTGCCTCTCCCTTGACATTCCTATCAAACATTTGACAACTCAGTTTCAAGACGAGCGAAATTTCGTTTTTAAGTTTCATTGCATTATTTAGTGTTTGTGTGTGTGCTCTTTATAGCCTTGACGATGGTTGTCTGAAACCCGTACATGCAAGGATCATTAGCTCTTTCGTTCAGTTTGTATATTTGATTTCTCGTTGATCTCACTCCAGTGAATTGCACAGTTATTCAATGTAATATAATTATAAATACCCCGCTTCGCATGCGTTTAAATGTGGATCCGGTGCTGACTTAAGAAACAAAAGAAAATGACTATAGGTTTTACCGGCGAAATTGAGGTTATCACTGATGAACGTTTTTGTCAGAGAGTGGGAAGACTATTTACACCGAAAAATAGTGGCCCCTCTACGCAGGGGAAAAAGTTTTCATTTGTCATGACCAAGACCATCGAGTCGACTTTTTTCATTTCTTTTCTTTTGCTTTCTCGTAGTTATTAGGTATAGCCATAGCCCTTACTCTGATCAAGTCCATTCGTGTCTCACAATTATACGTCTTGATTAATGTCCATCGATATCGCTGAACGCAACTTTAGACTGGATGGCCGGTAAAACATGCACTCGCCTTTCGAAAGTTACAAGGCCCATCGAGAAAGGGGGCGACCCTCCCTAGTTTCAATCCACGAAAATCTACATGGTATGCCCCTCAACAATACCTGAGTTAATCAATGACATTCAAGTTTATCGGCTCTTTGGGGAATAAATGGGTTTTTTAACCAGCCATTAGCGAGAGAATAAAGTAATGGACGGTTTCATTTTGGCTCTTAGCCACCACTTATGAGATATTATTACCGTGATAAACGTCTTATCGATTATGATAATTACAGCATTTATGGAGTGGTGAGACTGTTTGTTCAAGTGCTGCGCGGTCCTCCTTTGATTCTTCCTTTGTTCTATTTTTAAATGGCGTTTACGCATTTTACTTTAATCTTACTTACACAATTTGTCTTGATTAAGCTCCGTTTGTAAGTCTTGCGTTGCAAATATTTCTTTAGGAGTGTGGTGGTTTAGTTTAGTTTTGGCGGAAGAAATGATCGTTCCCTGTTTCCCTTGTACAACCTACCTTTTAGTTTCTTCGTATATCAGGACGGTCAGGAAGTTTCGAGTTTGTTGTGTTTTTGGTCTTTTTGTCTGCGCGTTTTTTCTTCACGCGTACTAACAGAATGCTAATTACTTCTGCTGGACTAATATGGCTTGTAGCTTGCCAGAGAAACTTGCCAGGATTCTCTTATCAATTCACTGCCAACGTTAAATGTTCTTTTCCCTCATCAGATTTGTAGCTTCTTTGCATCTTGCGAAACTGTCCAATATTCTACTTCTAAGCAACATTTGGCGACATTCCCTTGAAACATGGTTCTTTTCTCTCGCTCTGTGGATTCTCGCATCTCTAAAGTTGGTTATAGCTAGATAGCGTGTTAAATTAGGCTTCTTCTTTACAAAGTCAGGTTGAATACAAGTTCATTTTCCCCTGGCAATACCTTGGATTTGTTTCACAGCCCAAAACAACGCAACGATTAAATCGTCTGAAAGTTGCTAGTTTGCAAAGAAGTCGCTACAGAGTGAGTTCTAAACTCTCTAAGTTGCATATAAGTGCTTCATTAATATTGATCTGTCAAAAACTCTCGACAGAGCTAAAATAGCTAATTCTCGAAAATGTTACATAATCTCTTTACAACAGCCACCCTTAAATAGACGAACGCGGGAACCTGCCCATAGATTTTCGTAAGTGTAAAGTGCTTTTGATAGATAGCATGATCTTCCATAACTAGTAAGCAGTGCAAACCATGGTCATCTGTTTGATAGTATTGGCCATCTCCATGAACAGTTTTTCGTTCCTCATTGAGACCGGTGTTTTAGACAAATGTTTTGGTCAAACACAGCGAAAGTCCGCCATCAACTTAAGGACAGTACACCCAAAAAGAAGTTTGTTCTTATTTGAGTAATAGGAATTTTACCTGAATCTTGCTGCATTAAGGATTTTTAGTTCTTTCATCACCTATTACTTATCTGTGTTAAGTATGATGACCTTCTGCAGCGCTAAACCGGAAGTAACCTGTTCATTCATTGAAGTATCCAATAAAAGAGAACTCTAGTGTCGTACAAACTCTTTTAAGACTTTTATGTATAAGTTGTGGCTTGTAGGTTAATAAGAATCGGAAACAGCATATTAAGCTTGAGTCTTGTGCAAAGAAAAATCACGACCACGCAATATAGTGTACAGGCAATCAAGGTCAGTGTAAGACTACTATTTATTTTATTGCTTACATAGGCAGCACCGATCAAAGATCCTATATTTTACATTTGCATTGCCCTCGGTTGTCTGTTCATTTTAACAACAGCCGGGAAATGGATCCTTGAGTTATTGACCAAAGGAAATTAAAACTTCTGCCAATTATCTTAATTAGGATAATGCTTATAATGCAATTGCCATCATTAATCTACTGTTGCCTCATTTGTCCAAGAGACTGTCGGTGCTCGACTGAAAGCTTAACTTTTTCGGTCAATGTTCTTCGCTGATTGTTGTACTTTTGTACAAAACAAGCTTTCTTAGAGGTGTTGGGTTTCTTGTTTTTGTTTTAAGGACCCCCTTTAAGCGTTCGTATGCATTGATATCTCTTGAATCGTCGTTTTGTTACTAAGCACCTAACACCATTCTTGGTGATGTCAACTCGACACATGGTGTTTTATCTTGTTTTGCTAACCAGGCCCGAAGCTCCAAGTAGGTGCGACACGTAGGGATACCAGATGAGCTAGAGCTGTTGTTAGGGAACAATGTGTTCTTTCAGATGCGTTTGTCAATTCAAACCAATCAACAATTTGTTGCCTTCATGAACATACAATTCAAATCTAAAACTTTGCTTACTGTTTATTTAGCTCGAGAAAGCCACTGTTCAGATTTTGATTTGTTTGGCTACATATCCTTGGAATGAATTTATTATCTTTTTACTGATAAAATACAATTTCCTGCCATGGTAATAAACCTTCACAGAGAATTTCCCATCATTTCTCTAATTAATTATCTTTTAAGTCGTTGTAATTAATTAAATCCTTGAAATAGAACTTTAATCGATTGCCTAGTTTAGGCATTGGTAGCCCTATTTGGGAGCATTGTTCAATTCTGAAATTCATCTCGAGAGGGTACTTGAGTTTTCCAATTTCCGTTTACGAACTCCTCAGTTCACATTGTATTAATAACTGCCCTCCCCTCTATGATATTTTGTTTCCTCTCGCCTTAGAAACTCGGTTAATGTTTTTTTCTTTTAAGAGGACAGACAGTAGACAACTTTCGTCAGCCGCTTACATTCGCCTGGGATGATAATTAAGTATTGACAAGATCGATTGTCACAGATAATACTCTTATCCAGCTAATAAATTTCGAGATTTGTTATCGGCGCGCCATCGACAAACAGAGTGTATAGAAATCGTGTGAGGGCTTCATGAGGCATAATTTGATTGCGATGAGGGAAATGACTGTGGGAGTCCTAAATATTGGCCTTTTCATGAACAAGATCGGTTTAGGTAGGTTTTGAATGGGAAAGTGAACGGTGTCGTTAGGTTGATCTAGGATTAAAGAGATATATTTAGAAGTGGTTGACAAGTCATCTATTCGCTAAGATGAGGGATTTGTCAGGAGCACCTATAAACCTGACAGGACATGTCATTGAAGCGATCAACGACTTCATAATGAAACCTGAATTAAAACTACCTTTGAAGAATACATTAGCAAACAGCCTCAAACTCTATACAACTTTGTCTCAAGAGCAGTGTTCAGTTCTTTTCTTGGGCTCAACCTGACCTGCTGCAAGGGTTTACCAGAAAAAAGACAAGAATATCCATGGCCGACGTCATCAACGATTCTGTGGATAGCAACGTTTCGCAAAAGCCTTCGACCTCAAAGCCATATCTATCGTTCTCGATAGAAAATATCTTGAGCTCGGGATCATTTGGGTCTCAAAACCACAGCCGAAAAGAGACCACCCACAAACGAGAAATCGAAAAAATTGAAGATAACGGTGGAAAGCTATCTGTACAAAACTTGTTCACACGTTTGCCTTGGCTGGCCTATACCCGGTACTGTCCTCCGAAAATTCCAAGTGAGTAAAAGGTTTTTAGTTTATGGGAAATGGATTTTTCTGAACGTTTTTGATGGTGCTTTTTTCTGTATGGCTTTTGCTCTCTTTATCTGGGTCACGCCTTTTCTTTGCTTTGGTGCAGTCGATGTTACCTCTTAGCACCTTTTTTTACCCTCGATTTACCATAGAAGAACCAAATTGTTACTTGTGTTGTCAGTGACCCTTTAATATTTTCTGTCTATGGCTGCTTGTCCCTCTTGCTACTCAAAAATCTGTGTGGTACACGTGGACACAATGGTAGCTTTCGTCGTTAACAGTGGCGATAATCTTCCAAAGTAATCTGTCAAATCGATTGATGTGTAGGTGATCAGCAAATCTGGCTGTATATAAATATTCTGGGATGCTTCACCTTTTTCAAAAGAAGGATGTCACGTCAATCAAAAGTTTGGAGAGGACTTCTGGCTACTTTCTCCCCGCCGTCCCAATCTCGTATTACCCGCGTTAAACTTCTCGATAAATCTTTAAAAGTTGAATGGAATTTGGACCTATATTAAAAAATCCCACTCATGTTGCGCCTAAAGTTAAAGTTGAAATTTAAGAGGAGAAGCACAGGCTTTCAAATGCAAGCAGAAAACGTTTCACCATTCTAACCATTCACTTATGAAGAGTTTACGTCTCCTTTTTTCTTACTATCTTTTTGGGATGGTATTTCTGGCAAACAAGTAACCCTGAGGTGTTAAAAGACGTTCATTGTTTTATTGGAACTAGTACAACAGTCTTGTGATAGCTGTACTGACCTAGCTGTCAAAATGCTTCCTGAGAGAACGAGACCCTTTGTTCTTTACATCTGAGGCAAAAGCTCAACGCAGAAACCCTCGAAAAGGGTTTTGAATTTCGTCGTCTCAACGAAGAAATTATACCCTCAACAAACTATAAACAAGATGGCCACTCGAAGGAAAATTGTAGTACGAAATTAACAAGTCAGCACTAAAAATCTGAATCAGTTTGAATTCACGGAAGGCAACGCTATCCTACACTGCGAGGGAAATTGAGATAAAAGGTTGGTGAGTTTTTGCAGACCCATCAGATTTTTTTATATAACATCTAATTCGGCGATTATATATATGGAGTTCTTTTTCCCGCAAAAGGTATTGTTCACAGTTAATAAATTATTCGCAAATGAATTCAGTCGCTTTTCTCTTGCCAGTTTTCTTTTTAAGGAATTCCAAGAATTATTAAATGAGATTAAAGCTACGCTTTCGTGGCTTTTACACTCAATAGGCTTCTCTGTTCCTTTTGATTACAGTGATTTCTTTTTGCTGTGCAATATTAGTATAAGGTAATGATTTCCAATCGTAGAACATTGCATCTATTCAAACAGCTTGAAGCCCTTAATCCCTGTTATTACTTTTTATTATTAATGATGTGTTTCAAAGCAGCGCTCTTCATTTAAACTAATATCAATTGTTTGCTTGGTGAAGAAAGAGACGAACATCATAAGACCCGGAAAGCTTCAACTCGGCTTCATGCACTGTACTTTTATTTCTGTGAGTTGTTATCCTAAATTGTTTCTATTCCAATCGAATAAAAGCTGTATCCCTGGTGTGTGTTTCAAAGAAAGATGTTGTATGTCTCTTTTCCCGTGGATTTGTTTATTCTTGCTTTTCAAGGAGAATTAACTTTGAGCTGAGATAAAACTCTAAAAGTTAAAGTGCGTAACTACTAGGATACTGTGACCCATGATTTTGTCGGATGAAGTCCTGGTGTTTGACCATTCCGGCATAATAAGCGTCTATTCCTTTTGTGTTCCACCTTCTTAGAAATGATTTCATTCCAGTATTGATTCTTACCACCCCTTAAGAAAAAAAATTGATGTTGGTACTCTACCCTACTCAGTCGTGGTGTTTTATTCTCCCTCAACTAAAAGCTCGCCATGTAATCCGCCGGTAAATTCATACCGCCTTTTGATCTGTATCGGAGAACACATTACAGTCGCATCTCTCTTGCCTTTCCCTTAAAACCTATATCAATAGCACCAGCGAAACGTTTTGTTACAATAGCATTCTCGTTTTTCTTAGTGAAGCTCAGGAACACGTGTGTCATTTGTCTTTCTGTGTCTCAACTGTGTTTTTGGCGTACGATTGATAGGAATGAACTTGATCTGGTTACCTCGAATCACAATGTGTAGAAAAACCTCCATCTTCTGTTAGATTGTAAGATCATAAATTACTTTTCATCCAAAATACGCCTTTCTTCCTGTAAACTAGTGCTATTAAACTCTAAAAACGTTATAAACCCCTGCGGTCTCCTCAGTGTTTTCTTGACGGAAACATTTAAGTGTTGCTTGAATTTAAGTTTGAGGGCAGCATTTTTACATCCTCTCTCGTCTTCAAGGAAGCATCTTTTGAACACGCGTTGTTTGTGTAAGTCTCCACATTTAAACTTTCTTGCGTTGCTGAGAAGAGTCGACGGGGCGGTAATTGTTTGGAACATTTTTGGTGATTTTAAGAAAATTTCATGCGAAGAACAAGTTAGAATGGAAAGGGAGAGAACATTTAAGATGAAAAAGTTGTCAGAAGAATACCGGGCACTCCACAGTTCCATGTCGCGGTGCCCTTGCACGTGTTGGGAGACTAACTGGTTAAGTGTATTTTTTGTAACACATTTCTTTCTGTCTTTATTCACATAATTTTCTATCAGAACATTACCCAGGTTACTCCTGATAGGTGAACAGCGCATGTGTAGTCATCCGTCACAAGTCAGAGATTAGCTTGTCAACCTCCCTGCCTCCTCTCTTTTCCTGCTCACTTCTTTAGCATGCTGAGCAAAAGCTATTTAGTCGTTCTGAAATTTTCGTCTTCAAGCCTGAAATGAATTCTGGGTTATTCCTTAATAACGGCGATGTGGAAGTCTGCTAATTTGTGTTTCATATATTTTTGTAGAAGTCCCAACAAATCAAAAGACGCGAAAATTGCCATGCTAGGTCCTGGAATCCTTCCACAGAAATGTCAGAATGACAACCTCACTCGTGGCGAACCGCCATGGCTCCCGCGCGGAAACACTTTCGGCGGCTCACTCGCTGTGAAATCGTTTTTGACCTCTGCCGTCCTTAAAACTCCAGATTGGAGTCTTGTTAACCACTAATGATACTTGGTAGATTTACGAGCTATTCGCTCCCCTAAATTCAATTCCTTTAAATTGTACAGGATCCAAACCACGCAAAGCCTGCAGAAGACACAAACTCGACAGAAGTCCAAGAATTCCATTCTCGTCTTCGCAGTTGGCTTCCCTGGAAGCTAAGTTTGTTCAGACTCAGTACCTTTCGGGCACAGAGGTCCGTGATCTGTCATCTAGTCTTAGAGTCACTGAGCATAGAGTAAAGATATGGTTTCAAAATCGAAGAGCGCGGGAAAAGAAAGCGCAAGCAACAAGTGTTGTTAACCCTGGACCATCACAGAGTTGAATTTGGGCTATATGTAAAAAAAAATTAATAATCAGAAGTGTCGTACAGGACGAAAAATCAGATGAATATAGAGGAATGCCTCATTTTTCATAATAGTTTCTAGTTTCACGTTGCATGTTGCATTTTATGTGTGTTTGTATAAATTTTTTGTTAGCCACGCCCGGAGCTGTTGTAGAGCCGCCAAGAATCATTCTCCCAAAGTGCTCACGCATATGCCGATTGATGCCGTCATTCTCCTTAATAAAAATACGAGAATTTGCGGGTTGGGCGCTAAGGGAAGCCTCCCTTTTTTTTTATCAGTCCTCGCTTGGTCCACTTGGGTAGTGATCTCTCATACAAGCTCAATGATAATGTCTTGGTCTGGTGTCAGGTCTTAGTGTCAAGCAAATCAATGTTTTGTTAGTTTAATTTAGAACGCACTGTGGGGTCGCATCTAAACCTTGGTGTAAATATTTAAGGGTTTCGAGTCATTGGTGCGAGGATAACTGCATTGCAAATCACGCTACCCACATTGAAGAAGTAATATTAAGTTATTAAAACTATTAGTGTTATGCACTGAACGTCTGCAGAGCTGTAGGTCTTCTTGGTTCTCTTGTTGGTGATAAATAGATAATGAGCTTGTTCTTTAAGTACAATAGAATATTAGAAGCGACAGTAGAATGTAAAGTATGGTTATAAATTTACCGTTACATTGTTGTTAACGTAGTAATTGTCAGTAAAACTATATGCATTGCTAACGACAACATAAGTGTTGACACGATTTCTTGGTATCGATAAAATTACTGTAAATAACTTCTTTCGGCGTAAAGCGAGGAGTTAACAATTTAGTTTTCAACTTGTTGAAAAGTCGTGGCAGTTATTAACTTCCTAGTAAAATGGTGAAATTGCCTGATAAATAACACAACTGTGAGAGATTGAGCTGCACACGTTTGAATCCAGGTAGATAAAAGCTTCGTCGCTTTCTTAATCAAATTTTAAATTACCGGCAGTTAAAATCTTGCCCCGTCGTTTGGACGTTCCAGCTTTGGAGACTGTGGCCGATATCTTTTAAGTGTTGCTGTTGATGCGTATAACAATAAGAGCTAGTTCTAGGGTTTTACTTAGAGCTGGGTGGGTGGGTGTCATTTAACTGAACACTGCCGGCGGGTGTAAAAGCATTTTTCCCTAATGCTGTGGGCTCTAATAATTCAATATTTTTGACCTGTCAGCGTGACCACTCCTTTTATTGAAGCGGTTGATATTAATGGTGAAAAAAGTGCTGGGGGTCCGCGGTACTTTGTAGAAGAATGCTCGCAGCCACACAATAAACTTGTCAATAAGATTGATGGATTGAAACCATTTTAGTTACGTAAATCACGCCCTCAAAGTAAATATTCAATATGGAAATCAAATTCAATGGCAAAGTCGTCGTTTATGAAATATTTCGTTGAACTAGTTCCTTTTTGAAGGGATTGAGAGCGGATTAACTCTGCGCCAAATGTCTACCTGCTTTTACGCCGGTGTTTCAGGTCCAAAGATGACTCATTTGGGTGTGTACCTACTTACGCCACACAAATTGAAAAGATGGAGGGGGAAATGTTCTTCCAAGATTGTATTTTCTCCCAGCAAAGGAGGGATACAAGGGTCCACTCTTAGTCTTCCTAAAAGTGATATATTTTTGCGTGGTCTTCTTTCACAGACTGGCCCTCATTTACACAACAATACAACTTGAATCTATCTGAGAGGGATAAACCAAAGATCATCACAAGCATACTGCATATACACACAGCGCACTTATTTCAATAAAACGAACAATCAAACATTTCCGGTTCTTCAGTGTTTCTCTCTAAACGAGTATTAACTTATAACATTGTCAGTGATCTCGTAATACATTCTAAAAATTTTACATCATTTGTTTGTCTTGCATCACGAGTGTAGTAATAACCACGCGTGTATTAATACAATCCCTCACAGATTAAGAGACGGGCTGTCACTTTGTGTATGTCTTCTGGTCTTAATGGAAGCGACAGCGGGTTGATTTGGACAAATGAGAACGAGTTATAATCAGTACAAACTGACCCTACGTGCAGAACCGCAGTGGACCTGCCAAAGCTCTTCATTAAAATGCCATTACGATTGAGGAATCAAGTGATTACTGACTGAATTTCATGCTAAAGCAGCTGCGTCAGTTTGCACGTATACGCAATTTTAAGACGAGGCAGCTGAGTCTACTTTTGGAAACCCCACACTGAGTCGATACGTTTGTTTCATACGAAGGAACAGATGCTTTTTCGTTTACCTAGTTCTGCACAAAGAATAAAAGAGACACTGTCACCAAACACTGCAACAGAGCCCCTTGAATTGAAACAAAAAAAGACCAAATTATCCCAGTGTTTTGTTTCTCGCTTTGTTAGCCTGCTCTTCTAAATTTATTTTTGTCATATGCGAATTCGGCTCCACATGAAAAAAGATAACAGCTTCTTATAATCGGTTCGCGCGTTTAACTGATAAAACACGACCACATCCTGTTTAACAAAACAGAGATAAACTTTCGGAATTTAACGAAAGAACGTGAAAAAAGTTAAGTTATATTTAAAATCTTGAACGGAAGAAAAGACTTTCTAGAAAGTTGAATCATGCATAAAATCTCAATCCGTTGTACGTTGTATAATTGAAGTAATTCAACTGATAGCTAAGAGGCACCCTTAACATAGCACACCATCTATTATTATTTGAGTAAGAACTGCTAGATGGCTGAAGACCAATGCTAGGTGGGAACGTGTGCTGATGCCTACCACATCTTGTGCAGCTGCCATAATGCGTTGAGTGCGAAGCAATTTTACTAGCTTCCTTTTCATGCTGGCTAGTACGGGTTGCTGACTTTGCAACACACGTCTTGCTAATAGCTTGGCAGGAGGTCACCTTTCTCAACCTCTTTTTCTCTCGTGCACGGCGGTTCTGGAACCAAATCTTTATCCGATTTTCAGGGAGTTTTAAAAGGGACGATAGTTGTGATGCTTGAGGTGCAGAAACATAGTGTGATTCCTCGTAGCTGTTCTCTAGCTCTACTAGTTGTTCTGTTGAGAATGGCACTCTTGGGTTACCACTTACTTTCCGTCTGTTGGGAAATTTACGATTCCTTGACCCTAATACAGAATTGCAAACATTTTTAACCCTATCACTATCTTTAGAACAGGAAAACAAGCGATGAAGATATTAAAAAGCAAACGACACCCCAGATAGCGTCTATTTTAATGGTTTTTATTACGTCAAACATGCGGTTCGTAGCCAGCTGGACTCAAAGTCCATCACGGGGTTTTAGCAAGGGCCATCTATGGGAGAGAAATGGGACTGACTGTCAACTTTGTTCTATTTCCTCTTCTTCATTCCCTTGACTGAAACCGATGTCTCTCGTACCAGCTCACTCGAGCTCGTGGATATTTGTCGAAATCAGTTGCTTCTGTACCAACTCTTATGGAAGAATGGGCTCCCATGAATGAACTTGTATACGTCCAGAACTTTACAAAGTCCTGACCATTAGACAAGTTGTCTTCTATTTTGCTGTTTGTAAATTTCGTTCACTTCCCCTCCATAACCTATCCCATAATCAAATCTACAGTCGCCAATTCACCTTTTTGAAATTGGTTTCGTATCCTTTGCCTTGTGCAGTTACATGGTCCCATATATTTCTGTGAAAGGTTTAACGCTGCTCTAAAGCTGTACTTACTTGGTATTTTGGGTGGGCAATAGCGTGTATAGGCGAGCCATGGAAGATTGCTTGTAACAGGGCTCTTCGGTTGACTAGTTCTTTCGTTAAAAACGTTCGTATCTTTACCGGCAATGGTTTTGGAAGTCGAACCTCCTTTTACAGGTTGTTCAAATTTAAGAATATTTGCAATGGAAAAGTTGAGTTCAGGTTTAACTCCCGTGTTGTGCATGGTGCGGCTTTTTTGAGTCGTGTTGTTTGGTGGGAAAGTTTTTGTACGAAAACGTTGTTTACCACATTATTGGAATAAGGGAGCTTTTGTTGAGCAGTTTGAAAAGCCCGAAGAATGTGACGTACTTAATGTGTATTTACATATAGTACAACTCTTGACAAGCTTTCATTGCAAGCAGATGAGCGTTCGGATTTGCACATAATGTACTTTTAATCCGTTCCTGTACACTTGAACCGCACAGACGTGGGTCATTTCAATTTCAAACAAAGAAGTGTAATATGGGTTGTACTTCCTTCTTGATATATAACTTTCTTTTCTGGTGAAAGCTGACTTCGGTGTAATGTAATGGCTTCAATGTGTTGTTTGCGAAGTCGGTCTTGACAAAGTACGATTAGTCCTTCAAAGCCGATCGCACTACGACGTATCCATTAGAGTGTACGTAGACACAGTCGCCGAAGTAAACACGTATTGATGGGCGTTCGTTTGATTATGGCATATCCAAAAGCAGCCGCCGTAACCCGATACACGCTATGAAACTCTTTCGGTAGGTTTATTGTTGCCCTGGTTTTTCCTGTTAATCCCGGCAATAAAGGTATACATTTGACAGTTTCATTCATTTGATGAACACCTTTATTGTATTTCTTGTTAGAATCACCTCTAACCCTTCTCTTGAGATTATTCGATACTTGATTAAATCAGAACCTAGCCATTTTAATACATCATTCTTTAACAAACAAGCATGAATCTCTAAAGGTTAAGGAAAGTGCAGCTGTGACATGTATGAGCCCTAAATGAGTAAGGCTTGGCATTTAGAGAAAAAGGGACAGGGGTCCGTACAGCTTTGGTTAAACGTCTGGAGGCTCGGCACTGCACACATTGTAAAGCACGCAGGCGGTATATTTGACATACCGGCTGTGGTCTTGGATAAACACTTTGGTATGCATTACGTCTTAACAACTGGAGAGAATTTTTAAAAGGATTTTGGCAATGATAATTTTAGAGGCAAGCGTATACATGGTTCGCACGGGCCTGGAAAACTCCTTGAAAAACTGCTTGGTCCTTGAAAACTCCTTGAAAATGATTTTGTCCTTGAAAGCTCCTTGAATTTGTAGGTGCAGTGCTTGAATGTTATGAAGAAGTCCTTGAATACTTGAGACTAAAGCAAAATAAGTTCATTTTTACATCAAAAGATGAAAAAGATTGTATCACATCACCCGAGAAACGCTTTTGAAGTCTCAAAAAAGACAAGGCTTTTATATCAGGGCAATTCGGTGTTTCTTATTCAAAAGATCTAAGTAACCGCGCCTTCCAATAGGGTTCCCCAAGTGTATTGTGAAGCTCCCCTCCAAGCAAACAAAACCACAAGGGAAATGAAGTTTGACGCATCGCTCGAAGCGTGAAATTTATTCAACTTTGGCGCTCTTCATTTTTTTATCAAATGAATTCAAAAGGTCAAAGAAGAAACTGCACATATTTAATCGGCACTGGGAACGTAATTCCCTCTACGAAGGTTGGGTGACTGCGTTCAAAGGTGACAGGAAAAAGACATTATGCAAATGCTGTGATCGGATGGACTCCTTAAATTTTGTGATAAAGTCCTGGAAAAGTCCTTGAATAAAAGCTCTCTTCACCTGTATGAACCATGGTATAGGTCCTTTCTCTACGCTTGTGACTGCACTGTGATTTTTTTTAAACAGATTATAAGTGTATTTAAAGCAAAGCGGTAATTCGTAGAGAAATAATCTGTTTCCCTTAGCTGTAGCTCATTATAAAAGTTTTAAAGTTCCACTGTTAAGGAAAAGTATCCCTCCTAACGATAGACATCAGGATAAGTAAACTTCCTGCGTGTACAGACTCAGACTTAGTGTAAGCGGGCTAACGACCAGTGTATACTCAAGCATTAGGAAATGTCAAGGTTAGACCTGGTAAATAACCATAAATGTGCACATTAATAATATCATTAACTCTGGGTTGTGAGTACGAAGACCTTTGCTGGTAACTGATTGGACTCGAGGCTTGTCCCCTGCAAATTGAAACAAAGGAAACCAGAGTTTAAACGCCGCACCCTCTCCTCCTTCCTCCCCCCTCCCAAAAAAAAAAAAAAATAATAGAAGTAAGGAATAGCCTTAATTCTCATAAATAGTAAAACAAATCAAGTTTATCTTACACGGTATGGAAAATATACGTTTTACAAGAACAGATACTTTAAAAGGCAGAACCTTTCTTCATCAGGTTCTTGATCACAATCTGATGAAGGAGCTGTGCCTTTCGGTTCTGAAATAATTTTGTTCACATACGTGTAATCAACCATCCCTTTTTCTTTGTATCCCAGTATCTTTGTAAGAACCTGATCTACTCGGTTCACGCTTTCATGTTTAACCACATGCCCATTATACTGATACTGAATTGAGTGGTTGGAAGTACTGATTAGTATCGGAATTTATTATATCTCTCAGTTAGTACGTTCGCTGTGATTGGTCAATTTTGCGGGCCGTACTTTATTGTACGGCCCGCTAAATTTAAAAATTTTCTTTGTCACGCGCCCAAATAACCTCGAAGATACAATAAATATCTTACTAACCTCGTTTTCTCGGTCCGTACTGCAAGTTACGGAACCTCGTTTTTCCCGTTGATTTATGGCCTGCGCGCGAAAAAACTCGGTCCGTAACTTGCAGTACGGACCTCAAACTCGGTTAGTAAGAAGTATATAAGTCAAACGTATCTTTTGTCTGTTACCTTGATGAAGGGATGGGCAGTCTCCTAACTGTGAGCGAGTAACAGTGTTTTTAACAGGTGCATTCTGGGGACAAGGAAGTGCTTCATTTCCAGAAAATGGACAACAAAAACCTTGAGGGCATGGCTCTAAGTAGAAAATAAAAATATTCACAAGCAAGTTTATGAAACTAATATGCGGTTTTGTTTAAATCACTGAAAGGTTGAGACCATACTTATTTAATGTGGATGAATCCCACAGGTTTGATCGTTTTTCTTTTTATTGAGGAAACTTATACTACGAACTATTACGAGTTTAAATCAGTCTGGTACTTTTCACTACCTCACGAGAATGGAAGTAAGAAAAAAAGTCTGGGCTATGTTTGGGAAATGATCCAACAAACTTGCGCCTTCCTGTTGAATGCCACTTTCGTTACTGAGCCACTGGGGAGGCCATTTTATAGCATTAAACCCCCTTTTGTTACTGGGGATCGACAAGTGCTGAAAGGCTTAAGTTTTAGCCCTGGTTACGATATAACAACCGTAATGTTCATCATGCAGCGACCGTGGTGTAAAACAAAAACCCGTCTAAAACAATGGTCTGGCAAAATAACTATTTAAACAAGACATACTCGGGAAGTACTACTTTTCCAAAAATCGTTTTACAAGTGTATATCTTTTAATAAAAGCTGTTGGGTGATATAGCATTTCTGTTAATTTTAAATACCTAAAACTGAAACGGAAACTTACATAATAGGTGACGTGTTTATGTATTTGCTTATTCTAGGAAAAGTTCCTTTTATGATTTCTGCATCGATATCTTTGAGTTGAAACCATTCAGCAGACCCGGTCTGGGTTAAATAGATGGCTTTTAAACCTAAATTTTTGTAGTATAAATTCCACGTTGCTGTCTGCTGTGAATCATACCACTAACTCCGCAAGTCGGACAAAAAAAAAAATTTATATAAGTTCATCTTTACTGCACTGGGAATAAAAAACAAAACAGTATTTCTGTGCCTATTGGGGCTCTCGGCCTGCTAAATCTATACCCCTGATTACTTGGAGAAGATTAAAAGAGAGGACTGAGTCAGCGTTAACGACATTTTTTCAGAATAAGTCATGTTTCGATGTATCCATCATCATCGTCAGTTACAAAATGTTTGAAAAACCGTTAAGGCTAAATAACAACTAAGCGAAGCATGCATAATTAAATTGTGATGAAGTGACAAAAATGGATAACATATTTGAGTGAGTTACAAATCATTGGAAAAAAATTTAAAACTTTTACAACAAAGTTAAACATACGTAATTGACTGAGATCAGACGGGAAGAACAAACGTGAAATAAACGCGTGAAGAGAAATAAAAGTGCAAGTGTCAGGTTGACGTGATCAGAACATGTTTTGCTTAGTTGTTATTTAGTCCTAACGGTTTCTCAAACGCTTTGTAACTGACGATGATGTTGAAATCGAAACATGTCTTAGTAAAATTGCCGTCATCTTTTTAAAAGTTGCAATTTACTTTCTGCTTTGGTGATGATCAACGTATCATTTAAAATAACTGTCTTACGGCAAAGCCCTATATTGTTTGAAAGTTTTCTTAACTGACATTTGACTTACACGCTGCATTTGCTACAGACCTGTTTTGAGATAGAGTTTCTTAGTTGCTATTTTTCCATTTTTGTATCCCGTGCACGAGTACCATCCTTCGTCACTTTTCGTCACGTTAATGATTTGCAAACTAAGTATGACTCCACGCCCGGCAAAAATATCTTCGTGTGTCATAGTGTGACGTCCACTTTTTACCGATGTACCGTTTTTCATCCACTTAGCAGCGTCGAAGTTAAGCATACTGCATGTCAAGTTAACACTTCCTTGTAGAAAGGCTGTTTTCCGGCCCCCAGCAATCTTTATATGCTCTATGTGAACGTCTTTTAATTTATCAGCTGGAGACAACAAAAATGGCTCAGTCAGCAAACACATCTAATGATCACTATCGTCAAAGCAAAACCAGGTGATTAAACTCAGTAAAAGAAGCAAGAGCTGGAACACTATATACCAGAGCTCGCCTAAGCCAGCAAATTGAAAGAAAAACTGAAATCTACATTTATAGACTATAACCAATAACAAGGTTAAGTAAAGACTTATGTTTTTTAAAATAAGAACAAAATTTAGCATTCACTATGTTCTGGAAAGGACAAGGCTTTTGGATAATATACCTATGGGCAACCCTCAAGTTTTAAGTATGTATGTATTGGCAATAGCATGACCCGTAGTGGTATTTGGCAATAATACCACGAGTGATATTTCAAAATTGTCCAAATACCACGAGCCGCGAAGCGGCGGGTGGTATTTGGAGAATTTTGAAAAATTACGAGCCGGTATTATTGCAAATTACCACGTACAGGTCATGCTATTATTTGTTTATAATGGAAGCCGTGAAATTTTCGGTAACGCACAAGAGACCTTGTGTTGTTTGTATTTTTGTTTACTGATTTTTCGGCAAGCTTTTGTATTTCTTCCCCGGATATTTCCAGGAATCTTGCCGCCATTTTTTTGAAAACAAAAGCAAAAACGTCATTGTGTTCAGTGTTGCCATGGTAATTTTGTTGTACCATCCATTTTTGCTGTTATACCACTATTAAACGGAAATAGTGATACTATCAACCAATCAAATCCCCGAAATGGCTCGGCTTATATTATAAGACATGGAATCACACTTAGTATTGCCGCACTCTCACTGAACATTTGTCTACTCCAGTGTGAGAAAGACCCCGTAGCTTTCGAGACGCGGTCAGTGATCAAGATTGGATAACAAAACAATAGATGATACAACACAGACAATACCCCAAGCCCTGATAGGTCCTGATAACAAAAGTCGCTACAGGTAATAGAGACCAATGAAAACAGAGGTCTGGAAGAGCTATAGGATTACTCGAGAGAGTGTGATGAGAACCTTTCAATGTTATCTTACCTTTAACTTCAAGAGCACATGTCTTCTTAACACTCCCATTCGCGTTTGTCACTTGGCATGTGTAGTTCCCGCTGTCACTGCTCTTTGCGAACGT
This sequence comes from Galaxea fascicularis, assembly GCA_948470475.1. Lineage (NCBI taxonomy): Eukaryota > Metazoa > Cnidaria > Anthozoa > Scleractinia > Euphylliidae > Galaxea > Galaxea fascicularis. Next base: position 27,635,624 of record OX419337.1, read on the forward strand.
AATTTTGAGGATTTGATTGCAGCTTAAACTTTCAGCTGTCACGTGGCTTTTTTGTAGGCCATTAATTGGTTGTCCATTGTAAAACCACTCTATGTTAGCGAAAGTCTTTGACAGTACTTTGCATTTTATTTCTGCCTTTTCGTCCAACTTGGTCAATTGGGGACAAGAAATATTCACAATAGGCTCAGGTCCTGAAGGATTTGAAAACTCAAGAAGTTGAAGATTTTTAAAGAAGTTGTAAAGCAATACTCTAAAATCACGAAATATGTTAAGAAATGACCGATAATAAAATTCATTCTCCTTATGATAGACATCACGAAGTGTCCCTTAGCGATTATCCTCACCCAAACACAAGCAATTCCATCTAATATGAAATATATAAAAATTATAAATAACTCGGTGCGAAATGAAGTACCCAAATTTAGAGTGTCGGTCAATCCTAGGCATAAGAACATGGTCCGGAGAGTGAGATTCGGATACAAAACCAGCAGAATATATATGACAACCAAATATATGTATGTTTTAATTGGATTTGGTCTGATTGCCAATTCAAACATTTTGTGGAGTCTGTTGTATTCCAATGACTGCTACGAGCATTGTTTGTCTCCTAGTTGTTTTGATTCCATCCTCTGGTCCATAAAGCTATACGTATTAAAAGCTATCCATCACTATCCTTGTTGGGGTCTGCCTAGAACTCAGAACTATGGTTGTTATAAATAAATAAATGAATATATTTACCCAGGAAGCTCCACTCGCCGTGAAGGTGTTTTCAGGGAGGTCCTGCATCCGGATCGAATTGGAATTTAGAAGCGTTGGTTTTTAGGGAGAGGGGAAAACCGGAGTACCCGGAGAAAAACCTCTCGGAGCAGAGTAGAGAACCAACAACAAACTCAACCCACATATGATGTCGACTCCAGGAATCGAACCTGGGCCACATTGGTGGGAGGCGAGTGCACTTACCACTGTGCCAACCCTGCGTAAGCGTAACAGTATCATTGTGGAGCATCTTTTGGTAGAGTTTCTCAGAATCAATTACAAGTAGCATAATAAACTGGGCTTGGATAACTGTTCCCCTCTTGGTATAAAAAAAAGTTTTAGTTGAGTCTTCCTGAAAATTAGAAGTGTGGCTATCAAATGACAGCCTCCGTCTAGTTAGGCTGCATACTAATGTAGCATTAAAATGCACACCTGGCAGGGCCCGTTTGTTCGAAAGCCGATTAACGCTCTTAATCAAGGAGGTTATTTCCCTATCCCCAAAAGTTGTTCAATGGTGATATTCTGCAAAATTTTAGATTAGGGGAAGTCAATCCTGAATAACAAGAAGCAGCAGAAACGACTTTCATCCAAAAGTTAAAAACTGCAACCAAAGTGTACGCTAATCCTGGATTAGGTGAATCGGCTTTCGAACAACCGGGCCCAGCTGAGTAACATTGTCATTTACCAGCAAAGTTTCTTGGAATAAGATAGAAGGATTTCCATAACTATTCTCCATGAGTCTGCCTGCAATCACAGGGAGTATAGCTGTGAAATAAAATCTATCTGACAGTACTCCGCTTGTGTACTGTTGGTTTCCTCGGTATAGCGAAGGGACAGGGAGTGAGGAAATAATATTATATTCTAGTCTTAAGCAACATGACTTATCATTTTCATAATTTGGGTTGATAGGTGTTCTCAGTTCGTTCGCACAATGTGTAAGCTGGATGATTACTTTCACGTTTATAAAGTTTATATTATTATTACTATCATCATTTAGTATTTGTTTATTAACACTATCAGTTTCGATCATTTTGTGGAACTGTTTCCTAGAATCAATGGGCCATTTCCTAGTTCGCTTGAGCCTCTATTTCAAAGCGAGTCAAAGTGCGAAAGTTTTGTGATGGTAATAAGTTCAGCGTTCCATATGAGCGAAAACTCATTTTCATTACAAAGACTTCGCACTTAGACTCGCTTTGAATACATGTAGAGGCTCAAGCGATCTCGGAAATGGCCTATTAAAAAGCAGCAAGGCGTACGATATCATAACGTATTCGTCGAACTTACCGATTGTTTGGTTAGTGTGGTGTTTGATTCCTTTCACGATTGGTTCGCATGTAAAACCAGGGTGGACACCACCAACTTGACGACTAGAGGCTAATATATAAGAATACCAGTAATGTTATTTGATGCATTCGCAGTCTGACAACACGAACAGTTTCAGTGCTGTTTGCTATTATTCTACGCAATGGAGTAGAACATGAACACGTTGCAAAGGAAACAAGGAGCGCTGAGTACAGTCTTGATTTCGCGAAATTGACCGTCTTATTTGCCAATCTACCGTTAGAAAATTAAACCTTTCACATCCTGGTGAAACAAAGTGAATATTTGAAATATTGCTGTCAATCTTTGATAAAGTGCAACATTTGTGCTGTGATTTTGAGTGACTGAGTTCTTTCCATCGTGGCATTATATGCTTTGTAGTTTAGGTGGTTGTACATTTAGAGTCTAGTTAAAATACGAAGGTGGGGTCATTCACAAGAAAGCCACTGAACAGGGTCTTTGTATGGTTCTTTTCGTTATATACTGAACAAGGAAGTTCTAAGTTTTGATTCTGGTCATAACGAACCTACTGTTCTTGTTAAAACGAAAGCTACAGAACAGACCTCTAGCACTGGTTGTTGCATGCTGTTTTTGAAACAGAAATTTCAGAGATATTTCAGTTCCAGTGTTGTCGTCGCAGAGCCGAGGCCTTTGTTGTACATAATAGTCCATTTACTTACCTTTCGGCGAAGATTGACAAAGCTAGTTTCCCCAGACAGAGGTAGAAGTAAACCGTTTGACTTATTTCTCGTTGACAAGATTGAGAAGTTGTGAAGTAAATACAATTCTTTTGTTACCTATAAGACATCTAGGAAGCCGATAGTAATCTCCCTGTAAATCAAATCATGAAATTATCCTCTACATACTTACCTTTTACGGCTAAATGTACAGCTGCAAAGCACACCATTAGCTTTACGATATCTAACATTTTTTCAGCGTCGTTTGGTAACCTTTTCTAGACCGGAGGAGTCACGCAGTGCTAGTATTTGGACTGGCTTTAGAAGTGAAGTTAAACTCCTGACCTCGACTATGACGATCTTTTGAAAGTGATATCACTCGGCTATATTTGGGTTATTACTGGTACATGATCATTTGAATACGTATTTGTGAATGTGAAATTTACATTTAGAAACTAGGTACGATTTGGGGGTATATTCACCAGTAGAATCGATCGCACTGTGTTACTTTTTTTCTTTTTTTTCATTTTCTTTGCTTCTATATTTCTTTTCTTTTTTGGCAAGACAACAAATGATATAGCAGTTGTCCAGTCGATCGTCTTGCGGGAATTCAAATGTGATCATCCTCCACATTCTTACACTGATCTACCTGTAGCGATGTAATACACAGTATTTGTATCACCCAACTAGTGGACTAATGCAAATCCTGCATTTTGATTGGCTACGCTACTAGAGGACTATCAGTAATAGTCCTCGAGTAGCGAAATTCGCTGGTTTCGAAAACCGTTTTATTCCCAAATAAATATTTTTTCAACTTGCATTTGCCAACTTTATTATTGCCTTTCCTGTCCGACTAGTTGGGTGACACTAAAAGAATTAGACCCTTCGCCCTCAAGGGCCACTAATTGTTAAATAGCACCTGATGTCTTAACACTTGTTCAATCGATCCAGTCTTGAGTATATTTTTTCGAAAGTCATACTAGCTTTCAAAAGTCGATAATTATCCATGAAGGAAATACAGTTGACTCCCGATAGCTCGAACCTTCAAGGGAAACAAGAAAAAGGAGGCTAGCCAGTGGGAGTTCGAAGTATCGAGGGTAAAACTATAGAGAAAATGACCTGAAGGGAACTGAAATAGATCAGTTTGAGTTAGCGGGACGTTCGAATTATCGGGAGTCAACTGCACAAACGAAATGTTTCAACGATTCGGAGAATATTCGTCAATGCGATCTATAAACTGATCATTTTTCTTTCCCCTCCCTTTTAGGTTTTGCTTTGTTTTGTTTGTCTGCCTGTCTGTCTGTCTAGTTTTGTTTTCCTTTTTCATAACGAAACGAAAATGGGGAAGCCGGAAAAGCTTGAGTTCGGAAGTTATTGAGGAGGTTTCAAGAGAAACAATGCGTTAAAGCGGAGAAGGGTAAAGTGGTGTTGACAACAGAAAGAATGTCATTGCGAACAGTATCTACAGACAGTTGTGTTTGGAAAGAAACATGGAAAAAGTAATTAAGCGAGTCTTCTGTGTGATATCCATGTCCAAGCTCCCAACGACAAAGCAGTAGCAGGAGTAGTATTAGTAATTGCAGAAGGAGTTGCGGAAGCAGTAGTATAAATATTATACCAAGTCTTGCAAAACCAGGAAGTGCTTAGAAAGTCCGATCCTGCCGCTGTTCGAAAGGTGATAAGTTCGATTCCCTGTTGAAAATTGATCTTTTTCTTTCCTTTCTTTAGTAGGGTAGGGAGATGTGGCCCGGACGATTAAACCCTGTCTCTGTTTTAGACACAAATCTCTGATTTCCCTATCCCGTTTAGGAAAGAATTCAGATTTTTCAGACTATATCTAAGACATTTAACCCAAAATCATACCCAGCGACAACGTTTTGCGGTTACCACTTATCTTTTTGTAGTGTAATCAGCTGTAATTATCAAAGTCACGGGAGACCCACCAATAACTGGTGGGTTGTAGTCAGGCTTCTATAAACGAACATCTAAACTTATCCTGTTTAGCCATCAGGTCATGCAGCGATACCTTGTTTAAGACAGAAAGTGATGAAGTCGATACCCGTTCAAGAACAAACACCCTGAAAACCATACCCTATCGGGCCGCACGTCCCCGTTCAGGCCATATAAGGGAGTACCGGCACACCCCTCCTCCCGGTGGCCTCCTGTACCATGCTTCTCCCAGTAGCCCTAAAACTGAAAAATCCAGCTAGTCCAACAAGATTTATGAAAATTTGTCACTTTAATTCCTCTCCGGAACTCAGACGTTTTCTTTACGTCTATTTTCGTGGCATAATGACCTTCAAGTCTCGACATTGGTGTTTCTGAAGGAATGCGTGTGATGTCACTTGTAAACATCGTCTGGATAACTAGTGTTCTAAGATTAGGTCGTTCAGGCTTTTAATGGCAGCCAGCTTCTCTAAGCCTCAAATAAACAAACCTGTTCCAAGCATGAGCCATGTGTACATAGTTTCCAGAATTTCACAATAAAGGTACACGAAAGATCCATGATAGCCGCAGATAAGATTTATCTCTTGCTTAACAGGCAAATCGGCTTAACCTATTAACTTCTACATTGGCAAACGTTGTGCGACTTGATCACATGATGGTGAAGGTATCTGTTCTGTGGGCGGAGAATAAAATAGCAAACAACCGATAGCTGGAAGAAATACTGAAAGAATGGCTAAATCTCGACTGATAATGTAAATTGGGCGAGGCATTCAAACAATAACTTAAAAATCAATCGGACTGTTTTAGTTTGTAAAAATGTTGCACAACTCGTTAGTGACAAGCTCAATATTTTTCTCTGTAGTCCTGAGTTCCACTGATATGACTCTCTTCGGCGGCCTACGTACTTAACTGGCGTCTGCGGTCTCGATTGCTTCTTTACCACCGCTATTCCACCACTGTTTCGTCTCTATTTCACAGTTTGTGCATTGCTTTCGGTAGGTTGTTATTCATTTCGTCAGACACCTTAAGAACTCTTAGTTCACTGCGTGAAATTCTAATTCTCTGAATTTCCCATTTCATCTCCCAACCTGTGACGAAACCGCGCCACAAAGGTGGGCACTCTTTAACAAACAAGAACACTAGGCATAAACAAACCCGAGAAAACACGCAACAACATCTTTGGTTCAATACCACTCTAACGCACTTACTTCGTTTTATCTTCAAAGGCTTTCAGCACTTCTTTCAAACACGAGGCTCCTAATCTTTCAGCTCTTCACGACTCCTACGCCTCCACTGACAAATGGGTTTTGTCAACTTGTTATGGCCGGCGCCTGCCAATGACTTCTTGGCAGTGAATTGGTTTCCCTCTACTCTTCTTCTTGCCCTCCGGCTTAGTAAATCAAACCCTCTTTTCCTTGCTTTCTTGCTTCAAAATCTGCCACTTTCTTTACTTCCAACTACTGCACATGGCGTTTACTCTTATCATTTTATATGTTTATGCTAATTCATTTACAACACTTATCTTATCATGGCCCAGTTGTTCGAAGGCCGATTAGCGCTAACCCGAGGTTAGGCTTTAACCCGGGTTTCTTTTTCTTTTTGTCAAAAGCATTTTCTTGAATAGTTTTCTCCATTCTTTTTAGAGTATTCAATCATCAAATTGTAGACAAAAATAATGAAACTGAATTTGCTTTTTAAGCTTTCCTATCTGAATTCAAATTTCGCACTAACCCTGGGTTATCTTAACCCACCTTTGAACAACCCGGCCCATATTGTTAAAACACCTCCTATGATAACGCTTTACTAAATTAACACTCAAGTACAATAAACTTACTAGCTATTCTTATAATTACAAAACACCTCTAATTACAAGCTAAACACTACAATGAATAATTAACACTAACACGAAGAATTGGAAACAAAAAATGAAATCATCACACAACCTCCTAGTCCCTCCATAAAATAAGCAGTAAGTGTAATGTGTGAGTCATCAGTTATATGTCTCACATCATCTCTCCCTTGTTTAAAACTCTCCTTTTTTAAAAACTATTTTTCTGTTCATTAAGCTGTCGCTATCTTACAAGTTGCTCGGACTATCTTCAGTTGATCAAACAAAATTAATTTTGTTTTGACTTAAGAACATCCCGTGTGATGAGTTTAACTGCGGAAAAACATGTTTGCTGGCCTATGGAGTTCCATCCCCGCCAAAATTCAACCGTTGTATATTTTATTCTACTTCCTACATTTCATAGAACATTTCAATTTCCATTCTCACCCATTCGATCTTGTAGCTGCTAGTTTCGATATCCGACATTGACTTTTCGACATGTAACCTTGCGATTGTAGCATTGTACTTTTCCCTTTCGACATCCAACATCACGTATTCGGGTACTGCAGTGTTTTGACACGCTTCTTTTTGTGGGCTTCGTTCGACATCCAACTGCAATCCAGCATATGACAACACCGTGGGCGCTCTCCCCGCGCCATCCCCCAAGGTAGTTTGTCAAAAACCTCTTCAGGATAGTGGAAGTTTTCGTGCTTTTCAAAATGGCGCTTGGCAGTCGTTGGGCTCTCGCTCAAATCAAGACTTGACGCTTTAAAGTAAGTGATATATTTTTTAATTTCTCCACAGAAATAAGCACAGAATAAAGTTAGTTACAGTCTTGATAACTATTAGCACTGTCTTTACTCTTGAACCCTCCATGTCGATAGGAGGGAGCAGGGTTGGCGCAATAGTGAGAGCGCTCGCCTTCCACCGGGTTCGATTCCTGGATTCGGAGTCATATGTGGGTTGTGTTTGTTGGTTCTTCGGCATCCAACCGCAATCCACCATAGGACAACACCGTGGGCGCTAACAATCCCCGCCCTATCCACCAAGCTAGTTCGTCAAAAACCTCTCCAGGATAGTAGCCTGGAGAGGAATTACTCTACCCCCTGAAATCTAATGGACATTAGATTTCAGGGCGACAAGTTTATTAGCCCATGGCTATTACGTACTACCCTGACTTGGCCCTCCACTTGTGTCTTAAAAATAAAGCATGGCCCTTCACATATAGTCGGACTAAAATGGATGACTCTCCTTCAAAAAGTTATTAGTTCCTTTTTACCTATTTCCCCGTTGCTTTCGAAAATTTGTTCATTTCAAACTGTATTCATAAAGGAAATTCACGAACGCATGACGCGATGTTTTAACTGAAAGCCTTTATTGTACATGCACGAAAACTTCACCGTCAGGGGGTAGAGCAATCCCTCCCCAGGTTACTCTCCTGGAAAGATTTTGACAAACTTCCTTGGTCAATACCCAAAAAGGTACCGCGACAACTCTAGCGGTCGTCATTTAAGCGATGTCAACCATCAGTTTTACCCCCTGAAAGGTACGACGAGCACCCCCGTCATTTTTATAGGGGAGTTGCCCCACCCTGGGAAAAAGCGCCTTTTGAGACTTTAGTGAATGTGATGGTATCCTCAAGTTTTTTGAGGTCTTTGAATTTAATACTACGCTGTCATTGCAGTGCTAGCTCAATATAAGGCGTCTTTATAATTTGAACTTTATGTGAGACCCTATGAAATGCTATTCAGATGAAAGATAATTAGCACTGCTTTTTCCGTACTACTGTAATCGTTACGCTTTATTCGAAATCCCATCCTTCCTGTTACCCGTTGTCCAGCTATCAAGGAACATCCGGCTCCGGTTTTGCTGCTTGGAACCTGGCAACAGTTAAGCCTGGCACTAGCGACGCAGGCATAAGCGCAAACATAAGCACAAGCGCAAGTGAAAACAGCAGCAACATAAGCAGAAACATAAGAGGAACGAATCCACTTATTTGTCAAGTCTGGTTTTCACTACGAACGTAAGCACAAGCGCAATCAAGAAAAGGAAAAATTTGGATCCTTGTGCTTGTGCTTGCGCTTGTGTTTATGCTTGCGTTGAGGTCGTTTTCACGGTGAAATAAGAGCTGTTATGTTTGCGCTTATGCTTGCGTCGCTAGTGAAAACCAGGCTTTATTTTAAAAATACATGAAGTTTTGTGCTCGCACAATCAGCTTAAATCTGAGAAAGATGATTTTACTTGCGTGATGTACTTTTACATGTGCTAAGAATACCAAAGCAAATGATAGCATGTAAAGTTATCTTTTAAAGTAGAAAACACCAACTCTTATGAAATTTATCTGACGTGTTGTGCGCCGAAGCAGTGCAAAGTTTATCATCAAGAGCAGCATCCCGGGTTGTGCCGGCAATGCATTCCCCTGTAAACAATATGGAAGGCTGTTTACTCATTTACAATGATGCTGTTGATTCGGAGCGAGAGAGGCGAGGGCAACCGACTTAAACTTCCTAACAATTCTTCAGCTAAACTACAGAATACAGGGCCACTTACCGATCGGTCCCAAATGGATCCGACCGGATCCTGAAACGGACCACTTCCGTTCACACGGGACCGGTATGTTATGGTCCGGTACTGGATCGAAGTGGGCAAAGAAGCTGTTTCTAGTAGTTAATGCACAGATGATGCTTTGAAAATGGGGCCAAGGTTAAATTGCGTTGCTAGTACCGATAGGAACCGGTCCAGGTGTTACAGATCCGTTGGAACCGAAACAGAAATCGGACCTGATTGTGAACGGATTGACGGTACGCCGGTTAGCAGGTCCCGTGTGAACAAAACACCTATCTGGCACGATTTTTAGATCGGACCCGTTTGGAACCGGTCCCGTGTGAACATAGCCTCGGGGTCACAACTGCTGCTAGCCGGATTCCGACTAGGCCACTAATCACACTTGCGCGACGGGGCGTTTAGCCTTTTGCTACCGATCCGTCATTGCAAGTAATGCTAGCAAAATAATGCCAAAAATAAAGCTTTTAAGCAAACCTGAGCTGGCATTGTGGAAGGCAGAACCAGAGCGCGGAGAGCGTCTCATTTTGGAACTGAGGATCATCGTTCTATATAAATTTATTTTTGCGATTTGAGCCTGAAACGTTCTAAAGATGTTCTTAAGTTGAATGGCATTGTTTGCTGTAATGTGGTATCAAATTGCTTGTGCAGCTTCCTTCCGTCTCACACCGCATACAAAAGTAGCCACGTTTGTTTTGCCAGTTCTTTTAAAAAACAGATATAGAAACTAAATAATTGAACACTGTTGAGAGAAGCGGAAATCACCAGAAAACGAACTTGCTCTCTACAAGGGCACGGGGATCAAAAGTAAAATCTCCCAGCAATATACCAGTGACCTTTGATCCGGGTATGTTGATTGACGGATAGCAATTAATCCCTTTGCGCCGAAGCGCCCGGGGACAGGGGCGATTGTAAGCACTGAGAGAAAACTACAGAGACAAAAATGGGTTGATTGTAGTTACCAATGTTGATGTGATCAAAGAGTTGACAAAATTTGAAATCGAATTTCAAATATCAGACTAGAGAAGGGGTGAAATAAAACCAGGAGGAATGTAGCCAACAAGCGTAATAGAGAAACAATTTTCCCAAAATTTACGGCGAAAACAAGAGTGCTACTATTGAACAGAACCAAAACGTTAAACCTGAAACGGCTATCTTGCCACCGACTTCACCGTCTGTTTGCAGCTAATTTCTTTCAGCGAAGCTCGCCGCTAGCACACCTGCACTTAAATAAGGTCATATGACTGATCCTATTATTTTAACCGCCATGTCTATGGCGGAGATTTATCGCATTGACGTCATTGACGACGCTTATGATGAACGTGCTCACCTTCAATTCTATGCACGGCTGAAATCATTCTTTTTTGCCTGAAGTCACGGAGAAATGCCCTTAGGTTATTGTATTTTTTCCTCGATATCTTTCACATCAAAAGTTGTATCTTTCTCCCTTTTATCCCAATTGAACTGCTTGACAACGCCTGAAAGGGTGAGGCCTATTATAAAGGCCCCTTATAATTTTAACGGCTCCAGACGACCTTTGATGTTTTTAATCTTAAAAGCCCTTTGAGACTGCTCTCAGTTTACGACTGAATTGTTGACTTGGCGCTGACACTTCGTATGCTCTTGAAGGGAAAAGTCCTTTATTGCTGATTGGTGGATGGTAGGAGACATTTGGTGGAACAGAAGACTGGAAATGGTGATCTGTGAAGCAAATTTTCATGGAGAGCTTATCTGACATCTGGAGATAGGTCAATGCTTTAGTAATTTCCTGATAACCTGATCTGATAAAAACCAGCCATCTTTTACTGCGTAGTTCCTAAAACTCGTTCCCAGTCATCTCGTTAGGTGCTAATACCGCTGCATTTTGTTATTACATCAGTGCGGGCGACTTCAACAAAAGAAAGTTTATTGTGAGGTTGAGTGCGATTAAAAGCGGTATAGCAGCGAGGAAAAAACGTATACCATGTTGACCTTGCAAAGGAGGTACATATTTATACTACTGAGCTTTATCTTTAGCACTTTGTCGAGTTTAGAGCGCTTCCGTCTTCCGTTTCATTAATGCGTGTCCCTTCCTTCTCATGCTTGTTTCTTTCCTGTACTATTGTTGCATTTTATCAATAAGAGCTTACTCTAAGCAAGTATATGTTTATGCAGACAGAGTGCTCACTGCAGTTATCCTATCTCATCCGACTGCGCAAAACAGATTTCTAATTTGCGAACTAGTTATGCTTTGTGAGGGTTTTAATGATTTCGTGATTTGTTTCCAAAGTTCTAGAATGTTTAAAGATGCTTACATACCTTTCATTCAAGTGCACTTTTGTGGAGATATACAGCTATGTAATCAAGACCTTGGTCCTTGACAAATGTCGTTTTGACAGAAATTGTATAGACTCGTTTGTAATAACCTTTGTTAGAGCTCTTAATGCTTTTGTTAGAGCCCTTAGCGGATTGCAATTTCAGGCTCTAATTTCTACATCAGGTTTTCGGTCTAAAGTCAACAAGAATTACTTTACAGCCGGTTGACAATGACGGACTTATTCAAGATACGTTTTCCTTAGTTGAAGGGGACATTTAGCTTCCATATTTGGTTGAGAGACACTTTTTAGGAAACAGTGGTGATAAACTTTATTTTTCCTTGGTTCATATGATGTGTCTAGATTATGAGTCTGTAAATGAAATACACCTGTGACTGACAACACAAATGATAGCTAATGAGCAGTTCTCTCCTATGGTGCTCTTTATCTTTATTGTACCGTGCTGAAAGCGGGTATGAGGCGTTACGTCTAGACTCCTTACTCGTAAACTGTGGTCATTCAATTGAAAGTTACTGAGTACAAGTAAATTCCTGCATGACTTTTAAGGTTATTCTATACAAGATGGCTTTAACTATTGAGTCTGTGTATGTTGACCAAGCAAATGAAAGCTACCTTTCAATATGTTCCTTCGGTGTTGTTTCCGTGCTGTGCGAAACGGTTCCGGCCAAATTTCAAGTGGACGGAATCGGCCAAAAAATGTTTAAGGCCACTGCAAATACGAACTTCTGTGATGCTGTTTATTGTGAAAATAAGTTGCTGTATAGTAGAGTCCGTTGGTAAAACCCTAGTTTTGACCTTGCAATGAAATCTAGCGAACATGAGATCTTTTGGGGCGTGCCAATGTTTGTTTTTCATTAACATGAAATTTATGACATGCATCTTCATCCAGTTTGTATCTTTGTGCTAACCTAATCGTCAGGATTGTACCTCAAGAATCTTTGCGTCGATGCCCTTTATCTTTTAGTATCAATTTAGGCGAATTTAGGGCATCTTTTGTCAATTGAACCTGATTATCAAGGCCCAAGGACCCAAGACGTTATTAGTCCAGGCTGTGATATGTTATGTGTTCCTTGCAGCGAAGTTTCTTCTTTGTCCCATTTTCCTAAGACTTCCCCTCGTTGGACAAAAGGTTCAGTCGTTGGTACAAGAACAATGTTGACCTTAGAATCGTCTTCGAATGAATTCATTCACATATCTCCCTTGATAGATCGATGCAGTTTTTTTAAAAGAAGATTATAGGTCATATTAAGCTGGCGGTCAATCAACTTGGCCAGAGTTTAGTCTAAACTGTTTTCATTCTTTTTGGGTTTGTCAATCAATGAACTGATAACACTCAGTCTTGTAGGTTTCAATCCTTTTTATGTCAGTAAAATTTTCTCTCAAAACAAAGACAAAAGCAAATGGACTTAAATGAGAGCAGACCTGATATGCTAATTGAGAATTAATGAGAAAGGAGGGATGCCATTTTCAACTGTCACCCGAGGCATGCTAGATTTGAACCGCTCTCTCAAGTATTTTTTTTCGATTTGTTATTGCCTATCGAAAAGTTGCAACATCGCTCAGTGAAACCAAAATCCGACGCTTTATAGAAACAACTGAAGCACCAAAATGAGCTGACGTCTGCGGCTGTCTTGGGCGAAAGAGAATAAAACAAACAATACATGTAATTTCTGATCCCTTTGACCGGCGGTGGAACTGTCACTAGTAGCTCGTCGTTTTGTTTTAGTTCTTAAAGTTCGTGACTGGGTTGAACCAACCGTGTGTTTGCAATTTAAGGATGGAAGATAAATACGAAAGTAATTAATGGGCTAATTTTCACGAATCGTCTCGAAGAAAAGTTTACATTTGCAACGATCGGCGTGGACTGATCTGCGTGGATAAACTGCACCTTCTGTATGGACAACGAGAACAATGCCTTGGCTTTTCATCAAGGAATGAAACGTGGGAATCTGAGCCATTTCTCTTCAATAGTTAAATTCCTGTCTCATATTTTGATCACCAGTTAAAGCTTTGACGAGAGATTTGTATGGATTAAGTATTTGAGTGAAAACCACCACCGAGCAGCACTTTCCTTCGGTGCGGTTTATTATGTTGTTTCTAACTTTTGATCCTGTCAAGCGGGGATCAGTGAAATCATGTGAATCAAAGCTATTAGGTGCTGGTTTTGTGCATGGGCGTCTTACTTTTAATGACGCTGTGCTGATGTCCTTTGTAAGATGAATGAAATTAATTGCTTCTGAGTAGTACTTTCTCGTTTGTTGTATAAATTTTATAGCCTTTGCCTCTAGTGTCAACATTTAGATATCCTTCTCAGACTGCCGGAGCAGTATTTTTTCATGCTTCTGGTAATTATGCTCTATAGGGTGAAGATTATGCCTTGATTTTGAACGAAATCCTGAGTTGTGGTCATTCGGTAAATGAAAGCTAGGCAACTTGGTACTCAGCCTGGAGTTCGTTCTGTTCATTTTTCCTGCAAGAAGAGCTATGACAAAATTCATAGCTTGTTATAATTTTCCAAGGCGTATAAGATGAACTAACCACGTGAACCCTTGTGCCGTTCAAGGATAAGTTGGTAGAGTTTAGTCTCACGAAAGTTGTTATATAAGATGAAATGAACGCATTATAGCATCTCTAGAGTTGACTTTTATAAGAAAAAATGTACCCTCCTAAGTATCTTCAATAGGTAATATAATTATGGCAAATGAGTGTTTCTGGACACAAGAACTAAGCTTTGAAATTTGTCCAACGACTTTACCCTTGAAAGCGAAACCGCACAAGCCCTACTGGTTTAGTTAGTTTCAGGGTCGTAGTCATCATTTTCGTGAAAATATTTCCTGTTGATAACCTCTTAGTGAAGGTTTCAGTTAAAAATGTAACGAACGTAAGGTGAGGAAAGTTTTGTTTGCCAATGAGAGAAAGCTCTGCTTGGTATGCAAAACTAAGGATTTCTATTCATTTTGCCTTCTTGTCAAAATTGATGATTCCGTTTACTGAGTTCGTTCGAGACGAGGGTCAACTCTTTTGACTTTTAACCAAACCCCTTGCATATGAATGCTGCTACATTTCCTACAAGCTTACATTCACTTAGCCAAAGCTTCAGTTATTTATTATCACTAGTTAAACTGTTTTAGGATTCTGTTAGTGGAATTCGGGTTTGTATTGTAGAATTTGATGTGTATGCTTTTCTCTCACTATGAGCTTGGAGCGTGGGTCTGCCAGAGTAAAAGCACACAAGTCGCATTTATTGAAAGTTAAAAAAAAATTGTTTATGTATTGGGCCTTCCTTTTGATTCTTTATTCCTTAAGCAAAATTTCAGAAACAGTATGTACGTTATTACTGCCAAAAAATTCCTTGATTCTTGGATGGAAAATACTGGCCAAACTGATGACATATTCATACAGAATTCCAGCTAAATTAATTATCTGCCTGACTGTGTGCGCGGTGGAAAGCAAGTGGAGTGAGTGTTTTCGTGAGGGAAGGAGATTGATTGCAGTGATTTTAGGTAATCAGCTGAAAACAGTTTCTGGTCGCAACTGAAATTTTTATTTGACCTTTTACTCCTGCAGTTCAGGTTTAAAACCCTGAAATTAAGTATTCAGATTTCATTTTAGAATAAAAAGTACTGAATGGCAAACAGTCCAACGGTAAAATGTCATTCGGTTGGATTTTATTTTGAATACATTCACTCCATGGCGCCAGAATTGACTCTAGGAGTGATAGGGTCAATCTTCGGCTCAGAGGTTCAGAAACAAAGTGAAATCCCAGCTGGTCCTTTCACGTGATAAACCGGTTGGTTGATCAAGGTTGAACCGTCAGTACCTTCACACCTTCAGATAATATTCTTTTATTCATACTATGGAGTTCTTTTATGGATCTGAAGAAACATTACAAAGATGTAAATCGCATATTCACAGAGCTGCCAACTGTATTTTTAACTAGTACACTCCAAAGGGTACCCGTGCTCAAAACAAAGAGGACATCTGAAAACATTTTGTGAAATGTTGGAATAGAACAGGATCTCAAAGACGTACAGCTCCGTGGCTTCCATTTGAATGAGTATCATCTTAAGAATTTATCCACAGACTAAAAAATTTGCACTGACCGATTCAGCGGGATCGACTCTTGTAATGAAAGGATTAACCTAGCTAGCTCAGCTGTTGGAACTCTGAGCTTTTCAGTGGGCTAAACCGTTTGTTCGATCTGGCTTAGTATCCTCGAGTAAAACTTCCTTATACCATCATACCTTGCTACTAGCTGCTCTTACATCCCAAAAACACAGAAGTAACATTGTAAGACCAAACAATCGTACACTTTGGTTTGTGCTGCTATATTTAGTGTTAGCTATTACTTCTGCAGCAGGTACCTGTTAAAGATATTTTTGTGAGCCACTTTTTCTCCGTCATTGTAGCCTTTAAGGCAATTGAATCAAGAAATATGGCTGATGTTTCTTAAGATTAAATTATTCCCGAAATTATTCGGAAGAGTGTGATGGACGCGTTAAGACGTATATCATCAAATTCCGATAAATTCGTCCCCAGAAAAAGTTGATTCACAACAATGTTTGTCCAATGTTTCCACATTTCAATGAAATTGCACATTTTCTTACGATGAACAAGTTGCTCAATTGCTTTCTAGTTTTTGTAAATTGTTCAAGGGTGTTCTGTCCTTTTGTTATTAAAAACAAAAAACAAATGATCACAAAATTTTCTTAACACTTATTCTAAGATTCCACTGAACATATCATGCGATTCTAACTTTTCAGGAAATCTGTTAGAGTTCCAATTCAAACGGAAGTTGTTCAGCAGTCTTTTCCTGGGGTCCTTTTCCTTTGGGCATTAAATAACTTACATTTAGTTCAGTTTTTAACGTGGTTACTATAAAACATTAAAGTCACCTAGAAATAAAACAAAATGGTTGCGATGTGTGTTAAAACAAAGATCGATGAAGTAAGTTACACGCCCTATTACTTGTATTCAATTATTCAACTAGCAGGTTGCCTCTCCATTCGAAAAAATTGGTGAATTGTCTCATTCGAATAGCTTTTTAATTGCTTTGCTGAATTTGAAGGGTAGAGCCTTTCTGTTTACAGATTTCTTTCATATCGGTAACGACCTACGCACACCAACGTCAACTAGTTTTTAAAGAACAACAGGCCACTGTAATAATGTAATAAGCGATTCCTTTAGCGCTGACTGAAGGCACGAATAACGAAATTTAATTAAATTCTAAATATCTGTGATAGGAAATGTCAGAATGATACGCGGTTAAAAAAAAGGGCAAATTGCTTTCTTGTTTGGAATACCCGCTTGTTTCAATTCTGTAACCAGAAAAGGAGCGTTTGTCGAAATTAATGCGATTTATTTTTGTACTCGTGGAAAATTTTTACAGTTGTCTTCTTAACCTTAAATTAAGTTCATAGTAAAATTTTACAGGTTCGCTATCATATAACTACGAGAACTGCACCTCAAACGAGGAAAACAGTCTGTCAAATCTACCCCACTGTGGACAGTCTTCAGTGAAGTCTCTTTTAGCCTGGCGGTTTGTCTGTCAACTCCAGCAGCCAAGCTGCGGCAATCCGACTACAATAATTCCATTGCGTAATGGCCCATGCACAGCAGGTTCGTCGGGCGATTTTTCACCATTTGCAATAAGAATAAGGTGCTTGCATGCATGAAGAGTTTATCGACGATATTGGAGCCGTGTAAGAATACGAGTTCCCATACGAATTTGTATAGTCATAAGTCGGTGGGTACTGGTTCGTGAAGTAATTCCCAACGCCGTTACTAAAGTCGCTTGAGTAACACGGCTGACCTTCGCGGATTAACACAGGCACAGGCACAGTTCTAGGATAAAGCGAATGAGGATCTTTAAATTCCCCAGCCTCGGTAGCCTGCTTCTTCTGTTTGTACCGGTGATTCTGGAACCAAATTTTGACTTGCGTTGGCGTAAGGTTTATCATCCGTCCAAGCTGCTCTCTTTCGGGTGCCGATAAATAGCGTTGATATCTAAACCTTCTTTCCAACTCGTAGATTTGTTGTTTTGTGAACAAAACGCGACGTTTTCTTTTCTTGGGGACTTCACTGGACTCGTCTCTGTTGATTTTTGACGCTTGTTGTAACACATCAACCACGGAGCACTCGTCGTTCAACTCAGGATGTGGTCGAGGACCTAATCGAGGAAAAGCGGGTAAAGGCATTTGATGAGACTCGATAACACCGATTAAGGGTGATTTGGTTTTAAACTACTGGCGAGGCGGAGCTGTAGTCAAGGACTCTTATGCTCTACAAGTTCTTAGTCTTTACTTAGGAAAGCTATCCCGGAAAATGCCTCATCAATAATGCTGTAAACTTCATTTTAACTTACATGACTGCAAGATTGAGTGTAATCAAAATTGCCAGAAACTCCTCGCCTTAAACCTGTTTTGAATTTTGAGTTTGATTATTTCAGCAATAAAGGTAATAAATAAGCTTTTTTTCTTCTATCGGACAAGGGTGTCTGAATAAAGAGCTGCTCTTCAGCTTTCTTTCACTACGTTTGTGCCGAGGTGACTTTTACTGAAAGGTTGTCATTTCATGATGCGAGTCACGAAATTGGTCAACGGACTCTCAAGGGATTTATGTTAACCAAGAAGTCGAGCAAAGGCTGCTCTAAAGGAAGTACCATCAAGCGTAAAATACTGTAGAAATGAGGATTAGTTAAAAAGAACAATTTAAGTCACACAGTGGTACCCTACCTGAAGAGTTATCTTGGCTTTGGCCGGAAGGTGGCATCGCTGTTAGTGTGCAATTAGATCCTGTTGGTCGATCAGGAGAAAGATTAACACCTTGACAAATATTAGGAACCCTTGGAGTTGTATTGGAGCAGGCTTGGAGACACGATTCCGGGAGACTTAGGATGTTCTTTACGGAAAATGAAGACATAACGAGTCCCGGCGGAGGGTGCTCTCAAGATGGCTGCTGGCCTGTTGATTGTACACAGATCAAAGGGTAGGTAGGAATGTGTGGGTTGGTTAATGACCAAAGTTGAGACACGTCATGTATGACTCGCCTGAATTGACATAGAACACATGTTATTATTCACTGTTTGAGGAGAATTTATTTAGGGTGATAAAAAGATGTCATCCCTTTGACACGTTCGTTAATTAAAATGATAGCTATTGAAATCTTTCAGACAAATCAGAAGAGTTTATAAGACTTAAAACGATTCAATTTTCTTTTCGCGGACTTTCTTTTCATTCGTTAACAGCGTATCTCAATTAATTCCTTTATCCCATTTAGTGACTGCCAATCTCCTCTACGCTTAACTTTCAAGGTGTTATTGAACAATCTCTGACCACTTCCCGTTCTCTAATGTCTTTTCTACCTCACGCCTCTCAAAACATTGAATTAACTGGGTAAAGGTAGGCGGGAAATTCATTGTTCGGTGGTGGAGCTAGCGAATTGTTTATTAAATACGGTTAACTGGATTAGCTCTTGAGCAATTAGCCGTTTAGAATTTTTTCCATTTCTCTAACTTTAAAATGATCCCCGTTTTTAAAGAACAACTTTTGAAAATCGTTTAATGGCGTTCATGTCGCTTCAGTAATTTCATAGGGCCAGGGAAGGGAATGACTTGCAATTAAAGAATCAATGATTTTGAATTGCTAATAACTGCATTCGACAATCTTGACAACTTTGTCTTCCTATAAAAGCCTTTAGAGTTGAGCCTGATTGATGGATGTTTTTCTTCCTAAAATTAAAATAGATTCTTTTGTCTTGACTCGACGTTTGATACTTTAAAACACTGCTGTCACAACACAGTCGTAAAGTAATCTTCTCCTTTTATGATCGTGAAGTCTTAAAACTAAAAAAACCAAGATCGAATCTTAAAAGGTTCAAAAGATTTCTAATGCCTTAATTCCCTGCCATTAGTTGATGACAGCTACTTCAGAGCTAGAAATCTCGACGTGTTTTAATCCCGACTCAATGTTTTCAAGGAGATATGTTAAATCTTTTAAGTCGTCTTCTTTACGACACATTTTACCCAGTTGGGATTAATCTCCACATTTTTGCTTGCTTTTCAATGGGCCTACCTATCAAATTTTAAAAGGATTTTGTACTTTCGAGACTTTCACAATATATCTCAACCTCCCATACACCATCTTGTCATGATTACTATTTAATGAACTTTGGGGGTGGTCTTCCGTATCAAAAACTCTCGCACGCTTTTGACTGTGGAGTAGCCATGTTATGTTTCTCTGTTTTCGACTCGTAAGGGCCATAGGATTTCTGACTCTCAAGAGTGACAGACATTATAATTAAAATTTTAACTCGAGGGCTATGGATACCCTGTCATTCTGACAGAATTTTTGAAAATTTGGCATAGCGTATCTCGCTGCAATTCAAAACACAGGAAACAACTAATTTGACCTCAACAAACATTCATGCTTGCAACACTGAAACAAAAATGTTTTGAATACCTGTATTGGGATTAGCATCAAGTTTAACAAAGACGTTCATTTGACCCTAAACAGTGCAAGAATGGTCCTCGTTTCTGAAATGGTTTCGTGTCACTGATTTTATCACATCCCGAAAACTACACTCATTAAAAGTCTTTTAAACTTATAAAACAAGGATGCACTTAACCTGATACAATTGCTTCGTTTTCCTCATTTTCAAAGCGCTTGTCGCGACACCGTAGTTTACCTAAACGTTGCGTTGTTTTCATTACCTCGTCTACCGTTATTAATCTAAATCTCAGTTTCATCACCAAAGGTCAGGGGACACCTTTTTGGCGTCATTTGCTATCGTTTCTGACAAGTGGTCAGTATTGAAATGACTGTGATTACACCAACGATAAAGAACATCACGGAATGGTTTTCATTAACTTCAAAGCATTTTCCCAACACAAAACCCTAAAGATACTGATTAGTGGCACAGTCCACGAGCCCTCGTGAGTGTTCTAATAAAAACAAACCTCTAAACTTGTAATTGCATCGGCAATTGTTCGCACTTTGGATTCATCGGTGCACGCCCCCTGTCTTAGCCTTTTTCTTGTTTAAATGGTGGGCAGGACTAACTTTTTGACCTGGGCACAAAAGGAAAACGATTTGGCGCCTCATCATGACAACGAGCAGATATTGTCATCAAAAAGCCGTTTGAGGTTAATATCAAAACAAATCAGGTTATTTTATGGTTTTTACCCCAGTAGATGCCTTTTGCTAAAAGTTCTTTGGGGATTAAAATCTTTGCGGGTTACGTTTCCCACAAGAAAATTTAAACCGATGGGCGAAATCTGCATGTTTGCATTGTGCACGTTATATTTTCATCGGTTTATGTTCTGTCTGAGTCATTATGGGCACTTCAGTCCTTTGAGTTTTTGGCTGTCAAATAACTTACTGAATTGCCCTGGCCAGTTACCTCCATTGTTAAGAATAAAGAAACGAAAAGTCCTGCCTTTTCGAGGCCTTGTCTCTAAGGTACAACGTTTTGTTTTAAAATTGAAATAGTTGTCTTTGTTATGTTACATAAAATGTACTCTATAATTTTTCTAACTTTCGTCAGTGAGAAAGGCATCGCCTTGTTGAGACATCGAAGTACACTGAAATACAATAAATTGTTCTTGTGGTGTCGTTGTCAAAGCATGCCAAAATGGGAGACGAGTTCTCACATTCCTGATCACAAACAAAAGGTATGTTTTAGAGGCACTGGCGATGCGACGAGTGGATAGTTGAGCGAGTGTCGTGGATTCTGTTGCTTGACAAGAAGTTCAATCTCAATAAACGATTAGAGCAGCATCATCTTAATGCGTTACCAGAATGCAGACAATTCTACTGAGCTACATATTTTACATTTTTTGGATTTTCTCAATGCATCGTCTGGGCATAGTTTTGGTGTTTTCGAGTATATGCCTCAGGTGCTTCAGGAAAAGGATGTGAATCACTCAATTATCACAGTTTTGTATTTGAAAGAGTGCAGACAATACTTTTAAGAAAATACTTGTGCATGAATGACTACTCTGCGAAAAATCTAATTACTCAAGAGGACAAATAACTGATTGATGCCATCCACCAGAACGCGATAAGCCACTGGTTTGAGACCTTACTCTAATTATTAGATTGTTTCAAAAGGTCTCACATTTTTTACATACGATTTATTCCGTTGGCTAGTTGTTTCTTTTTTACAATGAACAGGAGAAGATTACACCATAGTCGATCTATTTTAGACAAGTCAAACAAGGCAAATGTCTGTGTTTCTGTCCGAAAACCATCGGACAGTTTTTTTTAAATTCTAAAACCGGCCACTATCCTGTTTCAATTAGATAGATACATACTGAAAGTATGTCTGATCGAGAAATCTCGGTGATCGGTTTCCCAAAACCACCCATTTAGTGACAGAGGTCTTGATAACTGATTTTTTTTAAAGAAGCTAATTAACTTTTGCACGTCTTATCTGTAACTGATTTACAGAAAACCTCTGTGCAAGTAATTTGGTTTTCACTACATTGGAAAATTCACCTTTTGTTCGAAGCCGAGATACGGGTGGTCTCTTTCAAGCGAATACTGCTATGACGTTTTGACGATGGCCATGCGTATATGCATGGATGTAGAAGTTCAATCCCCCAAGGGCACCTGACCTTAGATTTAGTGTCGCCGTTTTTGAGCCCGGTAGTGGTATTATAGGGTATTAAATTTAACCTCTCTCGTGCGTCTGGACATTTTGAAGTATTTGATACTTTTCGACTGCCCAAGAGGAGAGGAATAGGGCCTTCTAGAAGTCTGCTATTGTATTGAAATAGCACTTGGCAATTTTGTATAGAATCCCCCACAAAATTATATAGACTAGAGCATTCCAGCATCCCTGTTAGAAAACTAAGGCCGCACTCAACATACCTTTTCTGTCCTTTGTTGAGGGTAAGGCGGGACGTGCCTAACATTAGTGAGCGAAAAACAAATTTATTACACATTGAAAAACAAACACGGATCAGCTGAAACTTATGCTCGATCACGCAAAGCAAACACAACCACGATCCCTTCAGTTATGATTCTCCATAGTTTTAATCAATGTTTTCTAGCGTGCACTCTTTAAGACAATATGTATGCGTTACATATAGAATAACATGGGCAAATGGAGCTCAGACAATTCAGCTCAAATATTTTATTTCAATCCTAAGGTTAGCAGTACACTACTGAATTTCTCAATTACATGCACTCTGTCTAAAGTTCAAATATAAAAGAAGGTGGAAATTCAGTTATTCAGGTCTTATATCCAGTACACTGAGAAATTGTCTCAAAGCTGAAGTTGATTGATTGAAATTGAAAATTATTGAAAACTTCAAATCATGAGGAAACACGGGATGCGGTCTGTGACAAAAACAATTGTTTTGAAATTGTAAGTAGTAATTTCTAGGATGTAATATGAAAGCCAATTTCCCACAATATAATTTTAAAAACCTTCGGATTAAATTCAGGTGCCTTTTTTCTTTTATTAAAAACATATGCAACGGTAGTTGATGATAACATAAACTTCCCTTTTAATAAAACAATATGTCAAAAATTATTGCTTTTGGAACAAAACCCAAGGGAGCTTTATTTGAATAATAACAGCCATACACTTCGTTCGTGGACTATAGAGATCTATTACTTTGCCTAGATAATAAAATGATTAAATAACAAGACGGCGGTTGCAATAATGGTTGACTAGCCTTACGTGGAGTTAACTCCCTGTGCACTTCCCTCTGCATTGGCCTATCTTGATTTTAATTTTAATAGAGAAGAGACAATCTAAAAAAGTAACAAAGTTCAAGTTCATCTTGAATAACTGTTGTTGTCGCTTAACTGATGTGTGTGGATGGAAACCAACGAAAGAGCTCCCGAAAAACTGATTGAAGACGATTTTCATATGCTTTCATTCAGAGTTAATGAAAACAACAGTTTAAGAACTTTTTTAATCTTAGGAAACCGTTTTGATAGCTTTCCCATTGTCAGTCAATCCAGCTGTCTTTCAGTTTGTCGCGTAACAATGTGAATTGCCTGTTTGTTTGATATCTAAGCTTTTTCAGCCAAAACAGAATAATGACTTGTCCATTGCTTTGGCAAGGTTGGAGGAAATGGTGTTGAAAATATTGTCATGGAGTTGCCTTTTTACCAAATAAAAACGTAAAAAAGGAGGAAAGGAAAGGAAAGGAAACATTCAAATGACTCATGGTTTGCATCTTTTTCACTTCTACTTCTAAGACTCAAATGATACTCTTACAGCAGTGCAATGGTTTTTGTTACAGTCATTTTATGATAAGTGTGCCACAGTCTTTATCTTCTTCATTTTCGTGTGCTTATTCTGAGACGATGAAAACCTCAATTGGTGTAAAATTTTCAGGAATGATAATCACTTACGAGATTAAATATTAGGGAGGTTGCAAGTTAAGGGATAAGACATGCAACAGAAGTGCTTGCAGTTTTGAATTGCGGAAATAGTTCGAACACTATCAAAGGGCGTTGTGATAAATGACGCCAAAACACGAAAATTTGCACTTTATTTCACGTGGGATTAGGTCTCTCTAGAACATCAGTGCGATGGAAAACAAGGTCCCTTCTCATTAAGTGCAAGAACTGAAATTGTTTCGCGTTTTTAATAAACGTCGCTTTGTTTAATCTGCCTCCCTTCACCTGTTATTGACGGACACGAGCAATGTGTTAACTTTTTATTCCATTCCATTCAATCAATGAATTTTACGATCAAAATAACTGGGGCGCGTGGCACCACATTACAGAATTGTCAACATAAAAGTTAGTGTATATACGCCTGGTTGATGAAAAAACAGAATAACGACACGCTGGTTGTCAAAACCAGTTTTATGAACTGCGGAAAAAACTAATTAAACTCCCGGCCAAAGCAACAATAGAGGAAACTGACGCTTTTATGAACTAGCGGATTCTTGAAGTATTGAAACATCAGTATTGTGAGAAATGCCATTTACCTAACGTTTTAATTTGTTCTAATGTGTTTCCGACAGACAGTGTGTTATTACTGAATAGCAAGGTAGTTTGTTCGTTTCCTTTGTGAACAGCTATGTTGTTCTCACACGAAATCCCACAGCAACAACAGACCATACTCCAGTTTTGTCACTGGCCAGTTTACTTTTGTGGTTCATTGTGGCATTGAAGAATTATTATGGTTTCATGGGAGATGTAATGCTGAGAACTACATGAGGAACAAGCAGCATTGCACAGCTAAACTAACCCGGGACAAAGAAGATAAGCTTGTCAAATGGATTTGAAACTGTATGTGAAAATGTGTTCAATGTAAACATGCAGACATATTGCCTCATGCCTTAATTACTTGGTTAAACCTCATTAGTTGGTGATCGGAAGTATCAGTCACACTGTTTACTTTGGCTTCCGGCAAAAGTCCTGACCTTGCTTTCGCCAGAAAGAAAATTTCTCGAAAGTGTATGAATCGTATTTTTTTTTCTTTCTATGAGAAAGCGAATTTGTTTTTTTCGAGTGCGTTTTCTCTCATGATCAGACGAGGAAAGGGAGACGATAGTAAGAGAGTTCAGATTAATGTAAAATCATCTCTATGATCAAGGCTTGAAGTGAAGAACTTTATAGGTACGGTTTCTCACCTAGTACTTATTAAAGCAAACTTTTCCACAAAGTTTTCATTCCCAAACGAATCACTCTGTTTGCTTCATGCCGGCCATTCCTACTGGTCGCCTCTTTCATGATTCTGGAAAAAGTCAGATACCTCAAGCTGGTTTTGATGCAGCTGTTAATGTCTTCTTGCTTACTTACGAGTTGCAGCATGTATTGTCTCCAAGTGGATTGTAAAATCTTTAGAAGTCTAAACGCGATGTCCACATTTTGCTTTGATTATGAAGACTATACGGCCCTGACATTGTGAGGAACTGAATTTAACATTTGCAGTAACTAAGGTAATTCGTCCTAAGTATTTTGTTGTCCATAGTCCACTGGTAGTTGACAGAAGACCTAATCTATTGAATGTACGAATAAGTCAATTGGTTTTCATGCCTTAGCTAGCCGATGTTAGATAAATTCATTGCTCGCACCAATGATATTTTCAATGAAACTGTCCGGTGCTTTTCTGCTTAAAAACGCTGGCAATGAATGGATGCTAGTGATACATATTTCATTGTTGTAAAGCCACTGCAGCAAGGCCTGTAGTCAGTGATACTTAAACCATTGGCCTCCCTCCAGCTCGAAAAGTCTAGTCTTGGGTTGGTTTTATTAACCAACTGGGTATTCCCATCGAAAATTATTGACCTCACAGTTTCAGGCGTGAATATGGTTCGCTTTGTTTGTCAATTTTTTCAACAATGGAACGTTTACTTCTTTCAAATCATGGAATACTACAAACTGGAACCAGGCGGGTGGTAATGCGCCATTTGAACTTGTGGAAAAATTTTAACGCCATTTCATCGCCGTTCCTTAGTTCAAGTGAACCGGCGAGATTGAGGGGAATACCACATAATTTATAGTCTGCAATCTTGCTGACAAATACCTGCCGGTACTCTAATCAGTTGGCCTGCTTGTGGATTGTATGGTAAAATAAATGAGTTCTGCTTAATTGATTTCGTGTCTGATGTTGGGACAAAGCTGCCAGCAACCCAGAGTATTCGGTCTCTCCCATATTATATGGAGCCTCGGGGGCGTTGTTGCTTGTGAGAGCGATTTCAACTCGCCTTGTTAGTTCCGTCACTAGTTTTTGAGTTCTCTTTTTGCTCATTATCATGTTACGCCATTAATTTATTTCTTAGGAAACGCTTCGTAATCCTCATTTACCTTTACAACTTGAAAACCGTATAGTGAAACAACGCCGTCTAGAATCAACGACGAAATATTTGTCATCCTAAACATTCTTGTTTCTTAGATTAACTTCTGCATTTTGAAGGCAGAATATTTCTAAGGCAGCCTGAATATAGTTACGCACAAAGCCAAACGTAAAATTTTCGTTGAAGGGGTCTTTGCATGGAGTCCCGGTTGGTGTAACTCGCCGCTGCAGAAGTGTGACCGCTCAAATGGCAAAATTAACAGTTGAGCAATACCTCAATACCACGAAATATATATTTCATATTTATCTTACATATTTGATTTAATCCTGTCGAAACTGTACATTATATGAGTTAAAGAGAATGGCTAAACCGAACCTGAAGTGGTAGCTTTTTGTCAGTGTATGCGGTCCGCAGAGAAGCCTGAACGATGGAACTCATAAGCAGCATAGAGACTGCCCGCTTTGGATTACTTATTAGACATTTGCGTTCGCGCTTAAAAGATTCGCCTGCCTGAATAATAATTTTCTCTCCGAGATAGACACAAGTAAGTCAACGGTTCTTGAACTTTTCCGTTCAAGTTTACCGATCGGTTAGCCGATTTTTTTTTAATGTTTGAGCAAAGTGAGCAATTCGGCGCCAACGTTTTCTTGGTTTCTACAGTGTTTCTTTTTTCAGTCTTAGAACTTAACTAAGAGCTATATCGTTACTGTTAAGTTAGCCGAAAAGAGCGTAGACGCAATTTGCTTGAGCTAATGAACACCTTAATTCAGTTCATTTCATGTCTTCTGTGCCTGTATGTTTGCTCTCTTGAAAGATGAAGATACGATGCATATTTCACTTTTAAACCAACCTGTTTTTAATATGAGTAATAATAAAAGTGGTTCGGTCCAAAATTAATTCAGTTGTAAAATATTCCGGAGAACAAACAAGACCAACGAAGTCTAATTTCAGTTGAATGGTCACATTTTAGAATTTCGCCCTCTCTTGCCAAGGTCAGAGCAAGACTCGATAATAGAGAGGATTAAGTTATGGGAGAGAAAAGGTTAAACTTGAGTCGTCACTTAAGGTGCCAAGTGATGTAAAGAGTTCAGTATTGAACACTGGGTGTTGCAAACTCGAATAAGAGGAATGGAGTAAGGGAAACAAAAGCAAGAAGATTGCCAGTTTTGTGTGGCCACCTCAGGCAGCTACAATGAAAGGCAATATATTATTTGTCACGTTCTAAAGCCTCTCAATTGGCATAATTTCTTCTTTAATATAGAGATTTTATAACCCACGCCCGCCTGTCGGCCCGTGTTTTATGGTTTGTTGGTTCAGCGCACCAAACAGTGGTCATTTTAATTTTCGTATTGCGGCCATGTTTGCTTTGAAATCCTGTTCTTAAATCAGCTGTCCGTATTGAACAATGCCATATTGGCTCGCCTTTCTTCCCTATCAGCTGGTTAAAGCAAGTACTATGAAATTATGAAAAGCTGTAGTAAGAATTTATTGCCACTCCCTGGCCCCACAAACTCTGTAAAAATATAAACACTGTTTGAGCACCTTTGTTATGGTTCCGCGCCTATCTTGCTTTCCATAAAAAATACTTATCTCTAACTTTATCTTGAAGCTTTTAATTCCTTTATCGTCATTGTAAACTTAAACGGTGATACGTAATTCGTTCTCAGCGCATATGGCACACTGACGGTTTATCGATGCGAGCTCGTGCCATTTGAGCTTTTGAAAAGCAAAAATCTTAAAAACTCTAAGTGGGGGAAATACGACACCTTTTTCAACTACGAATAAATCCATAATTTATTGATGATTTTATTACTGTCGAGTGACGGATTTTGTTTTCACCCTGTGTTCGAAAGCTTTTTGTGTGTGAATGATAACTTGAATTGGACAGCGACTATGATTCAAACTTGTTTTATTGTTTCTAAAGAGTAATGTTGCAAAATAACCGGTTGGGTTTTTCCACTGTCTCACGCGACGCAAAACCTGTAGAGTACAATACATCTATGTCCCAAAAAAATATCAGCAATGTTCAGGAGATAGTTGAATTAAATAGCCTTTATCACTTATGATTCAACACTGAAGACAGGCCTTTAAGGATTTTATTGTCTTCGTATAATAAGAGGCAATTTTTCGATGCCGTCCACCAATACTTCTACTCTTGAACTGAACTTCCATTTACAAAGATTCAACGACGTGGTAAGCTACAAGCTACTTACACTTTTGTCCTGTGGATACTTCTTGACGGAAGTTTATGTTCTGCGAATAGCTCACAAACAAACAGCCGTCTAAGACCGACTCCCGGTCCAGAATTGCAAGCTTTGCTTGCAGACCAGAAAACCATCTGGACTACAAATTGTTGGACTACAAATTTACAACCATGATAGTGAAGGGCTTTTTGAATCCGCAAGTGACAGTAGATACGATGAATGTTACTCGTTTACTCGCAAACGACCGGCTTTCGTGAACACTTGAAAGATTTCGCCTGTTACACGCTAAGAATGAAATGAAACCACAATAGTGGCGTACCGTCGATTTTAATCACTTTCAATTTTATTTTTAGATACCGAGGACAGGAAACTGATATCTGTACTAGCGAAAAAGTTTGGGCCTCTTAGCGTGACAAAATTGTTCTCGCTTTTTCCTTGAAGAGGGCTTTTGCTCTCAATGAGAAACGGACATTTGGCGCTGACGTGAAATTGAATACAAAAGTTAACCAGTAGTTACTGCGACTCTCACCCGCCGATTATTGTCATCGCTATCATTATCCGTGGACCAAAGGGCGAACTCTGCGTTTAAACGCCTTACCTTTGTAATGGATAGATATCAAGCAGCTGGGATCCTACACAAAACACGAACATTCTGTTACCATAAACGTCTACTTCCCAGCTAAGGGTGGCAAAATTTTGCCTTCGCAAGGTTTAATATTGCTTCCGTTTACATCACTAGCAGACTTGAAAAGTAGGGCCACCCTGAACAGCTTAATAAACAGCACTACAGCCGGAAAAGTACTACTCGATAGGTTTCATGGAATGGTCGCTTTTTAGGATTTCCGCACGCTTTAAAGGCAAAACGGCATGCTCATGCAAAACAACTGATAACGATGAGTCAGTACTGACAGCAGGAAAACCCTTCATACGTTTGCCGAATGGTTGCGACTACTGATTTTACCTTATGTCTTGAGGTAAAACCACCTTAAACAGCATTACAAACAGCACCACACGAATGATATGCTTAAAAATGTGATGAATTTGAACATTTTGTTTTCACCGGATTTGTCTCGAGGTTTAACTAGGTGTCACTACCGAACATTGCTCCGTTAAAAGTCGCTGGTTTACGAGCACCAAGTAGTCGAAGTTACTAAGAAGGATGGTTACGATATTTCGATGTTAATGGGACTAAGCAGGTACAGGTCATTTGTTGTATTTCCTTTTTTGGGGGAAGTTAGAAAGCATCCTGGTTTTTCTCAGTAGAATTTGCCTTGCTTTCGTTTAGATGTGTTGCTTAGTTGTCAGTTGTCTTCAGGCTCGCGCTTTTGACTGATTCAAGTGAGAGCTGTTGAGTGGTACTCACTGTTTCCATTTTCGAATCTTGGCATTTTGAAATTTGTGATTTCTTATCCTCCCCCCCCCCCCCCCCCGCTCTATCTTAACAAGAGCGGAAGTGCGAGGCGAGGAAAAATCGTCAAGGATGAAGGAAACATTAAGTGATTATGATCTAAATTGAACTGCATTTTGATGTAGTTCGTTTGGAATCTAGAAGGGTGATTTGAACTCATTGTTTATTTACAAAAGCTTTTAAGAGTTGAAAGTTCCCGAGAATGGAAAATAACAACTTACACCCCAGTGTGCGAGCCCTGCGAAACGATCAATAATTTCAAGAAGTTTTACTGCTGTTCCCTGTTTTAATATGGGGTGGGGCTTCACATGCACTCAAACGTTGATCCTGGTAAATAAAATGTAGCGATCGTGATGTAGAAACGAAACGAAACATTTAAGTTAAAATTCTTTATATTACATCAGTATTTTAGACTGTATATAAAAAGCAAAATAATCATGCTTGTTGCTACTTCCAGGGGCCACAAGTCCAGGGCTTCGTAATCCAATAAACCCAACCTGTGGCTAATGAAGGTTATTTCTACTTCATTTAATTTTTGGTGTTTTGGTTTCGTCAATAAGAAAGAACCCGAGTGTCGTTGTGGTTTTGTTCGGTCTACTATAATATTGCAAGTTCCAACTCTCTCAAGTTACATGTTCACTTAACGAACCAGTGACGGGTAAATCATGAACAGCTTTCTAAATTCATGCATTTTGTTGAGTAGATGAGTAGGATACTTCTCGGCTAGAATCCTCTTGACCGTGGAAATATTTTAAATCGATACCGAGTGACCGAGTCTTATTTACGGAGAAGTAGTCGTCTCACGTGGGCCTGACATTTTCAAGCTTGGAAATTCATTGAATTAAAAATAGAAACTGTCATTTTTTTGTTAAAATATGGAAATAGCAGGTCAGCTGTGGTAAGAAAGCCTCCGCAATTTTAGTTGATTGGTTTGCGTTTCATTAATTCTCTTTCACCGTTCGAAGAGAGACCTGTTTCCACATTTTGGCGGTAACATTTCTTGTGGTCCTACGCAGAAGACATTGTTAATTGTCTATACAAAAAATTGTTGCCAAATGGATTGCCTGAGACGCAGACATGCAAACACGTTTTCAAGGAAGTTTCATCCAGGCTGGTGTTAAAACGATCCTGTCTTCCAAAAGACTAAAATCCGCCCGGATTAATGTAAATTGAGCGATGTTGTCGCGTCTACCATTAACACCGCTACGCCTATAGCATTTATTTCAAATTAACAAGTCGTCGGATGGGAAAAACGAACGTTTTTCCAGCTCACAGTCTAATTATAATTCTTATTAAGCCAACGTAAGTACTGACTAATATCTTACCTGTCTTTTTATGAAAACGCACAGTCGGGGATCGCCATTCCTGCATGCTTGTAAATAACACGAAATTATCTCAATGTTTTTGTTTCGTTAATTTCCCTCAAAATTGAGGATTACCAGGTGCCTACGGGTAGGCCTTAAGTTGGGCATCTCCCTCGCCGCGCAACTCTTTCACCGTTTTTAACAAATAAAGTGAAGCATGAAATGTTGTTTTGGTGAAGTGGTCTCGTTAGCTGAAAGAAAGCCCTTGAGTAAGTTCTTAAAAATGCTTTGCATGCAATTGACCGTGTTATTCCGTCTTAGTGGTGATGTCCCATGCAAATTATGTTTCAGTCGTCTGCCGTAATAAACTTCTTTTTAAAGAAACGCAAAACAGCAGTGGAGTACAAAAAAAAAAATTCACACCGCCAGATGGCTTCAAAACGACGAATAATTCTTTACAACTTTCAAATAAACTCAGACTTCCTTAAACGACTTTTGTCCCAGCTAATTTATCGTCCACCGGCAGTAATGAGAGCAAATGGCTGGTGGCCTCAAGAGGAAAAAACAAGTTTGGCCAGAGGACGAAATGTGGATTACGTTGCGATTCCTTTCCTTGAGTAGTATTTTTTAGGTTAAAATCCGGTGGATAACAAGAACGTATTCCTTGAATCAAAACTTTTTATCCTTAGCTCACACTTGAGAGAAACAAAAGTTTTATATTAGTAAGTTTTATTTGTCTGAAGTCAGCTGTAATCACCTGTGACTTGTGTCTCCTATCTTAACTAGCGCATTATTCATACAAAACTGACCCATTTTCTCTCCGTGCCAATCATCGCAATAAAACAACCTCATGCTATTACAAATTCGCACCGAAACCATTTCCTTGAAAAAGTAGTTTTGTCGGTAAATCCTCTAGGCATTCTTACAAGCAGAAGAGTATTACACTGGAGGACCTGTGTCGGTCGTTTCGAAGGGAATCCATAATAACAATTGGTATGTTGCATTCGAATTGTTGGAGCAATGTTCGTTTTCAATTTATTTTGCCAATTTCTTCAAGTGTACCTTTTCTGCATTTTTCTCGAAGGGCAATTCATCCTGAATACCTTTATTTGCCAGTCTTGGTAACTGTTGTATATCGTGAGATATTTACACGAGTTGATCTGTAGATCTAAGGAGCGCATGTAAGGACAAAAAAAAATTGTAAATGGGTTTCTTTGGAGATGACTTATATCTAGTTTTGTTTAAAACAGAATAAAGCAATATGAAACTGTGATCTCCACTTTATCTGTTTTATTTCAAATCTATGGTTTATCATTGTTTTAGACAACATCCACGAACAAGAGACAAATGATATTCTTGACCACCAGGAAATTTCGAAGTAAAATTTGCCAAAGGATTATCTGGCGTTTGTTCGTTGTAAATATTTTGTCTTGTAAGGTGAGATTCTATTATTTAAAAGTGATGTACAATTTTAAATATTGGATAACCAATGAAGCTTGCGTCTTGGGTCGTTTTGTGGAACATGTACACTTTGACTTCGAGAATGAAGCTCTTCAAAGTCGAGTGAGTTTGATAATGGTAACTGGCGCTTGAAAAAACAAGTGTTGAGCAGTTTGCCAGCAATACTCAATGTTCGTAAGTACAGCCTACCAAACTTATCCAAAAAATCCTTTGTTTCCCCTAACAAACCCCTGTTTCCCCAACAAATTAACACTTTGAGAACAAAGACGTACAAGCGAAATTTCAGGGTAATGTTTTATTCATAACGTTGACAACTTATCTTCTTTTTTCTTTCATTTGCAAGCCCTGTGATCGGGGTTTTTTTTTTTCACAGATAAAACACTCCGATATAGCTGGTTTTCATTTCGATTGGCTTTTTGAGAAAATTGGTCATTGTCATCGAAAAATGACTGCGTGTTTCAACTTGTTTCAGTTTTATTGAAGATACAACTCATTTAATTTACTCAGTCGAAGCTGTGGTAACAAGCCATATTGCCTTTGTTGTCTGTGGATGTCTCGGTTACTTTCTGCTTATCCGAAGGCAAACGAAGATTGATTCAATTTACTAAAGATGCATTCTTATAAATTGTCTAACTCCTCCTCTTTTTTCATCGAGTAAACACAACCGACGATCAATTATGATGCTCACACGCTTACGACTCGTATTGTGTGCAAAGCCCCGAAACAACCTTTACCTGAAATAAACCTATAATTGAAAATAAACCGGCACTGAGATCATAAGGGCGCTTCTTTTGGTTGTGTGATTTCACAAAAGCCTGATTTAAACAAAGAAGAAGAAGTGTCAAGGTGTAGAGAGCATCTTATAAATCCTTTAAGTAGAAAGAGACATGTTGTTTGCCAAACACTGTGTTGTCAATTTAGATTCAGCCATGTCCCATTGCGGTTCGAATACTTTCTGATAATTCATGCCTTAATCCAAAGCGATGCCTTTGCGAAGAAACTAAGTAATCATTTCTGACATTGACGCCAAACATAAGCATTCAGCATATACGTGGAGAGGAGTAGAGTTATAATTATAATTTAAGTTTTGCTTGCAAGGGATTATCCCCAAAAGAATGATGGACCCTTATCTATTCGTCTTAATTTCAGACATGCATTTACTAAGAGCATTAAGAACAATTTTTCCAGCTACCTAGCAACTTATACCATTAAAAAACCTACGAAATCAAATCAGTCTTTGCTTTAAAGAAGTCAATGTGAAATCTCTAACTAAAAAGAAGTCAGGCTACCTACAATTTTTAAAAGCTAAAACCGAAGTGTTTTCGATCTCAACTGGTTCGGACGCAACAGCTGTTATGTGACACCAAAATACTGTAAGCGTTTTACTACAACTACTGGAACACTTAAATCTGCAGTAGAAATATTACGTCCAGGTCACACTGTACGTTCTTTAAATAAAAGGCCCATTGCTGTGAGGGTTTTTCATAATCTTGGCATATATGCTTAAAATTGACTTTACATCCCTCTCGTTGACACAGAGGGAAACCTGCATTGTTCTCGCTTTCTTCGCCCAACACACATTGTACAATCTCTGTTTACGCTACCAGTTCCAATATGGATTTGAAGGAGCGATGTAGGATGAAGTTACAGGAGGGAAATGGTAAAAGTCCGTGGGATCGTGCCTTAAATATCCAAAATTATTGACCGAGGTTCCATGACACGGCTGCCCATCACGCACTAGAACAGGCACGGGTACAGTCCTTGGAGTGAACAAAGGCGCACCTTCGTTCATCACTCCTTTCTCGAAACTCTGTTTCTTGTACTTATAGCGGTGATTCTGGAACCATATTTTTACCTGTGTTGGACTTAAGTTGATAATCCGTGCAAGCTGTTCTCGCTCCGGAGCGGATAAGTAGCGCTGCTGTCGAAATCGTCTCTCAAGTTCGTATGTCTGCGCTTTGCTGAAGAGCACTCTTCGTTTACGTTTCTTCGGTGGATCGTTCAGGTCATCCTGAGCGTCCTCTTGTTCGGTCATTTCATGGTTGCTTCCCGAGGTCGAAGCCTTTTCTGTTGGACTCGGGTGTGTATCTGTTGCGCAAGAAAACAAAACATTTAATCAGTGTAAAGTGCATGTAAAGATACCAAAATCACGTATACAGAGTTGTAAACTTATAGGAAATTAAGTGAGATGCTCTTGTAAGAAGTTCTTTGAGCCATCCACGCGGCGCAAACAAAAGACCCTACAAGTACTCAAAGCCAAATAGCACTCAAAATAATAATTTTCATCTGGTGTCATATTTTCAGTCGTATAAGAATAATTGCCTTGTAAAAAAATCACCACCGTAGTTTTGCCGGAAAAGAAATTGAATTGCGTGCTAGAAATTTGCTTGCTGTGCTTTTAAGTTCGCAGACAAAACCACTCGAGTCTCGGGTCGCGAAATTTACCAGCTATCGAGTTTAGCACTTTACGAAGGGGCCAGGTTTACTTTCCCCTCGATCAAAGATACAAAATCAAGTTCATCCTTACTTGTATACGAGCATGCGACTGAGCTACAAGACAAACTCCGGGAATTTTCTTCGGAACATTGCGTTGATTCAAGGGTTGTTTCGCTTTTCGATAAACACATGCTGTTCTCTGGCAGATTTAGGATGTCCTTGACGGAGAACGAAGTCATTTCGAGCGGGCGACCGATTGTGTACATGGATCTCAAATGGCTACCATTACCGAGCCGGAGGGTTTTCGCGTTTTACTCATGCTCTCTCCGCCACGGTTCGCAACAGCTTCTTATAGATCGGGGCGTGCCCAGACTCTCGAGTGGTGAGCAAGATGTTTGACATTAAACAAATGCTGCCCAAATTCTCCTAAGTCAACTTCTATTGATAGGTTAAGGTGGTGACGAAGTTGACATCACAATTAATTAGAAAGATAGCAATTGAATATCCTGTCACACGTAAAGCGCTTTCGAGTGACAGATCTGCCCTAAAAGGCTCCATTTGACAAGTCACACTGGGCGGGCACACCACTAGTGTTTCAATCCCCTGCTTAGAATTCAAACAACCGTTGCCTCTGTAGTTCATTTTTCAAAGGGTCACTTAGTAATTGGAATACTGACGTTTCAAACTACCTTAAGAGTCCCTCTCTTTTGAGATTCGTTTGCCAAGCCATTGAAGCGCGTATATCCCCTTATTCATGCCTCTTCAGTTTTTGAAAGATCGATGTAATCGAAAGTGAAAGCTTGAATACCGACTAATGGGTGATCGGAAGAGCTAGCTGTTGGATTAGCGATAAAAATCTACAAAAATTTGCACCTTTACTAATCGCTCAGGCTCTTCCTAATTTTTCAGTTTGTTCTCCTAAGCCTCGTTTAGCTTAGCACGCACTTCGCATTTAGATGTTTCACGGTGAAGCAAATTAATTTTCGGTTTTCTCATAGGTTATTACAATAATTTCTTTTGAGGGGGAAAGGATGATAGTACAGCGAATAATTGCTTTGTTGCCGACGCCGAGTTGAAATGCACTTGGCTCGGTAATGGTTGGTGTTGTCTCTCTTCTTGCGACAGCTACAAAATGGCATTCTACTTATTATGAAGAACGTTTGCAAACTGTCAACATTTTAATTATAAGAATGTTCGTTTGATTGTCGCGTTATAAGGTAGCAGCTAATGGCTCTCTCTTTGGGAACTTTTTTTTATTGTTTCCCTTTTACGCGCTGAGTTAAAAAACGTTTACACTGTCATAAAACCGACGAAATAAATAGCTTTCTTTATCTTAAAAGCCGGAGAAACTATCAATAGAAGATCGGAGTAGCCTTATAGATAGAAATACTGTGGCTTTCAGCTGAAAGGAGGTCCCTTCCCACAAGGGTTAGAGAAAGACCGGAATGGAAGGTACATGGTATATAGATCGACTTCTACGAGGCTTGTAGTTGGGTGCAGAGTGAAAATCGAGTACATTAACTGAAGTAATTCGCGCTTAAGAATGACAGCATTTTCGTGCCAGAGTACTATCAAGTTCGGGTGCAAACAAGGCTCGCATGTCTAAAATATAAACAATTGAAAACTTGGCTCCGTGTTACGATTTCCGCTTGTTGATTGAGTCGACCGGCAATTCCTAACTCCAAATGAACAGGTAGGCTTTGCTAGGACCACCGATTCAGCTGGCTCTCAGAATGAGCTGACCACGAGGCAATTGTAAGCAGGAAGGACGTTATGAATAGAGCAACCATGGCATCCTGAATTCAGCTGATACCGCGATATCGGTCGAAGGTCGGCGCACGGGAGCTTTGGCCATCGTTCGTGCCTTTTTTAAACGTGTGATTTTGTTTGTAAACGAAAAGAAACAACTACAGATGAAATTCTTCCCTTATTTTAGGTCACAGAGTTTTTCTCTTATCCCTTGTTGGTTCTGGCTGGTTTTCGGCATTGCGTTAATTATTTTTGCCGCAAAGGGAAACTAAATTCCCTGACAGCCGCCATCGGAGAGTTAGAAAAATCAGCTGTAATAGGTTTTTGATGTCCGAACGTTTGTCTCATAAATATTTCACGGCCGGGAATGAGAGAATAGGCAAAATGTTGTACAAGAGGTATTACGTCGCTAAACGTGTTTGCTTACTAACCGGGCCATTCAAACAAACTGTTTATTCGTGTCACCTTGTGACTGACATACTGGCCATTATAGCATTAAGCTAAAGATATTCTAATTTCGTTCGGTGAATATCGTTGATCAATACTCAGCTCAAGGAATAAAGTGTTTTTGTTTTTTTTCGCGTGTTCTGTAAAGCTCTCTGACTGACATCGAAACTCAACAAAGCCAAGTTATAAATAAACATTATCACCCGAGCCATCTAGCACTTTTCAATTAGGAAGGATTAAAGTCTTACACCTAAAAATTGACCAGTTTCTTTTCAATTCTATTCATTCCTTTTTAGTCACAAAGAAAGATGAAATGTGTCGGCCTTAAAAAAGTAGAAAAGGAAAACTAACTAATTGCATGATTGAAATGTTAGAACGACAGTTCTCGCTGAGATGATTTGTTGAATTTATGAATTTATTGTGTGTGGGCCCGAATCATTTAGCACCCGTCCGTCCAAACAACCATTAATTAGTGTTTAAAAAATTCGGTGGCTTGGGTTCATACCACTCAGTAAATGGCTAGAGAGGTATCCAATTTCATTCAAAGTGCCGCCTACTTTCGTTAACGTGCAAGTTGAAAGGCTTTCAAGAGAGCCTTGGCGCCTTATAAGATGAAAACATCTTAAGATCTTAACAGCGTATATTGCCTTCTTTCTAACATCCACTCTACAACACAGATGAGAGCCCTTAAGTGGCTTATGGCGGTTTGTAGTGCTTTTTTGAATATGTTTAACAAGAAAATGAAGTCGCAATGACACGCTTAAACTGTGCGCTTGGGTGTGAATTTCGCTGATAAACAACGGTTACTTTCTGTGTTCGAATTTTTATTGTTAGTAATATAAGAGACAAAGGCCCCAAAAGGACAGTCTAAGTAATGTATTAAAATGGAAAAACGCTTTCGACAAATATGTTAATTCTTCTTAGAGCGTGACACCCAAACAAGAGTTAGAGACAAAGAACAAAATTTTAAAACAACTCGAAATCAATTTAGAGTTTGATATCAAATTGAAGTTTCTCAGGCGTAGGGGTATATCATTTTACGGCGGCAAAAGTAATCAATTTTTAATGGCGGCTACCTGCAAAATTACTTCAGCTAAGTTTCATTTACAGACTGGAAAATATCAACTACGTTCATTGTTTGTTCCGATGTGAACTGTTTCTCAGAGGAAAGGGGAGTTTTAGGCTTATGAACCAGTGGCGTAAACATTGTTTAGAAGAAACTTCCACAAAAGGGATATTTGCGTCGTCAGTTTCGGCCACCAGCAGCTGGCTATGGATAATTTTCTGTTAACCAGGTCAGTAAACCTTACATAAGTAACTATTCATTATATTCAAACTTTGAAACAGCGACTGCTAATAACATGGACAATGGACAAGTCCATTTCTCAGTAAAAAGAGTGAAATGGCAATACAATGCAATAAACGGTTTAAAATACCAGAAAACATGTCTTAAAACACCCGCCAAATTTCACTCAAATCTGCCTGATTAAAGACTGTGTACTACATGTGCAGTAAGAATTCTCCAGCAATCCTCGATTCCACTGACCGTTTACTGACCACGTTGTGTTAAGAATAAGACGTTTTCGCTCCTTAGTGTTGGTGCTCTTATGACACAATCACCGAAAAAACTGATTTCTGCCTCGTCTGCTTAAGAGGATTTCAGTCTCGGTCCCTGGTGTAATGCGATAGTTTTAACATCAGTTGATTTAAATTCGTGAATGATACCACAAAAAATGTGACCATCCAAAGCTATTTGCAGCTCCTTTAGATTTGTGCAAAAAGAGGTGTTTTTGTCGAGACCTTAAGGTCTTTCCGGGAGTGAAGCATTACGTTCTGTACTTCGGATCTAGTCTAGCGAGTTTTTAATGGTTAACGGTGCCAATGCCATTTTACTATCGGTGAAACTGTTCGAACTGTAAATGATTCTCTTGCGAAAGTTTGCCGGAATCAACCTGCACAAAAGATTGACAATTTGAAGTCAAAACAACCGGGACCTATGCACTAGCAATCAATTGCGGATGTTTTGGAAATTATGTCGTAGAATTTCAACAAGATATTGATGTAAATTGTCAGAAATGGTCATCCCATGAGTAAACAAGAAAACGTCCTTTCCGTGATGTTCAAATAGGCTTCTGTATCTGTTTCATTAGAACCATCTTCAATGCTAAGTAGAAAGACACAATGTTTCCGAACGTCAAAACTGCACCGGCTTATAAGAATCCTCCATCAAGCGCCTCACGTAGCAACTGACTGAAACAACCAGTCAAGAGAGCGAACAATAGTGCTCCTAGTTTCACTTTCGTAAAACGTTTAGAGCTTTGTTAGTCTCAAATTGAATTTTTTCAACCACGTGCATACCCGGACAAGAAAATACAGAAAGGTGAGTAGAACGAGTGTAGAACAATGGAGGAGGCCCAATATATACCTTTCCCTGATAGATCAACAAAGGGTGTGTTTACATCGCGCAACAAAGAACAGGGCGCCGTGGTACAATATTCAGTCTCTTAGAGTTTTATAAATATCCAGAAAAGGCCTGACTTGAAGATATCGTATGTAAATAAGTGAGGCTGGTTGACTCTGCAGGTAACAAAGCATTGATGATGTTTATACGAGTCACGTGTTGTACAAAAGGATTTTGTCTCCACGAGGTTGGTAAAAGAAAACTCTTTTTATGACAGCGAATTGCTTTCTGCTGAAAAAGACCAAACCTTGTTAAACTAGAGTTTGAACTCACACTTAAAAGAAACATTTAATTGGCATTTGCTTATACGGTCTATAAGTCCAAACAATGGAATAAAGGGGCCTTTTAATGTATTCCTATGAATTGAAGCCTATTCTTTGGCCAATTCTTTGGGTTTCCTTTTTGGCAATTGTTCGATTCGGGCAAAATGTCACATCTGTCTGTCTCGCTTGTGAAAAGTTGTTCTTCTATTGTTAGTGAAGCCCACACACTGTTTGCTTTTACAACCGTGCTTGTAAATCGAAACAAGAGCACACTTATTGTGAAAACATCAATCGTGATAACATAAGCAAACATATTAATGCAAAAGCCTTGCTCTCACGCTCCACGATCGAATTATTCACCAAACAAGTCGAATAAACACATTTTATCGGCCTTTAAATAACTTGGGCGCCTAGGCCGTGATGATAAGAAAATCACAGCTTTGTTTAGTCGAAGACTTGATCGATATGCGAAGATCTTCACAGTAGCATTTGTAAAGTTTGTTCAGAAGGAATCGAATTTCGACGGTTTCAACAGTTTGTTTTCATATCCACATTTAGTGGAGAAGACGAAACTGAGACGTAAATCGAAATTCACTCGAGCTTGTGACACTTAAAACATTCTTTTGCTATTACCCAATGCGTGAGTGAGTACAAAATGCTCTAGAAATAAAACTTTACAAAGCCAGTACGCGCGGGTATTGCACACATTGGAGACAGCCTTAGTAGGCTAAAAAGCTACAAATTAACAAACCATTGATTTATCTTTGTTAGTTAACTGTGTTCTTGTTATGCCTCGTTAACGTTTTACATAGCAGAACTTTAGAATTAACACTTCGATTTATCACTGTTAATGCCCTTCCGTACAAATCTTCACACCCAGGATCTTCAATGCGTTTAGAACCAACAATTAAACAGTTAAACCACATGGCATAGAAGTACAAAACTTCCGGATATGTTTTACGAAACCTAGAACGCTTTTAGAACAGCACAAGTTACCCGCAAACTGACACATGAATTATCGTATTTGCCCAAAAGTTCGGTAGCCAGGCTAAGAAATTCCGACAAATCCCAGAAGATATTTTTTCTTTGTTTTTTGTTTCATTTCGACCCATTAATTATGGTCCATTATAATTCTTTTAACTAAAGCTCACAATGCACCACCATATCCACGCGAATTTGTTCAATCTATCTCTGATGGAATGAATCACAAACAATGGTGAACATCTTAAGTCTTTCTTTACAACTCTAGCGGGTAGTTTTCCAATCATAAAATCTATGAATGACATAGTTAGTATATACAGTAAGAGAGAAAGCTCCTGGTTAGTTATTTGGAAAATAGCTAAACAATCGAAATTACAAGACTGTATAACAACATGACCGATACAACATTAAAATCAAAATATAGCTCCATTGACGAACAAAATTTACTTGCCTTACATCATTGGCAGCCAAAGGGAAGAACGCCTTTGTTCAAGCAAGAAGACGTATTCAAGGGCGAGAAGTTAACTAAATAAATGTTTTTCAACTTTTCTTTGCTGCCCATATTTGGCGTGAAACCATAAAGTGCATATGGAGATTATTATTATTTTTTTGTGGGATTGTGGCTGATAAACTAAGTTATTTCATAGAAGCTCATAGTTTCTTTCAGTGATTGAAGTAGCAAATACTTATTGTTTTACACCGCAGTTAACTGGTGAAAACAGCACACGGATTATTATTTATTCATAAGTAAACGAGGGAGACAATTATCTCACCAGAACATCGTGTTTGGCAGACTCGTGGATAGAAACAATTGGATTCACACGAATCGATTCATTGGAACTGAATACCTTCAATTCAAACCTCGTTCAAGATAACGTTTGGTGATACAAAAAACCAAACTTAAAACGGAAAAAATCAGTATTTGAGTGTTTAATTACGTGGAAATAGGTTTATCGCCTTAAGTCAACAGTAAAAAGTTATTCTTGTCCCTGGGAGGCGCAACACAGATCACTTCTAATTTCCTGAGATGGTTGAGAGTAGGCAGTGTTTACAATGTCACTTCACTGAAATAAGATATGAGAGCTTTTCGCAGCAATCTATGGAGTTTGTGTCTATCCTGAAGGAAGGTTCTTTAGTACGAGGCTTGTTCTCATAGACCGCAGTGGCTATTGGCTTTAGTAAACCGGAGGGGAGGCAATTGAAAAGAAATTGTTTGGACGGTTCACTCAGGATTCAATGATTTTGCAATCGTGACGATGTAATAAACGGAACAATGAAAGTGAGATAAACGTAAACTTCCTAATCCGCCAATCCAATTAAAACTTAAATAAACAGAAAGCAATGCCTTGGCAGAACATGTGTGAAATAAAAGCTAAAGGAAGCTGCTCGCGCCTAGAGAATGGAAGTGCTGTCACATTAAGTCCAATGATTTGACACACATTTAGTTTTACTATCATAGCATTCAGTTGATGTGTCAGTTGTGTCAGGACGCTTTCTCTAACAAAACAGCCTGTTGACAATCAGGCCAAATTGTTTTATTTCAAATGGCCTGTCGTGTCTTTGAAGTATAGCCCCGCCCTATT
The DNA here is from genome assembly GCA_948470475.1 of Galaxea fascicularis. NCBI lineage: Eukaryota > Metazoa > Cnidaria > Anthozoa > Scleractinia > Euphylliidae > Galaxea > Galaxea fascicularis. The sequence continues at coordinate 27,678,096 of OX419337.1, forward strand.
TCTCTCAGACCGGCCTGCCCCGTGCGTGTGTGCGACCTGTTTTAATCTTGTTATCTGAGCTCCCCACACAATGGAGCCCATTTGAGACCGTTTACACGAAACGCGAGCACCGGATGAAAATGAGTTCGTTTTCCATAAGAGACATTCTTAATCTTCCAGAGGACACGATCCGATCTCTGAACGCCAAGGGAGAGGATCAGATGTCGACACAAGAAAGACGCAGCGTCACGGTCGGTATGCCCGGTCCAGACAGTCAGGATGAGGAGGAAACCAGCTCGCAAGATATCCCTGAGTCAAGTACGAATCATTTTTATTTAGCTTTTAAGGCCACACAAGTCACTCATGAAATAGTATCAAGTTCAGTGCTAAAGATTAGTAAGCTTAAGAGTTTTTTGTTGTGAAGTGTAGAAAAGATTTGATTTGGCCGGAGTAAAGAACAGTTAAACTCTTCAAACTTTATCATATCTGAGAAATCTCGAAGCTGCAATACTCAACTGTCAAGCGGTATTATGCGTCATAGTAAAGTCTTAAAACAGCTCCTGTAAAGCTGATCTGTATTGTAACGAGTAGTGCATCCTCTAGCGCCACTTATAGCCTCAATAGAAACGGAAAAAGTCTCAAGTGATTAATTCTGCTATGGTGCGAAAAATATGTCAATGAAATTGTCAACCTTTCGAGCTTGTATGCTGGGTCTATTTTAGGCTGTCTGCTTCGAGGATTCGTCAACCCGCTTTGGTTTTGGCGCGTAATTTCGCCTTCGCGCCTTGATTTGCGAAGTTTTGAATTCAAGGACTTTTCAATGAGCAAATCCAGATTTTCATTCTTGAGATAAGGTGAATTGGCTTAATCCAAAATAGATTATTCAGTCTTCATAATGTTACTGGTAGTCTATTGAGTCACACGTCACTGCAATTTTAACTTGGAGAACTGTTTTATCCACACAGGCCGCGTTCACCAAGTGCTTTCCTCTCCAAATCCAAGCTCGCAACTCGAATCGAGCAAGAAAGAGCATTTTGAATCGAACAAGAAACGCAAGAGGCGAGTTTTGTTCACAAAAGCACAGACGTTTGTCTTAGAAAGAAGATTTCAACAACAGCGATACCTATCGGCACCCGAGCGGGAGGAGTTGGCGCGGATAGTGAACCTCACACCAGCTCAAGTTAAAATTTGGTTTCAAAACCACAGATATAAATACCGCAAGCAGATTAGCGAGAGAGGTCCATGGGACAAGCCATACTCGCCTTTATCGCAAGGAGCATTGCTCAATGGAGCAGGACAGCTTTGCAGCTGCATCAGCCCTAGTTGTAGCTACCTTAGCGGTGCACCATATCAAGGCGACTACCTACATTATCCTTCGCCAGTAAATTCAACTTACATGCAACCAACTACGTATTGGTAAAACAGGCTCGCGCTAGAACGCGTCAAACAAATATCAGTTGCATATATGAAGGCCCTTAACGAAGCCGCCCGAGTTTATTTATCGAACAGTTCGTCTGTGTTACCAAAGGTAATTGGAGCAGTAAATGTTCATTCAGCTAACGTTGGCCTAAAAATAGACAAGGGACAGTAGTGTCGAGTTTTGATGTGATAGCGTCGAGTAAAGAAAATATTCATGTAAATAAGATAGTCATTGCGAAGCTCACAATCTGAACGGTCTAAAAAAAAGTTTGCCGTCTGTAAATTTGATGCTTGTTCATAAAGGATTAGGTTTCCTTTAAACACTTGTTCAGTTTGTTCAACAGAACGAATGCGTATGAACATCGATAATTTCAAAGTGAAATCAAAGAGGCAAGACTTTCCTTTCGAAAAAACTCTCGTAAATAGTCTCAAATTCAATGTTAAATGATTTTGTAGAGTTTTTATGCTAGGCGCAAAAAAATTACCGCGAGAATGGAATGTACAGAAAACATTGTGCCAGTTAGATTTTCTTGTGTAATCATCCGTGTCTTCTGTGATGTTTTATGGGGTACTAAACCGTTAGCAATTTTTCATCATAGATAGCAATAAATGCAATTCGGACAAATTTAACAAAGCGTATCTTGGCAGTTGAGAATTAAGCTGTAATTACTGCTTCACGCACCGCAATCCTTTCACTGGTCGTTCATTCGTAGTTTAAAATGTTGCTGGGCGGTGAATTATCGTTGTTTAACGAGGCTTTGAATGTTTTTTAAACTTATTTCTTATCGTGACCACTTGTTAAGATATTCATCCCGGGGAAGAATAAAAGAAATAAAAATATATTTCTTTGAACAGTCCAGTACCAGTCACAAACTGAAACCAATGCCGGTTTAGTGCTTGTATAGATTCACAACAACTATAGTTCCAGCACTGAACAGCTCACCGTTGCCAAACACTGAAATGTTTCAGAAAATTCTCCAGAATTTCCTTTTAAAAAGCAAAATCAACAATCAAGAGCTCCACAAGGACGTGTTGCTCGATCGCTTTCACTTCAAGGGCACTTAGCCTATACCTGAAAACCTGTACCTGAAAACTGAGTAGAACTGCGAATCTTGAGACTCATCATTAACGATTTTTAATGGTATCCTTCGTACTAACATTTAGACTACACGGATTAGTTTGTAAACCTCGGTTAAGATTACCTTTTTGTGTTAAAGAGGTACACAATTGCCCCCAAAAAATCACGGTTCCGTACTTCTGCAGGAGATCAAGTTTCTTTTGTATTTAAATATTTAAACAGTTTCGTTAAGCCATAGCATCAATATTGAATCTAAAAGATTAAGTTAGTAATCAACAAGAAATAACAAAAGTTGTTTTGTTTTGTCTACTATCGTCTAAAGCACCAAAACTGTTCAACAAAACTGTATCGGCTGCTGCAGGAAAACATCGCGTTTAAAATCACAGCTATTCTTCTTTCTGGTTGGAAACCTTTGCAGTTAAGTTCGTCGGCAACGAGACGAATCATTGAACATCGTCGCTTTCCTGCTGTCGTCATGGGTGTTTTTTTTTTAAGTTGGAATGAAAACATCCAAACTTAATCGAAAGTAGTTTTGTTAGGAGGAAACAGGGAAATGTCCACAAAGCAAGACGGGATCCCGGTTGGGTCATGACCGGGTTTCATGAGTGTTTACTACTGCAGCTAAAAACAGCAGAGACCATCGAAAGAAATCGTTTTGTACCGAGATCAGTTTTAAATTATCAATGTCATAGGAAAGTACTTTGAATAGCTTCTTTCTAGTAGTTCCACTTTGGGATTTCATCTCACACTCAAACGTTACAACCACGCTTCACAGCATAATAAGCTATAATAAACAGCACCACAGCAAAATGCTGGCTCAGTAGCTTTATTCTGCTACCCTTATAATTTTATCCGCAGATTCAAAACCTAACGAATTTAACTGGAAGTTGGTTTTAGGAATAGTAAAAGAGTTCAAAATTCGATTGAATTGGCCTACACCGCAATCTACCTCTGGTCTAGTAATACATGTGAGAGGCCCTCTCCTTCGGAAAGAACAAAATACAAATCTTCGGTCATAATTTTCCTTTCTCGTCAGTTCTGGGGCCTTTGTGGATCGCCGTTTCGAAAATGTTAGCCAGAAGGAGTATCTCACTGGTTTGAAAGCCATGATTTATTTTGAATAATGAAAAAATAATAATCCAGCATGTTTCTTTCGGCTTGTAGGTAAGTCAGATCAGGAAGATTTTCAGTGCTAGTTTAAGGATTAGCTGTATTGACTGACAGGGCAATAAAGGGTTTTTATTTAGATTTCAAATTTCCTATATCGCGCGCAACTCAGGAAGTTGGTTGAAAAGTGTAATTTCATTGCTACATAAAATTAGTCCGCCCGACAAATTTAACCTCTGTTCTCTTTTATTTTACATTTAATTAGTACATCGCCCTTTAACACTAAAAAATGACGCCTTGAGGCTGAGCTAGGCGAAGTTTTTAATTGAACAATTCGACCGACAACGGAAATAATTTCCGACGTGTCACTTATAAACGAGGTAAAATGCACGTTCATTTCATTATAGACGGCAAAAGCAAGTCGTGATTTCCTTTTACTGAAAAGAAAACGAGGTCTTTTCGGACAACTGTGAACGCTAGTTTGGTGAATAGTTTTCTCTTTCTTTATGGCTGTCAACAGAGAATTAAAAAGACATCATTAACTGTGATTTTATGTCAGAGGATTGTGACATCTCAAAGTTATTGGCTAAATAAAACTTCGGAAATGCCTGTTCAAATAGCCGAGCACGACTTTCGATTGTAATTTCTAAAAAGATCCCAGTAAAAAGTTCAATTTGTCACAGACATCAAAACGCCTTCAGTCCAAATAGTTGAATGATCTCCGAAAGCCATAACTAATTTTGCGGCGGGAATACAGTCATTGGCTGATTGAGTGGTTCTTGGGCACAAAAGGGATATCAAAAAGCTCTGTTTATCTATTGGAGCAGCTTTGTGTGACCAACAATAGTTTAATAACACTAACTTTAATTAAAAATCGCCGTTTACTGTGCAAAGATATTTGATTACTAAACCGTGGTGTTGACTTTGGTTTTTGTCTCCTTTATAACTGTAGTTTCAGGTGGTGTTGCGAGAAATTCATTGGTTATTGTTGGAGTTTGCGAACGTAACTTATTAAACAATAAAACCTGATTGGCAGTATCTCATTGCTCTCTGGGACGTCTCACCAAACACAAGGATGTACACAAACTATGTCCTATTTTGCTTTGAAATTTTGTATAAATCCAAACTGACGTTTCCGAAATTTATCTTCGTATTTCCTTAATAAGTTAGTTTACACAAGATTTAATTTAATCCAATTTCTTCTCGCATGGATGTGATAAAAATTGACGTGGTAAAATATTGAAAGTTTTCTACTGAGATGATGCACTAAAAAGAAATCATATTTCCACAGTCTGAAAATTATTTTCTCTTCATTTAATTTAAACCTTAGGTCCTTTAGTGATGAAGTCGTATTTTTTCAGGGCAAATTTCCGACAGCAAGGAAACGGCAATAAACTCAGCCAGGAAGCAAACAATTGGAATAACGCAAAGGCGTTTTCTGTATTTCTTCTCTTTTCACGGTTTATTTACTTTTCTGAAAACAGAGATTTATACCAAGTATTTGATGTTTAGTTCATTCATGTTTAATCTACAGCTGACGATATTACAAAAAGAAATAAAATGCAGCATGCACTTTAGATCAACTAACATTTTTACCCATCATGCGAGAAAACAAAAACCAGCTATTGATTAACCTGACGGTGTTGGACAACGTTTTCTAGCGATACTGCTTCTTACCCTTCTACAATGTGATCTGAGTTGTTATTTTACGAATGGAATCCATAAGTGTGATAATTCAAATGCAATGGTGTTATTTATTGTCATATGCACTTAAGTAGCAGTTCTAAACAGAGTCAGTGTACTGGAAGCAATTTCTTTGGTTTGTGTCTTCAAATATTCCTGTCCAGCAAGTGCAGTGTTCTGCTTTCTGTTGCATAACATCGTACAAAAAAATGTTCTGTAGTTTTGACCTTGCCCAGTTTTATTCGATTTTACGGAATCGATGCCCTTTACTCTCGTGCGAATGGAACGATACTGTTTAGTGGTGATTTACTGATTTATATTTCAGTTTATACAGTGAACGTGAACTTAAAAGTATCTGGATTGTACTCTATGATTCTGAGTGGCCTCTTTAAGCTGAGATTTTCGGGAAGATCAGAGTTTGGAAGGTGGGACTTCACTCTCCATAACAAGAGGTTCATCACGTGGTCTTTAAAGAGATCAGTAGCAGGTGACATAAAACTGTCAGAATTGATCTAAGTTGATTGCCTACGAAAAATATCTTGGTCTCGGCTTCAGGTTAAGAAAATAAGAAAGAGTTCAGCCTTTGATCTATATTTGACACTTAAAATTCCCGATTATGGAAAGAAAATTTTGTCAGGAAAATGCATCCATTGAATCGCTGTCATGACTTGTAATTTTCTTTCCTGTCTATCAAATTCGTGCTCATAAAATTTATTACACCAGCATTTTCATTGTTTTGTTAACTCCTTTTTTGAAAGGTGCAAGATAAGAATCCATAGCAAAGTGATATCTCTCTAAACCATAATGACCAATTCTCCAAAACATTATTTTCTAGATCTAGGCACGTTTGAAATTAAATTATCGACCAAACATTATCACAATATTTCCCTGCCCACCTTCGACATTAACAAACATAACCAGAAAATAAGACTTTGTCTCACAGAGTAAACACAGCATTACCAGCCGTCTAAATAATGGAAAAAAAGCGACAAAAAAGAAAAGTTTTAGGTGCCATTGGCAACGCGGGATGGCCGCTAATTCTATTCAGTTCAAAATCTACATAATGAAGACACCAAGGCGAAATGAGAAGGCACAAATTAACTCACATTGCGAACTATGGTTACCAAATATTCACCCTAAATTTCAGGACTGTAAAAATGATTAACTAATAGGAATGGACAGAAAATAGGTTAGTACTGTTCACACTTTCGAATCTTGTCTCCGGCAAAAAGTCAAAACCGAAAAACAGCCTGACCCAGTTTACGTGACTGCTACTCACTAAAGGTTTTTTTTATAACTCTATCCACAGAATCAAAAGTTCGAATCAGTCTTCACACCACAATAAACAGCACCACAAGAAAGTGCTATTGAATGGCTTTCATCTAAATGACTACACTTAAGAAATTCATCCACATACTCACCTTGTTAAGAATACTAAACAACACCACAGGAAAGTACTACTCAGTAGCATTCATCTGGCTGGTCACACTTTAGGATTTCATTCACAGACTCGAAATTGGAACCACCTTGTACAGCATAATAAACAGTACCACAGGAAAGTGCTACTCAGTAGCTTTCATCTGGATGGTCACACTTTAGGATTTCATCCACAGACTCAAAAGTTAGACTGACTACCTTGTACAGCATAATAAACAGCACCACAGGAAAGTACTACTCAGTAGCTTTCATCTGGATGGTCACACTTTAGGATTTCATTCACAGACTCGAAATTGGAACCACCTTGTACAGCATAATAAACAGCACCACAGGGAAGTACTACTCAGTAGCTTTCATCTGGATGGTCACACTTTAGGATTTCATCCACAGACTCAAAAGTTCGGAACCACCTTGTACAGCACAATAAACAGCACCACAAGAAAGTATTGCTCAGTAGCTTTCATCTGGATGGCCACTCCTCAGGACTTATTCCCCATACTCAAAAGGTAGAAACACCTTATATAGGATAATAAACAGCACCAGGGAAGTATTGCTTCATTATGTGTCACTGATTGGTTATGCCAAAGCATTTTATCTACAATAAACCCCCGGGAATAAACCGTCCATAGTTAATTGCTCAGTGTTCGGTGGCGTTTGGCTGATTGACCTCTGGTGGGAACTACGTTTTACGATGAATAGTGTAACAGAAATGCAATGCTCAATATATAGGTTTAAGTTGAGAATTTAAGCCAAGTCTCGAGCTCGAATCCCCTTGTTCAATGTAATAATAGTGCCATGGGAGTCCTCACGGTAGTTGTCAACAGCTTTCATATGTGAGGTTTAATCCGAGGCATCAAAAATTAAAAGTTAACGGCGGGTCGTTAAGTTTTAATTGACTGGAAGGATGTATGATTGTTACATGATATTGTCATAACCACCTTATAGCTTTTGTTCGAATGGCTACACACGAACTCGTTGACTCCAGAACTAAAACCAATCTGTATATCTCCCCAGACAACATCCTGGGACAGGTCTGGAGTGCCACTGTGCTTTGATTGGTGAGGCATTTTTATACACACAGACTCAAACTGGGTAAGAATGATCTGAACTTGCAGGCCCCACGGAGAAGTTTTTAAAGTGCGGGGACTGCTATGGCCTCTTAAATTGAGGGCAGGGGTTGACTCTAAAAATGGTTAAAGAAACAGTCATAAATTTGGAATTTTTCCCGCGAGGTCGGCTAGCTGTAGCCGACCACTTTTAAATTGAGGGCAGGGGTTGACTCTAAAAATGGTTAAAGAAACAGTCATAAATTTGGAATTCTTCCCGCGAGGTCGGCTAGCAATAGCCGACCACTTTTAAATTGAGGGCAGGGGTTGACTCTAAAAATGGTTAAAAAAAACAGTCAAAAATTTTATTTTTGGAAATGTATTTTTACTTATTTTTCTTTTTTTCGACCAAATATGGGAGGGGGCTGTTCCGCCCCCCCCGGCCACACCCCTGCGCGGTCTCTGACTTGTTTCAAGATAGAACAGTATTCCTCATTAGCGTTTAGTTGAGGGAATGATTTTTTCACAAAAACATAAAATTCAGAGCCACCACGGGAGATGCCACAGATTCTGGAGAATAAAACATAGGGACTGGATTTATGGATCCCTTTAAGTTCTTGGTATTGGTTTTAAACAAAGGCTCCTTCATTCAAATGCGTCGTAGGACACTTCTTATCGATAGCTCAGTTGCATCGACAAAGAAAAGGTCTGCTCAGTGTGAGAAAGACCGTTTATCATAATGATTTGTACCACAAATACAGAGAGCTTCATATACTTCAGTGGTGAATGATCAGACGAAAGGATGTCATATGCAAATGTTTCATCAATGTTGTTCAGTTTGAAGTTTTCGAATGGGCGTTCTCCTGGAGACGATTGTGCTTGAGCAACAACAACAATAACAAAAACAATTAGCATAACATGATACGTTAGTTCTGTTGTCACTAAAAAAGAGAAATTCTAACTAAAACGAGAGCGAGCAATTTTAATTAACATCAGTTCTGAGGTCCACAGCGTGGCTCTTTTAAGATTAAATCAGGTTAAAATTGGATTATTGTGGTGAAAAAGTAGAAACCTGTGGAGTAAGTTCTTCAATTTTATGTATTGGTTTCATGAATCATGTTTTGAAAATTTTGGTTTTCATGGTAAATGTAGAATCTGTGGGCAAAACCTCACATGGGGTAGCTTGGCTATTGAACTCTTCCTGATTATGGCAATTCTACTAAGAAATATTTTTCAGTTGTATTATGGTAAAGACTTGAATTTTTTGCCTAAGAGTGTATTTTTAGTGTTTACCAACGTATTGCCATTGGAAGGTAGTTTTGTCAGTAAATGAAAAGAAAGACAAACAAAAAAGGGCAGCGAGATACAATCATTCTTTCTGCAACGCATATTATGCCTGGTGTTTGATTACCAAGTCTGATTGCCAAGTCTGTAAGGTGGCCTGCCTGTCTGTGTGTTCCAAGTCCTGCGCTGGGTTTGTTTCTTAAACTGTTTACAATACTCTTGTGATAAATCCAGGGGGCGATGTGTCTTAGAAGTGTGGATCGGGGTGCGCACCCCTAAGCCTATGCTATAGAAATAGAAATGTAGCCTCCCACGTTGATCGTTTCAGATCAGAAGAGTTATATTTGTGTGAAGGTAAGGAAATACGACTCGTCTCAAGACGCCTGCGTGGGAGGTTAAAGTAGGAGGCGGCTAAGTCCATATACTGAACTCTTTAGTAAACATTTATGGCGAGGAGTGAAAATTCTAATAGATTTAGGAACCAAGTCAACGCTAGCCATTCATTTAGGTGCCAGGTCTTAAAATGGGTGGCGTACTTTTAGGGCTCAAAAGTGTAAGAATTCAATTCTAAATTAAAAGCGGGCCAAGACCACATGAGACAATTTCACACATATCCTCCTTTTCAAGGATGTGGTACCCCGAGCTCCGGACTCAGACATATCAAATATGATTTTGCATGCACTAAAATAGACGCAATGTTTTAAATCGATCCCTCTGTATACAGAGACGAAAACGGCAAAATCAGACACTTTTAGAGAAGACATGCCATCGCTTACATGCTGTTGTCCTGATTTTTCTAAGCCCGTATTCATTTCAGGTTAGGAAGTGTTATAAACCCCTCTCCACCAATATACACCAGGACGTGTCTTTCAGGAAAACGTGGGCTAATACATTCAATATCTTCCATCAAAATCACTTGAAAACCATAGCCCAAAGGGTACGCCCACACTGCAAATACAAGGGCACCCCCCCCCTTTCCCCGAGTGTTTGAAAGCACTTTTGTTTTACTTATGCCCTAATCTTTAAGTCCTTGAATGTATTTAAATCTCTTGTATCCGAAATGCTTTCGTAAATGGTGTTTTTTTTGGCTTGAGAACCTGTTTCTTTTCAATTTTCTCAAAAGAATCAACACTTCAAAAGTGGCCTCCGCAGAACTGGTCGACATTGCCTTTTTTGTTGATTAAAATGTAAACAAGCCTCAAAAGTAAAACAAAGACCTTGGGTTTTATTACTTTGGGGTTTACCAATCAAATCTGAAAGTGTAGTGGTACGGGACTCAGTACAAGGTAAAGCTGAAGTTTAGTGTCTGGAGGAAATCTTAACGTCTAATGGTTGCATTGAAAGCCACTGAGCAGTACTTTCATGCGATGTTGTTTGTTTTCCAATATTTTTCCAGATGAAAAAAAACGAAAACGTTCTGTTGATTTTTGAACTCAGGGGTGAAACGTTGGGTGAAAAGGTTAAAACAGAAATAGCGTTTTGAACGTTTTCACTCTTCATTCTTGTTGTTAATTCAAGATTGTCATTTCCGCTGTTTGTGATAAGATCTGATCTTGTTAGAGGGGGAAATTCAACTAAACTAATTGCTAAAATATGAGTAAAATAAAGGATTTTTACACTAATTGTTGAATTCTTAGGCGCTCTAGCCTCCTTAAAGGGTTATCTTCAGATATTTGTCGATATGAAATCTCCAGAGATTGAGTAAGTTCACTCCGGCCATTTGCCAGGACTGTCCGAAATGATTGACATTCATATTTGTAAGTAATATCTTAGATGCAAGGCGTTGTTAAGTCCTTGTGCCTTCTATGGAATGAGAAGACGTTTAAAAACCCACATCCGGCCGGTGTCTGTTTTGAACATAAACAATTCCTTTCTGTCTAGAGTTGAACAAACTTCCCAGCACGAATAGGCTCGCGGCAACAAAAGCCTTACATTTTGTATACTGTTACAGCTGGCGTTTAAAACTGACATCGTACCAAGGATTTTCTCTTCCTGCTCTTAACATATCGCGCATTTTCCGCGATTTTAGCGCAAAGTTTTCGACACACTCTCTTTCGTGAGAGGGTGTTTTGTTTTCAAGAGCATTTGAGTGAAGAAATAGGGATAAGATAGCAAATCTTGGCTTCGGCTGATTGATAATTAAGTCGATTAAGTGTACAAAGAAACACTTTAATCCACACTTGAAGCGTCACAATGTCCAGAGCGGATTATCTGTAATATAATATCGTTTTTCAAAGTACCATGGAGACGCTAATGTACTGGATTTTAAATTACGTGAATGAGATTACTGATCAGCATAGCTTATGCTCTATATCCTAAGAATATTTCTGGATCAACTAAAACGTTTAAATACAGATAATGGTTTAGCTGGTTTCGTGCTTTATTTCTTGGTTAGATGGGGACAAATTGTCCAATAATTTTTGTGGTCATTATATTTTCCCTTTTCTGTTACAAAACTCTGTTGGCCTCTAACTGTTGGGTCTGTAGGTAAATATACTTAGAGCGTGGACTTCCCAATTTATTAAAGCAGAACTATTCTCCGCTTTTTTTTTTCATTTATGCGTGCACTTTGTATGTGTGCAAGGTGGTTCCTGTCAATAAAATATTAAAATGAATGTGTTGACCACACATCATTTTACTCCAGTTTAATTTACCACACAAGGTAGGCGTACAGAAAGGCTGAGACGTGAAGGCTGAAAAAGGCGGTTCCTACTTAAGAGTGGATGAAACACTATTCAAGCTAAGTGAAAGCTACTGAGCAATAGTTCCCTGTGATACTGTTTATTACGCTGTACAAGGTGGTTCTAACTTTCGAGTCGGTGGATTAAATCCGTAGGAGTGACCATTCAAATTAATGCTACTGAGTACATAGTACTTTCCAGTGTTGCTGTTTATGATGCTGAAAAAAGGCGTTTCAAATTTAGTCTGTAACGTGACTATTCTGTGCAGTCACTTTCCTGTGGTGCTGCTTACTATGTTGTCAAATCAGCTGCTTACTATGTTGTATAACGTGGTTTAGTTTAGCTCTTGAGCCTGTGTTTGAAATACTCTGAGTAGTTTGCAGTTATCCGCCCCGTGGATGTGCATTTAGTTCTCGATGCGAATTCTTAGAAAAGTAAGCATTTTCAAAGATAAGCATATTCAGGAAATTAGTGCTCAGAGGGGTGGATGCTTCTTTTGAGCGGTCATCAACGAAAATGACTTTACTTTGCTAATTAGGGCACGAACTAAGAGCTTTCCGCTCCTTACAATCGTACTGAACTAACTAAAGAAATATACTGTGACTTAAGTGTTACAGTATCAACCTGGAAAATCAAATGATAGCTGAGGGCGAAAATGCCGGAAGCTGATTTCATTCACTTTAATTCCATCCTTGTCTGTTTATAATCCGTGATGTCTCCAACGAAATTGGTTATGGAGAAGTTCGAGTGTTCTTGATAAGCCCGTTCCAATTGACACGTAACGATGATCCGACTCACATGCTTCTTGCAGCTTCCAAAATACCTGAGTTTGAGTAGCACAGCCTTAAGGAAGAATGTAAATTGGAATGTAATTTTAAGGAGTTTAAAGAAGGAATTGAAATATATAAAAAAATGTTTTGAAACACCACCAGACAGTTGAGACCCCACAAGGGCACTGCAGGTTGCTTGGGAACTGTTTGATGTCCGTCCACTAATTTCTAACTTCAAATTCCAATTTTAAACCTTCATTAAATCTTCAATATTTCCCATTTTCCTAAATCTAACTAATCCTTTGAGAAAAATTATCTTTTCCCAAATATACCCAAAAATCACCCAAAAATTCACAAAATATCCCACAACATAGGCAATTCGAGGGATGAGGATGGGGCTTTTTAATTGCCTGAAACGCGAACGAGATATCAACGTTAAATGTTAAGCGACTAAAAAACGATATTTAGGAAGTCCCGCCTTAAGCCGGAACAGAAACTTCCCACAGTGGAGTTACCACCTCAGTGCAAGCTGCAACCGAGTTTCAACATTACGAAATAAATTCGCTGCATAATTAAGCGAATATTGAAGCCCAGCCTTGGTGCGTTTCAGAAGTGTCAATCAGAATCAATCGTATGCTTTAAATTGTTTTCTTCAGCATTGCGTTCGCATGTACACGCTTCATTTCCGGTAGCCGTACGCTTTAAGAAAACAAGATGGCGTCGCATTGCGAAGGTACGTGCTCTTTGCGGTATGCGTAATCTGTAATTACAATAATACGAACTGTGCTGGTTGTTGCTATAGCTCGGAACTAAAGAAGAATCAACGTTTTGCTTGACAAAACTCCAGAAATATCTGCGCTGTTATGGAATGTTGCCATCAAGTCAAATCGAGGAGATTTACGAGGAAGCTCTTGTCCTTCTTGTAATGGCATCCGACTTTAACCTTCGACACACAGTAAATTAAATTTCTTAGTTATACAAATTTATTTGAGCAGCACATACTGTTTTAATGTTTAGTATCAAGCGATCTGTTCCTGCTATGCTACCGAACACGATGGCCCTGGACTGAATTCAAGAATGTAATCTTATGACGAATCTAGACCTTCATTGCTGTCTTCGTGCAAGACACTCCGTGATATTTATTATGCCGTCCAAGCTTGTAACTTCGCGAGTGAAAGTCCAAAGTTTTCTTTTCAGCTGAGCAACCGTTTTCTGTAAGACACATTGTTAGACTGTACAAGGTTGTTATAAAGATGAAATAATAAAAGTTATGATTTTTCTTAATGAACAGCTTAAGCTACCGACGGAGGTCTTTCCCAGGGGTGTATATGCTATAAAACAGAAATACTAACTCCTTTCGCACATATTTGAATGAACTTACAAAGTGCTTATACTCCTATAGGGGTTTTTAAGTTTTTCGTTCAGTTTTGAAACATGGAATTCTTGAAAAAACTTGAAAATGTAAAAGGTCATGTATTTTTTTGTATTTTTTTCCATCGTTAACTCAAACTACGCCAAGGACGGTTCCAAGTGTGAATCGCAAAAAATAATTACGAAATTTCATGTTCTTGGTAAAAATGTAGTTTTTTAATTGATATATATTAGTGTGATACACCTCAGAATACTAAAGGAATCAATGTTGATGAAAAATTACAATTTTGCTGACTCACAAACTGTCAAACGGCACGATTTGAAAGTATTGTTCAAAGACGTGTTATTTAATTGTCGATTTTGCCGTAGGATTATGTCACTCAAGATTTCGTTGGAATAGTCACGGTCCTTCATTCTTACGAGTTTATCTATAATTATTCACCATACAATAATAAAAGATAACTGCATTAATTGTAACTGCGGTCCTAATCTTTGGTTGACATTTCTCTTCCTTTACCAGAGCCATGTCTTCCAAAGACGGAGGCTATAAAGCTTACCAAGGCAGATACATTCCCTGCTAAACATTAACTGGATGTTTATTTAAAGTAAAACAGATTCATTGCAGATACTAAAGGCTGAATCGTGTTCATTTGAAAAATTATGAAAATGAATAAATGATGCAAAGGTAAAAACGTAACACAAGCTTACTGTCACAGGTTCAGATTCCATTTACTGAGATAATATTAATCAAGATTGTACATTCTTAATTGAGAATTGTTCAGCCCTACAGAATATTCTATTATTCGATCAAGGTTCTGTTTAATTACATGGCTATAATGTCAATTTTTCAAATCGTATCGCCTCTTGCAGTGTCGTCTTAATTCTGTCATTTCTTTATCATAATAGCAGTTCTTGATTATTTCATTTCAGTCTCAGTAAACAGATTAGATAGTACGCTTTGTAGAGGTTGTTCTTAATGTTGTTCTTAACGTTGTGTTGTTAATACCTCGAACTTCTATCTCGATACCTTCAAGCTGGCCTTCATAGCTAAGCCATTACATCTCCTCGACGCAGAGGTAAACACATAGGACAAAATCTCGCATTTTCTTGACAGTTATGATCTTAGGTTTTAATATGGAAATCGCCAGAACGATTCTTGAGATTTCACTGTACACAAAACTAAAATTGGACATCATCATGAATTAAGTTAGCAGCACTACAAAATTTTTTGACCATTAATCATCGGAGGTTTTAATTTAATTTTGATGGTCATGCATCATGCACGCATTTTCTAAAGTGTTCAACAATAAATTGAAAGGAATTTTACTTATTTCTCTGTCATCTCTTACTTATGTTCAGATAAATTATAAAGTGTCAAAGTGGCCAGCTCCGAGATTGCATGATAGCAGAGTTGGCAGAGCACTGCACTGGTGTCAGTTCCAGAGGTCAGGGGCCCGCATCCTGTTAAAGCCTAATTTTTAATGCTCTCTTTCGCAACTATTGAAGTGGAGCATACATATTACTGGGATAGGCTCTTCTCATTCGCTACCAACAACGACATTGTTCTACTTCCTTTTGTATTAGACTGTTGTTTTTAAAATGTCAACCTTGGCGTTATTGTAACCAAAATAGTTTCAGTTTTAAATCAGCTTAACGATTCAAGTGTGATATACACATTCCTGCATTCTTGATGCAGTAGCTCTCTTTTGGCCGTTACGACAAGAGTGCGCCCTGTCCGAGGGCCTTCAACGATCACGGAACAGAAACCTGGAAAATATTGCTTCTAATAAGCTTTAAAACAACAGCTGAGGAATTTAAACTGTATGAAATAGAGTATCGTGAGTAATTTAGTTGACGGTACTGAATTAAAGATTGCCAGTTTTGGTCAATCAGGTGGTAAGGTTTTTGTCTTTGATCAATATTCTCACACACAAAAAAACAAAAACACGTTTTGAAAGGACCACTGATGATAAAACATCACTGAGTCAAGAAAATTGTGGGAACGAGACTATCTTACATTAGTGCCGCGACAAAATGTCCTCATAAAGGTCAGTTTGTTAGTGTGGACTGAAATTTACATCGGGAAGTTTTCTTCAGCCCAGACTGGGGCTCACAGCCGTCGTAATAATGATGTAAGTTTGTGTGCTCAACAGTTTACTTCAGTGGATGACTGCTAGTTGAAAATAAGTGCACCGTAGCTCAGAGGTGCCCAGTGAACCTAACCATAAATGAGTAAACACTTGTGATTTTCCAAGAGGCAGTAAGTTTTAAGTTTTTCGTAAGTAGGCGAGGCCTCTATAGACGACTGAGACCATGATAGCGACAGAGGGAATCTATGTGCTTTAATGCATTACTTTCATGTCTACCAAGACCCTTGATTTAATCATGACTAATGGTTTAATCTTTTGCCACCTAAATGAAAAGGTTCTTTGTAATTTCTTCTTGTGAAATTGGAAAGCCAAGTGGCTGAGAGTAGTTAAAGAAAATTCTCTCTCAATAACTTTTTTCTTTTTATTTTCATCCCTGAAGTCGAAAACTGAACCCAAAATTAAACTCTTCGGTGAGGAAGGATATTATTAAGTAAAGTATTCTTTTAAAAGATGTTTATGCTCGCATCAAAACCTATAGACCTTCACTAAAAGAATTATAATTTTATCGGACTGACCTCCCATTGATTTAGGGAAAGTGAAATAAGGTTTATACAGCCTCATGACCCATATATTATTCTTTATAAAACTAATTGTAGCAACTTTAATAATTCCTGTCATTTATTTGTTAATCAAGGAATCACAGGGTTTTACAATTTCGGTTTAGCTACCAGAACGTTGACGCACAGAACGTTCTTGATTGTTTACCCCAAAATTAGCTGTTAGCGGAAACAACAATGGACGCGAAAATACGGCACACTAAATGCTAAGTTTTACTGCATGGTATTTATCAAATATATGACATAGCACCTACTGAGCATTTTATGTAAAAACCGTTTTCTTCAGCTTAGTTGTATCACTCGTTCTGTGCAGAGAGTCCAGATTCAAAGATATTCGTCACTTTGAAATTTGGCGGCGTTATAGTTAACCTTCTTTACGCGTGTATCTTGCTTTGCATTGAATTTAATATTTTAGTGAGATGGCATTCATTTTAATGGCATTATTCAGTCCATCAGGAGTGAAGTGGTATGGTTTCCTTACGTATTCCACTGAAGTCGATCTGTTGCCACGCACTGTCACGACCGCCTCTCACGGAAGAGAGGCCTTCTTGGACGCGATATTTGTCGTGGCTGTTTGAGACTGCCTGGTGATATAGAACCAGATATTCGCCATTATACTCGGAAATCTGGAAACTGCGCTGGTTACTTTACGAAGCTTATTTTGAAGTTTTCACAGCATGAACTCTGTGAACAGGAACATAGTCATCAATGAACAGCTACTCTTCATCTTCAAAATTACAGACTATTGGAAGCTACAGATTTTCTTCTAAGATGTCAATGTACTTAGCGAATTTGATGTTGCTTTCTGCAGTCAAAGTTCCAACGGTCTCTCAGTAGCAAGTACAAGCATCCCCTGATCATTAAACTTATCTTGTGTTCAGAGCAAAGATTGACTTGTGCAGATTTTTCTTCGTCCTTTGCCATTTATAAACACGGTTGTTTGCACCGATCATTAAGTGACTTTCATGCCGAAAACACCTATTTACTCCAGTAGTTGTTGGCTGACTTTTTTGCCTTTTATATACCACTCGACTCGCTTTTTGCGTACTTAATAACCAAAACCAATATTGTCTTGAACAAACCGCTTGCAATTCTCAGTTTTATGTTGCTTGATTTGCAACTATTTTTCGACCTTTTGGTAAGTCTCTTGTGTTTTAGCAAAGTTTTCCCGCCTAGAGATGCAAATTGCTCGGCCTGTCTCAGGTTTTCCCATGTGGGTGAACGCGGGCGCAAATTTCGAATTACGAAATTTAAGTGACGAATGATGTTACATTTCTTTTTTATAATTATGTTTAGCCTTCTGATCATGAAACGAATTAGGGATACATAACTGTAATTGAAGTAAAGCGGTAAACAAAAACGACCAAAACAAAACGTTGGGCACCTAGGGAAGCCTCATGCGAATCAAGTAAGTAAGTAAGTAAGAACTTTATTTAAGTGTCAATGTATTTAGCCCATGTGGACTAATTGGGACACTGTATCAACTCTACCTATTATCGTTAAAAGTATTATAAATTCTCTAAAAGAACTAGGATTAAAATATTGCTCAATAATAAAAGCAAATAAAATAACATATATTGTCCTTACAAACGCCTCACTAATTACGATGTTAAAGTTTGGCATTCTAAAATTCCTTATTTCTTAATAGATGGGTGAGGCCTCTTATTTAGGGCGAAAAATTTACTTGCTGTGCAGGCTACAGCAATTGCTGTTGTTACTTAGATAAACACGAGGGTCCAATTTTCTTATTTTATTTCTAAAAGTTGCTACAATCAACGACAGCAACACGTAATTAAGGGCCTCAGAACCTAAACCTTAACTAAATAAAAACACCCAATTCTAATTGACATGAAAAAGTAATTACAGATGATTGTTAAAGCCTGTAAGACTTTCTCCATCTACAGTGCTGGACTGTAGTTTCGGTTTGAGGTGAATGGGGAAAGCACAACTTAGGTTCATGCCATTTGCTTTATGTTCTTCATTCACTGAACCACCTATCCTTGAAACAACCTTTGTATCATAGATTTCTAATTGACAAAATAAAGGGAAAGCATCCAGGTGATCGAGTTCCATGTCAACAAGCTTTAAGTGTCAGTGTTTGTTTGAGATTAAAGAGAAAAGCGCAATCTCAGTAACTTTTAACTTCATGAGAATTGCTTTTTTGTTCCTCGTTTACTAAACCACCTAGTAGAATCAATAGAGGCTTCAGTTATGTTAATGATTCACACCCGAAATCTGATGCAAATTAGAAGTCCGTCACGTTCAATTAGGTAAGCATGCGTGATAGAAGAAGCTCCTAGCCCAATTTATCTGTGTCGATGTAACTCGCGTAGGAAGTAACAAATTCTTGTTAATTAACTCCTGCGTCTCTTCTACTCCGGCGATCTCAACCTTTCAGGTGAGGTGAAGAGAGAAGGAAGGAAGCCCTTGGGATACCAGTCAAGCTTTAGTGCATTAATTAGGGCTGTATAGATGTGGTATTGACGTGAAGAGTACATCAGCATTCCATCGCTTAGGTATAGTTAACAACAAAGTCTATACACCCGTAGCTCAACAGGGATTTATCCACCGAACCGAATAGTATGCACTTATACGTTTACAACACTGAACTTAAAAAACTATTTACCACTAGAGAGAGGTTTCAGTTCTTTTTTCTTTTTAAAGAAAAATAAAGGAGCTATTGACAAATTTTCATCTATTCAGTCTATTTCGATGGCTTACTCAAATATCTAGTTCTCATTCAATTGAAAACACGACGTTTAATTCGAAAGCAAGGTAAACATGGGTGATTATTCAATTTTCTAGCAACAACAAACAAGGAACTATAATTGCGTGAACATAAGTTCACACAATTTTGCCAAAGTGTAATACAAGCAAAAGAAATAACAATAACGTAGTTGAGATAAGGGAGGGAACTGAAAGGCCGAATTTGTGATACTTTGTCCTGTAAGTCGAAACATAACCAGATAAACTTCATCACTCGAGGAAGAAGTAGAAGAAAAAGTAGAAGATTCTTTTAATTCTTTGCTAGATTCTCTTTCAAAACTAATTGTTTGATTCTTAACTTTCTGGTCTGATAATCTGTTCTTTGTATTGACCATTTAGGGTAGTAAGAAAGGAAAAGGATTTTGTTCTCAGTTGATTGGATATGGGGAAGAATTAACCCTTACGCCTGCCAGTGGAAAACATACAAACAAACACTTGTGTAGCCTCGCCTCTTCCCTGCTAGGAGCTTACTAGATGATTAGCAGTCGAACGTCATCGAGCTTAAAATGAAGGAAGGATGGCTAACCTTGGAACTCAGGCAAGCTGTAGTAGCAGCTGTTACACTGATGAACACGACATCTCATCTTGTAGATATTTTTCCTTTTGAAACTGAATCTACACCCATAATCAAATTAACAAATTTCAGTTCTTCTTTGAAGAACTGTTTGCGTTAACACCTTTCAGCCGCTCTTCTGTAATGCTTTGATTACGTCAAAAATGCTTGCCGTGTTTAGTAGACAGTTTTAGTGACAAAAGCGTCTCTCTTCTTTGGTCTTGTTTTAAGATGCTTCATCGACTATGAGACCTTTCCACCGTTTCATTCATTTACCCTCATAACTAAAAATCCCAAAAAGACATGTTTTCAGTTGTAGTAAGGTAAACGTGAGTGATTATAGAGCCTTGTTTATGTAACTGTTTCTCCAGTCATCCACCCACAGTACTCACAGCGGAACACTAACAACAAGAACCGCTAGTGGCTTTATTTAGGTACACCGACCGCACAAAAGAAAAATAACAGTACCGGCATAGTTTTAATTACATCTTCATGAAAGACAACGATTTGTTTAGATCAAAACATTCGAGGGTTATCCGATGGACTATCGATTTGTATTTGAAGATTGCCATGAAGTAATTAGAAGATGCCGTAATTAAAAGAAATTGTTTGGTGAATTGGCAGCTTCCATTGAGGTATCGTTTGATATTCGAAAGTTAACACCACCTTCTTTGCAACCTTGTCTTCAATGAATATTCTGGGGTGGTAAAAAGGAAATTAATTTCTTGTTCCTTGACTTGATTAGATCCACATGAAAAGGCGAAGTCACTTGCATGCGCTCTGACAATAGGTAAACAATTTAAAAGCCAGCCTCGTCTCTTCTCTACGCGATATTTACCCGACTTCGTTTAGGACGAAAAAAGAAAGCAAAGCCTTGAGTACCACAAGAGTTTCATGTGAATTAATGTATCGTAGAGACATTCCATGCGAAATGTACACCTTATTCACACAAAACCGTTATTTAATTGTCAGATTGCGAGAAATTCGTTTGCTGATTAGTCACTGAGGTTGCTTTTTCGTATTCAAGGAAAAGGTAGCAATAAGCTCATTTTGATTTTTTTAAATGTTCATGAAGTGTTAGCTACCCTCCCGTCAATATGAAACTACAAATCAGAGAAAGACATACGTCTACTTGGAATAGAGCGAACATGAGTTATTTTAAAGGCCTGTAAGCGTTTCTCCTACCCTCACGATCTAGCAGAATTAATTCAGTTAAATCTATGTAGACAAAAATGCTAAATAAGCATACATTTTAGCCTGAATCAATATGACCCTTCAACCGGCTCTTCTCGACAGCAACCATACTTCTCGATTCCAAGTTTGTTTTAGAAGCAGAAGAAAGCAAAGCCGCACCAACTAATAAACACTTAGTTAATGCTGTACCGAGAACGACGGAATATTATCTTTTATCTTTCAGTTTTTCAACGTCTATAGTAATACTAAAACAGATTGGTATCGCCTCAGCGGTGTACGAAAAACCCGTTTACTGCTCCTCGCAGTAAACTGACTCCGAAGATATTTGCTATCTGGGAGGATTTTCGTCACAAATATATTTTTCTTTTTAGGTTAAAGAAAATTTAACCATTTAAAGGATTTATGTTTATTTTCTTGCATATTAATTATTTATCAATTTCCAAAGTCTGCCAGAAATGAGATATACAAACCTTTTGTAAAGAAAATCTGGGTGATTGAAGTGCCAGTGCTTCTCCCATCATTCTCGTTGACCGATGTTGATACAACTTGTGTGCGGAGAAATGTTGTAAATAGGCGAGCGTTTTGAGCTGAGAATCGCCTCTTCTTTACTTGATATCATCAACCATTGAACGTCTGAGTTTGAGAGATGAAAAAAACAAATCCTCGGGCACCATGGAATCGAAGGCAAGGAGGGATTGAATTCATTTCCTCGGACGGATATTTGGGCTAAAAATTCTACGCCCCTTTCAAACCACAAGAGCTTAAACATCACACCCCTCTTGAGGACTGGACAACGTCAGATACTGTTTTTAGGCTGAAAACTGCCTAAAACAGACAGAACACTCTACTGACAGGAAAAACTTGTCAATGGAGAGTCGGATCTCATCGGTATGAGGATACATGCCAAGAAGAGGCACACTGACACGATCAACCAAGGTACCAGTAGATATGAAAGAGCTACATGCTCCGCAACAAGAGCCTTACCAGGCCTTCACAGTCATCGCTGGCCACCATTGTTTCCATTTACACTTGAAAGAAAAGACACAAAACTACACATCATGGCAGGGGCGTTTGTGACACGCCTCTGACCACAGCTATTAAACAAGCGAAGAAAGTTTACTTTGACTAAGCTCAAATTCACTTTCCCTGTCGGCAAACTCACGTTTGATGATTAATGTGGATCATGTATAAGGATAGTGCTTGTATCTCTAAGCAAGGAATGTGACGACGTGTATGAAAACAAGAAACGAACAAAGGAGGTGACCTCTTAAAGCAGTTTATACAACAAAGTCCCCTTCCTCGCACGCACTGCCGTTTGTAAACCTCGAGTGTCCCACGCTTGTTACCGAAATAGTTTCGGAAACTATTATAATCTTCATCAACGTTAACAACATTTGGACGAGAAAAGAGGATTTTAGTCTTAGGAAAATTGAAAGTAACAATGGTCATTGTTTTTAATTTGGAATCATCGTGTTAAACTCCATCGCACTTTTCCTCGTAAAGCTTAAGCTCGTGTGTCACACGCTTTCTAGTTATGCAGCTTGTATAGGTTATAGCGCTTTTATTCTTTGGACAAAACTTATTACTGTTCTGTATTACATCAATTTGTAACCTAGAGCAAGGGAATTTAAGACTATAGAAAATAGACAACCAAAACGCATTTTCTTTGTTACAGAATCCACATTCGTCAGCCACGCGCGTGTATTTTCGCGTGTTCTTTTTGGTTCTGACATGGAAGATTTTCCATTCTTAGTTCAGCGAATGTAATGGTAAAGAAATACTCTGCAGGTAGAGGAATACGACGGCATTCTTGCAGGATAAAGGCACTTCTCTGGCTTTGCTTCATACCCGGGGCTTCATATAGCGCTTCGTGTTTCACGCGCGTTCAGTAGACGCTTCTCTAATGCCTGTCTCGTGATGCGTGCTGCGAATGCGATCTTTACCACTCATCTTACTTAGTCACATTCTCGAGTCTATTTTTCATTCACTGCTTATCATTGTTGACCTCCTCTTTTTCACTTCAGCAATCTTTTAAGATATCAAGTATAAGTACCTATTCATCTGAAAGGGCAATTGTTTATCGCTTGATCGATGGAGTAACACAACACCGTTAGCTAAGGCCACCTGTGATGTTATTGTGTTTTCCAGTTTAAATTCTGCACGATACTAATGTTGGGAAAGGAACAACTTCACCCAAAAAAATTTAAAATCATTTTGCCGCAGTGTATTTCGTAAAAGAAAAATGTGATAAAAATCCCCATGACTGCCCTTATCTGATATTTAAAAATTGCAAAAATACCAGCCGTGACTGATTGTCGACAAAAGCTGATGGTTGTTATGTCCAAAGTCAAAATTAAGTCCAAAATTCGCCTTACTGTGAAGTCCGTGCTGTGGATTAAATCCTTAAAAAGAATTATTATTCAAATTAAATTTATTTGGCCGGCACTTTTATGCGGTGATGTTCTTTATATTTTGTTATGTCATTTTAAACGCAAATGTCGCCAAATTTATTACTATGCAAATTTATGTAGGTAATTGGTACTTACCGTGTAACTGAGCTGACCATTGCAGTAGTTACAGGGTCCAGAGAACCTGTGTTACGCAGCAGTTTCGTACGATATACATAATCGTTCACCGTGATCATTTTTAATGGCCTCAGAGAAACCCATTGCACCGAGTTAAAGTAGGTCTGTGTATTGTAAATTCAAAGTTTCTGGGAAATTTAACTTTGTGAGGAACAGAGAGTCTGACACAATCTATTCTCTCTTCCGTTTTCCCCTGCTGACTATTGTAATCCCTGTGTTATCTTGCGTCTCTGCGTATCTGGGCCTTGGCAGCTTCAATAGACTGTCCTTGAATTCGTGCATAAACCCATTAAACAGGCATCACTTGTCTGTCAAGTTTGACTGACATCTAAAATCCGATAAAAGAAAGTCCATTTAAACGAGAAAGAGGCTTGCTTTGATGAAAACCATTAACACAAAGAATTTATATGCTTATAATCTGCAAAACACTTGGAAACTCCCAGGTATTCAAACGTGTTTTTTCGTGCGGGTGTCTTAGGTAAATGCACAAGACGAAGTGATGACCTCGTGCCCTTAGCTAAATGCTTTCCGTCAGTCTAACACATAAGCTGCTGTCTTATACAACACTCAACACTCATGTGCTACTCTGGCATTTCCGTTTCAGGAAATCAATTTTGTTTTTGTTTGTCTTGTAAAGTATTGCACTTATCTAAATTATTTTTAAACTCTTACGGATCAGCACCTCTGGTTTGGACCAATCACAACGCCGTCTGTCCAGTGTTAGCGCCGTGTCCACTCGTCTAGGGTCCCGCCCTCATTTCCGGTTTTTTGCCACACGCGCAAATCCGCGGTCAAAAGCTAACCATTTCGTGTACGCCACCAAACTCATTCGTAGTTGCGCGTCACAACATGGCTCAAATCAGCCCAAAACAAAACATCTCCTTTTCCATCGATGGAATACTTAGCTCTTGCAACGGAGATGAGAATTTGCAGAGAAATAGAGAAAGTTGCAGTAAGACTGAAGGGATTTCTTTAATACAACCAACGACAAATGGACAAGGGAACTCCACAAGAGGTGATAACAGCCCTGATATTCAGTGCAGCTTGCGAAAACAATCAGGTCAGTTTGTTTGGTTTTTGTGTAGTGCATTTAACGATTATCTCAAAACGTTAAGTTAAGAAAAGTTGTGTGCATATTACCCTAAAAAAAACAGTAGAGAAACGCGTTGTAAATCCCCGATAACTGTTCTGGTTGAAACACCTTATTTTTATTGCGTGCGTGGTAAAAATGTGATAAACTAATGCTTCCCCTGAAATTGCTCAATATCTCTTTTGGCTATCTCCTTGACATCGTAAGATTTTTAATGGGCAAATTAAACTCTAAAAGCGCTTGTATTTTTGGTCTTTAAGAATTAACTGGGCTCATTTATCTCGTCTGGCAATTTAATGGACTGAGTTTTTCTTATGAAGCTGTCAGTTCTTGTTTTCTCGAGCAGCTGGGAACGTGTGCATGACGAAAAGTAAACAGCACTAATTGAAAATAACGCGTAACAATCAGTTATAAGATTTGAGGAACAGACTGGCAATTCAGAACCACCTTGAACCGTATAATAAATAGCACCACTGGAAAGCACTGTTCAATAGCTTTCATTTAAAGTTCGAGGTTTTGTCCTCGGAAGTAATTGCCAGCACCATAGCATACGAGCGGAGATTTCTCTATAGGAGTGAGAAAGTTAAAAAACCATCAGCCTCAAATTCCCAAATTAATTACTTTTCAATAGTTTAACTCGATTAACCTGTTTCAGTGTTTTAAGAGGTAAGAAATGGAAATATGGTCCCTACCCATCGTATTCAGTGTGAATCCAATTTAAAAGACATTGAGTTCACAGTAAATTGGATAACGTTTTAACCAGATCATCTGAAGATCCTTACGTCCGATTCAACCTGATAAATTATCAGTGTAAGAGCTTTGTGTTATCACCGGAGACCAGGGATACAAAGGAATAAAACCCGTATTTCATGGTCGACAAGGAAACGTAACAATGTCACAAGATTTTCACGGAATGTAAGGATTTTTCAGGCATCAGTGGCGAATTTCCTGTTTCTTCGGTAATTCAACTAATACCAGATTATGCAGTTTTATCACTTGTTTCAGTTTCACAGACTTAAATCAATGGCTTGTAATTAAATGTTCTGGGGTTTTTTTCCTTTGGTCTGCATTATTGCTATTAATTTTTTGATGTCTCTCACAAAAGTTGACATATCTTTATCTTCTGGACACGGTGGCGATGTTTTCGACAAGTTGGTCTTCTATGGAATCAAATATCTTTCCTTATTTACTCGGAAATGCCTCTTTGGGATCTACGTTTTCAAGAATCTAACCGAGCCGTCACAAAATAAGCACCTTTATCATTTCAGCTTAATACTCCCGTATATCGAAGAAGGTAAATAAGAGATTTTGTTTTGAACGTGACAAGCAGAGGAAAACGTGAAGCACTTCGAATTTATCGCTTTTGATTGGGTTGTGTGGGGGTGGGCAGGATTACTCTGAATAATCTAGAAGTTTTGAGTACAAAGGAAAAATGCAACAATCTTCTAAGGATTGTATCTCAGAAAACGCAGTTCAGGCTCTTTGTTCCCCGGAATTGAATTGGTACACTTCTCCGTCATTAAATCAAAATGCAAATCCTAATAACGCTGGATTTAAGACGAAATCTGGACTATCTGCAGTTGATATGGTGCGTCACTGAATTGTAGAGTAAACGATTATAGCGAGAAATACTTGAACCTCTAATGACCTTCTAAGATCTCTCACAATTTAGAGTATGCATGAGTTCACGAGTTGTCATGCAACTCTCTCACAGGCGATCTCACTGCTGATTTCAGTTAAGCTTCTAAAATTGAAATCCTTAGTCTGTCGCCTTTACATTTTCTTAAGTCATTCTCAGACAACTTGTCAAAGTTTTGGGTAAACCAGGGAGTCGTTCCTGCTGGTTTGTCTGACAGTCAAGGCGCCATTTTGTCTAAAGAGTGTGCTCTGCCCCAAGAGATTACACTCAGTGTAAAATTGAAGGTGTAAATTTTTTATCAGGGGGCGGAGTTGTGTTCTTGAGGTGCTCTTGGCTGACAAAAATTATCATATCAAGACACGCAAAGCTTTTCTTTTTCAAAACCAGAGACGATACAGATGTTGCGTTGACTGTCTATTGTGTCAGTTTTCTCTCTCTGTTTGACTGAAAATGGCCGATCAGAAATAGCCTCTCTGGTTGAATACCGATCATAGAATAAAACAGCTCTAAAGAAAAAATATCAAGTTTGAAGCACAGGGATTAAAACTCAATCATACAGCTAAACCTAGTCGACCTAAGCCACTTCGGTTCTCAGTGTTGTCAAAGTTAATCAGTATCCAAGTTGTCACCAGTTCAATTTGCTTGATTGAAACCAGGCAAAACGACCAGATGCAGTGTACAGTGCACCCCTTTCTTTAACAAGTTGTTTTGACTGTTAGATTTTTGACTTCTTGCACTGGGAACCACAGATCTCGAATTTTGTAATTTACCGAGTATTGAAGACTATTGAAATGGAGCTATCTTACAGCAGTTTTTTTTCCTGTATTGATGTTGAAAACAATATATACTTTAGAGGCTTCAGTTTCTTTCCAGAGCCTCTGGAACGAAAACACGTTTTATTATTACATAACTTGATTCCCCGGGGTTGTGTTTTTTAAAGTGCAAATCGTTAATCGTTCTATATACATTTATATTATTCCATTATCGTTGACATATGTTTCGAAAATTGCTGATGATTATTCCATTATTCCGGTCGTAAAGAGCCATTTATTTATCTCTCCAAACAACGTTTTGAAATTTCATTGTTTCGTAAGAGCCATGTATATTCCATTATTCACTCACTACCGGAGTAGCGAGAGTAGTTACCTCTTAATTGGCACACTATTTTGTTAATTTCCCAGTAGAGGTTCTAAAACTGAGCATGCTAATTGCACAGTAAAACGATAACGACTGAACCGCTCGACAATTACGTTAAAATTCTCGCAAACAATCTGTTTTCTGCTCGTTGATGTTGGTCCATTAATACAGACGTCTGATATTTCTGAAAAGTATACTGAAAACCGTTTTATACCAGCAGTGTCGCTGATTTAGAGCCACTTTGCCACAAATACATTTGCAAGTGTCATTGGAACGCCAGTGCAACGCAGCAAAATAGATTTAATCGCAATCGTTGGCCTCAGATAGGAAGGTATATGGCATGAAGTTGTAGACGGCGAGTTTGAAGTTTTCTTTTTTATTTGGTTACATGAAAGATCCCGCCTTTTTGGTGGCCCCCATCAAACAACTGACCATAGTTTGTTTGTTTGCCCTCGAAGAAATCTTTGCTGCAAAAGCAACATCACGTTTGAGCAATGGTATATTGCCAATTATTTTGTGTAGAGTCAACCATGCGGCTTTAAAAAACCCCGTAATGAAGCATTTTAAACAAGTTAAATAATTGTAATTTTTCATTTAAGAAAACATGGCGAATAAACTTCAACAAAGGACAGATCAGTTTAACTCGAGTGTCAGATTAATTGTAAAGCAATCAACGCACCTAGAACTTTTGGATTTTACTCATGTGGTTTATCTGTACAGGGAAGTCTAGAGGTCGGGTTGACCAGACGTCGAAAAACAAAACTAAGCTATGAACTAGGATCAGTTGCCTGTAATCAGGGATCTTGTACAATGGCGTAGCCCAGCAGTTTCAGGCCGTTCAGTTAGTAATCGGGGCGTGATAGTAGAGGCAGCGCAAAGCGAAAGTAAAAGAGTGCGCCATATATGTTTACAAACACGATCAAACAAGCTAGCAATGGAGTATCTCGTTTTAAAATACACTGATACTTTTTGTGGGCCTTGTTGTAAAAATTGGCAGTAGAAATTTAAGTTTATTTCCACGCTTGCTGAGGCAGTTACTGTTTCGTAGCAAAATACAGACCGCCTACGTTTCGCGCTCAAATACTTGAATTTTTGCAAATACGTATTGCTGTTGTTGTTCATCTGTGTTACTTATACTATGCTTAAGTGGTTAGG
Organism: Galaxea fascicularis; assembly: GCA_948470475.1. Classification (NCBI taxonomy): domain Eukaryota; kingdom Metazoa; phylum Cnidaria; class Anthozoa; order Scleractinia; family Euphylliidae; genus Galaxea; species Galaxea fascicularis. The sequence continues at coordinate 27,706,777 of OX419337.1, forward strand.
TGTTTCTATTGAGTACTGGTAAAGCTTCGTGATGAAAACACTCGGGGGGTTAGATTCTACTAGCCTTTCCTTTATCTGGAGAGGATGTTTCTTGCGTAACATTCTTCGACAAAGCGTGAATTCGATTTGACCTGTAGTAAATTACTGTAAACAGTATCCAGGGGAAACCACTTTCTGTTTGGCTTGTTTCAGATAGTAAGATGTCCGAGATAACCGGCTTTAGCGTTAATGAGAAGCCGCACTCCTCTGGATGATTCCTTCACGCACGCTAGGCCATACAATAGATTAACCCGCCGTTTTGAGATTTGCGACGGAAATGTGGTGTACATTTAATGTGAACTTCTTCACAGAATAGTAGGAAATTAATTCGATTTGGCTTTTTTTTTTAATCCAGAAACCAGCTTTGAGGAATTAGTGCAACAAGATAAAGATAGCAAGGTAACTTCCGAGAAGTCCAAAGGCTCAAACAAGAAGAAAAGGCGTATTTTGTTCAGCAAGGCGCAGGTATTTCAATTGGAAAGCAGATTTCGGGTTCAAAAATACCTTTCTGCCGTCGAGAGAGACCAGTTGGCTAGAATGATAAACCTAACGCCGTCACAAGTGAAAATTTGGTTCCAGAATCATCGCTACAAGAGTCGTCAACAAATTAAACAAGATGGACATTATGATGAAGACGCTAAAGTTCCCTGTGGGGGCCACTACCATCCTTCCGAGGTTCCTTGTTTACAGCCATGCCCTTATTATGAACCTAGGGACACAGTTAGTGCATTCTCTTCTGCCCTTATGCCATGGTCAGTTTTGCCTGCATCTCCTGTTACCAGCTTCTCGATACCACCTCCTCAACAAAGCCAACAGTACTTTCGGTATCCTTCGTGTCAATATGAAGGACAAAGACATTCTTTTTGTCCACCTCCTCTGTTTTACTGACCCTTGTACAAAGGTGCAAGTTCGATAAATTGTCTATGTTTTTAAGTTACTAAATTTTCTGAAGATCAAGAGCTGAAACTGGAAAGGTTTTCTCCAATACGTTTATTTTGTTGTACATCTTCTCTACTGTCATCCAAAGAATCAAATGATTGCTTGTTCTGCAGCACACAAACATAACATTGTTAGAAAGTAAGGTTTAGCAGCTTTCATTTGAATACTCAAACTTTACACTGACTCTTTACACTGAAGTTTAAACCACCCCGTAGAACATAATAGATAGCACCAGCCGAAAGTACTGCTTAGTAACTTTCATTGTAATAATCACACTTTAGGATTTCATCTACAAACTCAAAAGTTAGGACCACCTTTACAGCATAACACAGGTCTTCTTCTGCATTTATGGCAATCGACCAATGATTTCCTTCTTCAACAACTCGAAAACACCTTTTATGAAAGAGTTTGTTTTCCTTCAATCATTGTCTAACATTAGAATATTTGTAAAATTGAATGAATGGTGACTTAGAAGTCTTTTTTTCTGTTTGTAAAATAGCTCTTCGGTTTGTTTGATGTCCAGAATGATCTATTTTAAATCTTGAAGTGGCATAATCCCAAGATATTTACAAAAGAATTTTAATTGCTTAAAAAATTAAGAGCCTATATTAATTCCAGGATGGAGTTTAGTTGTAGATATTTGAGGAAAGGCTCTTCATGCCATTGCTATTTTAAACTTGCTCTTATTTAATTATCTGCGCCAGCTACCACCATACATAGTCATAGGCTGCTACGGTGTCATTTCAGACAGAATTCATTGTACTCCGCAATAAAAATTTCTCTCGATTCTTTCTATCGTAGCCCCAAGGTCAACACTTCAGTTTCATCGATGAGTCTTCTTCTCTCAAATCGATGTGTTATGATTTTATCGCAAACTTGAATTATCGCTACTACAGAGTCTGCACTCGACTTCACCTAATTTGCGCTCCTCCCTTGGTTAGTTCAGGGTTGCTTTATTCCAGAGCATGTGTGCTCATTTCTTCGCGGCGAATAATTATATCCAAAATATTATTTTCACAACAAAAGAACCACACAAAGGAACTGGGTATTTAATTGATCACGTTTCGTGCAGGGTAAACAGTTTGACTATTTGTAGCTAGCACGGTACAACATTGCCTACAGTCTTGTCTGGATTCAATTCAAAGCTTGAGGATAACAGCCAGCATTTCTAAGCCAGCCTTAAAAAATTCCTAACTATTTTAAGGCGCGCACAGCTTGTTACCTAACTAATTTAGCGTAGGTATGGCTGCTTCCTCTTGTATAAGAATGACAAATTAGGTTAATTGTATGATCACATAACTCGTTCCTCCACTTACATAATTTTAACTTGCCAGTTTTTCCAAATAAGTGCCTGGGTTATTTCCAGTGATAGCATAGGTTCTTACATATGCCGGCCAGATTTATAGATTCCAGCTTACAGTTTCCCAAGCTACAAGGCACCTGTACCCGGGCTCTTACAAGTTCAAGGCTTGCTAAGGTTTGTTGGCCAGACTCTCGATCTAAACTCCCGCATGCAAGATAACTTCCTCCTCGCACTAGCATCTGTCAAGGCCACCATGAGGGTGTAATACGAACATGAATACTCTGCATTGAATTGTACAAAGATTATTGTTTTAAATACTTTATAGAAGTGTTTCTGTTTACACTTCCTTCCTGTGCTATAAATTGATACACTGTATCATCACTTTTTTTAGTTCACTGATTTAAAACACTGTTCTTTGTTGCATTTAACCTTTTAAAAGCTGTTCCATTCATTTCAACTGAAACACGGCATAGCATGGAAGATACTGCTTTATATGAATCTCCTATTATTACAATTGCTTTGTAAAAACACTCTGAAAAGAATCTGTACTTTGCGCGCGCGCATTAAGCAAAAAGAAAAAAACATAATAGTTCACGTGATTCCTGGCTTTACGTGATCTGTGCCCAAAATCTCGGATAAAAACTACTTGGCAAATGTGCGCCACGTAATACAAATTCGCTAAAACTTTTGTGATTTCCGTTAAGAAATACTTCAAAAATCTCACACCACAACTAGTACTGTTAAATAGCTTTCAGTAGAAAGGTCAGGACGCACTTCAGGATTTCATCCACAGGCTTGAAAGGTAGACTAACCTTTTACTGCTTGAAAAGCAACACTACAGGAAGATACCACTTCACTACTTTTTATTTGAATAGTCACACTTAAGGATTTCACCTGGCTACACACACAAAAGTTTGAAACACACTGTACAGCACAATAAACAGCGCCGCGCCACAAGAAAGCTCAGCAGCGTTCGTTTGAATGGTCACACTAAAGGGTTCATTCACAGATATATAAGTTTCATAGTCTGAACCCAGGCGCGGATCCAGGATTTTTTAATAGGGGGTGGCTGATACATTCGGCCACCAAACTATACTATATTTTTTGGGACCCATGCATGTATTTCCTTTTTTTCACGTATTAGATTTTTAAGGTGGGCTTCTCCGAAGGGGCGTGGCTAGTTACCCAATCTACTCCCCCCCCCCCCCCCCTCTGGATCGGCCCTTCGAACCACCTCGCACAGCAACACGGTAAAGTATTGCTCAAAACGTCCGACATTCTTAAGATTTGAAGCACGCAGCCAAAAGTCAAATC
>OX419337.1:27715371-27772871 GCA_948470475.1 Galaxea fascicularis
CAGATAAAGTAGTGAAGAACTTTCTTCAGCTGCATACTTGTCACTTTGGCGTTAGTGTCTGTAGTCTCTGTGGCTAAAATCCTCAAATGGACCACCGCAGTGAAAGCTATCTAGTAGCTTTTTCGACTCTCTTTAGTTTGAAATGAGAGAATACTGTTTTCGCCAGCTGTTTCTCTTGTTTTGTGCAATCCTGGCCGAGTTTCCTACCAATAGTGATCTAATTAATCAATTTCATAAAGGGCCTGCAAACACTCTGGAAGGATTAACAGAACAACTCGATTTTACAGGCACGGATCACTCCAAATAGAATCGCGTTAAGGCGCTTAAAATTTACAATTACGTGACTACATCTTTGTTTCTAACTGGATAAAGATCATGCCTTAGAACATGCTACGAAATGATAACCTTTTCTCTCTCCTTAATCTTATGCCACCCTCGCCACATGTTCTCTCGATCCACCCGCAATCGAAGTAATTTTGTGATAGGTCCTTGCGTAGTTTTTCAAGTGTCGTGCGGATGTTGAACAGTGGACTTCATCCACAAATTCAAAACGGCAGTATCTGTTACATTTCCTTCCCGTGAAACGGACTCCTTAATCGCTTCACTACAAAGGGGAGTCATTTAGCGCGAATTAAGAAACGGAACCGCGACAAGATAAACGTCTTGACCGCCTTTGACTAAACTTGGCTTTGACGTACCACTAAAGATGGCAGAGGCCGGATTGAAGAGAATTTTCGTCCCACAGTGATACTGGTTTGTGGTCTCTTGAGCATGTGGGTGAAATCCTCAAGTGTGACCGTTCAGATGTTTGTTTTTGACAAGTTCAGTAGATCTTAATGAATTTACATAGTGGTACTGCGGGTGAAACCTTGGGTGTGACTGTTCAGACGAAAGTTTTACTCTCCTGTGGTGCTAATTCTTATACTTTGGGGTTCTAGATTTGAGATTCTGTGGAAAAAACGTAATTGCGCGGTCTTGTCTTCTTTTCTTTACTCAGTGGTTGTTCGACTTTTTCAGTCCTGTTTACCTAACCGTGATTTTAAATCGATCGATAAAATGTTCTGATTCAAAAAATAACAAACGTGTGTCCAGTGTCACTGCTCGGAAGCTTTCATTCAATCAAGGCCTATACCTTAGGCTTACATTGATGAACCAAAACATAGACTCGCTTTCACTGGAGCCAAACCAATTTGATTTGACAGCACCTAGGGGAGGTACTGCTTAGAGGCAATAGTGAGGCTTTTCCTCAGTCTAGAAGCGTCTTACTCGAACCAATTATTGGTTGAAAGCAAAAGAAGTTAAGCTTGTAATAGGCCATTTCCGAGTGCTCATCCTTTCATATGGAAATCAATTTTCATTCACACGCAAATTAAACTAATTTTCATGTCAATGAAAATTGATTTGCATATGAAAGGATGAGCACCTAGACTCGCTTTGAAAAAGAAAGCTCTTGGCTTCGTGAGTGCGTGTGTTTCAGTGCGTGAGGCTTGTATTTCCTATTTTTGCGCAAAACCCTCCACGTCAAAGTTCATTATTTACCTTCCCATGCATTCCAGTATTCTATTTTAAGACTCTTTTACTTCCGTCGGGATTTTGTGAAATGTTTTGTCTCAATTTCAATGCAATTTTCTTTGCAAACTAGTTGCAAAAGTGACAATATTGGCATCGCCAGTATTTCTGGTCTAAGCACCCTTTCTGATTGTAGACAAATAACGCTGACGTGTTTCCACTGCTGATATCCAGATAGTAGGAATTACAGTGTTATCTTATATACAATTCGTAGCGCATGCTGCGAAAAACCTTTGGTTGGGGTGGGGAGGGCGGGGGAGGGGGCGCAAACGCTTGCATCAGCACTCGTATCTGCCTCTCTATTTCGTCTCACTCGGCATTTCTTCTTTTTTGGAGTCCAGCCGGAAAAAAAAAAAGAAAACATAGGCACAAGAAAACTAAAAACCAGGAAAACAGACCTATAGACCATTTCGATGTATTAAAATTCAACTTCAAACAATAAACATGACTTCGAGGATCCGGGGAATGAAATAAAGACTTGTATGAGTTTTTCCCCAGGGCCTCGAGGTGATATCCTTTGTGAAAGAGTGAATTATTGGGCTATTAACCCAACAACCACCCCAAAACCAAGGAGGATACACTCAGATAAAAACTGAAAGTTAACTTTTTGATGATTTCCCAGGTGGGCAAGTCATATCCCTCAAAGTATGAAAATATAGATGATGATGATGGTGGGGCTGACGCTGACGATGGCGATGGTGACGACGACGACGGCGACGACGACGGCGACGACGACGACGACGACGACGACGACGATGATGATGATGATGATGATGATCATCATCATCATCATCATCCATGGACATTGTGAGATGATGGTGATGCTGGCGATGAGAATGAGGACGAGAATGAAGACGAGGACGAAAATTATGACGAGGGTCACCGTTGTCATAATTTTCATCCTCATCTTATGAATGAATGTTCCTGTAGGCCTTTGTTTCCCAGTAAAACAAAACCCATTTCAGAGGAAAAAATCGAACTGTCCTCATTAGCGCTTACCTCACAAAGAGTTCATTATAAAATATTTTCGTATTAGGGATAGTGCCAAAGAAGGGGTACAATGCGACCGTATTCGATTACTGATTTATTTGTCAGGGCTGGTGATTTCCTATTTCAAGTTTTATTCATTTTATCGCGTTGACTTTACGCCAATGATTTGTTCAGTATAGCTTTCATGTCGGCTCCTTAGTAAATTATTTTGTGGGATTCTATCTCTCGAGGTCACAAAATATATTCACCAGATTACAAGGGTAGGGACGTTAATCCTGATAAATGTGATATTGAGAGCCAAGAAAAGCGGCAATTACAGTTTGCGTGTTTTTATTATGTTTATGGTCAGCTGTGATTGTTAAAAGACCGATGTCGAATGTATTAGATGCTTATAGCTTTAGCTTTAGAAAAGAGCGTTTCCTAGGGACATGCGTTTCACACTTTAATCTTATTGTTTCAGAGGTGTTTGGCTTCAGTATTCTTTACGCCCGTAGTTAAGGGTCAACTGAACTTTACTGAACTGGCAACAAGGACGATGCTGAACAGTCGTGAGATTTCACATGAAAGGCACTTAGCATGCGCATCGCTTCTGTGTTTTTTCCCTTCTCAAGTGAACACTGGTTCTGCCTTCAAGTCACAGCGATGAAATTCTAATGTGTGGTCATTCAGGGAAGGTATTAATTTGAAAACAAGTGACGATCCTCCGTGTTGCTTATAAGATAACTTGCTAAGAACTAATTAAGATTAAAACGCTTGGAAAAATGTCAAGTTATCATTTTAAAGCCCCTTACAAGAGTTGAAAGCCTTCCAAAGTGAAATAGTGTGTGGGGAAGACTAGCTGGGTTTACGTGACCCTCTAAGAGAAGCTTGTGTTCAGTACATGGATTGAGTCCCCAGTGTTGGCTGGTAATGAGTTTAACAGTGAAAAAAGTCTACGCAGGAAAGTGCCATTGGATGACAGTGGCTGTCATTTGAATGAGTACACTTTAGAGTGTCATCTACAGACTTAAACTTGCAGTCAAATCAAATCAAATACTTTTGAATGGCTTCATTTTTTGATGTACATACACGCACGTAAGGATTTCAGTAGAGCGAATGATGTGAATTAAAATGGACAACGGAGCAACAAGGTCATACTAAAGTTAGCTGAGTGTCCGGTGAATAATTATGATTTGGCTTTTGTATTCACACCGGCTTATTTAGAACTCGTTTAAAATCACTGACATCAGCTATAGCGTAATGAATACTAGCCTCATGAAGCTAAGGTCCCGTGTAAACCCTCTTGCTATGCATTTCATGTACACTCAAAACTGAGCATTTTATTCGTTCCTCGCAAGCAGTCGCTGATTTTTTAAAGTTATCAGTTCAATCCAGCCCTCAGGTATTTCTGTCATTAAAGGTACCATTCTTTAATCACTTTTTTAAAATTAAAATATGGTGTATCCTCTAGCTCAACTGATAAATTTATTATAATTAAAGAGGTTAGTTTATTAGTAATGATTCATGATGACTCGCGCGTGATTTAAGTTACACTAACTAATCGATTGAACTGCACGAGTTTGCTGGTGCTGTTCCACAAGACATGCTCTTCACTTGCGACGTATTTTGCGGAATGTGTGCGGCGTTTACTGAAGAGCGTCCTCCTTCCCCTCCAGTAGTCAAAGCTGTTCACCAAACGTTCTGAACGGTTGATGGCCACACTGCTAAATTCCAATTCGACCCGGAATGCTCGAACGTTTAATACATGAGCCCCTGGCTCGGGAGATTGGGCAACCACTCCTCACGCGCTATCGAGCTTAAATAATTTGCATTTACATTTTTTGGTGTGATCGTTTCATAGTACAAAAGAAAATTCAGTTCTGGGCAGTACTTTTACATCGTGCTGTTTCTTGATTATACTGCACAGTGTTGTTCTAAGTTTTTATTCAGTGGATAAACGTTCTGAAGTCTGAACACAAAATGAAAGCAATTGGACTTTTTACTTTCTTGTTGTGCTTCTCATGCCACGTGCTAAATTATTCTATTGTGTGCAGTCTGTTATCGGATTGCTCCAAATTTTATTGGGTAGTTCCTCCCAGTCAGTGGTGACTGACCTATTCGTGAAGTTTTAAGACAGCTGGTTCTGTTATTAAATTGTTGAGTCTGTGGATGAGACCTGAACCTAAACGGCGTGTCCACTAATGCTTTTACTCAGTCTGACCACTTCAGAGCTTGGAACCACTTCTAGTTAGTTTGGTGCTGTTTCTTCTCATTATACATTGCAATATTAAAATATTCACAACTTTCCCCGTTCAGTTTTGTACTATCCCTTTTTGGTAAAAATTGCTAAGAACAGGTTCATTAGGAAGCACAATATGAATTTGTATATACGTCGACATATTTTTTCTTTATTTTTATTTTTTATTTTTTCAGTATAGCAACGCGCTTTGTCTTCCTTTGTGGATTTTTCTCTGCACCTGATAAAATTCTAGAAGATTTCATAAAGCAGAAGGCAAATAGTGTTATAACAACTGACGTCACTTAAGGCATTACCTGTTCGAATTGGCTTTCATGTCATCTGTGGTCCTGTCATGCGTATTTATTTTACCGCTGAAATTTCGACTTTGGTTTCATCAAAAGAGAGAAAGTTCTTGATCAAAAAGGCAACCAAGTACTCGACTAAACTCCTTTCGATGAGATGAAAACTAATAAAACATCAAGGTCTTCAAGTTTTAATTAGGATACTTACCCCAAACACAAACGTTCATTAACTTTTTAGTGTCAGCTAGAGAAGGCTAAACCAAAGTTACTTTTGTTTTTTTAAACGTTGAGTTCCTGGTGGAACCTTCAGTTCAGAGATCGAGAAAAAACATATGCTAGGATACTAGTTGACAAGCTTATTCATGTGGTCCTCTTTTTGGTTTTTAATCCTTTGAGCCTGTAATAAAGCTTTAAAAATTATGATTTTGCTATAAACAGGTAAAACGCCTTACGTGCCACTTAGCACAAAGTGTTTACATGACGTTAGTAGTGGAAGGTTGGTCTGTAGTTAGAAACACACAAGGTGTAGTTATAACGTATGAGACTGTGTATTGGTACTGTTTCTTATGCTGTATAAATGGGGTTTCTGCGAATATGATGTAACCCTAAAAAATAAAGGTTGCTAAGCAGAAATTTCTCTCGGGCTAGTTTGTGAACTTCGGTGGTTCAAAGTAATTTCTCGAGTTAGTATTGCCGGAGAAGTCTAAAGGAAATTGCAAGTCTGTCCTTTCCAATGAAAACCATTTCTCCCGATGTATTCTTTGTCTTTGACAGTGATGAAAAGTAAATCTGGGCGGTTTGTTTTATAGGTCTTGGAAATTTTTGTTAGAAAAACTGTAATCTCAGTTGTCGATCGAAAACGATGGGCCTTAGTAAAAGTCCGCCCTTTCTTGAAATCCTCTTCATTTCCCCAATAAAACACTCAGTTGCCCATAAAAATGATTAAAAAAGAAAAGTATCCAGCTGAGACTCACGAGATAGAGAGCGACAGAATTTTTTTTTAGAGGTTTTTGTTGTGTATTTTTTGTATATGTTGATCTTATCGTGGTATGTTAACGCCTCAAATCTTTATTGATGTCAGCCCATAATAAACTTGAGAAATCTTGTACCTGTAAAATATTGTGAAGAAAACCACTTTGTAATGCTTGAATGTTAAGAAACGCACATTCTTAAATCTCATTGGTTGTGACCATAAATTGGCATTTCTCAATAAAATATACTCCGTGTTTTTCCATTTCAAAGCACTCACTTGCAGATTACAAGGGGAAATCAGTGTTTTGAAGATTTTTGCCAGAAGAGGAGAGGGCTTCATATTTCTGACAAAATGTCAGCTTGTTATTTCTTTGGAGACTCTAGCATTGCTTGGCGTAGATTTTTTCAGACAGCTGTGACGATATACTTTGTAAACTTTTTTTGTTATTCTAAACCACTCAAAGCTGTATTTGCTCTTTGGGTAAATTTTGGCGTGCCTGTCGAACTTTCGTTTCGGTTTCTCGGCTTGTGCCTCCCGAAAATTACCATCCCAATCTTGAATTAATTACTATTACTAGATAGTTTATTAAGCTAAGGTACAAAAGCTATTCGTTTCCTTTAAGTCGTTTTTCTTGTGTTTATTTACCAATTTCCTGTCAATTCAATAAGTATGTACCATTTGAAAATACTTAGCAACGTTGGAATTTTAAAACATCTCTAATTTTCATTCCCTAATCGTTTGAACTTGGCTTTGCGGACTCAATTTTGCAGATCAACTCAGAGTTAATCAATTTTACACAAAACACAATTCGGTAAACGCTTTGTGCTAAGGTGAAAATTATTAATTTTCCGTCCAGTGTGAAAAATTGGCATGACACTGTTCGAGGTAAATTACGCCCAAAACTGAGTCATACTTGGACAGATCACATAACTCCTTCTTCGTTTAATTAATTAGGGCAGTATTTCACCCTCCACGTAGTCGATAAACGCGGGGAATTTTAGAACGCTTTACGCTCTCGAGATAAAGCTAATTCAACACAATATTCACTTACAAGTTGTTCTGAGGTTTTAGAGTATTTGACATTAATCCGTCGCAAACGTTGGCGAGCCAAGCTCATTTCGGTTGCGCCCTTATCTAAACTTGATTCCATCTGCCAAGAATTCGTATTACACACGCAGCGCTACATTACGCAGGAAGACAGCCTCTCAGTCACGTTTTGAGAAAGTACAGCTACTAATCCTGAAACCTCGTCAAGTGTATAAAGCCATACATACTCCATCAAACCCACGCATTCGACAACCACAAAACGCCGATTCTTTGTTCTAAATCTTTGCCCGTTTTTTCCTTCTTCCGACATTCTCAACTTGTTTATATCGCTTAGTGGATAAAGTGTGTTTTTTTAGAAATTGCGCGGTGATTTCTAACCCTGTCGGTAGTCAATAGATTACAACATCTTCTAATCGTGTACAACTTGTTTGCCAAACTCAACGCAAACATTGCAGTTTTGCGCTAACCCTGAGCGTCTTCTCGTAGATTCATGGCGCTAACCAAAAGCTCTTAAACAGTATTAAAACACCAGGAAAGGATTGCTCGTCTCGCTTTAATATTCACACCTCTTCTGGACATTTTCTCACGCCCGTCCGAACAATCATGGATGGGAATAAGATTCTTTTTTTTTCACATAGCATACAAAACAGCTATGGTCATAATCTTTTGTACATAAACTAATGTTCATCATGCTGGACACTTAAAGCTCTACTAAAACGGAGCTCAAATCTGGCTCGAAAGCTTAGAAAAGCTACCTTGTGTTAAGGGCAGTTGGGTCAGTGTTATTCCAAAGCTAGGAACGCAGGGCCAAGTTTGTGTTCTTTAAATACGCGGAGTCAAAGACTTATCATAAGAGATTACATCAAACATGATAAAGTGATGGAATACGAAACACAAACCCCGGAAAAATGCATAAGAAGTTCAAACATGTAGAAGATTAAGTCTTCGTTAAGACAAAAATAACCAGCTACTGAAGTGCGTTGTTTGCTAATGCATTACTATAATCTAAGAAAAGCCCCAATATCGATTGTTGTATATCGGACTGGAATACAATAATGGGACCGGTGGGTACGAGAATCCGTTTGTGACTTCTCGCCCGGAAGACACTACACTTGCGCGGTGTCTTACGCAAGGCTGTCCTTCGTGTACTAAGACTGGGACCGGTACGATTCTCGGGCCCATATAAGCTGGTAAACCCTCTCCAGATATGTGAATATGTCCTTTATCGCCCACTTGTTTCTTGTATTTGTACCGATGATTCTGAAACCATATTTTGACCTGCGTTGGGGAGAGGTTTATAAGTCTCGCAAGTTGTTCCCGTTCGGGCGCAGACAAGTATCTCTGTTGGCGAAAGCGTCTTTCCAGCTCGTAAATTTGCGCCTTGGAAAACAACACTCTTCGCTTTCGCTTTTTAGTGCTCGGAATTTCTGTCTCCAGCTCACCGTTGTCTTCGTGAATAAAATCCTCCGAATCAAGCTTTTCTGTGGAATCGGCTGAAATAGAATTGTAAAAAACATGTAACTAGTGGTTGAACAAAACTTTAGTTTGGGTAATTGGAAGTGGAACAGGTTAACCATGGGAAGTGAAGTGTAATAAAGCAGTAATTCCTGTGTGGTAAGTTTTCTTATAATTATAGAGTATTCACAAGGGCTTGTTAAAATATTGTTGAGAAAATCCCAGTTTTCGAAGTATAAGAACAAAATTTTTACGGTGGCTATACCACGTTGGGATATCAAATTTAAAAAGATGCACCTCGATAAACTGGGGATTCTGACTACGTGCTGTTTGAGTATGTGGCAATAATCTAAATATTGGAAAGTCCGGTTGATACAATTCTGGCAAAAAAGATTCCGGTTTTGGCAACGTTTTGTCTACTGAAACTGTGGTATTAAGAAACACGTTACACTTACAGGCAAAGACGTGACTATTAAATACAATGGTGTATATAGTTTACCTTCGTACGACGAATCGTCTGTTTCAAGCGACGGACGTAAATTTGGAGATCCGCTAAGCCTTCTATGCTCTTTGCTCATAACTTGTTCTTCGAGCTCTTCAAAGGCGATCGAGTTTTTGGCCGCATGATTTGTGTACGAAGAACAGCGTTTGCTGTCGTGTAGGTCGAGTATGCTATTTATCGAGAACGAGCTCATATCGCAGGAACTTCATCCGGTTTGGAGAGAGAGGGAGAGTGTTTGGCATCTTATTTTAAGCCGAGTATTGGAGCCGTAAAATATGCACGCGCAAGGGGATAAAACGCGACATGTGTCATTTTTAGAAGGCGGGGTTGTAGTGCTTCAGTGTCGACTTGGCTGACATTTAACATATGTCACTCTCTTATCAAATCTGCTTTCCGGGCAGCTCTTTCAACGACTTGACACTGTCTCTTGTCAACACGCTATTATCAACGACGAAAAAACAATTAGAAGTATATTCATTCGCAACCAGTGAATTGTAGAGAGGGAGTTTCGATTATGACTTGCGAAGTTTTTTCCGGTCGAGCCAGTCGAGATAATTGGCAAATTTGGAAACTTATAACCTTCGTGGCAATTTTTAATGTCTTTGATTCCACTCCAATTTTTCGTTACCTCTCCCATTGTTAAAACTGTCATTACGTCTAGCAGTTTCAAACCTTAAGTACATAAAAACCAAGGTCTTGAGGTTGCTATTTCAATCTACAGCTGGGTTCCCGCCCCTCCTTTACGACCTAATTATCCCACGTACTTTAGATTCACTTATCAAAAAGATTAACGCAGGTTATAAGTATGGAATCAAACATCTCCTGTGAAACAAAAATCAAGTGTTTTTGCCCGCCAAAAGTCGCTTCAGCGAGGTCATTTGCTAAAATAAAACGCAGTTTAGATCACTTGGCAATCGCGCAAGTGTATTGACGCACGTTTCAAAGTGGGAGTCCGGTTTTCGGGCTTTCGTGCAAGTCTTAGCCATTTCAAGGCCTTGTGGTAAAGACACAGGGTTTTGAATTCGGGGAATGAGTACGGGAAAGAGTCTTAAGTGCCTCTCACGTTATTTTGAATTTAACATGCGAAACAATGTACAACAGATCGCAGGCAGCGTTCTATTGGATAAGGGTTTCTGTTTGCCCAAAATTAAATGGTTCTCAAAAAAGCATATGGTCGAGTTAAAAACCATGTAATTGTGACCGCAGATTTGAAGCACTTGCAATTAGTCTCGGAAACACATTTAACATTATGATGAAATCGATATCCTGAATTGATAGCTCCTAAGAGTCAATTTGAATAGTGGGACAGCACAAAGAAATTGGACAATTTATCCTGTTTGATTGAAGATATTGCCAATGGCAGCTCAGCTCATCTTTTGACTTGGAAAAATTTGTCCATTATTTGAAACCAATAGCTCTGAATATGATAATACTCGCGGTTGACTAATTGTCGTTCTGGTGAAAAGAGGAAGTTTTTTTCAGCTCCTGAAGAGGTTATGGTTCTAAAAACGCAAATTTAAGGAGAGGCTTTCAGCTATTTTGACGCGCAATCTTGGTGTTTATTTTAGCAAAACAACGGATTACGGACATGAAACAGCCATGTAGGCTTAAAACAACAACGATTAAAACAGTTTTCATTTTGGACTTCTGAAATAATAACATACGAACTAGACAAAAACTTCTCAAAACGCCGGAATGGATTCATAATGTGTCATTCGTACGAAGGGTTTGCGGCTAGACGTTGTTGATTTAGTGGTAAACAAGACATGAAAGTATAATAGCACGCAATATAGTAGAATTATCTTGCGAAATCTAACTTAACCATGAGAAACATTGCTTGGTGAGCTCGGTGACAAACCATGAAATAACTTCTCGAACGGACTAAACGTGTGTCAAATAAGAGGCTTTTTCACCGGTGGGTGTCAGCCAATGTTGACTTTGCTTGATAATAGTTTTGGCTTTTTTAGGCTAAAGTTTGCCAAGACATACCAAGACTGTTTGCAATAGGTTGTATTTTTATCAAGTCCAGAATACTTGTCATTTAAGACTTCCTGCTTTTTGAAGTGCTTTTCAAAAACAATCTCAGTATGTCAAATATCACTTTAGTAAGATAAACACTGCCACCCTCGAGTTTGATGCAGTTTTATTCAAGACATCTGATTAAATTTTCAAGGAATAAAACAAGGAACAGGAAACACACTCTCAAATTTGTCTCATCCCATTTGCTAAATTCCGTATTAGCGGATTTCCCTTTTTGTACGGCTTTCAGCAAAACACGCAACTTATTGCCCAGCTTATAAAACGACAACTTGAAAAATATCGCACTTATCACACGGACCGCCCTTATTTAACTTTAAACGCAGTGTTATCTCATTTATATTGCTATGTAAAGTAATTTTTACCATTGCATTTCAAAATGGTTTTAGGGAACCACAGTTAATTCCCTCTTTCTCCCACAATCGACAAAGTCGCTCTTTCGGCTTTTCTTCAAAAGTTGGCGTCAACTTTGATGCCTTGAAGAAACCGCCAACTGTGACCAATCAAATGACAGAAGCACTTTTTTCGCCGATTGAATGATGTTTGTTTCTCGATACTTTTAAAACGAGAGCTATTTTTTTTTCTCTGTTGATGTGAAACGCATTTTGATAAGAAAAGTTTGATAAAAAGCTCAGTAATATTTTATCCAACCCTATTTTATTTAATAAGGTGGCCTTTGCCTTAGATAAACACGGTGAAAGCTTGTACCAACAGCCTTATCGAAATAAGCAGTAAAAGAATGCGATTAAGCTATCAGACAATTTCCATACCGTTGCTGTTTAAATAAATAGAGGTATCGAAGACCGATCCTATTTTCAGATTTTTTTCTACACCTGTATATCGCGTGCTAGCGAAAAAAAAAATCGACTCGACTACTCGCCTCAAGGTCAAGCTAAACTGGATGAAAATACCTGAATTGCGGTGTGTGGGGACTTAATTCTTCCCACCTAACGCAATTATCGGTACGGTCATCAAATTTCCTGCACTAAATTTGTTTGTTGCTGTCATTCTCGTTTCTATTGTTTTTAAATTCTTCAGATTAATTCTCGAGGCTTTCAAGGCGAAATAACTCGGTCTTTATATTGGAAATCACTACATCAATTTGGTAAAACATTTTGGGAAAATAAATGTTGTTTCGGGAGGAAGCGTTGATCATTGTAAGAATCTCATTTAAAGAAACAGGAAATTTTACCTATATTAACAGAATTAGTAGAGGTTGAAATCGCATTTATTTAGGGTTTAGCTGACGGCTTGAAAAGGTTGTAAGAAATGATCTTTTTCAGCCTTGCTTTCACCATATTGAATTTTCTTGATCTGTCCGCACGACTTCTCAACTAACCGTGATAAGCTGACGGTGACGACACAGTATCCCGCTGTGAATCGATTGAAAATAAATGGAAATTGAACGAAATTGTTATTCAGTATCAAACGTCCCTGATCAGTTTTAACACAGTTCTCATTTATTTCAGTTTAAGCTAGGAAACTTTAATTATTACATTATGATATGTTCGACAGGGCCATCCATAAAAAGGTTCGTTTTCTGCTAAATCTATGCCTTATCGTTTCAAAAATTCGGGTTTAATGATGATTAAAAATAAGAGTTTTCTATGGGAAATATCATTTAAAACTTTCTCAACGGGAGAAAAGTAATTCCTTCGTTTTAAATCCGAAATTAGCAATAGGTGGTATTTTCGAAAAACCATCATAAGCTCGAAACCGTCGGAAAACGTGATCAGTCTGTATTCTAATTAAGCAGCTCCTAACAGAATCCATTCAGTTCAAGCTGCGCTAAATCTCATAACTTTGCTTTGACCGGAGGCTCAAAAAATGATCTGAATGACAAAGGAAATGAAGCCTTGGGTACCTTTGATTAAATGTTTTTCGGTTCTCAGTGCCCTTAGATCTTGATTAGATAAAGGACATAAACATCTGAGACAACCACACGAAAGAGTTCATAATTCACTCTTAGCTATAAGTGGGAGAAAGGTTCCACTCGAGAATACTGTTAAGTTTCGTGAGTAACAAACAAACTCTCGAGAAATGCGGTAAAATTAGGCCGTCCTAAGCAAATCACTGCCAATGACCCTGTCTAAAATTATGACCTCAAAATTTACCAGGTTTCTTTGTCACGAGAAATTGAGAAGTAAGGCCGTACTGCTTGTCCTGTTTCAAATTAATTCTCTATAACTCCCAAGGGTTATACCTGTACAGGTACAATCACCAGATTTAGCAAACAATGAACAAAATAATGCCTTGTTCACATGAAGTGACGGCGTTGTTTATTAAGTGCCGTTGTACTAATCATGCAGTCAATTAATAAGTGAGCCAATCATGGCATCTTTCAATCATTTACCTCGCTCAAAATTCACCCGGTTTATGTCACCTATCGACATTCAAATCCTAGCACTACTGGTACAGAGTTTTTGTCACTTTAATATGGCCAAACTCCCATGAGTCTCCTGTAGCTCAGTGGTAGAACATCCGAATTAGTAATCGGAAGATCGTCGGGAAAACTTGGATTTTTTTCCGAATATGGGTGTAACGGTTGTTGCTCGCCTTTATGACTGTTGTTTTCCAAACGTTTTAACGTATTATTCGGTATAAAAATCTTTGAGTAACAAGTCAGAGTTGACTCTGATTTTACATAGGCCGGTTCAAGTTAGTTCTGACTTGTGCTTTCATCGCGTTCAGTGTACAAAAGCAGTTTAGTTTGTTTAAACCCCTTTTAACAGTAAGTAGCTTATTAACAAAATTTAAGCTTTGGTTTGAACAGAGCCAGCCGGTGCGTGATATACCTTTGCTCACAGACAAATTCCTTTGATAAGTTTATACGTCTTTTCGAAAAAAAAATAGACTGCTTGAAAGCACCTATGGAAAAATGTTACTAAATCTGTGAGGGTCTTAACTTGGAAATAAACTTCCCGGTACACGTAATGGTCAGCGTGTGGGAAGGTCAGAGTCCCATTTAAGAGATTTCTGTTTGGTCTAGTGTGATGTGACATAGTCTTGCTGCCATCTGGCTTTGGGTCTGACAAAGTAACTCTTTAAGTCTCAAAGTATTGAGATATGAACCAGGAAAAGGTTGGTGAGACAAATAACTGGTTCTTATTTTTGACCAAAACATTGCGTGATAAGCCAGTAACAAATTTAAGTATTGAAATGCGTCATTTTAGAACTATTAAATCGATTATCTCCAAGTAACAGAATTGGCACAAAAATTCTTACCTTTTCTTGTAAGCAACGTTCTCTACCTTTTAACAAGATTTCAGATAAAAACCTTTGTATTCATAACGACTCAGTACTCTATGATCTAAGGGCGGTTAAGCCCCTTGAACCGCCCTTTTCTTCCGTTTTGAACCCTTTTCAGCTTGATGATGTTGCCGCTTCGCGCGCACCGCCTTGTTTGACCGCCCCTCTGTTCCGTTGAGTACTTGATGTAAGAGAATTTTAGGGCGCGTTCGATTGACCCTATTCTGGAATAAGAATAAACGGAATAACCTCAAGATTCTTCTCTGCAAGTAAATTTAGGAAGACATTTATATAAACTTTTGTTGTATTCTGATAACACTAACATTCTCTCAGGACTGACTTTTAGAAGTAAACCTTTGTATTCTTATTCTGGAATAAGGCCAATCACGCAACCTTAGATTCGCGCCATACTGGAAGGGGGAAGGGAGGAGCTTTATTCAATTCATTGAAGAAAGCCATCATTTATTGTTTCTGGGTTGCTTTTCTTGTGCGCCATCTGGTAGATTATCGGATGCCAAAAATGCAATCTCTATTAAAGTTAGAGGATTTTTGTGAGAGGGGATGACACGGCTAATTTCTGTCGCGTGCAGTTTCCGGCATTGAGGGTGCAAAGTCTTTGGATTATTCGGCAGGCGTATTTTGACACCGCTTTCTAATTTAACCTTTTACACCCAAAAAAGCGCAAAGTTTGAAGTTTATCGTTAATTCGCGCCAATAAAAGCAAAACAAGGATCTCCGCATTCAATTTGGAATTAAGGACAGGAAATGTTGTTCGCGTTTCGTGTTTCGTGTGTGACGTCATATCGTGCGTGTTGCTGTCAGTCGGCCTGTTGGGCACTATAAAGCTTTGTGTGTAACACCTAGCAAAAATAGTTCTGACTGCGTCAGTTCATTGCTATTTATTTATTATTTCCTGTTGCCAATATTATTATTTATGACGGACAATAATTTACATGTTTGTGTAAGAACTTCCATTGTCTCCCCATTTATTTGCCCGCTGACATCACGAAAGAAAATTCATGTTTCCGTGTATAAAACTAAAACCCGATTAAAAGGCGTTTAGATGATATTGAGCGCAAAACTTATTGCTGTGTGATTTCAGGGGGGTTGGGGAAGGTAATTGGAAGATACGAAGGCCATTTTGAGTTTGAAATTTGCGATTTGGAGACTTATTATACGATTGAAAATTTCTTACGTCCTTCTTTACAAAGAAAGCGCCCAATCTTCTTTGATTTTTGCATTTCTTTTACTATTGTTGGGCTGTTTTGGTGACACTATTGGCTTAAGTCTTTTCATTCTGCAGCTCTACTGGTGTGATTGGGTGGAATGATTTGACGTCATTTTCATATTTCACTGAGAAGGTTCGATTTTAAGGGAAGTGCGCGCTTAACAACCCGCCGAAACTGAGCTAAATCCATTATTGGTGTGTACCGCAACAACTTCATGATTTGACGCTTAAAATACTAAGGAATCGCCATTCCTTTTTAATAGGACATTTTCTTCTTAAAGCTTCAATACATGGCGGCAGTCAAATATAAGAAAAATTACAGTTTGACAGAAATTTCAAATCTTTTCATCTTGCCACCCACGCGTCATTGTGTTTCGCCTAATAGTGTGGCTCTGCAGGCAGGTTTGCACAACTGTTGCATACTTTCAGATTATAATTATATTTAGTCAAATAGAAAGCACACCCAGCATTTAAAGAGATTAGTTTGTTTCCCATGTTGAACTGAAATTGAGGAGGGGAAGCTTGTCAATTGGCTTCCGGTATTTGAAATACCCATTGAAAGCCTACGAAGAATAGGGGTGGCGAATTGTAAAATCTGAGACTCGCCGAGACCCTTGTTTGAAAATCTGAGACCGAGACTAAACATGCGAGACTTCGAGATGGAAATAAATGCACATAAGCAAAACTTTGAGACTCTTCGGAAAGGCTGTCGAGATTTCGAGATCGCATGAAAAGTTTACGAGATCCAAGATTTTATCGGTACCATTCCCCACTTCTCGGAATGACCGAGTTAGCATCACTTACGTGCCTTGTTTCCGAAACGAAAGTAATGACCCCGAATTTTTAGACCGTATAATTACTCATTACCTAACCGTAACAAAAAACGGGGAAAAATGCTGGTATACTTAGGAGAAGATTGTCTTACGAACGTCCTTGACTGGGTTAGCTTTGCTCACGTTCAGTCAGTGCGGTGGAACTGGTACCTGCGTATTAGCACTAATCAGTGAATATATATTTTTAAAGGCATTTGTAACCAAGGGGAGAAACCCAACACTGTTATTGGCTACCGACAGATACCAGTGTAAACGTCAGGCATGACTGTGATTTGCTGGGGAGCTAAAGTTTCCTTATGGCCAGACTTGTGACGCCATTACTGAATTAAGCTGATTTCGCAAATGGAGGATATGCGTCTTTTTCCCCATGCTTTCTGGAAAATAGTGTCTGAAAAATCACTTTTTATATGCCTTGGCCCTGCGTCAGAGGAACAGATGAGACAGGATGGCAAAAGTTAACTTCGCTCTCCTTTAGACCAAACAGTTGCGACCAGTTGGCTCAGTTGGAAGAAAACTTTCACTGATTATACAGGTTATTAGATGCTGATTATAGATGATAAGTTTACAGGTCAGTTTACAGGCTACAAAATGACAAGACCAGTTTTTTCTGGCTTTGGTAGCCTGGGGAGAGTTTCAAAAACTTGTTCCCAGGGTTTTCCTGCGCGTTTCCCTTTGTTGCAAAATGGCGGACGAGTTTTCAAAACCAAAGCCAAAACCTTTTGACTGCATTGTAAAGAAACCTGTGTTATTGAGAGTTGGAGATCAAGCGAACGATGGTTTCAAGTCTGGCGTCTCTGTGGTTGACATAATTTTCCCTGGACGTAGCGCTGTAGATCTGGAAAAGCTGACTTTTAAGAACAGTTACACAGCTTCGATTACTGTTAAACTCAAAGTCGTTGATGATTCGAGTAACGAAACATGGAAAACTGCGGAGAAAAACTTCACACTGATGCCGCATCCCCATTTTGAAACAGGTAGCCAAGATCGTTTCACAGTATTCACAAATGATCACACGTCTACCAAGCCTTGCTCCAGCACTCGAGTTATTATGCTAAGATTGATCCTCAAACAGCCTTCCCCACATTGGAGTAATTTTGGAGTAGAGGATGTTCAGTGCTTTCCACTCGCCAGTTCAAACAGTACTGTTGTTCCAGGGTGGTTGCAGTCTGTTGAGTTACAAAATCAGTCATCGATCAAATCTCCACATAACTGTCCAAACTCTGATAATGTTGCTTTAAACGTTCAGCAACTCTGGGCTATGCTACAGGTACTGAAGTCCTCCAAACACGATGCACCGATTGGACGATTTGATATTGATGGAAGCTATGACATCAACCTACTATCCTATACATAGTAATTAAGTTGAATTACCAGGGCATATACAATCAATGGAAATCAATGATCAGAAAAGCAATCAATAAATTGATATCAATCGATAACATTAGTTGATTGATATTTGATATTGATTAGTATTGATCAATTATTGATGTTCAATCGATAGTCACACAGTAACTGTTCATTGATTGCTGCTGATTGGCACAACAAGTCACCTAGTTTTTCAGCATAAAGAATATGCCCTGTTGCATGTGCAAACATTTTGTAAGGTTGAGTTGTCCTTAATGTAAAGGTAAGGTCACCAGCATTTTTATTTGTACAATGTAAGCTTGGTCAAGTGATTGGTAACTTATGCAGACTTCAGGCGTATGATATTGGCATAATATTATAGTAATAATATTTAGTTTTAATCACGGTTTGATAGTTGCTTTAGTTTTTGAATTGTAAGTATATTAGGATATGGTTGTAAATTTGTAAATATTTATTTTTCTGTTGTTTTACTTGATTGTAAAGCGCCTTGAGCATAGGAGAAGAGTGCTATAGAAATAAAGTTATTATCATTATAAGAAATAAAGTTATTATTATTATATAATTATTAATAATATTAAGGCAAATGTAATTACACAAGGCAGGCTCAGTCTGCAGTTTCTGCTCTGCAACTTTGCATACATTTGCCACACCAGGTTGCAAGGATTTTTGTGTCCTCAGTTTGAGGGATGGGGCTGGTATGAATTCTAAACAATGTACAAGTGTTTACAAGAAGCGACATAAGCCAATAAGCCAATTATGCTCTAAGCCCTATAGTAGGCCTTGCAAGAGAAATATAGCATCCCAGAGCGGACCTCAAGCAAAAATTGACACAGACTTGAAATCTAATTTAAAATTGTGTGATACATCGGTTTCGAAGAGCCTATTGCAACCCCTCTAGCTTGCACTAATAGCAACAAGACAAAAAGAGTTTTTGTAGTCAAAACTGCTACATTTTCAAATATCCATGGAATTGGTTATAAAAAATTGTCTACAGTTAAGTCAATGTTATTACCCTTTTAATACCCTAAGAGTGATCAGCATCAAATTTCTCCTTGCAATATCAATGTTTTATAAAACAGTGGTGATGAGAAATAAGGACGAGATCACACAATATGAATAATGGTTGATAGTTTAACAATTTTTCCCTACTACTTTATGGGAAATGTGTAGAGGCAACAAATGAGAATTCAAAGTTTGATCTTTGGGTTAAAAGGGTTAATAATTAACCCCTTTAATCCAATTATTGACATTCATTCAACTATTAGAGCAAAGCATTTTCAAAAATTTACTCAGTCCCATATTTCTTACTGTATGGTCATAATGATTAAGTATAAATATCGATTTTACACTTTTTGACTGCAATTACAGGTATTCTCCCACAACTTTCTGGATTAAAAAGTCTAATATGAGACAAGTCTTTCCCCTTTCCTCAGAGGGTCTGATAAAAGTTTATGCCCTGTTTATTCACTTGAGGTGGACCCTGACTTGGTTCTTGCAGTGATCCTCTCAGGTTGGAAAGGGGTGCCGTTCACAATGCAGAATGGAGTGGAAAGTTTAATTCAGCCATTAACCTAGGCCAATGCAGATGTCTTAAGTTTCAGAACGTGAATATACTTTTCAAGCTAAAAAAGGTTATTTGCTTATGGTTTGGATGGTTTGACCTTTGATTGTAACTTGTCCTCTTTCACATCCTGAAAGGAGTTTGTCAAAGAGTTTGACATAGCAAAATTATAGTCTGTAAGCAAGCGTCTCACCTGAATTATATCATTAATTGAATTAAATCTGTGAGGAGCCAATAGCAAGCTTGTGCACAGGATAGGTGTAATACAATCTGATCAAACAAGAACAACCATCATGCAAAGTTTATGTGCATTTGATTATTCTTGTAGAAAATGCACAATATAAATATTAAATATTATTATTATTATTATTATTATTATTATAAGTTTGGGTGTCTTTCAAAATGTCTTGTTTTTGTTTGTGGTTTTAATTGAAAAACAAAATACGTTGTTTAAGGGGCCTTGTCTGTATAATCCCATACCTACCTTGAATCTTCCCTTTTTTGACAAGTTTCTGAGGTATTCAAAATCAGAAATAAGGAAAATAAAAAAGAAATTCAAATAATGAAAATAGAAGCAAATGTTGACCAAATTATATTTTACGACCTGGTAAATTTGTTCATGAAAGTCCCTTTGATAAAATGGTTCTTGCTTTCTTGTTTCGGAGAAGTATTGGGATCCTTTTTTCCTCCCGAAGTTTTGTACGCATTGCGTATCTAGATTTTTTTCGGAAAAATCACCTGGTCAGCGGTGTAACAAACAAATGAAACTTTTCCGTCCTCCATTTTGATTCTCGGCTCTGTCATTTTTTCAGCCAAATTGTCGCTTTTTACTTTTTTATTGAGTGGAAATAAGCAGTTTTGAGACGCAGGGATGGGTGTTCCAGCTTTCTTTCGATGGCTCTCCAAGAAATATCCGTCGATAGTAGTCCATTGTGTCGAAGAAAAGGTGAGCTTGTGAGCCTACATATTTTCCACGTGCTTTCTTGTATCAATTGTCGATAAATTAATCTTGTAATTCTCTGCTCGATGGCTGTTTGTGCATGTAACCGCAGGGATACGAAGGTGTACATATTTAGAGCTGTAATACTTTAGCAGCTTCCTTCCAGATCTGTCTCAACACAAGTACGGCTCGTATTTAGTTCATGTAAGCTTTAAGCTTACATTCAAGGCTTACGTTGTCCTGAACGACGGTCGATTGCTGCACCGCTTAGAATAGATTTGTTTCGCAATGCCGCGTTGGTGGAGGGATAGTGATGGATGAGGACAAAGCAGATCCAGCTTTGAGCAAGTTAATAATTAATTATTTTGTTCAACACCATGCGCATATTAATTTTTTGTCCGCACATTGTCAGCAGCAATATTATAAATACAGTGGGAAAACTTGGATAATCAAGCTTGTTAGTGTATCAGTAGTGCCTGGACCACAATACACAAAGAATTACCAAACCACTGTGTCTTGCCTAAAACTGTTAAAAAAAAGCCAAAATTCGGACAAGTATGCCTCGAAAGTGAAACAGTCTTTGTCCATTCTTGTCGCCAGAGCCTATGATTTGTTGGTCAGCAGTTGAATCGTAGGCTCTGGTAACAGCCGTTTCCGGATGTTGTGAAATTCATGACATCCGTTAGTGCATCTTCTTTTACGTTGTTGTGCACTTTCAATTGAAATTAGCCAATGAAAAAGAAAATAATTTTTTGGCTGTTACCAGAGCCCCCTGCCTCAGTTTAAAAACTGCGAGGGCTTTGGGGATGAGAGTGAACAGTCCTTGTCTTGCCTGTGTTATTTTGTAGTTAGTTTTTATTATTTTGTTCGATTATTTTAGTCAACTATTAGTCTTTTTATTTTTACTATAAGTCTATTATTTTTAGTCAACTAATTTTTAACTTCAGAGTTAATTCTCTGTTCCACCACTTGTACATGTTTATAGTGCTACGCGGTACAACATATATATATGTACCCTTACTTTCTCTTCGCGGCAATTCACCACCACTTCCTCTGTCCGGCCTAGTAGCTTAGTCGGCAGAGCAACGGTAGATCTAATCCGGAGGTCATGGGGCCAATTCCCACCGAGGTGATAAGAATTTTTTCTTTGCCTCGTGTGGTTCCCTGATACCTTTTACTAGGGATAATGCCCAGTGGGTTTTTCATGGGCTTCTCTTAGCACTTTAATTTACACTTCAGAGTTAATTCTCTGTTCCACCACTTGTACGTGTTTATAGTGCTACGCAGCACAACATATATATAATTTTTAAATTGTGCGGTTCCAGAAAATATCCATACCCTCCCCCACAGAAGTCTTTTTGATTTGCACCCCCCTTCCCCCAGGATTTTCCGGTCCCGGGGGGGGGGTCTCCTCCCCTCCGGAATTTCCAGTAGTTTTGTACTTATAAAAAAGAAAGTGAAACACCAACTTATGTAGTTACGTAAATACAATAGAATTTTATTACAACAGTCTAAACATTAAGGTTAACTTTAACAAAAATATAACACTTTGTTAAGTTTATTATCCAGCTAAACTTTTAGCTTCTTCACCATCAACTTTGCAAATTATGCTTGTGTTGTTTTTATGTAAGATTATAAGCTTAAACATTTGGGTAGCATGTCGACTGTTTCACGTTTTTGTGCAAACTCCGATGAGAACGTTTCACTCACTTAAACAACTTCGCAAACGATAGTAAATAAAACAGGAACTTACAAGGTTCCTTTGTCTATTCATTAATTTTTGTCAGTTTCTTCGGGTTGATTCTTATTTAAGGACCGAAAACTTCACTAGCACACATGTTCACGCGGTAGGTTTCGTGAACGTCGTCACGATGTACTAGCCAGGTAGCCAGGCCTTCTGAAGGTCGGACGAAAACGAGACAAAGCTGGAAGTCTGGGGGAGAGACTCCAGTTGAGACCGCCATTTTAAATGTTTTGAAGAAAGTAGCTTCGGGAGATTGTAGCGCTCGCTAACTCAAAGAAAAAAAGAAACAATGAAGTTTATCTCAATGGCCAGAAGTACTGACTTTTGTTTCAAAACAACGTACATAAGTATGTTTTTGTGCTTCAGATCGATCGTATGTTGCTTTCAATGTTTTGTACATGGTTCGTGACCCTTTGGAAAAGTAGTTCCCCACGAAACCCCCCCTACCCCTCGGAAATTACTGCCCTTTAACCCCCCCTCCCCCTCGGAATTTCCAGTGATCTTCCGTGGGGGGGGGGGGTATGGATATTTTCTGGAACCACACATTATTGCGGGGCCTTGATAATTGGTAAACTAGTAATGCTTTTTATATTGGTGTGGTTAAGGTATTAAAACTTACTAATTTAATATGGATTCTACAAGGGTAAGATTAAAACCAGGAATGAGGTCCTCTGAATATGCACCAGGCACAGGCAATCACATACCCTGGTTATTTTTTTCATTTGGAGAGGTGAAATTATGCAGCAAGGTCATGGCCAGAGGTGTGAAGTGCTGAGAGAAAAAAAATAACCACTAGTTGCACGAATATTGAACCTCATTTCTGTGCTGTGCTGTCACCTGGGAAACCACACTATTCATAAGCCAATCACAATTGTTGTTTCATTTGAAGAACCAACAACAAGCTAGGACAAATTCTGTCCCAATTGGATGATATGGAAACAAATTTCTCAGCTCCTGCAACCAGAGGTCCGTCTCTCGCCTTCCATCTTGGTTTTCGAGGTTATTATTTTTCAACGGGCCTTTGGAGTCAGGGTAGCACAGTGATGCCAATGGTGATGCATTACCAGTTGATCTCATTACCTGATGAATATTAGCACTGAAAGTAGTCAAGACATCAGCATCTTATATCTCAAGTAACCAGATTGTGAGACTTTGCCAGAGAAAGACAAACGATTGTGTTTTTTAAAATAATTTAGGCCCGTGAAGTTAATGGTGTCAAAGCCCCTGTGGATACAAGTCTACCAAACCCTAATGACTATGAATTTGACAATTTGTACCTTGATATGAATGGTA
The DNA here is from genome assembly GCA_948470475.1 of Galaxea fascicularis. Taxonomy (NCBI): domain Eukaryota; kingdom Metazoa; phylum Cnidaria; class Anthozoa; order Scleractinia; family Euphylliidae; genus Galaxea; species Galaxea fascicularis. The sequence goes on from OX419337.1 coordinate 27,738,678, forward strand.
TCATTCATCCATGCTGCCATCCAGAAAACAAGTAAGTGTAATCATAACTGTTACACTACATACATGTACACAAGGTTTATTACTCGTACACATGCGTGCCCAACATTTTAAGTTTGGCCAAGCTCATGTGATTTGAAGGGAAAAATGAAGGTAAGATGGGGTCTGAAACTGCGACTTCCTGGTCACCAATGCCACTAAACATTGAGTACTGGCAACTGGAATTTCATAGCTGGTCGCGAGCTGGCGACTTATAAGGTCCTATAAAGCTGGTTATTGTGGATGCTGAAAAGCGGATTTTGTCCAAAAAACTTGGCACTTTGTTCAATCGAAAAACCGGGAAATCGTGTTTTGGCAACATTTTCACCCCATAAGGCATCTTATGGCCAGATTTGGTTGTTTTTTGCTGAAAAGTGGATTTTGTCCAAAAAACTTGGCACTTTGTTTAACAACAGATGTCTTACTGGTAATGATGTTATATTTTTGTTACATTATTATCTTTATTGTCATAAGCCATAACCATAAATTTATCATGATGCCAATTTTTTTTTTTCTGTTCCTGTTTACTTCATGTTACCTATATTTTCTCTGATTTCCAGACCTGCTCCTAAGAATGAAGATGAAATGATGGTTGCCATCTTTGAATACATTGACAGGTGACTTTCTCCTCTTTTTATTATATTTATTGCTAATGCCCACACATAACATACACACAAACATAGACTTGAATTCAACTTGAATTTACATTGTAGCCTTTTGGCAAGTATCACAGAGATACTCGTGTACAAAGTCAACTCAATTTATATACATGTGTTAGAATCTACAGTAAGTCACAATTTAGACTTTGTAATGCTCTGATGCTGTGTTAGACAGAGTTCCATAATTTGTCAGTTAAGCTTTCAAATGAGTGTTAGGCTATTAGTGGTATTAGTAGTGGTTAACATCTTGGAAAGGGTTAGAAGGTTGTATGCAAAAGAAAAAAATAGCCAAACAAACAATTAAAAAATTCTGGAGTTGGAGTTGTAGTTCGTTTGCCAAAAAATGCCATATGTGCCTTAAAATTATCCTTCACAGGAGTTTGGCTGGTAAAGCATTGTGTATATTTATTTATTCTTGTTATAATTTGTAGACACTGATAGTGCAAAAATTAATATATTCAGGAAAGCCTTAAAGACCAGCAGGCAGGCTTTGGTCCTTGTGTTAATGGTCTTAAATGCTTCTTTTAGAATTTTCTCCATTGTGAGACCAAGAAAGATACTTTACATGGCCATTGACGGAGTGGTAGGCATCCATGTACAGTGTATTGTAATGATAACCCCTTAATTCATACTACAAGTGAATGTACAATACGACATTTTAGAGGAAAACAGTTTGGTGCAGGTGTACCTTGTACATTTTGGAACGGGACATGCTGCCGAGGCACTGAAACCCTTACCCCATGTCACACCATTACTTTATTTTGCAACACTATTCTAGACCAAACCTAGCTTATCCCAGATGTGCTATTTTCCAGAAACTCTGTTCAGTTCAACCTTGATTGTCCAGACTTCTTGATTATCCAGTCCCTGGCAAGCCTACAACTATGACTTCCAATATACTGCTTGAAAACCACACTCTGCACCGTGGGTGTACCCATACAGGCGGTGTACACATGTAGCTTAGACATGGAAGCACCCCACCCCTTCCCCAGAGGAAAAGGGTGCAGTCCTTGGATATTTGACTCTTTGAAAGTAATCACTTAATCACTTAATATTATTTAAAGATGTCTATAATAAACGCCTATAATAAACAATAATTATTATTATTGTTTGCAGGCTCCAAGAGCAAAAATGAATCAACAAAGATCTCGTCGTTTCAGAGCATCTAAGGAATCCAAGTAAGGAAATAATAATTTTAGGGCTAGCAAGGCTAAAATTAATTCCAAGCAAACTTTTGTTAAATTTAATTGAAATTGAGATTGTTCCAGGATTTGTTTTCTATAGCACTTGTACAAATGTGGGATAGATGAATATGATAGATCACTTCTTTTTTAAATTCAGAAAACATAATTGTGTCAATTTTTCCTCCCAAGAAGAAGAACACAAGACTTACAAATTTACCACACATCAAAACCTGTTCATGTCACAATAGCACAGGTGCGGTCGTGATATGCAGTCTAGATGTACAGTACATAGCATTGTTTTAATTTAGTATTGTTTACTAACCCTAATCCAAGTCATGTACAATGACTATTGGTATTATAACAGCCTAAGAAAAATATGTTTGATGTGATTTTCAGGGAGAAAGCTGAAGAAATCACAAGAATACGAAGTGAACTGAAGGAAAGAGGTTGGTTGTTGTTTTTTGGCCTTGTATCAGAAAAGAGTAGCTTACAGCCACAGTGTAACTTGGTTTGAGATGATAAAAATTAATTGCCATACCTGTAATTTGCAATCAGTTGTATACATGTGCATACGTATGTACCAAGTGTAGGCTATTTAAATGGGTTAGTGGTCACTCACTTCTCAAAGTTTTTGACTTATTTTATTCTTTTTTAGTTAGAGTTTTAAACATAATTATCCATTGGTGTTAGAGGAGAAGCTTGATTCAATAATAATGTTGCAATTAAAAATTAAATTCAGGTAAAAAATTTTAACCTACATGTAGGTTGAAAATCAATTTCCTTTGTCTCCCAACCTAATTTTAAATTAGGAGCCAAAGGGATTTGAGAATCAACCTAGGTTGAAAAATTTAAACCTGAATTTAATTTTTACCTACAACAATAATGCATTTATTACCTGTCAAATAATATTTGTTCTGCCCTCCTTTTAGGAGCTGCCTTGCCCCCTGAAAAAGAAAAAACGGAACATTTTGACAGCAACTGTATCACACCAGTAAGTGTAAATTAAAAATAGAAAGCTGACTACATTGCAGCTTGGAGGTGACTGTCATTGTGTCCTGGCGGTGTTATGTGCTTGTTCCAAGTGTAATTTGGATAATTGGGTCATAATCTTTTTCTGTGTAAGAAATATATTGACATGTGGGTTTTGCTGCTTCTATTCATATGACGTCAGTTGGTTAGATGCCTGTAATTAAAATAGTTGTATTTTGTATTTTTTGTGAACAGGGAACAGAATTCATGGCCAATCTGTCCATATGTCTGAGGTACTACATTGCCGACAGACTAAACAACGATCCTGGCTGGAGGAATATAAAAGTAGACATTTCTTTCTTACTTACAACATATTTGTGCGTATGATGATGCTCCTTGTTTTTAATTTCTTTTTGTGTGTGTGTGTGTTGATGATGATGATGGTGGTGGTGGTGGTGGTGATGATGATGATTATGCTGATGATGATGATGGTGGTGGTGGTGGTGGTGGATGATGGTAGTGATTGTGGTGGTGATTGTGGTAGCGGTGGTGCTTTCCTTGTAACTTGTGATTTTCTGAAATTATTTTTAGATCTCAAAATCAGTCTAAAACTAATTCAAAGTTGATAGTAATCCCTTTTACTGCATTCAATTTGACAGGTCATTCTATCAGATGCCAATGTACCAGGAGAAGGAGAACACAAAATAATGGATTACATCAGAAAACAGAGAGGTGAGAGCAGTCAATACACTGAGATACATCTATCATCTGAAAAATTTCTCCCATGGTGGTATATTGGAGCACTTGAACATTCTTGCAACCACCACCCAAAGTGGAACGTCTTGGCTTCAAATCCCAGACCAGACAACAAACCAGGGTCTAAAATTAAAATAACTGGTAAGATCGTGCTGGCTGTGTGCTCAACATCTGCCTCAGTTCAGATGAACACATCACTGGGGAGTGGTGTTAAGCACACATAAAACTTGAAGGTGAAATAAAAGAATTCACATCCTTTTTAAAAAGAATAGTGAACTTAGTTACCTGTGCTGTGGCCTGTCCTAACACACCCTAGTTTGGGTGGAGTCTGGGCGAGGCAATGACCACCTGTACTACTGGTGGTCGCAGACACCCATTACATGATGCAAATGGGGACTGACGATTTACATTGTTATGTCATGCTAAGACTGTTGACCCTGAAACTGAGTAGCTGTGTATTGTGCCTTTCTTTCAGCGAATCCAAGTCATGATCCAAACACAAGACATTGTTTGAATGGAGCTGATGGTAAGTGCATCATAGCCCATTTGCAGACCATTTTGTCCCTGACTTATTTCAAGTACATGTACTCTCTTTTATTGATGTAGGAATTATTAATGCTAATGAATGTTAACTTGAAAATGAATACTAGGTATTTAACAATTAGACCCTTCGCCCTCAAGGGCCATGGGCCAATAGCCCATTCAGCGATTGTTTTAGTATCACCCAACTATTCAAACAGAAAAAGCAATAATAAAGTTAGCAAATGCAAGTTGAAGAAATGGTTATTTGGGAATAAAACAAAAGAAAGCGTCACACTCGATTGCAAGGACTATTACCGCTACTTATAGTCTTCTAGTAGTGTAGCCAATCAAAATGCAGGATTTGCATTAGTCCACTAGTTGGGTGATACTAAACAGCTATAGGCAAGACTGTCATTAAGGGTTGGTGGATGGGGATTTTCCTTGGAATTCTGAGTTACAGAAACACTAGTAGATCCCCAGCTACACGTATTAGTTTGATGAAGATTCCCTGCTTATATTTTGTACATTCCTCTTACTTTGAAAATTGAACAAGTTACAGCCCTAATATAGGTGGCCTGTTTAAGAGAGCTGTAAATCTGTGAGTATTAGATTAAGATAGCTTGGTCACGTGGTAATCATCTTAAATGATCATGATGGTTAACATTGCGCAGACTTTCGATTTTTCTTTGGCTTCTTGGATATATTAGATGTTTTTATTAATGATATTGTTTTGTTTCCTCCCTCCAGCTGACCTTATTATGCTTGGTAAGTAATTATAAAAAGTTTAAAAAGAAGGAATTGAAAGCTGTTCTGAATTCACAAACTATAAATACATGTACCCACCATTTTATTTGGCATGCTGTGATGTTTGTGTGATTGGCCTCTACTTGACAGGTCTTGCCACCCATGAAGTTAACTTCACAATAATCAGAGAGGAGTTCAAACCAAACCAGAAGAAGCCATGTGAGATATGTGGACAAATAGGTATTGTTCTGAGTATTTCCAAAAAAAGAGACATGATTTTTTTTTTCTAGTCAGAATTAAAAAAGCTCACTGAAGTTTAAAATTACCAGTGAGTATCTCCCCACCCCACTGAAATTATATGAAAACATTGTTGTGACGATATGCTTTTTCAAATATCTGTTTACAGACCAACTAAAAGGCACTGCTGAAAATAATACAACACTGCAGTTATTGTATAATACTGACTGTATTTTTATAAGAAGTTTTTTTGATAGGCATAAATTTTTTTGGCAATAAAAACTAGCGATAAGAAGGAATGGTGTACCTCAGAGAGGTCAAAACAGTCATTATTTGTTTTTATTGCTGGTTATTGCCAGCTAGAAATATGTTTCTATATATGTTATACGTAGAGCATTGAAAAACAGTATTACATCCAACATAAATAATTATATTAAACTCTTCATTCCCCCAAAAGGTATTTGTGACCAGCACTTAAATTCTTCTCCCAGTATCCCTGCTTGATCAAATATGCATGCTATAAGAATACAGTTAGCAGCATAAGATGTAAATGGAGATTGGTGATGAGGATAAACATGTCAACATTGGTGCTTAAGGGGTTGAACAGTTCCCCAGGTTGAAGCCTAAACCTGTTGGTCCCTTGACCACTCCACCAGTGTCTGGGGTTGTTTACCATTTACATGGGAAAACCGGTTGGTTGACGGTTTATACAAATGGTACATGTAAGCAAAAATCCCCAATGAAAAATTTCATTCAGGATTGGCATGTACCATTTGCACAAACCGTACTAAATAATATGTGATACGCATCAAAATTGGAGTAGGGCTTGGAACTGGTGAAAATCGCAAATGGTAAACACATTTTCCATTCAGAAATTCTGGTTGGAAATTTTGGACTACCTTTGAAGACGTTTGGAAAATTTTGGACATTTTTCGGGCGGGGACAGCAAAATAGCCTTACATGGTAAACCTTACATTCCAACCAAAATTTCCGAAAGTTTTTGGTAAATGGTAAACAACCTGGATTTTTGTATTTGTTGCTTTCTGAACTGTGACCTGTTCCTTTATTGCAGGACATGTCATGGATGAATGTATGGGACTCCCAAAAGAAAAACAGGGAGAGGTGAGTCTACTCAAGTAAACTGAACTGGTGCAATGCTTGTTCAGCTTTGTTCTGGTGTAAATGTTGTGGTTTATATTTGTCTTTGGTTTAAAACTTTTTGAACCAGTTTAATTCTTATTTTCCATTGTGTCAAATTCATTACCATAATTTGAAACAAAGGAAGATAAAAATCAAACTGGTTCAAAAAATTCTAAACCAGGAAAAAATGTAAACCACAACATTATCCAGTTGCCTGCAAGTTTAGTAAAATGTCTTCTACAGCTTCTTTATTAACTAATAGTGCATAGCACATCACTAATAGTCTTTTGTTTTGGTGATTTAATAGTATGATGAGTTGTCTGCACCTGTAGCACAAGAAGTGGAGTTTATTTTTATCAGGCTTAATGTATTGCGAGAGGTGAGGAAGTGAACTGTTGTGAATACTGTGTACTGGTAACTAATTAAAATTACGAAAAAATTTTTAGACAAAAAAAATGACCTCGGCGAGGTAGAAAAGAGAATGAAAGAAAAAACAGAACAGACAGCGTATATTAAAACAAGGCGTGAATTATCCGGTGTTCGAAACGGAAGCGAAAATAAAGCTTGCTTCTGGATAATTTCACCCTTAAAAGCTAGCAAATGGTCCCAAATTACTTTCTGTATCCTTACAATGTCCTGTCTTGCATCTCTGAAAGATTTTGCCTCAATTCTGAGCAAATAAACATTCCTCCGCGACTGGCACCCTCTTCCTTCCTTGATAGAATATTTAATTAGCTAACTAGTGAGAATCGAAAGTAACGCCAATTTTCTGTCATGTTTTCAAAACAAGGCACGCATTACCATATTCTCTATTGCCAACATCTAAACAAAAGCTCTTCAAGTGCATTCAGGCCCGCACTTTCTAACCTGTAGTTACAACTAGTTCTATTAATTATTCACGTAGTGATTTTCTTGATGCACTTTCAGTGTGGGTACATGTAGTACCGGTAACTTTTAATTATGGAAAAATTTGGTTTTATCAGTTGAGTTGATAATGTAAATTAGTCACCATAAAAAGATTAAAAAAAGCTAATGTTTTGTGCATTAGTTCAAGTAATTGCTCTGTCAAAGGGTTTTAAGGCTTTTAAAATGCTCAAACCAGCTTTGTGAATCTCTTTACAGTGGTCAATTATTAAATTAATAATTTTACATTCTCAACTCAGTTAATAAAACCAAATTTTTGTGTACCACCCCCCTTCCATCAATGCAATGCTTAACTTTTAATTATTATTTTTTGTTCATCTTGCAGTACTTAGAACGTGAACTTAGAATGGAGGGCCTTCCTTTCCCTTACAGTTTTGAGGTAAGGAAAATGCCTGTGCATTGTAGTTTTAAGTTACAGCTGTATAGTCAATCAAATGAAGCAAGTTTTGGTAAACGTTTGAGCAATCACATGAAAGTCTTTGACCAAGTACTGACCATTGCTTTGATATTTTTTGCAGTTGTGATCATTATTTTGGTTGTGAAATGAGATTTTATAAATATCTCATTTGCCTTGTGTCCCCTTGAGTTCAGTTAATTGTGATACTTGCTGATCTAAATAAATAAGTAAATGATTTAATAATTATTAATTAATTAATAATGATTATTGTTACTAATGATGTGTTCCTTTGTCTAGCGCTGTCTTGATGACTGGGTATTCATGTGCTTCTTTGTAGGAAATGATTTCCTGCCTCACCTGCCCTCTCTAGAAATCAGGTAAATATACAAATATGGGAAACAGTCTAGTAATTTGGAACTGAACAGTATACCCACTTCCCTTTCAATATACCTTCAAAGAAAATTGTACAAACTTGAGTTTTATTCACTCATTTGTTCATCATAATTATAATTATTCAACTAAGTTTTGCCAAAACAAAATCCACAGAATCCTAAATATATCGCTTTGTCTTTTTGTCTGATCTCACTTGTCAAAACTTTCAATTTTGCCATGTGTGGCTGTGTTAATGTGCCTTTGCCAAATGGGTACTCTTTGAGGGCACAACCAATCTTAAATGCGTCATTCTGTTAAGTGTACCATAAAAATAATTTAGTAAGTTTTTGTGTATGGAACAATATAAATGTACATCAACTTGCACTTTTCTTCAGGGAAGGAGCTATTGATAGATTGGTGGGAATTTACAAGAGAGTTTTACCAAGATGTGGGGTAAGGTGCAGTTTTTGCTAATGCTAGCTGTTTTATTCAATTATGATAACGTTTTTGCAGGAAGGCTTGTTTCATTTTAAGAGATTCAGAAATTTACTATCTCACCCTGGCATTCTGATCCTAGCAGTATGCAGAACATTTGTCAGATGTGCTTAGTTTAATTTACAGCTGTAGCATACCTCTTTGCATTTGTCTGTTGTGTTCAAGTTAGCGAGTGGTCTGTCTGGATGCGAAAATCCCAAAGAATCCTATTGAACTTTTTCAGGAAGATTTTCTTACCATTTGTCTGTACATTTGAATCCATACTTTCTGCAAAGACTCCAGTGAACCGTTTTGATGACACCATCCCGTCTACCCTCAGTTCTCTCTGCACCAACTTAGAGCATTCACAAAATATTAATGATATGATTTACTGATTGTTCTGCATGTTGCACAATTTGCATTTCAAGCCGATATTTGTATTTGTCAATCTTGGTCTTTAGTGCACTGGCTCTTAGGGTTTATCCCTGGACAAACCCTGTCTGCTTCTTCATTTCTCCATTCATGAGCCACATCCATGAGCCATCGCTGGTCACACCGTCTGTCTGTCTGTCTGTCTGTCTTAGTAACTGTCCGTCCAGTCTTTTCTCTTTGCACTGCTGCCTCCCCTGACCTTTAGGTAGCCTTAAGCAACTTTTCATCACTTTCCTGAACATACTAGTACTCCTTTTAATATTGATGCAATCTTCAGCACTGATTAATCCACCCTTCTTTTTTTTTGGAAAATAAATGCTACTGAAATGCTACCGGTAACTGTGTTTAAATTATGTCCTCTGTGTTTCTGAATTTCACATGCACAATTTCTCATCAACTAATTTTTTAATCCCTGCCTTTTTTCTATTGACTTACCCAACTCAAAATTACCCTAAAGGCTCTGTGTTCCAGAATCGTAGTTCACAGATATTTGATAACAATATTAATTTTTGTGTCCAGGGCTATCTTGCGAAGCATGGAATAGTGGATCTCAAAAGAGTGGAGATGGTTCTTCGAGGTGTGTCTGTTAGCTATCAACAGTTTTTTTTTTGTTCTTTGAGCAATTAGTGTAAAACATCATCCCAGTACTTATGTATAATTATGCAGTTTTTATATCAAAATAATGAGATAGTAATGCTAACAAACTGCACTCATGGTCGGTGATTTGCTTCACTAATTTAATGAAAGGAAAGTGAGTTTACTTTCAGTCCAAAATTACCAGTACATTTTCTTCATTGTTTTTTACCTGATTTGTCACTTAGCAAAGATAAATTTATTCTTCTAAATCTCCCTGTGGTTGCCAATTGAAAGGGTGACTGGGAATAAGCCCTAAGTGACTTCTGATAAACTGCCAGATTCTCCTTCCAAATTACCTTGTATTTACTTATGAATCACAAGGAGAATTTGACATTACATCAAAAGTCACTTAAGGCCTTATTCCATGCACCCCTTCATAATTTGCAGCTGTACCTGGTTGACAAAACTTAGTATTAGTCTTTTTTTTTTGTCAACACTTTTCGTCACTTTCTTTTAGATCTTAGAATCTAACCAATTTACATGTAGAGCAACACAAAGTTGAAGATCATGGCTCTTTGAACGCAGCTCAACATAACACCCTGTAAAGGAGACGAGTACTCCAATTTTGCCCCAACACAACATGCAAAAGTTTGTCAATGCAGTCATAAGACCTTGGGACACTTGTCAAACTTGTGCAAAAACTAGCAAACCAGACACAGCATACTTCTATCCTTGGAACAGTATCAAAAATTATTTTCTGCTTGCACTGCCTTATTTCGAGTCCCCTGTTCCCCTAGGTTATGTTGAAACCTCTGAGCTGTCCATGGACTAATCTTGCTTTCCAGGGGGAGGGGGTGGGGGACATTGTAAAGGAGGAGGGGGAGGCAGAAACTCTCCTAAAACTTACAGTGAAATAGTTTTAACCATAGTCTGAAACGTGTTGGCTAGTTTTCTTGTGCAGGGAAAATTTCCATCAGTTTCTTTGGTTGTTTAGTGGTGGTTAAAGATTAAAAAGAATGATAGGTCAACATTTTCAATTTTGTATTCTTGTTGCCTAATATCTCATGTGTGATCCTTATGTTTAGAGCTTGGATTCGTTGAAGATGAGATTTTCAAAAAACGCCAAGAAAATGAAGTGAGTAGTCCATTGCAAAGTCGGAGTGTTGTTGTGAAGTGCTTACTGCCTTCTTTGGCTGAAATAATAACAATACTGTAATAAAAATTTTTATAAAGCTTCTTGGCACTTAATTTGATATGGGATTAGGGTTGATTGATCCTAGTAGAGCAAAGTGATACAAACTTCTTTAAGAACACAACACAATGTTTAAATTTTGATAATAAGTTTTGGATACTTCAGTATCCATCATCAACTGAAGTATCCAAAAAAAATTTCAAAATAAATGTTCGCTATCTTTATTACTGCTATGAAATTTCAATAGTAATAATGATGTTTGATATTTCTCTTGTGTCAAATTTAGGTCTAGACAATAATCAAATGGGCATTAAAGAATTGATATAGAGTGTATCCACATGACGTTTTGGCAGCAATGTTGGAGGAAATTGAACTGTATTTTTATACAAAATCTGTCTTTTGTTTCAAAAAACCAATATGGCTGCTGGTCACATGAGTGAACACCCTGTATTGCTGGTTTGCATGTGACATGGCGGCCATGTTGGCTGATAAGAACAAAAGCCTGCCTCTCCACTGGGAACTAATTTTTATTTTTATGCAAATTCTGAGAGAGAAAAAAATTGTATTGTATTGTCATCCAACATAGCCACCTTGTTACTTGATTGAAAACCAAGAATTGGTAAAATGCATATTTACAAGAAGTCTATAAAACTAATTACAACAACAACACCAACAATGTCATTTACTTGTACTGAAATGAAGTTTACAATGTTTACAATGAAAAAAATTGAAAATTACCGGTAATACAAACAAAATCAAACTAAAAGGAAGCAAGCCAGTGTCATGTACGGCTTTAACAGAAGTTTGTTTGATGATATTCTTTTGTTTTATAGCTGGCATATCGAAGACGCATGAAGGCAAATAAGGCACGAGAAAATCAAAAAAGACAAAGAATGGTAAATGTTATGATATTGTGGCAGGGAGGGGCTAGGAACTTATGCCATGTCAAGAGAACACGCCTCACTTCTTGTTGCCATCCATCATTAAAAAACGTTGGTTCCTAAGTTCCCCCCCCCCCTTTTTTTTTTGTTCATAATATTAGATCTATATTTGTATTTTTTGGATTATTTTTATAATTTTAATGCTATATAAATTTCATTTTTACTTTTATTACTTAACAATTTATTGACAGCTCTGGTAGTGTGTCTAGCATCCTTAATTCAAAGCCTCATCTTTACCATCATGCTGTTTTGTTTGTTTTTATCTCTCTGATTGTTATAAACTCTCTTGATTTTAACAGGATGCACCTCTGTGGACTCCCAGTGGCCAATTCAGCCCCAATGCCATCAATACTACTCCTTCTCCTATTGTGTCCCCACGACAAGAAGCTTATGCCATGCGAAAACAAGCCATGTCTAATAGTTCTGAGAACCCAACACCTCAAAATTCAGCCAATAAGGTATAATTTTCCCAATAATGACCACTATCTAACCTCTCCTTCTCCATTTTGTTAGTTCGTCAATAATACAGGGCATGAGAATACAAGAAGTGATCACCAGGGATCAGTTAACATTTATACAAATTCTCCCTACATGTAGCTTGAAATATGTGAGCATTGCGATAAGGGGAATACTCATGTTGATATTGTGAATAAAGGGGTAACATTTATACAAAATAAAATACTTCAAATTCTGATTGTTCGCTGAGCTGTCTCTGTCTCTTCGGTCTTGTGATTGGTCGGAGTAATTCCTTTGGTTTTGGTTTTACAGCACTCAACTGAAAACCGCCCTATTGGTGCATTTTAGCACTGTGTTGGAAACCAGACAATTATAACGCACAACAGAAACTTTTAATTGGAGTAACGTAAAAACAGCAGCTTGTAGAACAATAGACAAATAATTGAAATCATAAACTTGGAGAGCAGATAAAGGCGATTCGATTTGTAGCTTAGCGTAGCGATGAGACTTGGTTGCGATGAGATTTGATAGTGGTTTGGTTGTGGTAGGTTGTGGTTCGAATTTAGTCTGGCTCCTAGCGGCTATGCGTAGCTGATATGTAGCGGTGAAAAAGGTAGCATGTCGCGAACAAGTAGCGTGTAACGATAGACCTATAAAGCACTCCCTCGCTTACATAAAGAAATCCGATCACTAAAACTGTCATGCAAGTATTTACAGTACGCGGTAAGTAAATAATCAACGAGAAAACGGATACGAATCACGGCTAAATATAAACAGACGAATTATTGTGTTATGAAAGTAACACTGGCAGTTGTTCACACTTGAAACAACAACATTTGACAACTCTCAGCAACACCCAACACTATAGGATATTTGTTTCAAAGAGGACTGTAAGGGTGCTTTCCATTTGTGAGAACTGTCCAGACCGGTCATTTTGAAAATGAAATAGGCTTCTTTGGAGAGTTTTTGCTAAAAAAAAAAACATCCTTGCTATGCATACTATGTAGAGCTAAACTGATCTGTTAGGACATTTTATATTAATAGTGGAATTCTCTTGACAAATGGACTGGTCTGGCTGGCTAGTTCTGACAAATGGTAAGCACCCTAGGACTCAAATTTGACCCCACAAAGACTTATCGTGTGTCAAATGTAATGCAAGTGTCATGCTTCTATTTTGGAGCTCTCAGTAACATTTTCAAACAAAGGAATCAAAACCACATTTGAGTTGTTTATTTATTTTCTGATTTCAGTGGCTCATAGCTTCTTTGATTAACTAAAAATTACTGGTTGAGGAAGTGGGAGAAAATTTTCTTTGTTAACTCAGTCAAAAAATGAGCAAGTAACAGCAAAAGGTAGACGATCTGATAAACCAAGGAATAAGAAATTAATTAAGAGAATTGCAGAGGGGACAAGAAAACAGTGTGAACAAGTCATTGTTAATTTTGATGTTACCTCCATTACTTTCAATGAGCAAGATTTTTTTTCAGTTAAGGAACTTCTGTTTAATTGAGAGAATTTGAAAACCGCTATGGAAATTATTTTTTCTCCTTGCCCCTCCTGTACCAGTTAGTGTCACGATGGAATGCTGTGCTTAAAATAATTCACCAATGAATGTGTTTGTTTGACATTGCAGAGTGCTGCAGCCAGTCTAAGAGCCATGCTTGTTTCAGTCACACCTTCCCCAGATGCAAGTGCTGTAAGTGAAAATCAATGTTGTCCACCATTTCCATTATTAAAACTTACCTAACAAAATAGCTCGTTTCTGATCTCAAGAGAGGAAATATGATTTTGACATTTTCCCCAAGTTGATTCAAGGATTCCCCCAGGTTTCTTACGCTAAATGTTTGCAAAGATGTAAAAAGTTCATTTTGGGGAGCAGATATGGCACAGTGGTGAGAGCACTAGCCTCCCACCAAGCCCCTGGCTCGGGAGATTGGGCGACCACTCCTCATGCTATCAAGCTTAAATAAATTACATTACATTTTTTTTTACATTCAGAGATTTGTTACCTGTTACTTGACCTGATTATTTAAATCTAGCATCTTTTAAAGATTCTGAATTGTGATCTGAGGATTTTGTGAACAGGGATTTCCGAAGTTAAACCAAAGTCCGTCCAGGCATATTTTGTTGCAAAACAATTTACAAAAACAAAAATCTAGGTTAACATACCATTAAAACACATTTCTCTTTCTTGTAGCCTTTTATTCGAGCAGAAGTCGGTGTTAATATAGTTTTCATAGTGATACTCGTAATACAGGGGCAAATTTTGGGTAACCTGTCGTACAATCTTTTTTGCAACGCCACTACTTCATTGAGAGACAAACACAATCAAACCTTGGCTTATTCACTAAGAATACAGACTTCGTTAAACACTAAAACCGCCGTGGATGTTTGCCATTATCTTATAATCTTCGTGTTATTGTTTTGAAGTCTTCTGCGGCAAGTACACCAAACTCTGTACCAACATCAAACAAGAGAAAGCTGGAGGAAGATGAAGATGAACCAAAAGATGAAGTCAGGTAATTATTTAATATTCCACCAGCCAAAAAATTTTATTCCTCATCCTATTTTCTGATTCCTTTGTTTAATTTGTTCATCTTTCCCTGTTATTTTGGATGGCAAGTCCTGATTTGGACGGTTAAAAGAAATCAGGAGATGTAGAAAATGTTAAAGTCGAAGGAGCGAAGGATATAGCCATTTCCATGGTAACCATTTAAACCCTAATATCAGCTTGTATATTCTCAACACTGTTCTCTATACAATTCTATGGTGATGATGAGGAGAATTTGTGAAGCAATCAAGAGCTTTGTTACTTGTTGATCACTTCCTTTTTTCTCACAACCTTTATATTTGATTGAGCAGTGTTACTATAAGGAGAAATAAAGCACTAGTCCCTTTTATGGTTTAAAGGGTTCTGAAATATCTTAATTTTCGCGTAGCCCCAAAAGATTGTACCCTTTCTTCCCCATAGCACTGACCTGATTTCTGTTAGCAACACTTTACAGGCAAAGTTGTGACACCAGCTGACAATATCAGGCATGTTTATGGTTGCTGTTGTTGTTAGGTTGTGGGAGGCAGGCTGGAAAGGCCGCTATTACAGAAACAAATTTCAGCTGTCAGAGGACGATGAGTCATACGATGACTTCAGAAAGAAAGTGGTAAGATTTCCGTACTGCTTTTTTTTCCTGCGTGTATTCTGTGTGACCAAAACTCGAATTATGATTTCAAATTGGCCAATAACAAGTCGATAAATTGGCCAGTGTAAAAGCACTGAAAACAGGTCGGTAGAAAGCAGTCGTTTTGATACCTTGAAATAGAACCTTGATTATTTTGAGTCACAGGACTAAACCTGTATGGATCAACATGAATGTTACGAGCAATTGTTTATATAGCATTTACTATTTATTTTAGATATTATGTCACCTTTTCCCTTCTAGGCTGATGCTTATGTGGAAGGACTCTGTTGGGTTTTGCTTTACTATTACCAAGTAAGATGTACTTTGTATTTTAGGTTGATTGTGGTTTCCAGTATAGGAATGATGATAATGGCTGTGACAGTGACAGCAAAAGCGGCAGCGACAGTGCATGGTGAAGCTTGAAAGTCCTTAGGAGAGCATACCGCCTTGTGCTTGCCCCAGGGCAGGGAGAAATGGAGTGTGACAACCGTCTGAACATTCTAAATTGGTCCATATTAAAGAAACAGGGACATTCAATCTCCCTTTTAAAATGCTTTAGTATGGAACTGCATGTGGTCTAAGTAAACTAGTATGTTACGTTATGTTATGTTATGTTACGTTACGTCAAGTTACCTTACGCTATGTTATGTTATGTTTGTGGGACTCCCGTCAGGAGAAATTGTAATTTTTGTGCGAGTTTGCGTTTGTGTTTGTCCGAGTTTGAGTTTGTAACATTTTACACTTGTTTTCTCTGCAGGGTTGTCCATCTTGGAAATGGTTTTATCCTTATCATTACGCCCCATTTGCATCTGATTTTCGTGATATTGGTTCACTTCCCAACTCATTTGAAGCTGGAACACAACCGGTAAGGACATATATAGCGAACCACAACGGACGCAAACAACGGAATGAACCAATCAGAATTTAAAGCAGTCACATGTGTCACGGTTGGTTTTGGTTTTTGCTCTCATTGGGCACTGTTCATTTTTTATGGGATAGGGAGGGGCTGGTGGAATTGGGGGAAGGGGGGGGGGCTTGGGCTCCAAAAATGGCTTTTGAGGGAAGGGCTGTCCAAAAAAGAAAAAGGAGAGGTCGAGCGAAATTCTCAAGGCCTTTTCTCAGTCATATTCATTGTATGTTATGTGGAATCTTGCACTATGCAGGAAACACCTTCCAGTCACGTTGAGTCGCCTTAAAAAAATCTGATAAAGGTGTTGGGGTTAGAAGTTAGCTTAAATGCTCGTCCGTTTGGTTTATTTCAGTTCAAGCCCCTTGAGCAGTTGATGGGTGTCTTTCCAGCAGCCAGTGGCAACTTCATTCCCCCAACATGGAGAGACCTTATGTCCAACCCGGTAATTGAAACTTCTTTTCTGTTTCATTTTTTACTTTTTGTGTGTGTGAGCGTGTTTTGTACGTGAAATCAACCCTGTACGACGAACTCCGTCGCGATCTGCATCAGTTGTCCGCTTTGCTGTGGTGTCCATCCTAAAGAGCGTTCAGCACTGAACAGCAAAATGACCGACATGGCCACCAAGGTGGCCCGGCGTAACGAGAATAATGACGATGTGTCCCATACACCTTAGCTGACCCAAGTTGTATGTGGGCTCAAAAACAGTTCGAGACAATCAACCCCCATTTTTTGTTTTCCCCCCCCCCTCCTTCTCCGAAAAGCTTTTGCCATTTTATCGTCCAAGATTAGAATGGCCTTTGTTGAGTCGTTCGATGTAAAGTAAGATATGTGAGTTTTGGCACGAAACACACTAGTTATGCAGTGCTTTCGAGTGGTATACCATGGAATATCCCACGAGTCATTTTTATTTTCTTCGTATACACACAAGCCTTCAGGTGAGTGTATGCAAAGAAAATCAGGTTCGGTAGAATAACGCTAAGTATACAACGGCTTTCCTGCATTCTGATTGGCTGTATTTTCTATGAAATGGTATCTTTTTTTTTATCTTTTTCTTTATTATTGTTTTTTCATGCCATACAAAGTATAATCATAAGTGGAGCCAAAATCAGGGGCTTAACAGAGACAAACTTTTTTACAAAGAAAAGTAGACTAAGCTAGCTAATAAGATGGGTAGTTGTAGTCTTATAGAAATACAAAACTAATGACAATAATCCTGATATAATATCGGAAGTTCAGCATAATATTACCAATTGGTAGGTCAAAGATTTAAATGAAACGCAATTTAAGCTTGCGTATAGTCAAAGGGATATTCCAAATAGTTGGGGCTTGAGAGCTAATAGCAAATTGATACCTACGCGAGATATTGTGTAGGTTGAGATGAGAGTGAGTTAAAGAGAGGCAGGCAGAAGGCGATTGAAATATGACAAACAAAACAGGTGACTTGGAATTTACAGAGCGAGTGAAGCGAAAAAATATTGAGGGGCTTAGAATGTGTTCGCGGAGGAGAAAATGTAATAACATGAATGGCTTTCTTTTGTATAAAAGATGTTATTTTCGTCTCACCTTAAAGAGCCATCTCTAGATTTTTCTTTCGTGAACGAAACGGCTTCCATTAGTGACTCAAGTACCTACAGCTGCGTGTGTCAGCTTCTTATTCCCTTGGTTTTGTATTTTGGTGCGTCATTTACGACTCTCTCTATTTTGTTACGTTTCAGGATTCACCAATTATCGATTTCTATCCTCTGGATTTTGAAATTGATCTCAATGGAAAGAAATACGCTTGGCAAGGTATGCTTAAGTATCGACCATATTTTTTTTTTCAAAATGGACTCAGTTATTTTCCTTTTTCTGGCCTCCGCAATCCGAGGACAACCAAAGCTAATTTCTGTGCAATAATAGAGTTGTTGTGAACAGAACTGGGCCATTCTTAGCGGTCTTAATGGTTGAGTACAAGAAAGACTTTTCAGGTCTAGTTGGCGTGCTTTTGATAATCACTACCCGCCTAGATTAGCCTTTGCTATTTGCGGGTTAGTGTATCTTTTGTTACTTTGTAGGTAAATGTGCAATGAAATGAAATGAAATGCTTATTTGCTGGTAAACAACAAGGAAGCGACAGGATTCTGAATAAGCGAGTTGCTTGAAATAGTAAAGACTTACTTGGAAAGACGATGATGACGATGAGGACGACGACAACGATGATAATGATAATGATAATGATGATTGTGTCGTTTTTTAAAAATGTCTAATAATAATAATAATAATAATAATAACCATCATCATCATCACCATCAGGTGTTAAGAAATGAAATAACGAATAAAGCGTCAATAATATTAATGGTGATGATGATGATAATAATAATAATAATAATAATAATAATAATAATAATAATAATAATAATTTTTTTTTCTATATGTTTGTCAATTGTGTTTACCTCTTGAGCCTAACCTAACTTGTTTACCACAGTGTTATTTTATTGGGGGATGGGCTAATACGTCATACTGTAAAACCACTGGTTGTATGCTGTGGTTTTGTTTCGCAGGTGTAGCGTTGCTGCCCTTTGTTGATGAGAGCAGACTACTAGCAGCTCTAAGTGAAGTGTACCCCGATCTAACAAAGACGGAAAGTAAGTTGGATTAAGTTTTGACAAAGCGTTCCTCAACAAAGATTCGAGGTCTAATTATCTGAAAAATAATTTTTTTTTAAATTTCAGAAATGTCAGTGCTAGTGCTCGGCCTAAGTGGTAGTCCACTAACCGAGGACAAGCAGAAATTTGATTTGGGCTAGTAAAATTGGAGAACCACTAGCCACTGGGCCACCTGTAATAGAAGAAGTTTTGGAGACAGTATTGTGAATAAAAATTCAACCACGTTTGAGTTACGTTGTTCCCAAAAACCTTTTTTTTTTTTTTCAAACTGGAAATAATTTAGAATAGTAATTAAAGCTTTCTTTGTAAGGCACATTCGAAAACATGTGTTGAATTTGCGCGATATAAATAACATTTAGTATGTATTATTAGTACAAGCTCGGTAATCTCAATATTGGTCTTGAGAGGTGATCGATCCTGGACCACCAAATGACACCATCTGGCTAGTATATTTTAGACTCCACTAGCCCTTGGACTAGTTTGTTAAAAAGGTGAGATCAAGCTGTGAACACATTGGCCAAATTGAACTACAGTTATGGATACTTTGGATATAATATCCCCTTATCTCTGTAGCTAGCAGTTAAAAATTTTGGACGATAACGGTTTTACAATCACAGTTGATTAACTTCTGACTTTAATGTTGGTTTGCTTATCGCAGAGCAGAGGAATAGTCGCGGTAAAGATCGGCTGTTTCTCCGTCAAGGAAATCCATTGTTTGACTTCTTTGTTGGTTTGTACGAAGGAGATACCATTACAGAGGTAAAATAATTTGTTTTTGAACAATATTTCGTTATTAAGCTGACATTTGTCACACATCTCTCTATCTGTGTTTATCTGGCACAAATTCTAACTCACTTTACCCCTACCTCTAAGGAAGATCAATTTTAAACTTTTGTCCCCTTAGTGATCTTTTTTAACTGTCCTTCTTTTAAGCCTGTGGATATTGTGACAGATCTTAGTAATGGTGTGGCAGGCAAAGTGGAGCCAGATGATGTTCCCATCTTACCACAGAAGTAAGCATCACTTGTTACTTTATATGTGGGGTGAAAGGCTGTATATGCAACGAACAGTCAAAATGTGTTAAAACAAGTAGATTCCATTTGTCATAGTGTGTTCTCTGATTTAACGCACGGAGCACGTCAACTGAACTCGGCAAAAACATCACTCGGGTTGCTCGCCTGTGACTTGTAGCGTTCTTCTTCGTTCTTAGATGGAACCATTTGTTAACTGCATTAGACTGCGCTCCGTTGATTTTTTGCTGAACGGATTTCGCCCTGAGAAACGTCTAACGTCTAACTGTTTAATTTTCTCAACTTTATTTCTTAATTATCTTAATTTTGTTTTCAGAACTGTTCCGTCTCCCATTCCGCAACTGTACGATTTGAGGGACAACCGAACCATAAGGTAACAAGGCAACTCTTGAGTCAGTCTTAATTTGTTGAAACGAAACCAAACGAACACCAAAGCAATTACTCTGGTGAATCACAACAGAAGCAGACAGCGCAATGAACCAATAAGAATTCGAATCAATTACATCCTCGGGTCCAGAGGAGTTCAGTTTGAATGTACGAACGTGTTATGCGATGAAGTATGTAGTCTCATAGCTTTGCACCATTATTAGTTCGGTCGAACCTTATTTGATCGAATTTTTAAAGCTTTCTGCACTCGTGTCTTATTTTACGGATACTTGAGAGCGAGCTATGTCTTACGTTTTCGACGCCATTTTGAAAATTGCTTATAATAGTCGGCAGAGAAGCACCGTAACTCAGTCGCTGTGATGTTGAGGTTCGATCTCCCAAATGTATGGCCTTGAACCACAGTACAAACTGCTTTGAGCTATTGTAAACTAGGCGGCATTGACTGCAAATATACTGTGTACATGTATGTTGTGGTTTGAACTTGTTTCTGGTTAAAGTTTCTTTCAACCAGTTTGATGTAGTTGATCAGTTACGAAGGAAATAAAAATTCAACTGGTTTTAAATGTACCACACCAGAAACAAATGTACCTTCATCCTGTTTATGTACCATCCTAGCAACCAGCCTTGTTCTTCCATGTTTATCTTTCAGTGTGTTGTTTACTGATCCTGTTTATGAAGAGGATCATATTTTTAAGGCAGACATTTTACCAAAAGCACAGTAAGTGATGGTTTTACATTTATTGCGTTGGTGAGCTCTGAATATGAACAATCTCGTATTCTCATTGGTTCCCTACTTGTTGGCCACCAACTAGTATTGTACAGCTTTTGAAATCAAAGTCAAAAAGTGGTCAAACAAAAATCTGTTGCACGGTTCTATATAGGGTATTTGAGGTGAGAAGCTCCCCCTCCCAAAATGTCCCCCTCCCCTCCCCCCCCAAAAAAAACGCCCGGCTTCCCCCCCCAAAATATTGTTATCATTACAGTATATAAGTAACCATATGGGAAAAATGATCCAGACGGGACGAGGTCAGTGCACATGAAGTTTAAGTGACCATTGGTAAGAAATGGAAAAGTGCTGTTGTTGAGGTTATTTATGTTGTTCACTTTCTGTGCTATTAGACATGTCGTGTAACTTTTCTGTTTACGTTAGCAAATATCGGAGCTAATTGCAACACTGTCAGAACGTGCTCATCACTAAAAAATGTCTCAAAATTTCGGTGACATTATCTCGAAATTGTGTCTCAAAAATGCATCACTTCTATCTCAGCACATATTCATGCCCCCCGAAGTAAGCCCCCGGACCCCGCTAGGAAGCCCGGGACTTCTCCCCCAAACGAAAAATCCTGGATAAAACCTTGTGTCGAAAAAGGAAATCGCACAACCTTGAGTGATATTCGCGATTAACAGTTAGGAGTGAAGGTTCTCGGACGAGCTGTTAGACACGCTCTTACATTACGTTGACGATTGATGACTAGATTTCACATCTGCTCCCTGCGTCAATGGCTTCACAGCTCAGTTGGTTAGAGCATCGCACCGGCATCGCAAGGGCACGGGTTCAAACCCCGTTGGAGTCCTGAATTTTTTTCCGGCTTCTTTACGCAATGATAGCAAAAATTGAGTTCACAACTGCGAGGATCATTCTTCATTTCATTTCATTTTCGCAGTTCGTATATGATTTATTTCATATACATTATTCTCAGTTTAGTTTGAACACTTTTGTGTTGATGTTAATTTTGTTAATGTTGTTTCTCCAGGCCTCCTCCTCGTGTTCTCAAGCCCGAAGGTTATGATAGGAACACACCATACCGACCTGTTGTAGGCATGAATGCGAATAGAACCTCTTTTGCTCAACTAGGTGACGCTGGACGTCGGATGCTCAAGTGAGTGACCTAGAAGGCTTTCACTGCTAAGAGTGCGTGCAATAACTCTTAGGGTCTTTGAGCGGTTTTCGAAAGTTATTCGCGTCAGCTTTGGTTTTGCTTTACTTCGCTCTGTGATTGGTTGACAAATTTCGCGCCACTTTCTCAGCCAATGAGCTGGCAGGACATAAACCAATGGCGTGGACAGAAACACGCGATTGGTCCACTGAGCTTGGTCACAGTAATGATTGCTTTGGATTCGCTTTTACGGAACTTACTTGAAAACCACTTTAACAGCTCACACAGAGGCTAGACTTCCTACACTCAACAGTGTCACTAGAGGGTTCCGTTTAGAAGCTTTCATTCGAATTATGAAACTTGAGGATTTTATAATATTCATACAATTCAGACTTAAAACCAACTCATGCAGCATTATAAAAGCATCGTAGGATAGCACTCTTCACTAGCTGTCGTTTGAGTGATTTTATTGATAAAATAAAACGTTAGAAACACACCGTAAAAGCAATCCAATGGAGCTTTCATTCACAAACTTCACACTAAGAATAACCGCGACCAGTTTCGTCAGCTGTCACTCGCTGACTTTGATGTTTGTTTTTTATGAATAACATCTCTCGTTTTCTTTCAGTTTCCATCGAGGGGATCTTTTTCGTCCCCACACTCCAGCTAGCTATGTGCCGCCCTTTCGGGCATACTCAGGTCCTCCGCAGAATTATCCCAGGCATGGTTACCCTCCTTCTTCACGATCCAATTCGGGTACACCTCTATCGTCACGTGATTATAATGATGCAAGGCGACAGAGCCATGACAGAAATCGCGCTCCACAATACAACTCAGGTGGTTACCAAGGAAACCGACAACAGTACAACTCGAGTGGTTACCAACGCAACGGACCAGGTGCCTGGTCTCATACCTCGCCCTCCTTCCGGGGACCTGGGTCTGGTCAATCCCAGTACTCTCGCAGTAGCTATCAACATTCGTCACGTGACCACTGGCATCGACAGTACAATGAACAGCAAGCACCACCCACAAGAGTGAGTTAAAATCGATCAGTTTATAATTTCCCCTTAATTGAATGGTGCAATTTCAACCAGGCAAGTTACGAGAGTAGATAAATAGATTTATCTTTAAGGAGCTGGTCTCACCCCTCGAATCTTTTCACAACTCAGTTTAGAAAACCAAGTATTTGCTTTCAGTATTCTCCAAAGAGACTGTAACTCAATTTCTTTATAAACTAAATTCCTCCTGAGGCCAAGAGAAGTTGAAGAAAAGTGACGTCTGTCGAAAATTTTCAGTGATTTAAAGGAGACTTGGAATCCACTGCCACAACTGCCTGGTCCTGGTCAATCCCAGTACTCTCGCGGTAGCTATCAACTCTTGTCACGTGACCAAACCCATCGTCAGTACAATGAACAAAGGGAATTCGTGTGGTGCTGCGTCGGTGGGGCAGTAGTACAGTAGCACGAAAATTTGGTTTTATCAACGGAGTTGATAATGTAAATTAACCTCGGTTCATGGATTCTAAAAGCGGACGTTTCCAGCGTTAGCCATGGTTCTCTCTGACGAAGGGCTAACGCTCCAAACGTCGGCTATTCGAAACCCTGCGCGGTGGCCAATTTACATTATTAACTCGGTTGATAAAACCAAATTTTCGAGTGCAATGTACAGCAAGTACCACCCACAGAGTAAGTTAAAATCCCCTGGGGCGAGAAAGGGACGGGAAGAAGGTAGAGCCTGGGAATGAGGGTTTTTGTAACTTGTTCATAAATGATTGGGCTCTTGGTTTGGGTACTGCGATGCAAGTGTCGATAATAAAACAGGGTTGTGGTGATACATCAAAGTTAAAGTGCTGAGAACCGGTGTAAGCAACCTTAAGTCTTGATGAAAAGCACTAAGGCCCCGTTCAGACCAAGTGCCCGTTCCGCGGCACCGTTCCCGGGCACTAGAAAGTACGCTGTCCAGACACCTCAGTGCCCTGGACCGAGGATGTTCACATTCGTACAGAAGGCTTGGTGCCCAGTTTATGTTTTTGAGTACTCCGCAATATCGCCGCAATTTTTTGTGACTATCATAGGGAAACATGGGAAAAAACGTGTTCAGACAAGTTCCCGTGCCCGGGAACGGTGCCCGAGGACTACCCTTGGAGGTAGTGCCCATGTCCGGGCACGGTGCTCAGATTTGTGCGCGGGCACCAACGAAAAGCTATGTTCAGACTAGTGCCCGTTCCCGAAAACCTGGCACAGGCACTTAGTCTGAACGGGGCCTTAGTAACAACTTGCCTGCGTACGGGACAACACAAAAGGGGCATACCTGTAAGAAGTGACCTCGCCTCCGTTTGTTTAGTAACAATCTGATCCTATTGTGTTTGAATTTTCTGTTGCAGGATGATCGTCGCCATTCGTACCCGCTTTCCAACTACCGCTACAGACCTTACTAAGATAAGCGACCCACCGTCACTTATAACACACCAGCTGAATTACTGGGACAAAAGGCCGAACGCCACACCCTTTCAACTTAAAGGACACAGAACTGTACAAGGGGTGAAATTCATGAAGATGTCGCGTGTTCTTGTGAAGTTGTCATTCTGGCTTAAAACTATCAAATGAGTTCCATACATCCAGAGACTTGGTTGATGTACTTATCAACTGCTCAGTTGATATCGTTTCGTATTTGACCTGGAGTCAAATGGTTGTTGCTGCTCAAGGAAGGGTTTGACGATGTCGATTCCAGAATTGCTGGACAATTTGTTCTTGATGTGACAACTATCCCGTTCACCGCCAAGGTTTTTAGAGTGTCGGACGAAATTGGTGCTCTTTAAGCTCCATTTCGAGTTAATTAAAATTTAAAAAAGCACACGCTTACTCTAACTTTTGCCTGGAGTCTTCGCTTTTTACTGCGCATGCTCCCATACGACTGCTGGTCAATGCACTCGAAGACTCTAAGCTCAAGATTAGACACAAACACAAGGAAGCACCACAGATTTGTAATGCTCAGTTCGGGGCTTTAGTTAATTTAGGAAATATTAATAAGCCTAGTAAGGCGCCAGGGAAATTACAAGAAAGACTTGAAGTAACGTAAAGTTGACGCGAAAGTTGAGAACATGTTCAAGATTTCAAGGCTTCATGTTGAGGGTGGTAATAGAAATGCCATTCCTCTTGCGAACAAAGCTGATCACATGTAACTTTCTTTTACCTTTTTTGTAACTGACATAACCACTGTTACGGAGATACCTCGTTTCACAGTTGTTTCGTGCTTGGCTGAGGATCTAAAAGGGGAAATACTTTTATTTAACTCGTTTAAGGAATGGGCGAGGTTTACTTCCACAGTACTTCTGCCTCGGGACTGTATAACAGGGAACAAGAGAAACGAATCAAGAGTCCTTCGTTTTATGGTATGCAAACGCGGCCCGCGTACACGCGCGAATGCTATTTGCCTCGAGATGATTTTGCTCGAGTTTGCACGTTCCTCTCGCGTGATTATATCCCTGATCACGAGTAAATAGGAGGATTGATTGAACCCTATATATTAACTTGTCTGTTACTCTATGGATTACTGTTTCACGTTTATGTATTGTTGATTTATTGCTTTAATAAAATACTCTGGTCTGGTTGTTCTTATGCAGTGTAGTTCTGGTGATGCTTTTATCAAAGTGAAAAGGTTATTTGTTTCTTCTTTTTCGTATTAGGTTTTCACAAAAGGAAACGTACTCCAAAATACTAGTGTAGCAAAATACTCTCTCTACTTCTTTATTTCCTTCCCCTCCCCCCTCCATTTCCACATGCTTCGTGCATGTTCTTGAAGTCTGCTTCAACTTTGGACTTAAAGCGCGCCTTTAGACGCAAAGGTATTCTCGTGCAGATGAAAAAACAAACAACAGTGATAATAGTTGAACCTTGTATTTTATTTTGCCATACACACTCTAGGTACTTACCAGTATTAGTAAAATCCAACTAGTGGTCTATTATCAATGCTGCGTTCTGATTGGTTGAGCTACTAGTAGGCTATTTGTTACAGCCCACTAGTAGCGAAAAGCGCGGGCTTTGAAAACCAAAACAATGGCGGCTGAATCGCGTTTTGCTGAAGTTTCAGACGAGTATTTGAGCTCATTATTACATAAATCTATATCAAAATCCACAAAGAAGTCAACTAAATATGGGATGAAGATATTTAACGGTAGGAATGCATAAAATAAATTTGAACTGTTGACAAATGTTACCGTAAATTTGACTCCTTTTGCAACTACTATTTCTATCGTCTTTGTTTTGGCGGCAAATAAGAATTAAAGTCTAGCTTTGACTAGCGAAAGATGTTTGTCTCGTTGTTGATGTTTGACTCGGAGCCCATTCGGGTTCGAGGAATAATTGTTAAATATCTTGCGGTTCAAATCCGTAATAACACCAGGTCCCACATACCACGATTGGGTTGCCCGTGACAGGATAAGCTATTTGTCCCGTTTGAGGGTCCAATCTTTTGTACTCTACAAAGCATGGGCGATCCCAGGATTTTCAAAGGGGGGGGAGGGGGTGATACTGTGTCAAACACAGGGTACTCTCCAGATTGTCACCAAAATATTGTACGTTGTTTGCTTAAAAAAGGCTTACAAAGGGGAGGGGGGAGAGTCAGAGGCACCCCAGGACCCCCCTAGCTACACCCTTGCTACAAAGCCAGGAATTCAAGTACTCGTTCATTCTTGAAGGGTTTGTTGATGAGCAAGCTCAAATTCAAACGGATGCTAAGGGACGGACCATTAGAAAAGTGATAGCTGGGTATAGGGGAAAAGCCCACAAAAATTCATGCAAGGTACAGGACAAGAAAAAAATTATTGCAAAGAAGAATGGAAAAATCATGCATCTTCAAAAGAGAGTCCTGCATGGGCGAAAAAACTCATGAAAACTGAAAATCCCCACCAGCCCATCCCTACCATTTTTCTAATGGCGTCCCCAAGAAATTCGCAACATCATGTGACGAAACGCAACTCGCAATGCGAGACGGGATTGCACCTTCGCTAGGGTCGCGGGTGTTTAGGCGGGAAAAATTGAAAAACAACTTTCGCCATAAAAGTGGCTTAAAACAAGTTAGTTTACGTTTTAAATCTTGTAAAACTGTATTCCTTATGTTGTTACCACTTTTATTTTATTTTTTTTTTAATTTAAACGATTGTTTTTCTTCCTGTTAGCGCGTTTATACGCTTTACAAATCTCCACGTGCTTAACAAGAACTATGGCCGCTTGTGCCAGAAACCGTGCAAGTTTAAAAACCTTTGTGGACCGCAACAGAGCAAACGTTATGGTTGCATTGTGAGAAAAATATCCGCTTTGCTTTAAAGTGACTGGCTAACTGGCGAAGCACGAGGAAGTGGCAAGTTGGTAAGTACTAATTTGAATATGTTTACATTTAAGCTTAGCTTAATTGAGCTTATGCATGTTAAGACTTATTCTTCTTGCGCAGTTGGTCCGCCTCATTTTTTCGTAGTGTTAACCACACTTGGCTTATTATGATTTATTATCACTTGTTTAGTTTAGAGTTCCTCTTCAAAATGAAGCTATCATTTTGGCATTTAACTTCTAAATCACCCCTTTCTTCATTGAAACTCGTGCAATTGTTTGGCTCGAAAATACACACATGGTAAGCAAAATACACAGGAGTCTTTGTGACGATTTGTTTTTTTTTATTTAATTGACACTCACGGTATCACCCAAAGAAGTAGAAAATAAAAACATGGATGCTTGTTGGATTTGGTGGTACTTTTTGTAGGAGGATTCTTGGTTTTCAACTACGTGACAAGGCGGCCATGTTGGGGGTCATGTTGTCCTTTAAGATAAGCCCTTGAAATTTGTAATAGACTTTTTTCTGGTTTAATTGAAACCACTGGGAAAGTTGCATTTAGGGTAATGTTTTCCCACAGAACTCTGTTTTAGCAGTGAAATGATCTAAATACAACTGTACTGCAAATGAGGCGAAAATATAGTTGTAGGTGTGAGGCTGATTTCAAGTATATGCTTCATGTTAACACAGCATGTAGTTACATGTATCATTATTGATTATTCCCATACACCCCTCTTATCCTAAATATTTTCTATCCGAATTCTTTAATTCCTTGTTGTACAGTTTTGTACATAAGGTTTGCTTGATCCTTCACTCCTTCCTACATTTTGTACATCTGCTGACCAGTGCACAAAACCACTGTACAACCAAAATTACCATTGTGAAGTGGCTAAAGCAAAGTCAAACAAACTAACAAGAGATAAGCAGAAGAAGAAGAACTTGCTTTTGGTAATTTTGATTGGTACAACTACAACAAATAGCAAGAGTGCTGTTACATACGATTTTGTTACAGGCCTGAAGCCTTTAATATTATTGTTTCGAGGTGTTAGGATACCCCAGTGAAACACAAACTTGAGGTCTGGAAACAACTTCTCAGTCTTATCAAATTTGAATTGTTTGTGTTGCTAGAACTTGTTAACATGCAAAATAATGTTAAGCAAAAACCTCCAATTTGAATTGTTTGTGATGCAAAATTTTTTCCTAAAATAATTTCAATATGAATGATGTTTTTTACATGTCATTTTATGGCATAATTTCATCACACTGTTCAGTTTCCAGCATTTTCAAGTTGAAAGGACAAAAAAAATGCATTTAAGTGAATGTGAAATCCAATCCTACCATTTCACACACAGTAGTAACATGTGTAACATATAATGATGCTCTGTACTATCATTTGCAAGACTCCATTAAGAAGCAAAATATACTGTCTAGTACTAGTTTTAACAGCTTCTCTTTTTCTTTTTTCTTTTCTTTTTTTTTCACAGTAACATGCCCATTTCTTTGTGGTGGTGGCGGCCATCAGAGTGCTTCCTAATTCAGAAGGAGTGGATTCACAGGGTTATCCTGGCTGCATTGTAAGTTGTCATAATTAATTTGAAGTTACATGCCTATATATTAATGGTTACAACAAAGCATATGATGGTGATGGTGATGATGATGATGATGATGATGATGATGATGATGATGGTGACAGTGATGATGATGATGACAATGATGACAGCAATGAACATAAAGACCAACAAAAGTTTCATAAATGAGCTGGCCATGAAAAATGAAAGTCCTAGGTTATATTAATTACGAGTCTCTAAGGGGCTTCAGTTGTGCATTCATGTGTTCCATTGCTAACTTGCATGTGTCCAGAATGAATCCAGATTTAGCCATCCAATCCAAATTTTATTTCTTCATTTGGACGAAAGACGGTTTATTGTGTTCAAAAGATATGGTAGTTCCTTGTGTATTTTGTTGAATTCCACCCTGTCTTGTAACCTGGAACTGCGAGCCAAACACAAGGCAATACAAATAAGCGACCATCTATTGTGGAACTAATAAGAGCTAAGGATACCAAATTATGGAGCAAGGTTACAGCTCAAAATCATTGCCTGAATGATCTACTCCCCCCACAGAAAACACGCGCACTTAGGGAGAGAGGTCATAATTATATTTTACCATAAGTCAGATATGAACGCTAAAGCGTTGCTTCATTAATAGGTGCCTTTTTCCCTTTGTGGAGTGCCTTAGTTGTAATATAGTATAGCAGTATAGCATAGTATAGTTTTCTCTTATTAGTGTTAATTTATTCTCATTAGTATTGAATTGTACACTTCTCACGTCTGTCTGAGAGTATATTTTCAATAAAGATCTTTTATTAAACAATTACAACAACCCAGCCATGCGCTCCACACACCAGAATAACTCAGAGCACAATTGTAATTGTGGCAGCCACAGTCCCCATGACACCCAAAGTTGAGGCACCCTGACTCGGCCATACCTGCTACACTTTAGCTGTTAGGAAATATATATGTGACCCTCCACACGAAAACAGTAAATGAGGTAATTGCACACACATGGCATGGAGTCACCTAACACATTCACATGTTGCTTGTCTGACACGCTTAGTGACTGTGCATTTTGCAAAGAGAACAAAAGAATAGGCCATTTCTGAATTACCTCTGAGGCCTCTTTTTCAAAGCGAGTCTTGGTGCTTATACTTTCATATGCAAATCAAATTTCATTCACATGAAAATTAGTTTAACGCCTGTGTCGCAAATGGAGGTTGGGTGCTCAAGGATCTGGGGACTGGTACCAACGACCCAACCCCCGGTCGGTGGAACACCCCATAAGCCTGCCCTACCCGCAACCCAGCCACGAGCCCCGCCCGACACCCCAGACCCAAAACAAGCACCCGTCACACTGAACAATAAGTTCAATGGAAAACAATCCCCGATAGGGAGAGGAGGGAGGGGAAATACTCGAAAGCCCGCGAACGCCAACCCACCGAACGCTGAGCTAAACAAAACCACGAGGACAAGCGAAGGCACACGCATAATGTGCAAAGAGAACCGCTGACCGCTCGAACTGCCAGAGGGCGCCACAGAGAAGCCCAACATGCAAGTAACACACGCACATGCTAAATAACAACGCTGCAGGCAACCCCCCAAAATTACTAATAACACACTAACGCTAACGCCACGCAACGCCACGCCACAACAAACAGAGCAACTTGCTCCTAGTCGTTAACTAAGTTAAATTGCATTTAACCCTATTTAACGCCTGTGTCGCAAATGGAGGTTGGGTGCTCAAGGATCTGGGGACTGGTACCAACGACCCAACCCCCGGTCGGTGGAACACCCCATAAGCCTGCCCTACCCGCAACCCAGCCACGAGCCCCGCCCGCCATGCCGAAAGGACCTCCGGGTTGGACAACCCGGAGCAATGGGGGCTCGTGGCCACTCCGCCACAGCCCCCCAAGGGACCAGACCTGAGGCACCCAACTCCAACTAAAGTGAAGACAATGCAATACCTGCTAAACCAACTGACTGGACACCTGGGTCAGAACGCTAGTAGGTGTGCGGATATACCGTTGGTAAGCATCACTCGACCACCGGCCTAAAGTCTTGATGAGGTGATCTGGGATTCCTCGAGAGGCAGCAGTAGTGGCCGCACCAATCCGGAAGCTGTGACCAGAGTAAGAACCACGATAGCCCGCCGAGTGTAAGATAGACTGCACCATGGATGACAGCCGCTGCCGAGTCAAGGGACGCCCATCCGCAAAGCAAAACAGCGGCCCTGGATACGGGCCCCGCAAAACCAGGAAGTTACCAAGGGCCACCACAGGGCAAATAACACTGTTACCACGGCCCACGTAGATGACACAGCCAACGCGAAAGGGGTCAGTCTTAGAGGACTTAATGTGGACTCTAAAACAAGTAGGATCCACCAACGCATCAGCTTGTACGTCACTAACTGCTAGATGGATACTGGGGTCAAATGGGGAATTAGTGGTGAACTCGCCTGCACGCAAGAAACCAAAAAACCCCAGGCAACACGCCGCCCAGAGCATGACATGGTCATGGCACTTCAAGTCTAAGGAACGCTGAATGATCTGCAGGAGGTCAATCGTAATCGGGAGGCGAGACGGGGGAGGCGAACCCTGAACCCGCTTTATACCCCTCAATAAACGCTGCAGCTGCAGACAGTTGACCAGGGGATCAGGTAAACCATTGTCAATGTGAAGGGACCGCACTGCACTGAGGTACACCTTGATGGATGAGTGGTGGAGGTTATCAGCCAACAATGATGCAAAACGCATGAGTGATTGTTCATCGGCTGGCACAGGGGCCCCCTCTGGACTCAAAAGGCCCTCCTGACGGCAGAAATCGGCATAGCGACGCTGGGCAGATAAGTAAACCCGACGTGTAGATGGAGCAAGGCCCTGAGTGAGAAAAAAACTGGCATCTTGTATTCAGGTAACTTGCAGCACTGTCAGGAGAGCTGGAGGAATTGGCGTAGGATTGTCCGCGGCTTGAGGGGCCAGGTGCCGAAAACGCTGAAGCTGGAAACGAGAAAGAGAATCCGCAACAGGGTTAGCTTTTCCCCGAACTGATGACGCTGTAAAAGAGAACGAATGGCGCACTGCCAACAAAGCCAAGTAACGCAACAAAGCCATTAAGTGGGCATCTCTGGAAGTCCCTGACGATAAGACAGCCACCACTGACTCGTTATCACAAAGGAACTCGACCCGCCGCGAGGACCACTGAGAACCCCACAAAGAAGCGGACACAACAATAGGAAACAGTTCCTTATAAGCAATAGATAGGGGTTGTTGAGAGGAAGACCACGCACCGTAAAACCATTGGCCGTTGAAGATCGCTCCATAGCCCAGAGAGCCTGCAGCATCTGAAGAGACTTGGAAGTCAGGGAGAGGGGCCCACGCAGGCATCAAAAAGAAACTCAGACCGTCCCAGCTCTGAAACAATTCCCGCCACCAAGTCAGGTCCAGATGAAACTCCCGGTTTAGCCGAATGGGGTGGTCGTCACGCCTGAATGTACACAACAAGTTGATCATCCGACGGAGAAATGTCCTACCCTGGGGGGCAATCTTACAAACATGGTGGAGTTGACCAATAAGGGACTCCAGCTCGCGTCGTTTGCAGAAACGTTTAGTGGACCAAGACTCTAACAATGCAATGATCCTATCTCTCTTCTCCACCGGCAGCCGGGCCTGTAGTGTCATTGAGTCCAGCTCAATTCCTAGGATGGATAGGCATGTCGTGGGGCCCTCCAGTTTACGTGGGTGAAGGGGGAGGCCAAGGATGGAACACAGCTGGATGCACGCCTGCAAGTTGTAGTGACAGACTGAAGAGGCTGGCGGACCCAATGTCATAAAATCATCCAAATAATGACGAAGGAAATCAACCCCGTAGTTGTGAGTCAGTATCCATTCGACCATGTCTGCAATGGAAGTAAAGATGTATGGCGCCGAGCGTAGACCAAAGGGAAGAGCCATGTCCACATAATATTTATCACGCCACTTCATGCCAAGGAGGGGACGATCCTGCGGATGGATGGCCACATTGCGGTAAGCACTCGCCACATCGAACTTTGCCATAAGAGTTCCCCGGCCCCGAGCCATAATGCCATCGATAAAAGAATCAACAGTAACATACTGAACTGAAAATAGAGGCTTGGGGATGCCGTCATTGACGCTGTGACCCTCAGGAGATGAGAGATCCAGAATTAAACGCCATTGACCAGGTTGGTTGTTCTTTGGGATAACCCCAAAACGGCTGATGTGCAAATCTGGGAAAGGCAAAGTAGTGAACGGGCCTGCCACCCTCCGGCACGAGACCTCTGTCTCAAGGTAAGCATCTATGACTGATGGGTGAACAAGGGCAGAATGCATGTTAGAGGAAGCTGAACGCAAGGCAACTGATGATGCCTCAAAACCGATGTGGAATCCCTCTTTAAGACCAGTAAGAACGTAAGAAGCTGCTGCCTGATCGGGGTAGTCACGCAACTCAGCTTGAAACTGGGACAACTGCAATGGGGAGACTAAATGTACAGGGGCTAATGGAGAAAAAGAACGAACTGGAACCGGAGCACTGGGTGTACCCCTTGAGCCTAGACACAACGAAGCCACTGGGCACGGCATACCATGCTGTAATACAAGCAAAAAAGAACCAACTCTATATACACTATATACACAAGAAGCAACAGGAAAAAATATTCCCGCTCAATAACGCCCCCCTTTGGCAGGGGAGGGGGCGACGAGACTGGGGTTGCGGAAGGGGCAGCTAACCTTAGGGTGGTCCCCATCACATGAGCTGCAAACATGGCGGAAGCGGCATTCCCCAAATGGCCAACGGCAAAGCCCATTATTCCACGAGGTGCAGTAAGGGGTGGGAGAATTAGAGCCCCGACTAACAGACGTGGTTGTCGATGAAGAGCTGACCAACTGCTGATTGAGAGGGCGAGATGGAGACCGCAGATGAAAATTATACAAGTCGAGGTTCATCTTGGCCCAGTCAGTTGCACCCGTTGCAGCCGCATCCCTACGAAAGGCCAGATCGTATTCCAACCACGCCCGATTTGGAGAATGCCGAGCCGTTTGGATTATCAACAGTTTGTATTTTGTGAGGTCCGGCCATCGATGAGGGTGAGCTGCACACATAATCATCTGATAAATGGTGAAAGCCTCAGTCCAAGTCAGAATATCCGTAATTTCCACTAACCGGCGTTTTCGAGAAACCAGCAACTTGCCGTCCAAAAAACGTATGCGGTTCCTGATCCACTGCGCGAAGGTTGGCCGACAATAAGTCAGCTAGGTCCACAA
>OX419337.1:27777871-27870371 GCA_948470475.1 Galaxea fascicularis
TTATGCAATGATTTCAGTGACGTTGCACAGTTTAACACCCACTCCTGGAACTTGTCTCCCCTTGGCAACTGCCTGCGCATGCGTGGCTGTGGCCCGTAAAAGGAAATAAAGGTGGGAGCACTGCACTCGGAAGAAGTAACTTGTGATTTTGTGAAGGTAGACAGCAACAATTCAATAGCGAGATATAAATGTAATAGCTGAATCAGATGTTAAAGAAGTGTCTGCAGATCAGAAACTCAATGACAAGGGTAAAAGACACCTTATACAAAGCAAGTAGGGAGTTTAAGCAACGAGGATGGTGACGGCAACGAGAACGTCATTTCAAAATATAGCTTCTAGTTTTCATAACTTTTTCGTGATTATTCCAATTTGTTTAACATGCAAAATGCGGGCGAGCTAAATTATTGTGAATGGTGTGAAAACAAAGAAAAAGAAAGAAGATTTTGCGGTAATATGCTCACGTTCTCAAGAAGAACCTAAGATTTGGTCATTTCACATTGTTGTTTTGCAGAGGATGCCAAAGAAATGTACCAAAATGTAAAACACACGCGCAGAGTAATTGTTTTTGCTTATTAAGCCTATTGTTTTGTGATGTTCCTGTTGCTGTTGCCGTCCTCGTTGCTTAAACTGATCCCTAGTTACAAAGATAAATCGCAGAAGGCTGATGTTTGGAAAGCCCTTTCGTCTCACTTTAATTTATCTATTGAAGATATTAAGAGTGTTTTTCCCAGCCTATGAACATGTATGATTCACTGGATGGCAACTCACTCAAAGAAACTAACAGTTGCTGGCAGTTGTTTCTTTCTCGGGAATTGCAGAAGAAACCAACTGCTTGCAGGGTGCCATTGACTATAAGCTGCTCCTTCCTTCCTTAAAGTACTCAATCTTTTTCTTGTATTAATTTTTTAATAGCTGAACTGAAATGTAATGCTGGATACAATAGAGTTGTTGTTGTTAGTATCTCTTCAAGCTAGAACTTGATCTCCATGCCTTTTTCAATGAATACAACCTGAGTTAAAAGACAAACTCATAAGTACCGGTAATCAAATATGTGCTCATATTAAAAAAGGAAGGTAGGATTATAAACAAAACTCAATCCTGTAGCTTGCCAAATTTTCGAGGTCAATTTCGAGCATCAAATTAGAAGTAAAAACAGGAACAGGAATTTTTGAGGTCAAATTCCTCTCTTCTGCCCAGATTTCCAGAGCACTTGATTTGGTGGTTAGTGGCAAAAGAATGATGGCTATAACCAACAGATTTTGGTGATTTAGAAGGGTTAATGGAAAAAATTATGGAGGTTAAATTTTATTGTAAATGAAACAAAACAGATTTCTGTGATGTTCATGGTTAGTGAAAAAAAAACATGGTACTGGTGCGACAATTTTCAGTCAGCCATGCATCTACTCTTGGTTTTCATGTGACGTCATCAAAATTAAAAAATAAGGTATTATCAATCCTTTTGAGATTTTAGTTTAGTTAATTATTAGAACAGCTGAAGACTTATCTTTTACAAATTTTCAGTTTGATAGGGTTTTTTGTCTTGTGATATTTCCCCTCAGGGGGACACAAACCTGGTGTCTCCATACAAAGCCTTATAAATTTTAGTAAAACATTTCTTTGAATATCTCCTGCATGTAACATCACACAGACCTGAATCTTTCCAAGACTGTTTGAATATTCGTCTTCTTTTATCTCTTTGATTATTGACTGTATTTGTTGAATGGTTTTGAAATGGTGTGACAGTGAAAACCAGCAATTGGTTGGGTAAATGGATTTTTTTCTGGGATAAACCAGTACCAAAAACTCAAGAAACAGTAACATGTCTAATGTTTGGCTGTTTTTTGTTTTTTTGTTCATGTTAAGCTAAAAAACTATCCATTTGTTTCAGTTTTTTTATTTCTGTGCCTTTAAATCACAACAAAAAAAACCAAAAAAACAAAGAACTGCATACATCCCAGGAAATGGCATACATGTGTAAAAAGAAAATTGAATTCCAGGGCCAAAATTTACTCGGTGTAAACTTTAATTCTGTATGAATTTTGGTTAATTTTATTTCAGTGGTATTATATATTCTGTATGACAGCCATTCCAAAGAATGAGATTGATGTAAATCATCATCACATCACACAACATCATCATTAACATGTCACCATCTTACTAAGTATTATCTTCTGGTTGAATTAATGGGATATCTTTTGATGATAAAATAACTTTTTTAGTTACAATATTTCAAGGGAACAAAATCTCGAAGAGGTTATAAGTCCTATCCCCACTTTCCCTCCCTCATCCCCTTTTAACCAGTCCGGTGGGACTGTTGGTTTGCTTACTGAGCAGACCAGACTGAGATATAATATTTCCATATTTTATGATTTTACTTCATTTTGTGTCAACCTTATGACGTCACAAATTGCCTAAAATCTTGAATAACTCAGCAACCAAGAGTGCTATCACAATAAAATAAATGCCGTTCTTCATCATTTTGAAAGCTCTTTCAAACTAGGTTATGAAAAATTTGGTGTCATATACACTTTAAAAATAAAATAGACTTTTTCATTATTAACCTTAAAAAAATGGTTTCCTCTGGTTTGACAACATGTAAATGGTGTCGTCATCTTTGAAGCCAGATGGCTCTCAGCTAATCGCAAGCCTGGCAAATATCGAAAACATGATGTGGAAAATTTTACTTAAAAATGGTTTCCACAGTAGTGTGTTTTGTCAATAACATGTTCTTAATTAAAAATAAAAGAAGCTTTTTCATCATTAACCTTAAAAAAATGGTTTCCTCTGGTTTGACAACATGTAAATGTAAACAGAGAAAGATAGAACGTAAACAAAGAAAAAAGAACCCTAGGGAAAACTGGGAAAAGAAAAAAGTGAGAAAAGTGATATAACAAAAGTGAGCTAGTAATGTTGCAAAGAACTTGCTGTTGAGCTCCAAGCTTGCATGGTGAGAGAATTTAAATGCAACAAATTATGAGCATTTCAAATCTTAAATCTGGGTTCAACATTTTGTGTAAAAGCGATCAAACAAAATCTAAGCATAACAAATTCATATAAAAAAATATGTCCACAGAAAAATAGGAGTCAAAGTAATGCACCTCAAATATTATAGACTTTTTGTTGGTCACAGGATCATGGGTGTGGTGCCAATGACATCAATGTTCAATATCAAATGCTGTATGACAAAAACACTTGTGTAACAACAAGACTGGAAGTTATGCCACATACAGTCTCCTTAGCAACAGCCCAGAAAGATAGGTATGAGGGTCCTTAAACCGATAGTGGATGCTCGCGTAGTGGTTGCATAAGTGAAAACACTCTGTTATTAATAATGATCATTACTGTCAGTATAAATAGTGTAATTGTTAATTATTGTATTTGTCCATGTGGTAAATTGGTTTGTTTAGACTAAAATGCTTTGAATTCTCTTTGTTCTTTAGGACTGATGAAAATGTATGAAGATTCTCAAGAAGTGATCAAGAAATGTCTAGGTGGCATAAGGGCAAAAAATGGATACCATGACAAGCTCCTGGTTGAGCTTATGTGTTATGTATCACTGATGATAACAAATTAGAGACAGAAGTCACAGTCGGCATCTCTAGACTCGGAATGTTTTCCAGACCCAGCCCGGGAGGTCTTTAAATGTGGGGTACAGCTGGCCTGGGGTTTTCCCTCCTAGGAGCAAGTGGACATATGGGGAGGTTTTTCACCCAGCTGTTGTTCCACAACCCCCATTCAATAATTGAATTGTGAGTAGCTTTTTGCTTTGGGTAATAAGTGATATATATTTTTGCCCTATCAATATTATTATTATGCTATTACTAGCTACTATTTAACCAGCTACCAAAAGTCAACTTTAAATTTAGTAAAATGTTTTCTTGAACAATAATTATTGATAAAGACACTGAGATCTGAGTTGTCAATGTTAATTGTTTCCCGTGCAGGATCATTGCATTTCCGCATGTTCACAAAATTGCTCAAATCAATGAAGGCATGGATATAATATTATTTTTCAAGTTTTTGAAGTGATGTTACTAACTGATGAGATCCAGTAAATTTCATCTGGCCTCTACAGCTGGTTAGATAGTTACCGGTAAAACCAAAGCCTGACACTTGCCAACCACACTCTTCATACAGAAAAGTTTTTATTTACACTTAATTTTTTTCTCCAAGATTAGCTGAATTTCAGCTTTCTCCCAAACATTACTGCAGGGAAGGTCCTGTTGTTGCCTCCTTGTGATGGTACTCAGCTAAGAAAACTCTTTTTTGTGGTTGTGTTGGCAAGTGTTGTTTACATTGTGAGTGTGCCGTCATCCAAGGGTACAAACAAGTGTTGCAACCAATTCAAAATTAATCCTAATTTATGATCCTCTGCTACCAAAGTGATTCAACAACTGCTTTCCAGTTTATAAGATTTATTTGAGATAAATCTAATTAGAAAGAATAAGCACCTATAAACTAAAATTATTGTTTATTTCACAATGTGATTATGTGCATTGTGAGGCAAAATGGATTGGTCAGGTGAAATGATAATTATGCTATCTCAACATTCATATCCTGGAGCCTATTTTGTATGAGAATCTATTGTGAGTCACAACACAAAAAGCAGACTTAAATAATTATTATTCTTGCCATTGAGTCCGTAGAGGGACAACAGCACATCAGACTATTCGAAACTTGAAGCAGTTTGTATATTTAAGCGGCACAAACTAAGTGTTTACAGAATTCAGCGTTAATGTCAATCTCCTTTCATTCAGTCATTGGTTTTGTTGATGTAAATTTGGCACATCATTATTTGAAACTAAATTATTGTAGGGTATGGCAAAGCATTAATGAAATGCAAATTATAT
The DNA here is from genome assembly GCA_948470475.1 of Galaxea fascicularis. Taxonomy (NCBI): domain Eukaryota; kingdom Metazoa; phylum Cnidaria; class Anthozoa; order Scleractinia; family Euphylliidae; genus Galaxea; species Galaxea fascicularis. The sequence goes on from OX419337.1 coordinate 27,782,722, forward strand.
ACTGTCAGTTGCTACTGAAAAGTGTTCTTATTGAAATTCACAGTGAATCAACTATTGTGAAAATTATTTTATTTAAAAATCAACACTTGTTTGTACCTTATTTAGTCATTCCTGAAATAGATTCCTCCTTCAGGGGTTTAAAAAAGAAAAAAAGTAGCAGGAGGGTATTCAGAAGTACTGGGAGGACTGTTGCGCCGCAATAGCAGCACAGTGTGGTGGAGCCGAGGTTTATGCCAAAGTATCCAACACAAACACTTAAAGTAGCCGGTGACTCACGTCGGGCGCTGGCTTAAATTGAAAACCCTGCTCCTTCTGAACTTAGCTGATAATAGTAATCCTAGCGTCTGTACATCAGATTCTCTCACAGCAGTGATGGGGTAATTAGAATGAATTTTAATGCAAGGCCCTTTCCTCTGGAAATCTTGAGTTATTTTTTATACAATATTGAGGTTTTACATAGCCCTTTCAACCCTTGAACGTATGTAAAATGAGTTGGAATTGGGGGTTATTCAAGCGAAATTAATGTCCTTTTTCTAAATAGCCATCACTGCTTTGAGTGTGCCTCTCATTTTCTGAAATTCAATCATGATCATGTTGAGCAATAGTTATTTGAATGCCACAAAGAAAATTCTATTGGTACTGCAGTATGTTTACCATATATTTATTATATAGATACTGATGAAATACCAGGATTTCTCCTTTTACTAAAAAATCATATCTTCACCGCGCGCAGTGAAGATACTATTTTTATTTTTCACGTGTGAGGATATTGGTGTGGCCATGGTTACCAACATAATTACCCAATCAGAATAGAGCTTCTCGCCAGGCGCGGGGTCGGTTTTATGTGGAAATTTCATCAGTATCTATATAATAAACAGAACATTACATGGCCGCTTGGGGATACGAATTTTATCTTCTCGTGCTGAAAGTATCTCTACTTTCAGCACTCGAAGATAAAATTCGTATCCCCGCGCGGCCATGTAATATCCTCTATTTGTCCAAATTCTACTAACAGTTCAGTTTGGTTCAGTTTGCCCTAAGAAAACACTCAATCTTTAAGTTTAAATAAGAACAGCTCAATAAAAAGCTACGGAATTTGAGATCTGGCCAGAATTTTGCAGGTTAAGCAATTCATTGAATGGGAATGTAGTTGGTGAAAGCTCAACATGTGAATGATTGGGATTATTTTACTGCAGCTGTTTTGATTTGGTCATTTTCCCCTCCAGGGAAAAAACTAAGTGGAAATCAGTAGTTTTAAGTTTCATTTTTCTCCAAAACAATGGAAGCAGTCTACTTTAAGTAATGATAATTGAAAGAAATTTTTCCCCACCCAAATGTCATTTGTGAAGATTAATATCATATTTATATGAAGTGGAGATGCCTTTATTTGTTATTTGCATAAAATAATGTATTACATAATCAATAATCAGGGAATCCAGCAAAAAAAAAAATACATAATATATATATATAGAAGAATTAAGTCCTATTACTGCTTCCTTTGGTTTGGAAAGCACTAGGTTATTGCATGACAATGAACATTTAAGTTTCAGTAGGTTAAGGATTGGTCAGATGAAATCTTTCAGCCCCTTTACACACTGATTAACCAAATGATAGAATTTCAGTTCAAGAGCAAAATTTCAGTTTCATGAATGTTTTGACTAAGACAATAGGATTCAATAATCAAGTAGGAGTAGGGCTTTCATGGCTGGAAGATTTGTTCTGGCATTTTTTAAGCATTTCTGAGCTTGATTTTTTTAATCAGTCATCTAGTTCCTTAAGCAGATGACACCAACTGGAGGCACACTCACAGTCTAGCCAATCACCTCCTTGCTGGGTTGCGGAAACTCTTTCTGAGAAGGTCTGTGTTTCTGGCGTCCTCAGCAGAATTCCAATGGAGAGATCCTGGAGAGTTCCATTTGAAAACCAGTTCCTGTGGGAGTTATGCAGCCACTGAGAGGTTCTTTGTCGATTCACAAGTGGATGTGGCTGCATGGAGGGAGGTGAGGGCTTATTCCTTCTGTCTTCTGGGTTTAATTCAACTTTGTCAGAATACCACAACACCAAATTATTGCAAAGAAAACTAGTTTGGTCCTAAATGCTTGTTTCACTTCCACTGTTATGGGTGGGAAAGTGGGTGCTGAAGTGAGAGGATGTCAGGCAGGTGCACCTCAGAGGACGGTGTAAGGGGGGACACTATTAGACCTTGCAACTCGGTCCGCCCGCTCTGTTGTCTACAACGTATAGCAAATCAGATTGAGCTTAAGTTCATGTTGAGGGGGTTCTTTGCTCTATAGCCGTGTAGTCTGTGAGCAGGACTTGGCCTTCCATCCTTGCAGGCTACATGCTGTGTTGCTGCCATTTTGCGCTTTAAATGCATCACTAGGATAGGTTTTCCGTACTTGCAATATCTTTGTATGCTTAAAACCAAAATTTCCTTTTCCTCTAAACACTCTCAAAACATAATATCTAAAAGCAACTTTCTTTTAAGAGACCATATTTGTATGCTCATAGTTCAGTCAGAACTCACTTGCAACTGGGACTAATGATGGGAGTATTTTGTTTCCTGTCAGGCTCTTTGGCAAGTTAGTTCTGGTTGGACTTTGTCTATAAAAATATGGTGTCCAACCAAATTTGATGTTCACAAACAAAATATAAAAACAAATAGGATTATTTACAAGCCAATTTTTTTTTTAAATATCAGTTCATAAATTTAAACATTTTTCTGTTTAGTCTTCAGAATAACTTTGAAATCTTGACCAATAAATTGTAATTCTACTTTTAAAAGAAATTTGATCACAGGAATACCAAGGAATAGCCAATGCAGTGGCTCTGGAGAGATATGGAATGCAAGTTAGAGCGGCGCATGCACACAGCTCCAATTCACGCATCAGTCTCTTGCGCTTGCCACACAGGCTTACCAAGGTGTTTTACCTGTCATGCAATCTGCATTTTGAAAACACTTCCAATTAATTACTACGATTATCAGTTGAGTTGGGACTGAGGAAAGTTTGCCGCCCACGTTTTGCCGTTGAAACCACATTGTTGTCAAGGGGAACGCAAATAGTATCCACTGGCAACTTTTCGGGCTGTCATGTTAAGACTGATAACATCACAGCCCAGAAAGTTGCCAATGGATACCATTTGCACTCCCCTTGACAACATGGTTTCAACGGCAAAACTTGGGCGCTAAACTTCCCACAGTCCAAACTCAACTGATAATCAGAATATTTTCTTGAAAAAAGATTAATTTGAATTAACATCTTACAGGCACACCGAGGTCTAGCCAAAGTTAAAGCAGCGCACTTGCGCAGCTCCAAATTCTCTTGCACAGGTTTACTTAAGTCTTTTTCTGGTCATGTGATCCGCATTCCCAAGTAGTGCCGTAAAAGAAAATATCACAACACCAAATACCAAAACAACTCTCATATTCAGCAAATTTCAGATAGTTTTATTTAAATTCTCATTAAAAATAAGACTGAAAAACAATAATTGTAACTATAACTGGAGAAATTGTCAGTTTTCTGAAACATTCAACCAAAACTAATTATGCATGCAGAAAGGCATGATGTTCATGCGGTTGGGTATGAAGATTTTATACATACAAGTGGAACAAAGTTGTGCAAAACTTTCCACTTAAGCCTTTTATAAGTGCCAGCTAATGTTTTTTTTAGGTTGAGCGGTTCCATTGAAATAATTTAGGATATGATCTCTCAGACGATTTTCTTGGTATTATTAGCATAATGCTCTGCATGCATTTCACTCTCCAACAATTCAAACCGCTATCTTATTGACAAAGGAATTTGAAAATACTGTAATCTAAACCTTAAAGCTTGTCACTACAAATGTTTTGGTTGGCCGTTGATTTACACAGCTGGTGTTTTTTCACCAGAAGTGGCAAAACAGCGGACGGTAAAACGCTTGTCGTGTCAGGCTGTAACATAAACGATTTTGAATATATTACTTTCGTTTATTCACTCAAAAAGTGACGGCAATAATCATACAATTTTTGTCTTTCAATTAACGAGAAATAACAACCTAGCCTTCATGATATCTAACTTTTCCGCAAAGACTTTGCAAGTAAAATTTCAGCAGCTTCACAGAAAGAACTTCTCTCCTTCAAACTTGATGCTCTTTGGTTTGCTTGACGTTCAGGCAGCAGGGGTCATGGTAGTCGGCGGGTGTATTGGGCTCGTCCCTCTCCTCCTACGACGAGAAACCTGGCTCCTTGAGCTAAAGCACTTTCACTTTTAGATTCATGGCAGTGGAAGATTTCAAAGGCAACCACCGATGTCAATTTGACTGAAATCAATTTTGGTAGCAAACCAAATTACGAAACAAGCATCTTCTAAAAACTTTCACTGATTAACAGGTTCTATGTGAATTGTGGTATTTTGACTTAGTTGGATTGGACTCTGGGGACAGAGGAACAAACCCTCACTTCCCTTCATGTGGCTATATTCACTTATGGGTCAACAGGGAATTTCTCAGAAGTCACATCACTCCTTCAGAGATTAGGAGATCAGATGGAACTTCCAGGGATTTCAAAGTTGGAATACCTAATTAATTTTTTTTTAATTACAACTTCTCTTCCACTTATGTAAACTACTCTTACAGCAGAAGTCTGTTCACATCTACAATAAAGTGAAGTGAAAACATGGTTTATGACTATTCTTTACTTACAGCGGTTGCCAATAACAACCAAGCCAGCACCTTAAAAAGGACAGACAATGACAAGTTTTGATGGATGCCATCAATTAAGAGATTTCATTTATGACAAGTTTCAGGGCAATTTTACCCACTCAATGAAGAATAAAACTTCTTCTGGTTATCATGCAAGATCGAACTAAAGAAAGGTTTCATTTAGAGAATACAGATTTTGTCACAAAACTCAAATTTCAAAGCAAGATGATGATTCTAAAACTCCACAATGCTTGCAAGTTTTAAAACTACCAAATGCAGTGAAATAAACAAGTCTTGTTTTCAAAATCTCCTTTAGTTAAAACTTGCCCTTAAACCAATCTTAATGAAGTTTTCTCTTGACTTGTCAACATTGCCATAAAATCTAACAATTGAACTTCATCTGTCTTTTTTTACAGGATCACTATTGAAAACAAAAATCTGATAATAAAGTCAGATTTACCCAAAACAAAACTGCAACCATGGGTTTGGTTTGGTTTGGTTCATTATTGAAAGGTGCAGTTATGTCTGCTGTCAGCAGATAGACCCATCATGAATGCTTTATACAACCAATTCAGGGTACATAAAAGGTAGATTGATAAATATGACCAAGTAATATCCTTGCACTAAAACCTTCAAAGCTATTAGCCTTAGAGACAAAAAAATAAAGATCTTCCAAACTCCTGTTCTGAGCATTTTTGTCTTTTTGTGAGTAGCAAACCAAAAGTGACAGTGAGAACAGAATCCACTGTGCCCCTACCAGTAGCTGGTGGTATTGTAGGTGCACGGAATAAAGTTTTGGCAATGGAGCCACTAATCGTGAGTGGCAAAGCCGCGAGAAATACCACCTACCAGAGAACCTGGGATTTTTGAGTGCCACTCACTTTTATCACCTCATTGACCTCAACTGATCCCAATAAAACCAAACAATTAGAACCGACTATTTTTACACGATTGTCTTGCACTTTGCTGGTGTTGCATGCATGCAAATGATGGAGAATTAACATCAAAGGGAGATATGCCTACAAAGCCAGTTTAAAAAAAAAGTAAAGCCAAGAGGAAAAAGCTAATGACTTTTGTAGGTTGTGTGGCGTCAATCTGAAGATAAAATTAGGTAACTTTCAGAAAAGTACCAAATACTTTAAATACATATATTTAAATCTTAAGGTTGTGCAAAGCGTGAAGCCAAAATATTAGCAGACTTTTGCTCAAAATTGGCCTGAACAGTGTGGAGTCTACTATTCTATTGAGTTGAGTTTGTCAGTCTTGTGGCAGGTAAATATTCAACGTCGTTTAACTTTTCCAGTTCATTCACTCCGGCCTAGAAAGAAATGTGGAAGTTCCACTCTGTTCTTCACATCAAGATACGCAGATAAGGATTAAACATTTTCTTCCGTTATCTGTGTCTTCGCTGCAAAGGAGTCCTCAAGCAAAAAAGAATTTATACAAGGGCTGTTCTACAACTAAGAAATCATTGAATTTCTCAAAAATAATCAACTCCTTCAAATGCAACAAACAAAGAAAACATGCCCTTGGATGTCAACCAGGAAATAATCACACCTTGAGTCCCATGCGTCTCAGAAGAGGTGAATGTAGAAAATTTGTGAGGTAAACAGACCACTTAAAGTATAGATCGTAAATCCAAATGGCCGTGTTGATTCACACTGTTCTTTCGACAACAAAACAAAGTCGATAATTGTAAACGCCTGTCAAAATATACGACAGATCATCTAACATTTGATTGACTGTGTACTTCTCTTGACCAATCCGTTTTTCCCGCACACTGGTGTGTGGACTATTAAAAAACCCATGGTTTTCATGCAGGCGGTGTTTCAAAGTCCTCCTCCCCATTCTCCTTGCAGCCCACTTTTAGCGGCTCCGCTGCCAAAACTTTATTTCCAGTGCCTACAATACCACCAGCCACACAGGCTACTGTGCCCCAGGATATACTCTACATTTGTCTTGTTCACTAGGGTCAAATTTATTGTCAATCTGCTTTTTATGCACAGGAGTTAAGTAAAGTTCTGCTCATACACAAGTATTCCAAGTTTTTTTTTTATTTTCTTCTAGGAAAAAATAATTGTCAATTTCTAGTACAGACCAAATGAGCATGCAAGTTGTCAGCATGTGACATGTTGGTTGACATGTTTGCATGATGTTTCACAGGATGTCACTGGAAAATATTACTAGTCATCCAAATAACTTTCTTGAATGTTAATTGCAGTCTTTGCTGGAACTGAAGTGATTGAAAAACAATTTCCTTGGAAATTAATCAATTCGTCAGTGTGTTAGCTTTAGCATCATTAATGAAAATTATGCTTGTCAGTGCTGCAAACTTATAATTTGGTCCTAAATCACATATTAATGTGGCCGAGGCCGCGCGAGTAGAGAGGGTAGCGAGCAACGAAGACAAGTGTGAACTCCGAATATATGTGAATTTAATAACCAAACAACATAGACGAATACAATAGACCAAAACTATTGCACAAAAATATGATCGAACAAATGATCAAGCACAAAGGCGACAAAAAGGCTAAGAAGAAAAGGGCAATAGCGCTGAGGATAAAACGCGCTAAAATTACTAAACTGCGAGTATAAAGATAACAAACTAGGAAAAACGAATAACTAAAACAACATGCAACCAGAAAACTACGAGAATAAAACTACACGAGTAACGTAAACAGACTAAGCGAGTGTAACGCCACGCAGGGAAACTGTGACAATAACACGTGACTAGTAACATGATCGAGAACTCGCGAAGCAACATGTGCTCGCAGAAACTACAGAGATGAAACACGCTAGAAACGTTCGTAAAATAGTGATAAAACCAGAACTAAAACGAAACCTAGTGGAAGACAAACTCTAATACGAAAGGGAAAACTACTGGAGCGAACCAGGTACGGGAACAACGAGAAAACTTAGGGAATAACGCGAAACAATTGTAGATATTTCGGGAGCTACGTCCTCGAACGAAAACTAAGGAACGAGCACCGAAGGAAAATACAAAGGAAAAACACTTACCCACTCCGTGCGAGGGGAGAACTCTGAAAGAACTTGGAAACTAGATGTTCGCTCGACGATGGACTCTAACTTGTGTGTAATAAAGACGCGTTGGGTGTCTTATGTACCCGTTTAGCACAATAAACAACGAACTCAAAGAAACTTATGGCTGACATCCTGTTTTCTACGGTACGATTGGTCAACCATGGCTAGGTAAGCCACGAACAGATGAAACGTTTCCGTTTTCTGTGTCTCGATACACCACAAACTGTATACGTGCTCTAGCAGCACAATAAATAAAGAAACAGTAATCCTAGCGGTTTTCCTGAAGCAAAGCCGGCACATTAAACTGTGATAAATTTAATCAGTTGTCTTCCTGCACATGTGTAATGTGGGAGAAATATGGCAGAGCTTGACAACCACAAAACATAACCGAAACGAATATTTTCTGTGGGAACCGAGATAAACGGAACCACAAAGTGAAACCGAAAAATTGCTTTATCACGTATGTTCGAGCTTGGTTACATTAATGCAGCCTTTACAGGTTCAGCTGAGACAAACCTACTTCAATTCAGCAGTAAACTTGAAAACAGCAAAAGCCAAATAAAACAACTTGGTGTTGGACAGTAGTGTTTGTGATGCATGGTCTCTTATCATTATCAAATGAAATAATCTGGTTAAAAATATCTGGACAAACTTTAACTTCTTTTTCTAAGTGAATTTACTGCTACATCTACAACTCTGAACTTTGTGAGAAGCCAGTAACTTCAATTACTGAACGAATAATAGCCATTTGTTTTGCACTTGATATAGAGAGCAGAACTTTACTTGGACTTGGCAGCTTATGAGAAATGATCAGATGATACATATCCAAGATGACAACAAAACAATTTTGACAACAGGGTTTTTGTCCTTCAACCCCACTCCCACCCCCACCCCCAAACACACTTTAGAAATCCAAATTGGTTTAACAGTCAAAGATAGCCAAGCCTTCCTGTTGTTAACAGACTAATGGATTCACAAATGCAAAATTGATTTGTGAATTAAATAATCTATTCAAATTGTATGTTGATTCAAAAATCGAATGTTGACTGGACTAATGAAAACATGCCTTACTAAATACGGAAGACAGCTCGAAGCATGGGCGATTCTTCGATCGATATTTACTGTTTGTTTTGAACAGTTGTGAATATTTACAAAAGAAGTAGTTTGATCTTACTTGTCTGCAATGGTTGACAATTTTGTTTCAAGGCCCCTTGCACTGTTACTTTTAAATCACCATTTTCATTGAAACCCTGATTGTTTAACTCAATAATTTCTTCTTGAAAAGTGCCAGACAGAGCCTTCCCTGTCTAGTAAATGTTTCAACCTGTTTCGTCTGTCCACCATCTTTTCCTTAACTGAGGAAGAGTTGGAACTTAGTATATATATATGGCAAGGCTTTTGTTCATTAATCAATTGAGGCTCAATTTGAATAGATTACTCATTTCATGAACAGATTGTTGACTCCACAAATGCAATCAAATTTAATGAATTCATTAGAGTGTTAACGACAGGAACGCTTAGCTGTCTTTGACTGCAATTTGATTGACAACAGTATCAATAAAAACATTTTTTCCATCGTGGAGTAGACTTGGAAAATTCATCTGATGATTTCTTATGAAGAGCTGCTCACTGAAAAGGAGGGGTGCCATGAGTATAGAATCTTGAAATTCACCACCAAAGTTCTTAATTTCTCAAATTGTAAAATCCAAAATGCCACTTTGTTTTCTTTCAAGTACCGGGTAAAGATCAAAATGGTGGAACACACATCCAAGCTATAGTTGTGTAAACACAACTCATGACACTTCCCCTTTTCAATACTTGGTTCACTTAAGACAGAACAAACTTTTTCTGCATTGTCCTGCTGCCATTGACTTGAATCTACATGATTTGTGCCTTCTCAACTGCATGTCAACCTGTAAAATAAAATCACATCATACATTTTTACAAATACACACTGATTAGTGCAATGGCACATACTGTCCAATAACTGAGGCATGCCATGTACTGTCCAATAACACTGTCCTATTTGGGCAAAAATCATAGCTGGTGATGGCCAATCAGATGCGAGAATTTTGTTATAGTTACGATTAACTAAATAATTGTCCCACTACAGTACAAGTGATCAGAGTAGGAATAAATTATTCAAAAGCGAATTCCCAGATCTAACCAAAAAAAGTTGTCAACACTCTCTGCAAGGCAATTTATATTTTTGGAACTCCAGACCTGTTTGTTGAAACCCTAATATACGAACTCAACGATATAACAAGATAACTCCCGAAATTCTTATATGGACTACAGTTTCTTCAACACACCGTAGTACCGCACTTTAAGAAAATACTGGAGAAAACCCAGTAAAAAACCCAACCTCGAAAAAGCTGAAAATACGGGTCATCCTCGGTGTAAAAACCTTTCGAGGTTTTCTTTGTTTTATGAGGTATTGTTTTGCTGTACGCTATTGTTTATAATGTTTTGTTGTCTTTATTTTACGTCACTTGTAAGCTTCACAGGTTTTTACACCGAGGATGAGACGAAAATACGCGTATGCTCCAAACCAAGCAAAATAAAAATCAAAAGTTCAAGCTAAATTAAAGCTATTCGTAGTTTTAGAGATGGTAGTGACTCTCAAAACATTGTGAACAGCACATTTTAACTTTTTTCTTGTCTTCATTCTTTGTTTCTTTCTGTATATTGAGCTTATGTTGATTCGCACCCGACGGACGCGCTCCCGCGCAAGCCCGCCAATTTCAAACGCCGTTGAAATGCAAATTTTTTAAAGAGATGCAAACAGTGCAAATTCTGTCACACTTAAGACCACTTAACAGAAGCTTTATAGAAACTTTTCTTTAGGTTTTTTGTCACGTTTTCCTAGCAACATTCTGTCGTAAAAGAACTTTTCACGCTCTAAATGGTTAAAACATTTTATGATTTACGAAAGCTCACCTTCCTCAAACACGCGCAACCGCGAGGGTCTGTACATTTTCACAATAACGCATCGGGAACAGTCACCAAAAACCTATGCAAAAAGTAAACTTCAATTTGCTTATCACCTTTCATACAGGTTGAACACAAGTTTTGCCATAAACACAAAGTTAAAGATATTTTAAAAGCGATAAATACCTTGACGACAGCTCTCAGTCGACCACGTTTGATTATGATGGGCGCAGAGCATCGTGGGTGAAAAACTTGCTTAAGAAGTCACGTGTTTCAACATGTGATATTCACGTGATGCACACAAATAACATGGCTGCTTTGGTGGGGGTGGGGTCAGTAGTAATCCCAGACCAAATTTCTCATGCCTGGTTGAAAAATGGGAGCTTCAGTGACTTACAACCTTAGGGCTTACCGACACACTTTCCGAAAAAATGTAAACTAAAACCAATGTGACGTGTGAAACGAAAAGTCCATGTAAAATGAGTAAATGACGATACTCTGATTTTTGAACGAAGGAACACTGGACAAGAGGTCGTTTTTAGCGATGTTCACATCGAGATTCACATCCTACAATCGTTGTTCGAAAAAATTTACCGAAGCCAAATTCCCAAAATCCGGTGATGTTTTCAGTAGTTAGTGTCACGGCAATCAAATCTGTCAAGCGTCCTATCGTGACGGCGCAAAAAATTGAGTTTTATACAGCGACCCAAGACGGTGACAAACCTTGCCGGCAAAGTATGTGTAAAGCCCTTTACAGTCTGAATGTTTCAGTGCTTGCCGACGAATATCGTGCAGTTGGTGAGCGCCCTTCCGTTTCGTTTCCGCGGAGACCTTTTTAACTCTTTTTACGACCGGAAACACCAGCCAAATGTTACTGAAATAACGAGGTTTCTGTTTTATTGGTAAAACCTCTTTTCAATTAATCGTAGGGTAGCATTACTTTACTTGAAAGTGACCATGATATCGTAGAATATCAGGACAGTGGACTCGGCTTCTGACGGATTCGATAATTGCGAATTTAGGTACGGTAAGGTACCATATAAAAAAACAGTGAGACGTTCAAATTTAAAGTGTAACTATATTCGGTGTACCAGAGGAAAGAACTGCTGAATAACTTTGATTTGCCCCTGAACCCAATCATAAAGACTCAGTAACTGAATCCAAACTGGATAAATAAACTTCATTTCATTTTAAGGCGTGTTGCTAACACAGTTAAAGAAAAAACAGAATAAATAGATTCCATGAGATGAGGCTTTTATTTATAACCTGCAGATCTCTTACAAATTACTTGATCGAAATGGCTGACTAGGACGTGTCGACCATGTTCATTCGGCGCCATCCGAGTAGCAACGTCATTCCACATATTGTCATGTTTTGGTGCCTCTCCGTAATTCAAGCTCGTGAAAACATTGTAAGATCATAACCAAATGTTACTTGTCCGACCGAATAAACCCTCTTCAGATTGACAGACAGACCGTAATGATTCAGCCAGTCTGTCCTTGCTGACAGACTGACCCACTGCCTTGACTGACTGACTGACTGACTGACGGACTGAAAATAAACTGACTGGCCGACTGAAGGATTGGCTCATTGATCACTTGACCAAGTGACTGGAGGACTGATTGAAAACTGCATGGCTGACAAGTGGCTTATTGATTCACTGACTGATAAGCCGACTAAGTGACTGACTGACTGACTGACTGACTGACTGACTGATTGACTGACTGAAGACTTATGACTGGCTGACAGACTGACTGACCCACTGGCTGGTTGGCCTGAATGGCATTTGACTGGCTGACTCACGGAATGACTGACGAGTTATCTGTCGTGATTTACCAAACAGCGGGTAAATTACTGAGTGCTGGCTGACTGACAACAAATTTCCAAGTAAGTATTAGAAGATATTCCTCACGATTTCGCAGGATGATTATTAAATGCTTAGCCGACAAGGCTGAAGACTGAGGACCGATTTATATGGCCTCGGGTACCCGAGACAACCCTCCTTCCCGTTGCGTTTTTAATCCCAGAAATTAGACAAAGTTGGCTCGCCTCCCTGAGTTGTCTCTCTCACCCGCGTTGTCTCACCCATCTCGTGTAAACGGTTGATGCAACTTTTCAAAGAAATAAGTAAACAAAATAGCTCCTCCAGGATAACTTAAGCAACAAAAAATTTAGCAACCATGGCCTAAATAGACGCATGTTCTGCATATTCCGACTTCCGAAATAACCGTATCTTGTTTATTTATTGCGTTTATTACGTTTACACTACTAGAGGGAAATGGGATTTATTATCATACTGGCCATGCTTAACTAAAACCATCTTTTAACAGTTCCAGTTTGCTAAATAGCCGTTTTGAAGAAAATTTAGATGTCACTTTTCGTTTACCAGTCATTAAAAGGCGTTAGGAGAAAGAGTGAAAAAAGAGCATTGGAAAAGAGCATTGGAAAGAACGGCCGACTGGCAAGAAATCAACTAATATATTGTTTTCATACACACATACTTCAGTACGTTTCCAGGAATGACAACCAATTTTATTTATTTTAGGACACCTTCATTTTGCCCTGAACACTTGTCGAGTTATCCCCTAATACTACACAAGTGAATCCGCGATATTTTGAAAAAAACAAAACAGTTGGTTGTACATAAACTAGCTGAACCAACAGCAAAAATATCCATTAATCCACTCCCTCGCGTGTTTTACTTCAACAAAAGCAATCAAGATGCAGAATATCAAAAAGCCTTTGGACGTATCTTCATCTCAGATCTCTTTACAGAGTAGGTGCTCTTTTTCCAATTGTACCACACTACTCCCCTCCAGTCGAGCTGACCATGAAGGTAGAGACCATTCAGATTGGAGCTGCAGCAAGCCTTGTACCACCAGGCGCCCCTATGATCCCCAGCACATGAGCGTCCATAGCTGTCATTATCGCGATCCTTAGTGGAAAATGGATAGCCACGATGATAACTAAGCGAATCTCCAGCAGTGCCTGAGCAGAGAAATACAGTATTATTTTGACGCAAGACTTTCAGTGAAGCATGATCTTAAGTCTTCCGGCAGAAAGACTCGAGGAATGCAACTAATACCACATTTAAATTGCTCCGCTTTGTTCAGTATCACCGTCACACTACTGAGAATAATCATAACTATGGCAAAATGCTCTAATCTGATTGGCTGTCACAAGCTAAGATTTAAAAAGTTAATATCACAGTGTGCGCGTTATGCATGCCCAAATAATTTGACAGTACGCATTTGAATCTCCGTGAAGTTTATGTCCGGCTTTTAGTCATACAAAAGTTCAGTTTACCCATTTTTCAATCTCGAATTTTTGTGATAGATATGCCAGTTTAATTGGTAACAGGACTTCGTGTCATCCAATAGCGTGGTTTCATTTCAGAGCTCAGTTTTGCTTTGCTTTTTGCTGCTCTGTTATGCACGGGTTGACAAAACTCGCATCCAAAAAAAAAATGTTTACTTGGTCGCAGGATTGTTTTCTCTAATAACAATTAACAATAATAATATATTTTATAAAAAATTCAAAGGTACAATCTTAATCATATTTACAGACGATGGTAGAAAACACAGTATCACATTCAGCCTAAAATACACTATCAACAGATAAGAACTCTAGCCGAGTCTAGAAGTCCATATACACAGGGGCACAAAACGACCAATTTGTTGAAAAATGTATTATTATACCCCCAGGGGGGGGGGGGGGAGGAGACACAAATTTCTCACAACAATCCACATTTCGCCAGCCAGCAACACTCACACTGCTACCACACTTCAGTAATTACCAACCGAAACCATCAGCAGAAAGAAATTTCATAACCAACCCCGGGAAATAACTGATATTTTGCCAGCCAGCACAATACCTCGGGGGAACAGATAAAGCTGATAAAGTGAGGAACAGATTCGTTTTGTGCCCCTGTATACACATCATACACAGGGTTGAGGACGATGTTGGTGGCTTAAGAAGGTGGAAACATCAAAGACACCGTTACATAAAGTGGCATACGCAGATCCTCCACGGAAATAAGCTACAAACGCATTTAAATCTCATGCTTTTTCTCCATTGGCCAGGCGTCAGTTTATGTCTTCAATAGCAGGCGGCAGGTCAGCGATGGTGTCAATCACGTAATGGGCAGCAGCATTTGCAAGAATATAACACGGAATACTACTACCACTACTACTACTACTACTACTACTACTAATAATAATAATAATAATACTGCTTCGAATGAAACTGAAGAACTGAAACCTTTATAAACTGCTCAGTTCGAATTGCAGTTATTGATTCATCGCTTAAGCTCTCATATTTTGATACTTCGGTGTTGGTTTTAGGACACATAACAAAAGCACGACAAACGTACCTGAATAACTTCCCAAACTCAGCTGATATTTTGCTCTCTCACTTGTCACAGCAAATGAACTGTATTGTGCAAATGCTGTGCTTCCATGAAGGTCTTCCAAGTCGACGCGAAGCTTGTTTTTGCCTCGAACTGTCAACCGATGAATCTTGTCTAGTCCCAGCCAAAACTCGCCGTTCAAATTGCCGAAGCCCTGTTTGTATTCACCCCAACCGCGGTAGAAATCTACAGAGCCGTCTCGTCTCCTCTGAAACACCGTCCAACCCCCACCGGCTGTTTTCTGATCACAGAAGACTTCAAATTCACCCAAACCATCAGGGTTGATTTTGTAAACTCCGCTGATTTTGCTGCCAGACTTGTAAAGTTCCGCACAGTTCCTGTGCACTGAAATTGTTCACAGATCGGTATAATAATATATCCCATCCTTTTTCCACTATCACGTGTAAACTGACTAAATGTTTAAATGTAAACTACTAAGTTTGAAGGAAGACGGACATACCTAAGACTGACCTCGAGTGAATTTAAGGCGTGAAGAAATTAGCGGTGACACTTTGTCTTTTTTTTCCCTGTTCCACCGATCCTGGGTAACGAAATTATTGGCCGAGTTAAGATTATATTACAGGCTTGTAAAAAAAGTATGATTCAAGTCACTAAAGGTTCTAGAATGGAAACACAATGTACAGCCGATATTTAGCGACAAGGGCGGAGTGTTCGTTTTCTTGATTTGCGACTGCATGCATAGATTTTAAGTGTTTTAGTTATCCCAATAGTAATTCGGATTTAGATCTTTAAGCTGAAGACGATTTACTTCAAATAATTATTTCACTGAGAAAAAAGGTCACTTGAAGATCATTCAAATTGCAACGCGAATGCAGCAAGTCAGAAAACTCTCTTCGCCTCACATTAAAACTCATATCTTTCAACAAACAGGGTGTTACAAACCTTTTCCGGTGGAACCATCAGTTTGATTTCTTTGCAGTACCCTGATTAGTTCTTTTATTTCTGCCAGCTGTTGTTCGATTTTCTTGGTGTTCGGCCCAGCGTAGAAATAATTGTTGACATTACACTGACTCTTTTGTCCATCACTGTTACCCTTCACAGGTTTCACGGAGGAATTGGCGAGTGCCGCTACGAAAACAGCGAACAGCACAGCTTCAAAGAAATATTTCATCTTGAACCGATGAACTGATTTGGATAACGTATAACATCAAACCTCAGGGAAATAATTTCCAAGCCAAGTCACTGGTTACTAACCCATTTGTTTTCGGTCTTAGTGACAAGATTTTTCTCGTCTCCAAAGGTATTATCCAGTTAAATAATTCCACGATCTGATGACTCAGTCGCCGAGATCTTACATGATTTTATCGATGCTTCCCCCAAGGTCAGTGTACACCGAGTGTCTTTATATGTATATAGGTGAGTGGTCAGTATATATTATTCATCCAAATAAGAAATAAGGTATTTAGCGAACTGTACCATGCGCTGTTTTATTTAACTGAACATACTGACAAATTCAATTCAATTTTATTCAACTCACAAAAATATTCAGAAAGTTGCGGAGGTTGCCTCCACGAACAGACCGGGAGGACACCGAATATACAGGTTGTATGTCGTCCAATCGAATTGTTCACCGACCGTTTTGAAACGTTTAAATATAACGATTATTTTCTGCCTTTTTCGACTGACCTCGTGAAAAAGATGTCGCTTATTTAAATAAATGCTCTGCAAACAGACACTTCAGTGTCAGTTGTGTGTACTGTTCTCATTCTAATTGGGGCGATGTCTTCTGAAAATGATTTTGTGAAGCACTCATTTTTCATTCGTTTCACTGTACCGCATAAACCTTTTCGTAATTTATCGGGGCCATTATGTGTTGTTTTTCAAGTTTCAAAGGAATGTCAATTTTCTTCATGCCTGCACACAACATGAACAGATCAATGAGCTAATTGACAGAACGACACAAAAACCGTCTTAACACATCACTGATCGTGTTAGAAAAAATTTACGCGTACCAGTCCCGTATAAAAAAACAGCGGTGAATATTTTTATGAGATTAAAATAAACGTATTTTCACTGAAATGCTGTGTGTTGTCGTTCTTGTAGCTGAAAACGGCGAATTTATGCGATTTGGCGGATTTTGCGTTGGACGTTTACCTAAGCGTACACTATTCAACATTTGAGTTGATCTGTCGATTCCGTGTTTGGTAGATAGCACTTCACATTTTAACTTAAAGAGTAAGTCTAGCTTTCACTGTTTTCGTGTCTACAACTCAAAGAGTATTATTTCTACAGGATAAAACACACTCGAGTCCAGTGTAAGGAAATGAAGCCGGCTGTAAATCTTGCAAATGCGCGCAAAAAATGAGATGTACCATCTTAATCAATAAGGCCTGGTTCACACTAGCGACATAACGACATAGTTATAATAACATAAAGAAAAGATCAGTTTTATCCTTATGTCGATATGTTCATGTTATCAGGATCCCACTGTGCCGTTATGTGTTGTTCACACTAGAGACATAAAACATCAACACGAGGTACTTTTTTCGTTTGCGTGACCTTCCCGTTATGTCGTTATGTCGCAAGTGTGAACCAGGCTTAATGGTCTGGCACTGAGCAGAGCCTCGTAAAGCGTGAAGTTTTTGCAAAGATTGGCGAAGGAGGTAAGAAAAAGGGAGGAAAGGAGGTAAGGAGAACAATGGGAAGAGAGAGAGGTAAGACAGATTTTCTTAGATCTGAAGATATGCAATCTTAAATTTTTACGACTCCAGTTGCGCAAGTAACCCATTTCTCCGTACTGAATTGAAACTCCTTGAAAACATTGTCAGGTCACTGGCAATAGTAACTAGTTAGTATGACCAACAAACCCTCTTCAGACGGAGCTAGTCCTAAAGGAGCTCAACGGTGTTGAACTTCCAGTATCAGCATGCATAGTCCCACTACTGTTACTCGCATATTTCTTACCCAGCCTGGGTAGCTGGAAGAATTCAGTTGAAATATCACTTGGACTGTTTAAACAGTATGTCTTATCTGTGATGATCATTTGTTTTATTCTCATAACCTATGTGTGTCATTAGGTAATGACAACGCCTAAAATGCTGGACTGTTATGCTGGACCAAATAGCAACACAGCTAAAATACTAGCTTTATGTCACGAGTTTTTAATATATCTTGAAAAGCTGGGAAAGACATGATAGCCAAAGAAACCCATAAATTATGTTTCAGTTTTGTTTATTATTATTTTACTAATTCAGCAAAACTAAACAAGCCTCTTTTGCTCAGGATGGCAAGGGTTGAGATAGATTGCAACTTGGAAAAATTGAGCCAACTGTTTTAAGTTTTCCTCTGTGGAAAAACAGCTAAATACAGATTATGGTTTGCTCCCTCTTTGACAACTTATGCTTGATAAACTTGTTAAAACATTTTGGTTGTGTGCACTGATACTTAGTTCCAATATGACCTCCAAAAGAGAAAAATCACCACAACTCGCTTCAAACTGATAGTAGTAAAATGGTACGTTTAGTAACTCGGTTGACGTCAGATACCAAATTTAGTGTTGATAATGATACTCACTTATAACAGATTTGAATTTTCCTTTAAAAATGTGTTATCCAAGTGTGGTAGTTAGGGAACTTTTTATAGAGGATCCAAAAAAGGATCTGGAACAATGTAACAACATTTTTCGTTGAAACCACAGTGACACTGGGGCATCCGATCAACCCTTACACCATAATGATGAGGAAATTTGACCTTGTCTGGCCACACTACCCACTTTTGGCCTGAGGGAGGGCATGTTGGGCCTTTGAAACTGTTCATCTACCCAGTCTCCCCTCCCCCTCCTCCAACTCAGCCAGCTGGCTTAACCCTTCAAACTCTAAGATCAAAATTTAGATTCTCATTTGTTGTCCCTACACATTTCCTAAAGAAGTAGTAGGGAGAAATTGTTAAAATGTCAAACAAATTCATCTTGTGTGACTTGTCCTTAATTCTAGTGATCACTCTTAGGGTTTCACAGGTTAAAGATGACAGTCAATTCTCCAAAACCTAAAAATATTATTTTGCCCAGACTATGCTTAAGATGATAATTTATTACACAGTACAACATGTAATTTAAAAAGCTACTAAATACAGCTTATCTGCTCTACAAGCACTTCAAGCACCTCAGTTTGCCCTAAGCTATGAATACACATAGGGAAGGTATGCGTGACAACTACGCCCCTGCAAAAAGAAGCTCCTCACTGGTAAATTAAATAAATAGCATTATATCTTTGATCCCACAGCTTCCTTTCTGAGGGAAATTCAATTCACACACCACATGTCCTTACTTTCCAGCTATATTCTCATGTATATAATATATACAAAATGGTATGCATACTATAAACGATAATTTGCTCACCCCTCCCTCTATTTACATAGTAAAAAGGCCCAGTGTCCACATGTAAAACATCTTTGCTCAAGAAATCTTTCATTAGTGATCATTTTCTGAAACTCTCATACCCTTTTTCTCACAATAATAAAATGATGAAATGGGAAGAAAATTGATAATGATCATTTTGGGGGATAGTCTCCTTCGCAGCCATTATTAGGGTTGTCACGCAATGCTCCTTCCCACTAACGGCTGCTCACTCAAGCTCTGCATTCCTTTTGCTTTGTTACTGAGAACCAATAACCTGCATGTATCTGTTAGCAGCTGCACCAATTATATTTCTTGTTACATTTGCCGCCAAAAACACAACAAGGTCCAGGTTTCTAGGAAATGGAAGCCTGCTCCTTATTGGTCAGTTTGAGGAAAGGAATGCAGAGCTTGAGTGAGCAGCCGTTAGTGGGGAGGAGCATTACGTGACGAGCCTAATAACGGCTGCGAAGGAGACTATTTGGGGGATGACACAGTTAAAAGTGGGTGATTAGAGATATGCTATAAATCTTTGATACAAAAAGGCTCCACACCTCCCTCCTTGTAACAATAACACAGTCATGAAATTAACCCACCCCTGCTTCTAACACAGGAGACCAACACTCTGTCCCAGGAGACCCACTCAGGAGACCCACACCCTGTCCTTAACCCTGTCCTATTAAACTTCCTCCCTCCTAGTTGATGGTAGCAACACTAGTTCCACCAGAGTCTGAAATGCGCTTGCGTAGTACACCAACCAGTCTCTCCAATCTGTAATGCAGAGTAAGTGGAGAAACATGTTAGAAGAGGAGTATGAAAAATGGAATGCTTCAGATGGTCTCTGCTGTACCAATGCTTTACCACGGTGATATCTTTTTATCCCAAGTGGACAGTCAAAAATAGCTTTTCGTGAGGATTTTCTTATGGTTAGCCTGCATAGGAAGCAGTCCTGTGCAAACAGATTCTGGCTGCACACAGGAACACTTGGTTCTTAGACCACCATAAGGTATACGAAGAAAGTGAGAAAACCTCTGGTACACATGGGAGAGGCTTAAGTTGTTGACTTCCAGATGCACCTTCCACCTACTGAAAACTACAATTTCCTTAATTGATGCTAAAATAGTCTGATCACCCATCTAGTACTTACTTATCTGCTCTTTCTTTTTCCCTGCGTCTGTTTTTAGATGATTCCTCCAGCTGTTTTGCCAAGTTGTTTCTTTCTTGTGATACCGCCTTAAGTTTCACTACAACTTCATCATAACTCTGCTGTGCTTGCTGGATGTCTGCATCACGAGCTCGCATTCGGCTCTCAAAGTTGTTCATGGTTTGGTTAAATTGATCACGAAGAGATTCTTCTTGTGATAAGGATCGGTGTAGGCTGGAAAGCATCATTTCAGTATCAAAGGTATAAGACTGATGGACAGACAATGATTCAGCCAGTCTGCCTTGCTGATTGACTGACCCACTGACTGATCAACCAACTGACTAACTGACAATAATTATAAACTGACTGGCCGACTCAAGCAATGGCTCGTGGATCACTTAAGAAGTGACTGGAGAACTGATTGAAAACTGCATGGCTGACAAGTAGCTGACTGATTCACTGACTGACCACTGGCCGTGTGGCTGACTGAATCACTGACCCACTGGCTGGTTAGGTGATTGGCTGTCTGGAGGGTCAATTGACTCAGTGAAGACTCAAACGACTGACTGACTGACTGACTGACTGACTGACTGACTGACTGACTGACTGACGAGCTGGCTGCCGTGATAATTAACACCAAACAGCAGATAAATTATTGCTGACTGACTGCCAACATGAATTCCTAAGTTACTGTAAAAATACTTAGCCAACAAGGCTGTAAACTAAGTTGGCTAAAATTAGGGCATAGTCAGCAAGATTAAGCAAGATAATGGTTTCATTATTCAGCACACCAATAACAACATTAGCACAGTTTACTAAGTTGCTTAAAGAAAAAATGGATAAACCACTTTTTCTCTCTACATGAAATTATAAATATCGCAGGATATCTGTCAAATATGTGCAACAAATAGCAAGTCCAACATGACCATATTTGGAAAGACGGTGTTACAATGTGTGGAATAATAATGAAAACCATTTATAACACTACACAAGTTGACAAAGTTTTTCCAAGTACCAAAGAAGCCGCTCTCTAACCTGTAATAAACTCTTATGGTTTCCATCTCTTCCTCAAGCCTTTTACATTTCTTTAGAGCTAAATCCTTCTCTTGTAGAGCATGGGCTGATTGTGTCTGTAAAAACAAAAAAAGGAGAGATTTTAACAATTTGCTTCCACATATTAGCTGCCTCATCAAGTCCTGCAATTAGCCCCAGTTAAATACAAAAAATGACTGTCTACATGTGCTTTACATAAAAAAAAATTTATTCAAATCCAGGTTCTCAATGTAAAACGTAACTTTAAAGGTTACACTATAACTGGAAGCAACTCTTCCCAATCCACTTGTTTTACACAACATATTATATCACTACTCCTAAACAGAGGTTTCATTTGTGGATGGCCGGACACTGGACACACCATCCGGTTGTTTGACATGCAAAGTCTCGTAATAACGTCCAATGGCTCTCACAAAAAAAAAAATTAAAGTCTGATGTCTGCTTGTTTAACCTACGAATCTAATAAACTGTACTTTAAAATATTACCAAAAACCCTGCATAAAGAATCAGATTCTTGGGACAATTTACCTGAATGGCCTTGAGCCTTTGCTTGTCTACTACCTTGTGCTGGTTTCTCATTATTTCGATTTCTTTACGAAGATTAATGACTTCCGCCTCTAATGCTTTCACCTGGAACACGAATGAAATTGAATGACAGACCTGTTTCCCTTGTTTTCTCTTTTGGTCACATTATTAAACAAATAATTTTGAGAGGGATCTAACCCACTGTTCATTATTTGAGGGTTACAACTCCAACTTAAACACTTGACTGCCACATCAAATTCAATTTCTTAAAGATCAGTGCAAATTAATATCAGCTATATTTATTTAGCTTTATTAGCTTTCACTACGCCCTCGCCATTTAAATCCCATCATGGCATTCCATAACCCTACAACCTCTAAGAGTGATCACTGCTTAACTTCTCCTTACAGTCTTGACTGTTTGACAAATTCTCCTTATCATCACCAAAGAAAGTGTATGGACAACAGTGTGGAGAATATATATGCTGATATCAGAGTTTAAAGGGTTAACAGTAAGGAGAAGGCATTCAAATTGTTGATGTCCCACTGTTGAATTAAGCAAGAGAGAAGGAACACAAATTTCAAACTGTCATGAGATGAACAAAGGTCTTCTCACCTTTTCTACAGCAGCATCTCTTTCAGCAATAACAGCTTTCAGTTCCTCTGTCACCATTTTCTTCCTGTTTTTCTGTACTGTTCGAATTTTGTTGGCCATTAATTGGCCGTGTTTATCTATCGAGTCAGGACTTTCAGAAGATGTTATTCTGCCGAGTAATGATTTCATTGTCTGTTGATAAAATTAATGAGAGCAAACACATCTATGAACATTTGTTACTGTGAGAAACATTTTCATTTTCAAAAACAGCTGTGAACATTTGGTGCAACAGAATAAAGATTTTGGGTTGTATAGTCCTCATCTTCTAAGATCTTCTACCCCCAATTGCACAAAGAGTTGATAACATTATCCAGTGGATAAAACACTATCCAGCAGATAAACCTATATGAGTTCCACTACATGCTTAACATTTGCTTGATAGTGACCTATCCACTACATAATGCTCTTTGCTATTTGAAGTGTTGTATTTGGAAAGTAAACCAAAATGTCAATGTAAAATTTGCCTTGAATATTGGTCTCAACAGTGAGTAGAAAATATTAAAAGAGAAGCTTTGTGGTCAACCTCAATCTCACGGTCCACTCCTACTCTGCCTTCGTGGCCAAGTAGGAGAGGACCCTGGGAATGAGGTTGCTTTGTGATGTCCTTAGTCTAAGTTTTCTAATTATTAATGATGTCACGTTACGTAGAGTTGGAAATTATTTTGCAAATGCATTAAAAGGCAAATTAAAAACGAAAATAACAAGTAGTAAACCCATGAGTGATTTAAGTGAGTGTTTTAAGTCACAAAATTTCAAAGGTCTTCATATACCGTACATGCACATACCGGTTCAGAGTCTTCATCATCATAAACACTGTCCACTCCAGAATCAAACCTGTTTGTAAATAATTAAAAGTGCAAATGACAATCAAAGGCCTAACGTTTGTTTGCCAAGTCTACAATGTAAACACCTTTCTCCAACTTAGATATCCAAATGGATTCTTTGTCACCATAAACACTGTCCAATCAAAAACCATTACCAACTAAATAATACCAAGTTACACAAAATTAATGATGATGTACAGTTCACAAAATATCCATACCCCAAACAGGAGGGATTGGAAATTCTGAGGAAAAGGGAAGGGGGGGGGGGGGAGAGTGGAGGGTGAAGGTAAATTGGAATTTTAGGGGTTTCATTAAAGATTTTGCACAGTTGGGTAAGAGGCAAGTGGATCTGGTCAGGATAATTAACTTGGCTGTGGTCTTCTATTGAAAAACTTGGTGGGGATTTTAAAAGCTGTGTTCACAGATGGTCAATTTGCCCATAAACGGGCCCTTACTGAAACTCCTGGAATTTCCAAAGGGTGGGGGGAGAGAAAATCCCATCTGTGGAGGAGGTACACTGCATGGATCTCTTCTGGAACTACACTTTCACAGTCCTGATAATTATTGTTGTTAGCCAAGTCTACTAAAAATCAAAATACTTTACTCCAACTTAGATATTCATGTTTCAAGTTTGCTTATACCAGGCACAAATTCCATCATTGCTAACATGACACCAGGTATACATAACATTTAACATACCCTGTGTGTTCTCGTTCAGTTCTCCTTAGTTTGTCCAGTAATTCTTCACGTTCACTGTAAGCTAGCTGAAGTCTTGCATTCACTGCAGCATCACGTTCTTTTTGTGCCTGGTAGATTTTTTCAACAAGTGCTGAAAGCGGCAAAACAGTTATGTCACACAATGAAGCTAACTAATTAGATGTCAGCTGGTCAAACATCTCCACAAAATGACAAATTAATTTGTCCACAAATCAGCCTCATACACACTCTCACAACAATGTGAGACATGTGCACCATAAAGAAAATAATAATGACGTTATTATTGATTGTTACATGCATTTATCCTGTAGACATGACAAACACTGTACATGTATTACTCAAATCAAAACAAAATTATCTTTAATGTGAGAGGAAAATATCCTTTGCTAGCGCATAAAGGCCCAGAACAACTAAATGGTTAAATGACTGTACATATATGTTGTGGTTCACATTTTTCTTTGGTTCAAAAATTTTCAAACCAGTTTAATTTTCCTTGGTCTTAGATTATGGTAATGAATCTGAGACAAAGGAAAATTAAAATTAAACTGGTTTGAAAATTTTTAAACTAAAGAAAAATGTGAACCACAACATATACACCATATTTACTAGGATTAACTAATTGTTTATACTGATGCTAAATAATACAATTATCATTATTTTATCACTGATGAAAAAAGTAAAATTAATGTAATGTACATTCATTTTACTTGTTTTAACAGTTTCCACATTTGCTTACTAAGATTCAAC
Organism: Galaxea fascicularis; assembly: GCA_948470475.1. NCBI lineage: Eukaryota > Metazoa > Cnidaria > Anthozoa > Scleractinia > Euphylliidae > Galaxea > Galaxea fascicularis. Next base: position 27,807,799 of record OX419337.1, read on the forward strand.
ATTGGTCAAATGTTGAACGTGTTTTTAAAACTGTCTTAAGCCTAAGACTCAAGAGTGAGTTCTTGAATTATACCAGAGCTGGGAACAGGAAGTTAGATCCCCAGCTACTCTGAAACAGCAAAACAACAGATAAACTATACCACAATACACATGTAGCTGGATTCCCTGACTGCTGTTTTACGCATTCCCATCTCCTTATAATAAGTTATTTACAACGTAAGTGACAGCCCTGTAGCAAAATAATATTGTGAGTGATGATGGCAAATACAAGTTAAAATTTGGTGGCCTAGGTAATATTAATACAGTTAATGATTTGATTTGGAGTTCACTTGATTTACAGTCTCTCTAATAAGTAGAACACCTGTGTTCCGCTAGAACGATTTAAGACTTAAATAAAGTTGTTGTTATTATTAATTATTTTATTATTATTATTAGCCATCCCATGCTGGTGTAATTAAATTGGTAAGTAGACAGGAATAATATTGGTACATTGATCTGATACAAAAACATTGTATATACAAAATTTCAACAGTAGTATTATATTTCTACATGTAATTTTTGCTAAAACGGTAATATCTCTATGTAAGTAGCTAATCAATATTCGGTTTTGGGTTTATTTTGTTGATTTGACTGACTTTTAGAAGTGACCACCTCCCACAAGCGAGCACTAGCTTTGTTGTGCACCAAGGGTGGTCTCTTACAAGAGACTTGCCTCAAGTAATTGTGACACTCTTGTAAAACTTGACAATGGTTGTAGTGGCTGGGTGCCCTGTTATTTGTCTTTGAGCCCTTGTCACACGTTCTGATTGCTAGCCATGAGTGTCAGTAGTTTGAAGGCGATTCACTCTGAGTTATGAAGCGTCATTTTGCGAGTGTTTTTGGTCATTTGTCATTGTGGTAGGTCGCATTTCCCTTTTTGTTGATTGTCAAGTGGAAGTGGTGTAATAATAAACACAAAGGCTTCGTCAACCAAGTGAGTTTGTTCCTTGCACTGGTCTACATGTGTTTGACTTATATGATGATGGTGACTGCCAGGAATGGACAGGGGAAGGGTTGTTATGCCTTAATCACAGGATGTCTTGAATTACAGTCATCTTGATTCCTCATTTTTTTTTTCAAGATGATTTAATTTGAAGAAAAACATGTCCATACCTGCTCCCCTGGTAGCAACTTTAGACTCTGTCTGAGCTAATAATTCGTCACGACTCATCTTGGATGCTTGAATTTCAGCTTCAGCCTTTGTTAATTTATCTGTAAGCTAAACAATTAATACAAACTGTGAATTTCTGGACACAACAGAACATTGTTAGATGAATAAACCAGGTAAGTTAGTTTATAATTTAACTACTTACATGTACAATGTATTTAAGCCAAGAGCAAGGTCTTCATGGGAAAATCTCAAACTGAGGCCTTGCCATATTAGAAAGAATAACTTAAAGGTGTTTTGTGATCTCACCATTCCAATCAAGGACATACATGTATTTTAAGGGAGAACTCACAATTCCCCTATAGTGACTTTTATTGTCCTCGTTTCAGGCATGACCCACAAATCATTCAAGATAACCACACATCATTTTCCCACAAGTTTTAAAATTACTGTTTTATTTAAATTAGTGCAAAAAAATCACCTAAAAATTGCTTTGCAAAGCTTACAGTGTAGTTACGCCCTGGTTGCAAAGCCTTCCAGTTCATAAGGGCAACCAGGAAATATTAGTTCTTGCACCAAAGTCAGGGTTGTAGGTAAGAAATTACTCAGCTGGTTTAGGTAGCAGTTGAGCCAGCTAAAGCCAACATGGGGGTGGGTTACCGTGTGTTTGCCGGCCAAAATCCAGCCAGTGATCACTTCTTTCTCAGCTGGCAAATTTTGCCGGCAGCTGGTGCTTAGCGACGACCATGCAAAGTTATATGTTGGGCGCCCTGGGATTTTAAGGGTTTAAAGATTTTGGGTACCCAACTACTTTCTTTGAGTTACTGCCTTGCAAAGTATGGAGCCTATTAAAAATAATTGGAATTTCTGGAGGATTGGGGTGGGCGTTACAAATCAAAATAGCCCTTTGTAGGGAGAGGGGGGGTGGGGGGGGGGAGGTAGAATATGGATATTTTCTGGAACCACACAATCTGGTTATGAGTATCATTATTATAAGACGTGAATGAAGAGCTGAGAAATTACCTGTAGATTCAAACGTTGGGCTACTGATAACTCTTCTCTGAATGAAGTATCATTCCCCAGGGTGCTTGATGTCAAGTTCATACTTGGTGAATACCTCCCATTTTCTCCAGGTATAACTCTTTCCTTATACAACTGTTCAGTTTTTTCTGCTAATTCAGCCTCAAGTTGCTGTCTTAGAGACTTTTCTGAGCTGAGCAGTTTTTCCCTTAAGAAAAAGATTAAATTAAAAGACAATTTTCCTGTTAAATTTGGTTGATATTTTCTTGATGGAATGAATATCTTTAACATTTCAACAAGTCAAACATTTTAAAGTTACATGGATGTGTTACTTCTTGAACAGAGTAAATCAATAACATGATAAGCATGGATACATAGTATGGAATATTTACGTAATCACCCTTTAAATCGTCACCATGAAGAAACCAGTGTTCATGAGAGAAATATTAAAGCACCTGCTGAAGTCTCCATTGATGTTTATTGTGTAGCAAAAATACCAAGAACTACAGTGCAGCTTAAAGATGACAACTGAGAAAATTACCTAACGGCAATATTTTTTAATTCTTTCCTACAATTACAATTCCATATAAAGATGTAGGAACTCATGTTCACAAAGTTTCAGTTAATATTGTGAGTGTACAGTGTATGTTTTTGATATGGATCCTTCCAGAAATAACTTTTTTGGACAAAGAAATGTTATTTTAGCAATTTGCCTGAACTTAAAATAGCATTTATTTTTCATTACTATTAATTTTGCTATAGCAAAAACGAAACAAACTCTGAACTTAGAAATATTTGATAACTAAAAAAATTAAATGTCCTGTCGTGCCTTGGCAAACACGGATTAAAAAATTCAATTCTATAATACCACCCGTCAGAACACATCTCTGGGCATTTTTGTTCCGCTGTTCACAGACAGTTGGCCAGAAAACATATTTGGGAAGTTGAAAGAAAAGGGATAAACTTAAAATAGCGTATTACAACGACTATTCTACGAAGCTGTATGTGATACATAAAGTGTCACTTTAAAACGATTGTTACTGATGATTGCTGTAATGTGTACTTAACGCGTATTGATTTTAAATTGTATCCGCTTCGATGTTACAATACCGTATGTACATGTCTCTAACATCGACCTCGTCACTCAAAAGACAACATTCAGCACGAAGCCTTTTGTAAAAACAAGCCCAGTTTGTGTTTCATGGACTACTTATCAACAACATTGAAAACAGTTGTTGTAATTCATTTAAACCAAAACTAAAAGAGGAGTAATTATTAACGCACTCAAGAACTGATTCCATATCGGCGACATTATTTTCTTTGCGCATCGTTGCTACCGTGCAATATTTGCTAACAAGCCTTCAAACACTCGTTACTTCGCAACAAACAATTCCTTGTCACAAGAGTTAAAAAACTGTTTCACCTCAAAGACTAAACGTAGACTCTGGAAGTGAAAATTCTAAGTAACTAAGCTTAATCACCGCTTTAACTTACTTCTCTTCGAGGTCTAATCGAAGGTTTGCAATTCTTTGCCTCGCTCCCTTCATTGCCGCTCTCAAGTTGTGTTTAATTTCGTTCGCGTCGTCAAATTCGGGCTTTTGCTCAGAATATCCATTTACCAAACCACCGTGGCCTCTTGCAAACGAAAAATCCTCACCGTTGTCGAGGTATTCCAAACTTTCATGGAGAGAATGCATTTTGGACGCAGCAGGAATATGTTGTTGGGTACGCCAAAATAATTCGATGTTTGACTTTCGGTTCTTAGCCAATTAGAATTTAGGAATCGTCATAGACAATTGAAGAAAATTACATGACAGGGAAGACGAGGAATAATCATGGCGGCGCTTGCAGCGTGCAAATCATCTTCTTTCAGATTGTTCAGTGTTTTCCAGGCACGTTTTCTTTCTAAACTACCCAAACTCGCATTTTCGTTGCATCCTTATGAAAAGGTCGTAAATCGTGAATCATTTACTACACTAAATTTTACAAGAACACTGTTTCAAAGCCACAGTGTTCTGGCTGGTCACGAAGAGGGTGGGGAAGTTCCCAACGAAGAACCTAACCTTGTTCATCCACTGGAAAGGACAATATTTGTCGGCAAGCTGATGCCTACAACCACACAAGAATCAGTTAAGGATTATTTTTCTCAGTTCGGGGTTGTTGAAGAAGTGTACTTGAAAGCTTCAACGAAAAATTACGACTTGAGGTCTTGTGCCTTTGTACAATTTGAGGACGCATCAAGTTTGGAAAAGGTTTGCAGTACTAACCTAGAACATGTAATCGACAATAGAGGTGTGAATGTACAAAAGTATGCGGCCTCGAATTTAACAAGGATACACGTCTCTGATGTCCCTCTTGAGCTGGATGAAAGCCACCTTAAAGAGCATTTCTCTCAGTTTGGAACTATTAATGAGGTCGAGTTTGTCGCTAACAGCTCCTTGGTTGACAGAGAAAGTTATTGTTTCGTGGAATTCACCACACCAAGTGCAGCACTAAAGGCATTGGCATCGCCATGGCAACAGATTGGACACCATCTTGTGGAAGTGAAAAAATTTACAGCAAAGAAGCAAAACTATGTAAAAGGGAAGGCTGTCATACATGAAGTGCCAGACAACATTACTGTTGAAATTTTAAGAGATTACTTTAGTAAATTTGGAGACCTAGTATCCATAGACATGGTGTTCTATGAAAAGAAAGGCAGAAGAAAGGAAATGGCATTTCTCATTTTTTCTGATGATAAGAGTGTTGAGAGAATAGCTGAGAAGAATGGCAAACACATAATAGACAACGAGGAAATTATCGTGGAGCGAGCAAGCTCTAATCTCAAATCTCAAGATCGTGATCTGAAAATCTTTGTGGATAAGATTCCAGGAACAGTATCAGAGCTCAAAGTTAGGAAACACTTTAGCAACTTTGGCCTTGCATATTTAGTCAAAAAATGGAGAAGTGAAGAAAACATATTGAGTTGCATTGTCAAGTTTAATACCAGGGCTGAAGTTGATCGTGTTATTGCACAAACACCACATGGTTTGGGTGGAGAAAAATTGATTGTGAAAAGGATTGGGTGGACTGCACCTCCACAGGATACCCAGCTTAAAGCTATGCTGACTTTGCTGTGAAAGAGAGAAAGGTCTGGTATTACGCCTGGTTCATGAGAAAAACAAAATTCTTCCGGAAATCTGGAGATTTTGCTGGGAATCGGGAGACGGCAGTTTTTGTTGGAAAAATGACAGTTCAGGGACATTGAAGAAAAAAAAACAGGACATTGAATGAAATTTGTATTTTGATTTTGATAGGTTAAAAACTGGGAAGGTTCTTCTAAACCTCTGGGAGGACTTACAGTTACACACAGTGTTGCTCAAACCACATTTGTTATGGTTGTCAGTTGCCATACCATTCAGTCCTATGTGTATTGTTAATTAAGCGTTGAAATTTTTGTAATTTTATAACAGGTAAATTGGATAAACACATCTTTGAGTCACATTAAGGGAGTCAGAGTCTGAAATGTTTAAGATTTCATACACGTATGTAAATGAAAGTCATTTCAACCTGTATCTTGCCAAAGTTTAACCTTAGATTTAATAAACAACAGAGTGACTTGAACAATTTATGTGTAAGTTTTAAACCAAGACATTAAATGAAGGGCTTGGTGCAAAAAGGGTGTAAATGACAATTGGATCTTTTAAAAAAATCCTTCTTTTGGCTTGTCACTCAGAGATTGTGTGATGAACCAAAAGAAGGTATGCATGGGAGTATATTGACTTGTTTGATTGCAACCTAATTAGCTCTCCATTGGACAACAGGGGTAATGATGCCGATTGACTTGTCCAACTTTTGATTCATTTGTTTTAATATTCAAGCATGAAAACAATACAAGTTTATTGTTCCTACTCATTCACTGCAACTACACCCAGCAAGAAAATGATATAATGATAATGGTAATTATTATTATCGTAGGACCGGGTGAGGAGCGTTGCGTGACTTCAACCCAAGCGGCTGCATGCAAAGAAGACTACATAGGACCATGCTCTGGACCCAACGCTAGCGAAAACAAGCTCATTATTGAAAGACTGATTTTCTACAACGTTCATTGGCAGGAAAATAATTGAGTTATAAAGAAAACTTCGCTAAACTAAATTCTGTTTGGATATAATTACTTGACATTGTCGTCTTTGTTACGGATATTCTCAGCAAAACTCCAGGAAAAAGTACAACTTAACAAACTAAAACTATTTCTTCGTCCTCCAAACAGAGATGTAAGTGGCTGCTCAGTGCACTCTGTGTAACTTCTTTATGGGTACATGTACCCCGACATTTCTACCGGACTGTTGGCTAGAACGTGGACTGTGGAACTTCACGAATAAGAATTCCATATGGGCGCACATCATCATTATCTACTCGAGACAACCAGTAATCAGCGCCAGTTCCAGTTATCGAAGCCGGGGCTATTTCAAGGCGACCAGCTCCCTGATCCGGATTAACACGATTCTGTAAAGCAATCTTGTATCTTTTCCCTTCCAGTTCAAATTCTTTTGCATAGTGCCTTTCAACCATTTCGAGGCTGGGGCTAGAGTAGATGCCTTTACCGTAGAAATGTCTCGGTCCAGGTTTATACCCCTCTTTCACGATCATGCTGGCCCTGTTCATATAAGTTCCGTGGTAGGCAACAGGCCATTCTCCAGGTGCTTGATCCGTTCGAATTCCATCAGGCCCAAGCCACTCATCATCTTCGTATTTGTCCAGAACTCTAACTGCAAATCGTTTCCACCCGTACGGTCGCTTGTATTCGAATTCACCTCTCATGAATTTCTTACCCTCATCTTTCATATCAGTCAAGTCATAATCAAATTTGGGATCCAGGTCATTGCCATCAAACGTTTCCGTAATTAGCCGGGAAACGTCTGGGTCTCCACGCATCACGAGAATCTGGCCTGTGGTCAAACCACTCTGGTGGCTGCTGCCACGCAAAGTTCGGTCATCTGTGGGGACCTTTTTCAAAAGATCATGGACAGAATATCTCCCTCCACTCCTAAAAACAACGTTTTTCCCCAGGATGGCCGAAATTCCAGCGACTAATAACTTGGCATTGGACATTTTAACTGCCACGATTGCATCAGCTACTAACGACTAGCAAAATTGAGTTTGTTTTTCCTTACAGTTTCAGTAGCGTAAAGATAGGGAGGACTCTAATTACCCTAAGGCCGGGATGCCAACCCTTAAGAACTCTGCTGATTGTAGACCAATGCCGTCATTAGAAATTGTCCTATCCGGCTGAAGTTGTCTGTGTGTGCTATTGAGATTTCGTTTAAATAATATATGTAGTGCAAACTGTTTTCGAGTTACCAACGACGATGTGTTAATAATTAAAAAAAAAAAACAATGTTTCGTACTTAATTACTAAATCTTTCTTTTGGTGTTCTAGAAATATATTGGTTATCTGATGAGGGAATAAGCTTCATTGAAATTAGTTTTAACTGGACCACAAAAATATCAGAAATCACCATCCTTTATCTCTTCCTTTGTTGCCAAAACTTAAAACGCAATCAACCTCCAGCTCATCCAAGATAAGGTGTTCCAGGTGATAATTTAACCACTGAACCCTGGTTTTCTTTCTTTTAATTTTTTCTTGTTTTGTGCTGGTTTTTGTAAATAAAGTATAAAGTATGCCGAATTCAGTATGAAGCCAAGCGCAAAACCTCTATTGTAAGAATGAGTTTTGTTTGCATGAGAATAAAAATACGCAAAAGGCTTCGTGCTTACCTTTGTCTTAAAGCAAAGGCTTGGGGCAACTCGGAAATGCCGTTTTCTCAGGGACCATATTTTTTAAAGTTAGATATCTAGATTCTGAAAATGAGGCGAAAACTGATTCAAGAGTGTTCCCTGCGCTAATTTCTAATTTAGATTCCCACGTAGATCTTCAACTTAGTCTAATTTGAGGCAAACAACCCATTTGATTTCAGCTCAGTCGAAATCCTTTTTAGCAAGTCTCTATTTTGTTTTCAAGGTAGTTATTGAAGCCTAGTTTGATAAGTTAGCTTTGGTTTTATCGGTGACAATGTTGTATTTAGTTCAACAGCGTAGCCTTGATAGCCCGGTCAACGTTTCGCAATTTCATGAATAAATGATAAGAAGAAATTCTTCCGTTATTCCTTTTGAGTGAGGAGCTTTATAACTAATAATGATAGTAAAAACATTTAAAGCAAACATTCACAATTGAACTTAACAAGTTATGAATCTCAACTGGCAGGTGAGGCGGACAAGTTAGCTGTTAATTATCGTTGCCGAGGAGGTGAACTTGGGACAACCGAGAAACAACTCCACCAGGCTTTCTGTAAGGAATTTGAAGACAGGACCTCGTGACTTTAATTTTAGTGCCGTGATCACTCGACCTTCATCGATTTCTCAAATTATTATCGATTTGATGCAGAAATACCACTTGTGAATACTAAACAAGTAACGAAAGAGAGAATTCCAAGGAAGTGTATTAATTTGCATACATACAGAGAGATTGGGTCAACTTTCTTTTATTCCTTTAGTTATGTCGTGGAAGAACAACCCAAATATACATTGCGGTTTGTTTTCAGAAAATTACTGGAAAACTTTCTTTCGGTGTTCTCCTGGGAGAGTTTTATTGTAAGGAAAAGTCTGAGTTAAGGGTGCTTTGTGTAATTTTACAACAACAGACGCAAAAATCCCAATGGCGAAGTCGCTTTAAGTCTTTACAAAGGCAGCTAATGAAAATGTCGTTCTAGCTTCTATGAGTAAAAAGGTAATGGCTTCTGAATCAGGGATGAGTGGACGATGACTACTGCCATGATCCGGGATGACGAGCGGATTGATCAGAACAATCTTGAACTTTTTCCCCTGACACGGGTTCAAACCCTTCTTTCGAAATCATCTCAGCCCTGCCCGTATCCGATTCCTGGTGGGAGACGGACCACTCGTCATGTGCTTGATCTGCCCTTATCCCAGTAAGATCAATCGAGTAGTCATCTTCACAATGGCCCAAACCGTTAGCAGCGATTTTTCTCCATCCGTTATGTGGCTTACACTCGAATCCTCCCCTCTTGTATACGACAACATTTTCTTCCAGGCTAGTTAAGTCTTGGTTCAAGTCCTTTGTAGCAAACTTGTCCGCTGACAGGGCAAAGTCCTGATTTCCATCCTGCTTAGGAATCGGACCTGCGACTGCAACGTTTTGGCCGTCGCAGCCAGACATAGCTCGATCGTCTTCAAGATGAACCTTTGTCAAAAGATCACCAACAGAATATTTCCCTCCTCTTTTTAACACAACGTTCTTGCGCAGGATTGCCGAAATTCCAGCGCTCAGTAACTTGGAATTAGACATTTCAATAGCCACGATTACAGCCAGCAAAATTTCGTCTGTTTTTCTTTTCTTAATTAAATTACAGTCGCAATTCCAGCAGGGTAAAGATAGGGATGCCCGGATTATGCAAAACCTGACAATTTCTCTGTTGATGAGACCAATGTTTTCTTTTAAATAATTGATGTAATGTAACAACGATATGTTACTACTGACTTTGAATAGCTGAGACCAAGATATTGGAACCCCCCAAAAAAGCAAATGTAATGGTTGAGTATTCTTTAAAATTATTTAAACAGTTTAACAAAGCTATGGATAAGCCTTTTGCAAATTCTTTTTCTTGCGTGTTGTGAAAACGCAGCCAAATATGACCGATCATGGTTAACTCCAGTCCATCTTTACAGCTCTTTACGGAAACAGCTTCACATGTTTGTTTAGGTATTCTAGAAGTGTATTGGTTATGAGGGAATACGCTTCAGTCGTGTAATTAGTTTTAACTCGACCACAAAAATAAACCGAAAAATGTCATCCTTTATCTCTTCCTCAATGTTTCCAAAAATTAAGCACTTAAGCTCAAAATCATTGGCCAGGGCATATGATCATAAATGATCTTCGGTTAATTGACCAAAACCAAAATATCGAGTAAACTGTAACCAAAACATTTTAAGTGTATTTTCCCAATAACCTTGGTGCCTATTCATAAGATAGTGACCCACGCGGTGATACTGATTATGTCTCTTTTTTGGCAATCTTCGTTGATTCATCCCTCCGTTTGTGAACACTGTACGAAAAATTCATATTCCATATTAATGAAATTTGTGGTTATGAGGGAATATGCTTCAGTGTAATTAGTTTGAACTCGACCACAAAAATAAAAGAAATCCCCATCCTTTATCTCTTCCTTTGTTTCCAAAAATTAAGCACTTAGGCACAATCATATGCCAGGGCGTCTTGATTATGAAAGATTTTCAGTTTATTGACCAAACACAAAATATCGGTAAATTGTAACCAAAACATTTTAAATGTATTTTCTCAATAACCTTGGTGCCTATCCATAAGATAGTGACCCATGTGGTGATACGCATTATGTCTCTTTTTTTTGGCAAACTTCGTTCATTCTTCCGGCTCCGATTTTGAACAGTGTACAAAAAAATTCCGCTGTGCTGTGTATTTATCATTGTTTTCAGTCTTTCGTTGAGTTAACAGATGTGTTAAGTTGGGCTGTAAGAACCTCGCAACGCCGGCGTGGTTTAAAATATGTAGTTATAGGTTTCAAGTCAATTCAGTGTTGGGTACATTAACAAAAGGAAAGGGTCTGCAAAGAAATAACTTGACGGCAGCTAAGCATCGGTGCTCATGAGCCCATCATCCTATTAAATATTTACGCTTCCGTGGAAACACTAACCAAATATTATTCTGTATTCAAGAAACACTAGCTCTCAAGGAAAAGCATCATTAGCGAATCTTGGGTCGCCCCATGTAAGGTAATCTAAGAGAGTCTTGGATTCCGGATTCCATGCTGTGGATTCCGGATTCCACAGACCAAAATTACCTGGATTCTGGATTACCTTACATGGGGCGACTTGGGAACTCGATAAAATAGACGGAAAAGCTACAGTAGATTTTCTCATCTCAACGCGTTTTTGGGCTTGAACGATCGTTGCACGAGGGTTGCATGTGACTTCAGTTAAGTTTTACTGGAGAAGTGTCAGCCAAAACAATGTCTGCTCTACTGTTTCATATCAGTATCATGCCGTGATACCATTTTGGCTGAAATAATTCTTAAATTTAAGCTAAGTGTGCGGTGGTAAGTCCTTGCCATTTATCAACGAACTGTCTTTGTTTGACTTAACAACTTATTATGAACGCTACCAACGGTCTTAAAGGCTTTTTCTTAATTTCCAGTCGTATGGAAATCCTCCCAAATTCAAAAGCTGGATTTCCATAGTGATATGACTTAATTAGGCGGGGTGATATTCAATTGCCATCCAGATGCAATCAGAATCACAGTAATATTGGTGCCAGCCATAGAACAGGTCGCCATTTTCTTTGACGCCAGCAAATGGATCATGGGTGAAGCCAGGAGCCATGTGCACGTCTTCATATATGGTCTTAAAATCCTTGTCATGGAACTTCTGCATCCTTCCTGCTCCATAAATCTGGGTGTGGACCTCCAGCATCTCTGGGCCGGTTTGGTGATTGTGGATTCCGCAGTTTGTCTTTGCTGGACTGAACCAAACGTTTACCTTGATGTTATACTTCTTGACGTCACTTTTATGACCTGGCTGCTCAAATCCGGTCACAATGTAGGGATCAAACTCAACTGACCCCACATCAAACTGAGGTGACTTGTACAGCGGGACGTCCCGAGGGTAGGTCGGGTCCAGAGCTGACAGATGACACCAGCCATCTTCATTCATCATGCCCCCAATGTTGGTTCCCTCTGGGACTTTAATAAGGACGACGGACTGGGCACTAATGATGCTCAGACCTGAAAAAGGGAAGTCACTACCACTGACATTTGATAAAACCAAATTCTTTGTACAACTTCCCCATCGACGCAGCACCACAGTTTCTTTAGAAACTACCCCCTTTATTTGTGTTCAAAGAGACCTTTAAACGGTAAAATCTATCACTGGAGATCAAGGAGGAGTATTTAGGGAGCCGAGATAATTACCTTTCGCAAGGAGACAATTTTCATTCGCACTTGTGTCTTTCGATACTTTCTCATCCTTACAACAAATAAGATAATACTCGTAGTGTAGTCCGCAGAAAATACCATCCGACGAAATGAGAGCGTTTATTTTTCTAATTCTGGATCTTTCTTACACCAGTCGGGTTCTCCAAGGAAACTCTCAACACGCTTGGGATTAAAATTTGCCAAAAGTCTTTACTGAGGTGCGCTACTTGTTTTCAAGGAGAAGAAGGGCTTATCATTTCAGATATTTTTACACTTCAAAGCTGGTTCAACTTGCATTTGGAAGGGATTTTTGAACCTGATTGAAAATACAAAATGTACCTCACTGCGATAAGCCCGACCAAATGAAACTCTATCCTGCGAGCAAGTAGAGGGAGTGGGAGAGGGGGAGGGGGAGGGGGGTGGGGAAAAAGGAAACCGAGGGAAGAGATCGAGGCTGTTACACAGATGGGTTGAAAGAATAAACAAGCCATGTTGTCATGAAATTAACATTTCTACTGAATAAATTATCAAAAACCGCAAACTGAAACACGCTCTAAACCACAATGTGCTCAGAGGATACTAAGCCGAAAATAAACGCTCTTCGGAATCTACAGTCAATATAAACTCCAGAGACAGTAAATCCATGTGCGACTAGTTATCCAAAAAGCTATAATAACTTAGTAGAACCTGATCAGCCTACTGTGCAAATTCTTAGCTAAGGTGCGTTCAAATGGTAATGATCACAAGAAGTTATAAACTAAAATAACAAGTTGTAATGTAATATATTCGCATTCGTAGTGTTAGTTTACCGAGATGCAACTCGTCACTGTGGCACACGACTTGTCTGCCACATCTGCGAGATTTGAGACAATGAAGGCCGCGTTGGTTGCTATGTTTTGCATAACCCAACCTACCGAAGTTTGCACGATAGTCCTGCCGAAATTCGAAGTTTACACCTTTATCTATACAGTTGCGCTTTTTCCACTAAACTCTGTATATATAGGTCACGCAACACTCCCATAGACCCTGTAAACACTCCGAAAGTTGTCTCATGAGGAGGGTTGTCTCGGATACCCTAGACCACGTAAACGGGCCCTTAGTTGACTAGCCTGTGTACACAGGCTATCAGTTAACATGACATTCTTCTACTTCAAGGTTTATGCTTATATTGAGAGTATCAACGAAGGCATAAGCTTGCTTTTGCCTTCAGAGAAGGAAGCACGAAGTCGAGATCAATTTTTTTCTCCCAAGGATCACTGAAGGATAACAGTCCGCACAACATTTACATACTACTGAATACAGTATTGACGTACAACATTTTCTCTATGGCATGCAGTCAATGAATGCTGCTAAAAGGGATCTAGTTTCGGAAATACCTTTCAACGGTCTAATAAACTTGGTTGTAACTTCAAACGCTGGACTCGGCCATAGTGTCGTTCAATTCAAGTTAGAGATCTTAGGTCCTGCGATTCTGCGCTCATCGTTCCATAACATTATTAAGAATAACCAAAGCCCCTAACTTCATGTGCAAAATCTTGTTTTTAACAGGCAAAAATAGCTTTTGGCTGTCTATTGCGTGTCTAAACTAAGTCTCAAGGCAAAGAAGACAACGCCAACATTCAACATGAGTATTACCTTGCAAAATGGTCGACTTTCTTGGCTTCAAAACCTTGCGGGGTTGCGGACCTGAAATGATGGCATCAGAGTTTGAAATATTCACCACAATAGTGGGTTTCTTCAGCTCTTTATCCTTCACGTCGGTAAGCCATTTTGCGTTCAAAAACTTGGAAAACTCAAGACGCTTTTTGGAATTGGAAGACATTTTCTCTCTTTGTATGAGATTTGCAAATGCTCAATGAACATGGCAGGCCTAAATTTAACCCCACAAATGACAGATGGTTGATGGCATGCCATCAATCATGACGCGTGAGCCACGCACTTAACATGTTGAACAATACCTATTTGCAGGTTTTCCAGTGAGGTTTAGAAACGTTTTACTTCACTGTTTAAACCGTCTAAAATTAAAAAAAAAAATGGCCGAGAGTTTAGATAAATAGATCAGATGATTTCTTGAATAAAAAGGACGAGAGGCTTTCAGTCACGTCTTTAAACTCGCCTCTTCCTATGCAATATAGTTCTAGTTGAGTAAGCAAAGCGAATTTTAAGCAAAATCTCCCTACTTCACACGTACAAGACAACCGTGGTTGAATTGGTCAATACTTTTTTCTCTTGGTCTTAATTTTTATGCCGGCTGGGTATATATTAACCTGCTACGTGGCTCCGAGAAAAAAAAAACAGATTCATTTTAGCGGTCTGTGGTTTGATTGCAAATTGTGATCGGAAATAGTAAATTGTCTTGGAAACATGTAACGATTTGGCTCCTCTATCATCATTTGCATTGCTTTTAATCCAACACATTTTCAAAACCATACAAGGAAGCCATCTGACAATTTAGAATACAGAATGAAGAAGGCAAGGCCGAGAATCGAAATCATTGTACAAACCAAGTTTTAATTTATTACAAGATTATTAATAGTTACAACACTTCGGCTCTATTGCAGAGTCATAGTCATGTAGATAAACTTTCACAAGAGGCAAATGTCACAAAGGTGTTACCATTACGTAATATAACATGACAAGAATGAAATCAAAGAAACAGGCAAATTCTCGAGAGGCTTCAAAGTTTAAAATTCTTGATGTAGAAGGCTTAGTACCATTACGCAAGTCGGATACTATTTCGTAGAACACACTGATGAGGGTGAGACGATCGGACTTCAGTAGGCGCTTCTAATAACTTACGGATTTAAGGACAATTGCTGGATATATAGATCTAAGATTGCACTCCACAGTCAATTATGGCCTTTTATTTCTCATTAAACGTTTCAGGTCCTTTTGTATCGATTTCGCTAATTTTTCTCTTCCAGAACACATCGCGCTCATACAAATCCTTTGAGCATACAACAAATCTTGACTGAGTCACGTAGGGGGTCGATCTAGTTTTAGTAATAGTGCACGTCGCTATTCATTGCAATATAGCAAGATGATGATGCATGGGTTGTTCTGACCTGGTGGCATACACCCATGAGCCTCTGGAGAATTAGTCCTGTTTTTCAGATTACATTCTTGTCATGTTATATTACGTAATCGTACCTTCATCCAATCAGAGATCGTCTTCCATTTATTAATTCAAGACGCAAGTTGTTTGCAATTTGTCTGAATATTCTTTGGTACTTAAACGTCTGCGGAGTTTCTTTGTGAGGTATTGCTGTCTGGTCCGGTCGTGCAGGTAAGACATCCTCCACTGTTTCCAAGCTTTTGTGGCTTTTTCCTTCTTATTTAGCACTCTAGGCTACAATGTTACATGTTGTCGTGCAGCTCTGCAGTTTTGGCGTTGTGATATTGACCTCGCGTTCCCACCGAAACCGCCCTGTTTATGTGTTGCTAACCTGACGCTCACTGAGCTTTTTACCAAAAACATAACATTATGACACCGGTCAAACAAATTTTCGACCATGAACAGCCGTTTACCTGCTTTACCGAGCGGCTTTTCAAAGCCTGAAATCGGCAAGAGACGAAAAGAGCCACAGTAGAACTCGCTCAGCTGTACGCTAATTCTTCGTGTCTCCAACAAAGTAGAACATGCACGTTTGCATGCATGAATACATGTGGCGTTCAGAAACAAAGGAGTCCAACCGCTGGTATAGAGGAAAGGCTTGGAACGATTTCTGGCTAAATAATTCTCGTCAGATCAAGGTTATGGCGAAAATAGAAGACGACACTGGGTTGACAGTCTTACGGTATAGAGAATTTTTTCGTGCGGTTTTATTTGGTTACTTTTATCTTGATTTGCGGTATTGCGATACTCTCCAGACATCAGGGATTCTGGACCAATATTGTCAGTAGCTTTATTCAGTCGTAAAAGAAATATCCTTTGCTGCTATTCGGTTTCTAGTCGTTTCGTAAACAGTCCGGTTCTCGTCTTCACTTCGCAAAGCTTATGTCAAGCTTGGATAAATTTTGCGCGCGGGGTCAAATACTTAAACGTGACGAAATGATATTGAACAGTTATTGCATGGAGAACCTAAGGTGATTTAGCATGAAACCAGTCCTGGTTTACCTTAATGAATGCCAGAATACACCGACTCGTGCCTGCCCGGTACATTATAGTCGTCATAGGAACTACCAACCCTAAAGGCTGCGTTGCGAATGCTTTTTTGGTGAAATGCTAAATAAATTAATTTCGCATTTGATTTGTAGATAGCCTCCCACGCAGTCGTTTTTTCACCTCCTCCCCACAAACTTGCGGGGAGGAGGTGAAACACGACTCCCCTAAAAACGACTGCGTGGAAGGCTAATTTGTAGAATGATTACGGTTTTTCTTATCAAATGCATTTCGCTGGGCCATGAGTTCTGAAACTAAACTTCTGCTCTCCTGAAGAATACCATTGTTGACCGATTTGACATATTTGTTTTGTTTCAAGTGTAGACGCTGCTTTGTGTTTTTTTTTTAAAGAGACAAATCGCGTCGGTGGTGCCTATGAAGCCCGGGGCGATGCGGGGAGGGGGGGGGGGGGGGAAGGAGGAGGGGTTACTCCGGATTTCGAGTGACGGGGGGTGATCGAAGGACTTTCTTCCATTCTGCGATTTGTAGGAAAATTTGGCGAGTATTTTTTTTGGTGGTCTGATTTGAGTAGGAATTCTTTTGGGTATTCAAACGAATCTAAAGATTCGTGGTAACACGCGCGTATCCCGGTCGCGTAGTTCTGGGAAAAAAGTACAATTCTTTCTGGACACATTTAAGGCTTGGAGATTCGTCATGGCATTTTTTGGGAGTTTTGTTGGAACCCCAGGGATATTTTGTCGCTTCGAGTTTTGCCCCCATTCAATCATCCTCATCACTTGAAATTCATAGTACCACCTTCCCCCTCCCCCCGGCTATGAAGATTTTGGCGTCGAGAACAAAGTTAAATAAACATTTTGTTTTTGCTAAAAAACTGTGCAGATCTAGTCATTAGATGGACCTTTTGCACTTTTTTCGGAACATTCGCATGCAAATGTGAGGGAATGCGGAGGGTTTCACTGTGCTGAGATGTAACATTGTCTCCAGGTACTGAATTGTAGCTGTGTTTTGGTTCTAATGCTAAGACCTGTACAAATATATAGATACGATATTGTTTTTTCACGTATCCACTTTCTATTGAAAACATCACCTGATTATATCGTGATAGTGATAATGGAACCAACTTTATTATTTTGGCATGTTTTATGGCCAGGAGTCAAAGGTTACAGCTTACTGGTGAGACCTGTCAAACTCCCAGCACGTCAAAAACAAAATAGACTTACAACAACAGTCTCATACAGTTACTCTGCCTGAAATGGTTCTGATATGATGAAGTACATGGTGAACAACAAGTTGACATTTGAAAGGAGGTGCATTATCATCGTTGTAGTAACTGACGAGCTCAGAAGGCGGCATTGCGAGTGCTTTTTTTGGTGAAATAATAAAACAGAATTCTCTCGCGTTTGATTTGCAGACTGATTATGGTTTTCAGTACAAACCGACGAGTAAACCACGTTAACCTTTTAAACTCCAAGATCAAAATTTATATTCTCATTTCTTGCTCTTACACATTTGCTATAGAAGTAGTAGGGAGAAATTGTTATAGAGTATCAAGTAAACTTGTCTTGTGTGACCCTGTCCTTAATTCTCGTGACCACTCTATTTTATAAATCGTTGGTATTACAAGGTGAAATTGGATGCTGATCACTCTTACGGTTTAAAGGATTTTAAAAAAACGTGCCAAAGTTGTCACTGCGGAACACTGAGAGCAATATAAAAGGTTGCGTAATACTGCTGAAGATTCCTGAAACCAAGCGGAACTAAATAGACTTGATCAAATTTCACCCAAATCTTCGAAAACAAATGAAGCCCATGAAGAATGGGTGATATCCGTATGTGAATGAAATGCGACATTGCCTTCGAATTTCGATCAAACGGAAATAAACCCGTCGATCCATGCTCAATTAAGTGCATGAAAGCTTCCTTCAAATGGGCCCAACAACGCTAAATTTACACTTAAAAAAGTGGGCGGCCACCAGGGTCCACAAAACCGTCAAGTTGTTTAAACACATAATGCGAAGAGTTACAATAATGGAAAAGTAGTTTTAAACGCCCGTGAATGAATATTTTAATGTGAGGATTGCGCTGCTGTAGTCACCTTCGTTCGTCCTTGCTAAAGCTCTCAAAAGAGGACCACAAGAGCTGTTCGGGTGCGGCTCGTTGAACAATGCGTCTCAGTGTGAATCAGACAATAACAGATTACGGCACCTAATGTGCGCAGTTATCCATGAAGGCTGCTACTGAATGAACATTTCACATGAAAAGTTAATATTAGCACACATTTTTTTTTGTTTACTGTCAGCGTGTACGTGCGAGCCCGAACGTTTCATTTTCATTCGGATTAACCGAGGGAGAATTGAATGCCATCTGGAGCATGAAGAACCACGTATTACCATAGTGAAGCAAAGATTTTGTTGAAGCTGACAGGAGTAATCAGCAAAGAATCAAAAGAGATGGGGTTATGCCTGCTTCCATTTGGGCATGGTTCAAACTCTTGTGACTCCCAAAATATACTTTGGGTTCCCCTGTGAGTATCCCTACCTACGATGATAACGATATGCACTTTGCTGCCCGGGGGAACTCCCTATAAAATTTGACGGGGTGCTCGGCGGAAATTTCGAAAACAACCCCTAAATTTTTTCCCCCTCGGGCTTTGCTGGACCATGAGTTCTCAGTGAACCTCCACTTCTGGCCCCGCTGGATAGCGCTATCCACCGGGTAAATATCTATCCAGTGGATAGTGCAATTAACATTCCCATTCCTTATCCGCTGGATAGTGATTTATCCGGTGGATAGCGCTATCCAACGTTTGGACAACTGGGGCCTGCTTTCTTGAAGAATCCTACCACATGAGTCATTGTTGACCGATTTGACACACATTCGTTTTTTAGCTCCCTGTGGATCTATTTAATACCCGAGGCAAATTGTGTCAATGGTGCCATTGATGATTTAGCGTCATAAACAAAATAAAATAAACATTTTGTTTTCCCTAAAAACGTGCAGACCTATTTATAAGAGAGACCTAACGCAGTCTGTTTTTTGGAACATTTGCATGCGAATGTAAGGGATTGCGCCAAGGTTTCACTGAACTGAGATGAAATATTTATACTTCCAAGCGTTGAATTGTAGCTGTATGTCCGTTCTAATTTAGACTCGATTCGTTCACGTGCCCAACCCTTTCTATTGAAATGATCACCTGCTTACATAATAGTGATAATGGCACAGGAGTCAAAAAGTTACAGCTCACTGGTTAGACCTGCTGATAGCTCCCAGCACGTCCAAAAGAAAATATATACTTGTAACAGTCTCTCACAACCTCGTTCCCTTCCGTTTGGGTTGCGTTCTCAAAACGTCGAAGAGTTTTCGGTCCTGCAAAGTATATATCAAATGCAATTCCTTCTGACTGAAGCCATTCCCAGAAAATAGTTCGTTTTCCATCGCCCGACCATAGCAGCCAGTTTTTTTTGTGTCAAATGCAGAAGATTGTCGTTTTCACGTTATTCGGATTTTCAAAGATGTTCCAAAACATTCCGAAAAATGCCTCGATTACAGCTGTCGCGAATATTTCCGACCTTTACTGAAGATTTCTAAAGATGTCACGACGAATTAAGTTTGCAGGTACACTGAAACCCTACCGTTTCTGTCGTTGTACTTTGTTTCTATGTCCCACAATCTGTCCGCACTTTATGTCCCTGGCCAATGGCTTCCTGCCCTGGTCCAGGTCCATTTCTGTACCCCGACCTTGATGGTTTTGGCAGAATGCAATTTCGGCACCTTTACTATTTATTCTGTGATATAGTATCGCAAGGATGGAGAAGAGATTCCTTGCTTCAGAATGTCGTTCGAATTCACATGCTAGCCATGTAACAATACTCGCTCCAGTAACAAGGGTCTAACAACGAAGAGAAAAATAAAGAGCACAATAGAAACGCTTTCCTTCGTTTGTAGGTCTCAAAACATCAGAGTACAATGCCGTACGATTACGTGCAACCAGACGAGTTCACACCCGAGTCACGAGTAAACTGGGTCTCAGTGGGAAAGGTGACCAAATGGACTCAAGAGGAGGAAGGAATTGTAGATAAATTCACCCTTTTTCTTGACGGTGGCCTGAAGCTATACATCTACTTCCTCTCTCACTGTTCGTTTCGCGTTCGTTTCAATCCTGATCCAAACGCGCCTTACGTGAAAAGCCGCTCGCCTGCAACGGAGGTGGAACGTATTGAAGCATCCAAGATCAAAGTAAAGGAGGAGGGCGAGTACTTGCATATAAAAACTGACAGGATCGAGGTGAGTTGTTTGGGGATGAGAGGATGGGAAGTTTTCAGTTCCAGCGGGATGCCACAGAAATGTTCGGCTCCGTCTTGATTCTCAAGATATTATGCCGCTCAAGCGGTCGCTGTTTGAGTAATGGAGATTGTTTTTCATACACCTACGAACTACGTTTTTGAAAACAACCGTTTTTATGTTGGTCGCTGGTACCCTACATTTTTTCTTGAGATTTTAAGGCGTTGTTAACAAATTTGGGCCCGAACTTCTCTTTAACTAAGGAAAATTAAACTTTCTCATTCTTGCAAAGGGCTCGCTGGGAACAGAAAAAAGAACTCTCAACTTGTCCCATCTGTACACAATAGAAGTGCTTTGTTTGCTGGGAGAAGGATTTCCGTTAGTTGTCTTGATGCACATTATGTACAACTAAGGTCACGGGGGTGGGTTAACGGCGGTGGGGGCAGGAGGGTTCAGCAAAATCACGATTAGAAATTAAAGATCACTTGACAAAATTTGTTAAATAAACGCGGATAAAAAGCTGACGAGTTTTTCATGCAAACAAATTCAAATGTAATTCATCCATTTGCAAAGATCACCCAATGGAAATAGTGATAAATCAATCACGGTTTCCGAAATATCTTCCTCGCAGGTGCGCGTGAATTTGAAGAAGTATGCTCTCTCGGTTTACCGTTCGGGGCAGCTCGTTCATGCCGACCCTGCGGACTACAATCTCGTCTACGTTGATCGCCAATATGGCGAAGCTGTCGCTCAGTTCAAGATGGCACCAACGAATGCTCAGTACTATGGATTTGGAGAGAAAGCAGGTGCAACGGTGGATAAGCGCCGTGTTCCCAAGCAACATTTCTATGGTCAGTATGCTGGTGGCAACGAGAAAATTGGCTCTACCATGACGTTCTTCAACTATGACAACTTTGGCTACACCGCGCCTGATCTCACTCCCGAGGGGGAGGTTCAGGGGCCACTGAATCCCAACTCTCCTTTGTACCAATCTTCACCGTTCCTCATCGAATTCAACCCAAGTCCCGACGGAGCTTTCGCCGGGCTCTCGTATGCGAACGGTATCCTGCTCGACAACACTTCCCAGACGTTCATGAACTTCCGGCAGGGAGACCAGTACTACATCGGTGCACTGCACGGTGAGCTCGATTACTACTTCTTTGCTGGTAACCACGTGGCCGAAGTGCTCAACGAATTCACTCAGCTGACCGGACGCACGCGCATCAAGCCGAAATACATATTTGGATACCATCAGGGTGGGTATGGTCCTAACTACAACGAAAAATGGAAACTGATGGAAGTGGCACTTAAATATCGCCAGTGGAAGATTCCCATCGATGGACTCCACGTGGATGTAGATTTCCAGGTAAGAGTTCATTAAGGGTCTCATTGGGGAGAAGGGAGGGGTGGGAGGGGGCTAACTTTAACTGTTAAAAGCCTTTTCATGGCTAACGGTAACTCTTTTTCCGTCACGGTTAACTTAAAATGAAAAACAAAGAAACGTACATTGTTGAAATGAAACAGAGACTTTTTGCTTTTTCGGGATCTGTGTGTTAGTCTGGTCTTATCAGACAAACCTAGCGAGACGCAGGCTCCGTCAGAATGTCACGAGCAGAGCAAAGGAGGTAAAACGGTGTCGAGTGTTCTGAAGTCTCTAAATATCTCGAAATTTACCCTCTGTTTCGGGTTGAGAACTGTCATGTTGGAAATGTTAATTAATACACCTTGAATGCTCATGTTCCTATTTTTGTCAGACGAGGTATAGTCGACATTTTCGTTCTAGCTGTAAGTGATTTGTTATTTATGTAGAACAATAGAGTACATATTTCTTTGCAGGATAATTACCGCACATTCACGCACAGCAAAACCTTGTTTCCGAACCCAAAAGAAATGTTCGATGCTCTGCACGATTGGGGCTTCAAATGCAGTACCAACATCACACCCATCATCAGCTGTAACACCGATGAAAACGGCGAGTACAGTCCGTACAAAGCCTTGGACACTGGCAAGGCAAATGGCATGTTTGTGATCAACACCCGTGAAGATGGCAGTGGTACTCATGACCCCTACGTCGGTAACGTGAACTATGGGCGTGGTCACCTGACCTGGGGGCACTATCCTGACCTTGGAAGGCTGGACGCACAGAAGTGGTGGGGAGAACAGTACCGCGATCTGCTGGACTGGGGGCTGGATTTTGTCTGGCAAGATATGACTACACCGGCAATGAAAGCCAGCGTTCACCAGCCTGACTGTCCACTCTTGTCGTTTCCTATGGATTTGATGCTCAGTGATAATGAAGAAACCAGGTTAGTTGTCCTTCAATAACTTCCCTTCCCAAGTCATCTTCGCTCCAAGCATGAAGCCAACAGTCACGTGACTGTACATTTCTGTAACTGACTGAAGCTCTTGCGTCCGTTGTGATGTGTCGTTACAATTATTTTAAGCAATTTTGCGTTACTTTTGTGACAGATATTCTACGACCAGTACCCATGAGGACAAGAAGCCATTTGCAAAAATACGTTGTTTGTTTAACTACAACCTGTGCAAGGCCACGTACCAAGGACTAGAACGTATACAGCCAAAGAAACGTCACTATATTATCGCACGAGGAGGCTTCGTTGGAGTTCATCGCTACGCTGGATTGTGGACAGGTCTGATAAAAAGAACCCTAAACTATATTTTCAAATACACTTAAAACCAATACCACCAATGCTTCCTGAAAAAGTTCAATCATTTCAAAAGTCATACATTAGGAAGTTATCAACAGAGTCAAAAGATAGAGCCACCTTAAACATATAAACTGCAATACCGGAGACAAGTGTTCAGTACCTTAAATTTGAATGATCACGCGTACGTTTCATTCAGTCAGCTTCAATAACTAACATAGACCTCTATACGTACAGGTGACAGCACGTCAAACTGGGAGTTCGTACAGATGAACATTCCGCTGATCTTGGGTATTGGATTGTCAGCACAGCCTGTCTCTGGGTGCGACATTGGTGGTTTCTGTGCAGCCTGGCAGGTACAGTTTTACAAATGTCATATAGCCTGTGTATCAGGCTTTTCTCAGTCCCTCTCCCTCAGGACTTGCTGACTTCTCGCAAATCCTTCTTGCCTTCAATGCGCATGCATTTTCAGGGTGGAAGTTTAGGGTAGCTGGATGATCTAACAACTCATTTTCTCTTGCATTTGCCTCCAATACACCATTTTACTAATGATCAGTTCCGAATGAATTGTGGGTAGATCCAGTGCTCTGTGGGGGCAAACGGCCATTTAAAGACGGAATTTGAAATTCTAATTTTGATCGTTTGCCCCCACGAAGGACTAGATCTACCCACAATTCACTTGGAACTGATCATTAGCCAAATAGTGTATTCTAACTTACCGGCCTCTTCCTTTGTCTATGTGCTTATCACACTGCGAAACATCGCTTAGCGGGGCTGGTTATTTCCCATCTCAATATGCTTCCGATTTCATTCTGCACCCTACTTCTGTTACTTATTTCTTCACCCTTTGAAATCCCGTTCTTCTTTGTTTATGCTAAAACAACCCTCTTTAATCCTAATAACAGGGACAGATTGTTGACTCGGAGTTGCTTGCTCGCTGGACCATCATGGGAGCGTTTCTGCCATGGTTCCGTAATCATTATGATAATTATTACAAGCCATACCAGGAGCCTTACAGGTATCCAGAGCCTCTCCCCACTATCTGCCGCAAGTACATCGAGATCCGTTACAAACTGATCCAGTACATTTATGATGCCATGTACGAAAACACTCTGTGCGGAAAACCTATCTGCAGGCCATTGTTCATGGATGAGATAATACCAGGTAAATCAAAACATGGCTTGAGAGAATCTTTTACGAAAGTATGGAGCCTGTTTCATGGAAACAGTGGTGGATCCACACCTACTACAATTCTCTTACACATATATCCAAGCTCCTTCACGAGAATGATTTCTTTTGGTATCTTAACATGAACAAATTGCTAATGAATTTGGGAACCACCCGTCATTTACGAGCCTAAGAACGAAAGATGCGTTTATCAAGGACTGAACGCTACATACGTGTGCTAACTCTGACGGACAGCCCAAAGGTCTAATAAACCAAATCTGACTTCCTGGATTTCCACTCCGCTGTCTATGTAAAACAGCTTTCAAAAATGTATTCACCTTATTCCAAAATGGCCGCCATCTCAATATTCTTTAGTTTATACTCAAATTAGCCCTCGTTGCCTCGTTCAGAGTAAAATATTCTTTTGAATTTTGCTGTTAAAACGAGGCAACAAGGGCTAATTTGAATAAAAACAAAAACATACTAGAATGGAAGTTTCGGAATAAAGCGTATTCCGCCATTATATTCTGGTTACAATGACATGAACCGCGCAGGGGGAGGGGCCGGGGGGCCAAGGCCCCTCCACCTTTTGTAGAAGAAATAATAAATTGAATAAAAGACATTCCAAAAAAGTACTTTTACAGAATAATGGTTGTCGGCTACAGCTGCCGGACCTTGTGGGGAAAACACCCAAATTTATAATCGTTCTGTTTCGATCCTAACTATAACAGAATAAGCGTCATGAATTAAACTGAGTTAGATGCGTTTTAACCATTTTAGAGTGAGCCCACTCCCCTCCGTCGAAAAGGCGGAGCACTTCAACTGTGGGAAGTTCAAAAACTGCTCTGCGGACCCTGAATGAGGGTTCTTTCCGTGTTAAAATGCAAATTATGTTCTATTTAACAGGAGAGTTTCACAATGATCCATACGCTGACGATGATCATGGTTGGGGATACAATGGCTACACCGCTAATCGCCTGGACGATCAGTTCTTCTTGGGAAAAGACATCTTGGTGGCTCCAATTGTTAATCCAGGTTAGCCGTGTCGTGTTGATTAGTGATCGTAAAATGGCAACCAAACATAAATGAATCGATTCAATGGTCAATTAATCACTCGCTCAGTCGTTTGATTGGTAAATACTACGTCCTGTTAACCTCTCGTCCATCCCCTTATCACCGTTGGCTCTCATCCTCCTTCGTGGTTTCTCATATCCATGCGTTCATCCTCCTATCCCATGCATGCAGCTAACCAGTCAGCTCTCCATCCATCTGTCCTTAGAGCTATATTTACCCATCCACCAACTCACCCGACCAGCCATCTGTCCCGATTGTTACCTGCGTTTGCACATAAAGCCGTCACGAGAGAATGCCATCGAGGAAAGGACTATGATCTAGATGAAGGTTTACGTTTGTTATTGACACTGTACTCTTACTTTAGGTCAGAAGAGTCGTGCCGTATACCTCCCATCTGGAAGCCAGTGGTACCGCTTCACAGACGACGAGATGCCTCTTGATGCTGCTGTGGATGGAGGGGTTGAGTTTGACTTCTACGCCCCATGGGACGACCCAAGTAGAGACAACTGTGCCATTTACATCCGAGAGGGAGCAATTATCCCAAAACGTGAACTGGAACAGTACATTGGAGAGCTCTATTCTCAGGGTAAAATGAATCCCGTCACCTTCAGCATCTATCCAGGCCGTGACAGCAAATATGTGATCTATCTTGATGACGATGGCGTCACTAACAGCGCTGAGACAGAAGGGAAATACAGGCTGACTCAGATCTCTCATGAAGGTAAACTTCTGTAAACATCGTCGGGCAAAACCATGAAACTCCGCGGGAATAAATGCTCGGAGATATTTTTTTCTGGTTCAACACAGAAAGCGTACAGCTGAAATTTCTGCCTAGATTTTTGATCCTTTGTTTCTTCCTGTCAAAGAAAAAAAAGTCACCTTTAAAGTGGATATCTTAAAACCAACGAAGTTGTTCCACATATTTTATTTCTTTCATACCATATATTAAGTCAGCATGCCGGTAGAGACGGTACAATCAAAGTGTGACTTACCTTTCTTTGTTATTTCGCGTCAGGAATTCCCGGTGGTCAGATGATTCGCATCAAACGTTTGTACGACAAATTCAAACCACACGAGACGTTCTACTACCTGGGCATGCCGGGAACTATCTCCCCACAATACGTCAAGGCCGCTGGAAAAACACTACAGCAGAAGTTTGGGGCCACTGACCAGGAAGCTGCGAAAGCTCTAACAGATTCCAAGGACACGCCGGGAGCGTATTACTACAACAATTGCCTGAAAACAACCTTTATCAAGATCTTCGACACCTCCAATGATATTACTGTGGAAGTGATGTTCTAGGCTCCTCCTCATCCTCTGCAGTGAACACAGAAAACGCATCACGAAAGGACTGATGCTTAGCATGGTTCTAAAAGAGATGACTGTTTCCTGGACTTAATAATCCTAAGTAACAAAGATTGCAAGGCACATTGCTTTGATTGCATAATAAAAGTTTGAGTGGTTGTTATTCGCCATGATGTGGCTGTTGCGTCGGAATGATTAAAGTAAAAAGAAAAAGCATGTATGGTGTCGTAATAATCTCCTTTAATACTGGCTAGTTGGTTGACGAAACGAGGGTATATGGCGTGGAATTGCTTGCAACGCCTTGTAGTTTGAACCAAAAAATGCCCCGAAACATGCATTTGTAGGAGAAATTCGTGACCTGTAGTTTGCAGAGAACACAATCTTTTGTACTAGAATGTTCCCCCCTTTTTTCTCATATCACCTGTGTTTATTCCCTTATCTTATCCCCTGGTATCCCTTCCCCTCCCGGGATGCCCAAATTCCTTGTGCGCTGGGTACCCCCTCCAATAATTTTCGGAAAGCGTTCAAGCGATGGATTCCCCAGAATACCGAAATCTTTTCCAATGTGAAAAATACGTTTTTTTCGAACAAAACAATGTAAATTGACCGATGGCACCCTCTTTGTGAGGGTATTGCGTGACAACCACTACCTTTCGCATGCAACACTCTGAGGTAAAGAATACTGACTCGTGTTATAAATTTCATGTATAATAATCTCTAGACGCAGTCTTTATCATGAGTTTTTGGTTGGTTATTTTGGTCTTTTCAATCGAGCAATCGTTACCGCAGTGACCCCGCCGGTATTGTGATATTTCGCGTCCCTTAATAGTTTTAATACGGGTAAGTTTGAAGTGTTTTTTAGCAGTGATGCTGTGCGGTTGCGACGATCTCCGTTTTGATCAAGTTTTGGGAGGACTTCTTTTGTTACACAGGGAGTTTTCTAAGAACTGCGCAATATACCAGGCAAACGTGTCGGACGACTTATCGTGTTTTTTAAGTGTTGAAGCTGATAACGGCGAATTTTAGCGATTTGACGGGTTAATAATTTGCCGTTGTGAGAAAAGGACACCTGCTTCGAGTCTATAGACCCTTCTCCAAAATGGCGGCAATGAATTTGAATTAGTTAAAATTGAACTGAATGAAAAACTGGTACCAGAAATAGGAAGAGCACCTTTACTTTAGTAAGTTTCAGCATATCAGGTGTTGTACCAGCTGAGAAAATGTAAGTTGAAATTTGACAAATTTACAGACGTTTGTATGACTGGGGGTATGGCGTATACCCCAGTAATACAAACGTCTGTAAATTTTTCATTTTTCAACTTACATTTTCTCAGCTGATATTACACCTAATATGCTGAAACTTTGCAGGGTTACTAAAGTAAAGATGCTCTTTCTAGTCTTTCCGAGTCCAGCGTATACGTTTTTAATTTTGACTTATTTGATCATGAATTTTCGGCCGCCATTTTGGAGAAGGGTGACGACAACACGACTCTCGCCCCAGTCTGTATTTGAGGAGATGTTGCGAGTAATCAGTTGTTTGGGTAGCTTACCCATACTACTGGTGATTCGGCTGTGGGATACCTTTGCATGTCACGCAAACTTCCCTATCTTTGCGATCGTCACGCAATAATTGTTTCAGACCTTCTCCCTTCACGAAATTAGCTTTTTGGTGGTTGAATCATCTCTGTAGCTCATTGGTCTTACCTTTTTGGTGATTGAAACGGTTTCATCAGTGTTTCAGCTCTGGCGTGAAACACAGTAGAAACTGGAAAGTGGAGTTAACGATTGACTTGCACTCCCTGCCAAATATGGAAGTTCGCCGTGATACTCTCCCATGAGACAACGCTCTCCGGATTTCCCGCTCTTTGCGAACAAAACATCGAATCGCTTGAACTCCTCGCAAAATGTCCAATTTAGAGCTATTAAGCGCAGGATTCTCCGCGATCCTTGGCACAGATGTTGTACCAAAGCAAAAAGGAGAGGAGATTTCCATCCATGATCTTTTTAAGCAAACGTATGTGATGAGGCCACCGTCATCCGTTCGCGCGCCCGGTGAGTTTGATATCAATGTGATAACTTTGACGGGCGACCAAATCGCTATTCGAGTGACGGAGGAACTCTCTGTTGATAACGTGAAAGCTGCTATTCAAGACCAAACAGAAATACCGGTTGAACAGATTAGACTGATATTTGCTGGTAAACAGCTTCTTGACTATCAGACGGTGAAGGACTATGGAATAGCACCCAATGATACTGTACATCTTGTTCTTCGCTTGAGTGGTGGTGGTGCCCCTTTGCCTCGTGCTTTTAACACAGACGAGCTTGATCCGGATTTCGATTACGACTTCACTAATGTTAAAGATAACGGTGAGAGGTACATGAGAGGTGGATACGAGTATAAGCGACCGTACGGTTGGAAACGAATTGCAATCAAGGTTGTTGGAAGGTACCAAAACGACGACTGGCTCGGTCCGAATGGCATTCGAATGGCTGAAGTACATGGAGAATGGCCGGTTTCTTATCACGGAACGAATATGGGAAGTGCCAAGATGATTTTGAAAGAGGGGTATAAACCTGGGCCGAGAGCTCTATATGGTAAAGGCATCTACACTAGTCCAAACCTTGAAATGGTTGAACGGCTCTATGCACAAGAATTCACTCATCGGGGGAAAACTTACAAAATGATTCTGCAGAATCGCGTTAATCCGGATCGGCGAAATGGCAACCTTGAAATCATCCGCGCCTCGCAAACTGGAGTTGGCGCTGATTACTGGTTGTCACCGGCGTATAACGATGATGTACGTCCATATGGAATTCTTATCCGTGAAGTTCCAAAATCCACGTCCAACCCAGCAGTCTAGGCCATGAATTCTTTTGCAACCTCACCAGGCATTTGTTTACAACCTTGCCCACAGCCTGCCAAGAAAGGAAAAAAGAGGAAGAGAAAGAGTAATTAGTTTTCTCGTATAAGCAGATCACAAATAAGTATACAGCATACAGAGACTACACGTGCATTTCTTTTTTTTTTTTGTGATCTTTGTAATGATCAATGTCGGTCAGGGTACATGGGTATACAGATATCAGGCTTTTCTTAATCAGCTATACAGTTTCTTGCAGTTGAAATGCAGGTATTTGGTAAACCACTTTTAAAAATGTTGATTGTATTGTACCGGTATACTACTTTCAGGTATATTATAGGCAGTTTTAAGTATTTTGGCATACTGATTTGCCAATACCATCTCCCCTGGCTTATTTTGAATGATGAAATGCAATAATTCCCAACTACTTTCTAACAGAGATGAGAGGAGGGGAGGGTGAGTAGATATTTACTCCAGGAAGATGGTATTTTCAAATCCATAATAGTCCATGAAGTAGAGCTAAAATAGCATTTTTGGTATTTTTAATAACATAGAGGTGCAGGGTTAAGTGCCATGCATTTTAACGGTAACTCTTGATTATAACAGAAAGACGGATGATTAGATAATTTGGGATATATTTTAATGCCATTGTTGCAGATGAGTTAAAGTACTCAGTGAAGACGTTCTGAGTTGTTTCATTGGTATTTTTCATAGTTACAAACTATGGTATAGTTACTATGGTATTTTTGTATGTAATTGATTGTTTTGTTCTGTTACAACTTTACTGGCATTGCAAGCAAATTTGGATAAAATAACATTTCAAACGAGAGACACCATCTACTGTTTGTTTTATGTTTTATATGCTTGTTACTTTGTGATTAAATGAGAGACACATCACTTGTTCTGCATTTTGTCTTTGTTCAGTTCAGGACAGAAAGCTTACAAAGTGGGGAATTTGAAGTAAGAAGTCTGCCCATTTCAGGGGCTTTTGATCATTCGTTGATTCCTGTGGGCAGGGACATTTGATTTAAACCATTAGTGGTTCTTGGGTTCAATGATGCCATCTAGTTCCCTGGTAGAAGAGGCTCTTTTCCTGGTGTTCGCCCTCTTTTCTCCTGTCAGCATTTTAGACATTGCGCTGTCTTCGAATTTAATTGCGTCTGAATTAAATTTGACGATAGCGCAAGGTATAAACTAGACCTAAGCTACTTCAAATTTTTTTGGGGGGCATGCTGCCAGATGCCCAGAAGGGTGACAACTTTAACGTACAAATAGACGATTACGCCATAAAAAATCTCACTCTTTGGCAGGGTAGCAATTCATTTCCTTTTGGGGGAGGGGGGGGTGCTAGCGTGTTATTTAAGACATTCAGTGAACATTTCATTCAAATCATACAAAAACACTCTAAAAGTGCGATCTGTGGTACCTGACATTTTTTCTATTTGATCTTTCTATTTCTGTTTGTCGTTTTTGATGAAGAACAATTTTTGAATGGACAGAAATTAAAATATCGTAGGTGGTTCCGAGGTCGGGTGGAGATACGATTTGTCACTTCGAACGCCTGGTCGAATTGTGTCTTCGCAATTGCAATCTTGAGTTCGTGTAGCAAATGGTTTTTATGGCTAGTGTTCGTGGTCCTTTTCTTTTTGGAATACTGAAACATGTCAGGACTTCTACTAAGATCAATCCTTGTCAACCATCAAAGAGTATCTTTTGGACTTTATCCGTTTCTCCTCGTCCTTATAAGCCAAGGAAACTGGGGCACGAATCGAACTTTTTTCTGAGCAGTGATCACTCATCTCTATTTTCAGACGAAACAGGACGTGAATTACACGACGAAAGGGTCATATTTGTTTGTGATGTACCAAGAAAAACTCCTGACATCAAAGGGAAACTACGGAAACATTTTTCTTTGTTTGGAGAGGTTGAGAAAGTATCGCGCATTAGACAAGATATGATGTTGGTATCTTTCAGAAGTGTGGAGGGCGCAAGCAAGGCCTTAAAAGAAAAGCACCTCTTAGAAGGGCAATGGATAACAACCTTACCAAATGTCAAAAAGGGAAATTGGAAAGGAAAGTCTAGCAAGATCAAGGTAGAAAACGTGCCACAAAACATGTCGAAAGAAGAACTGGTTAATTATTTCTCAGAGTTTGGATCTGTTACAAGTGTTGACTTTATCATTATAGATCCAGATACTTTGCAAAGGAAAAGCTTTTGCTTTGTAGAATTTTCAAGCATGGATGAAGCAAAAAAGGCAGCAATGGTTGAAGATCACAAAGTTGGTGTGAGCTCCTTGAAAGTGTCTTTGTCGACGTCCAAGTTAAGTGCTGTAAAGAACTCAAAGGAGATAATTGTGCGCTCATTACCACATGATATTACTCTTGATGATTTAAAAGAGCACTTTGCACAGTTTGGTTCCTTAGAGCAAATAGACTTGATTTACCAGGCACTTGCTCGTCCCCACACAATATATGCCTTTGTGAAATTTGAATCCCCACATGCTGCAGAACAAGCATCAGCAACTTTAATCCATAGGATCTGTGATAAGAAGACTGTGGTCCAAAAATCTGCTTTGCCCTACCTCATCAAAAATGGAGACCGTAAACTCTTTATTGAAGGATTTCAACCAGGCACTGATCCCGAGAAAGTGAGAGCATACTTTGAAGAATTTGGAAAACTGGAGCATGTGAATAAAACTTCAATCCATCCCACTGGAAAAACTTTTGTTGTTTTTAAATCAAAAGTAAGTTTGCAGCATGTGTTGCAACAAAAGGAACATGTCTTGGATGGCTGTAATTTAAGGATTCGACCAGTTTTATGGAGAAAACCAGAAATTGAAAGTATACAGCTGATGAATATGGATGAGTTAATTGAGTGATTAGAATTTCAAGGTCAGCACACATGATGGGACTAGTCCCTTGAAGAGTTTACACGAAGGGACTGATCGCAGGGACTAGTCCCACAAATTCAAACCAGTTGAATTCGTGGGACAAGTCATAGGGACCAAAATTTGGTCCCTGTGACTAGATTTTTTTGTCAAAAATGGCTAGTTCATGCAATGGGACTTGTTGCAAGGACTAGTCATGGGGACTAGTCCCCTTGTGTGTGCTGACCTTAAAGGTGATGTTTAAAGATCTGAAGATCTGAAACCCTGGTCATGTGAATAGATACTTACTTTCTACTGTATTCTTTACAGGGTTCAGTTTTGTTTGAAGAGTTTACCTCTGTGAAAGGTTCAACTTTTCAAAATGCTTTGACACACAAGATTGATACAGCTTAAACTGGAACACTATTACATCACCTTCTAAAGATCATAAGTGTTCCATAAAGTCATGGTCATTGACTGCCATTTACAGCTTTCAATCTAAAATGTCAATTTCTGTTTATATGTGGGAGAGCAAGATTTTCTAATATGTCTGAAATTCCCAATTCAAAATTCAATTTAAGTTTTAGATTATTATTGTGAAAGAATGAATAATTTATTAATTATCAAAAGTTCTTGGTGGGAAAAAGGGCATTGTGATGGATGAGTTGGCCTCAAACATACTCTCAACATACTCTACTTTGGAATGCAAGTTGGTTATCACTTTCCAAGTCCTGTCATAAGGTTAATTTCCCAAATTCAGCCTTAATTAAAATCACAAAATAAACACTGAGACACCTATAATCTGGTACAATAACTACCTGGTCTGTATGCCAAGAAAGAGTGTACTTACAAAAAATTGGAAATTGTAAAGCCAAATGTCGGCTGACCTTGCAGTGAAAGGTGCAGAAACCATGGCAAAATAATTTTGCCATGATTATTATTTCTTATTATTTCTTCCTTCTTTGTTCTCATGTGTGAAATGTATGATGGGTATCATATTTTATAATAACACAACGTCGCAAGTACACTTTAACCTTCTGTAACTACAAAGTAATTTATTATTATGTTATGATATTAAGTCAACACAGCATTTGAACTATTTGTTGGAGACTGCTGCTATGGTGATCCAGGGATTGTTAGCATTTCAGAAGTGCAGGAAGTACACCCAGATGTTGCATTCTAGAAAAGAAATTGCTTAGATTGTGGGCTTCCATGCATCAGGTTGGAGACATAGTAATGATAGAGTGTTGTGGATTTATAAACTACCCCTTTTTTTACCTCAGAGCTGTCAAAAGGCCATATAACCCATTACAACTGTCAAAAGTAAATATCTGCAATGCATTCACTGACGATTTTGACTTTTGCAGGTTCATTTTGTTCAGGAATGACTATGGGTGTGCAGCTAAATTAACATGTGGATCAAAACTCAATGACAGTCTTGTATTTATAATAATAATAATAATAATAATAATAAATTGTTAATTATTGACCACTCCCACAGAGGGGCTTTTCAGGGAAAATGAAACAAATAAACAAACAAATGAAAACAAAAGAGTTAAGAATCCAAACTGGTTGGAGGCAGACCAGTTGGCTATTTAAACATCACTATGGTGACTAGCATGTTATTTCTCATTACTTTTTGAAACTTTAGTCCAGTTCATGAAAGGAAAAAATTAACTAAGTTAACAAGTCTTTGCAACGAGTTCTTCCCCGTGACATCTCAAGAAATGTACCAAGAAAAGTGGAGCGACCATGCATCTTGATATTCAGGAGTTTCCTTTGAAGCATAACACCTTTATGTTTTTGGAACCTCACGGATAAGGATTCCATATGGGCGCACATCAACTGTGCCTTGTGCTGGGGACAACCAGTAATCTGCTCCCACACCAGTATTTGTAGCTGGGATGATCTGAAGATGACCATTTCTCTGATCCGGGTTAACACGATTTTGGAGAACTATTTTGAACGTCTTCCCATTGTAAGTGAATTGCTGTGCATACAGCCTCTCAACCATATCAAGACTGGGGCTGGTGTAGATGCCTTTACCAAACATAGCTCTGGGACCAGGTTTGTACCCATCTTTTACGATCAGATTGGCGCTGGTCATGTTTGTACCATGATAGGAAACGGGCCATTCTCCAGGGGCTTCTGCTGTGCGAATGCCATTCGGACCAAGCCATTGGTCATTGTCGTACCGTTGAATAACCTTGATCGCAATTCTCTTCCAACCGTATGGTCGCTTGTACTGGAATCCTCCTCGCATGTACGTTTTGCCATCATCTTTGGCATAAGTGAAGTCGTAGTCGTAATTAGGATCCAGATCGGCTGTATTAAACCCATACGACGAGCCTCCTCCGGGCATTCGAATCACCAGATAGATAGTGTCTTCTGGTTTAATTCCATAATCGTTGACAGTTCGATTATCTTCCAGTGGTTTAGCACAATATACCAGTCTGATCTGAGCCATCGGTATATCTCGCTTTCTTTCGATTTCAGCCTTTACTTCCTCAATGGTGAACTTTCCTGTTACTTCAATCCTTGCGGTTTCACCCGTCAAGCCAGTGACGTTCAGATTGAACTTATCTTCACCCGGAGCTTCCAAAGCCAATGGTCTCATCACATAAGTTTGGCGGAAAAGATCATGGATAGAAAATGTGCCTCCGGTCGTCTGTGGCACCACCTCTGTGCCTAGAATCGCGGAAAATGCAGCGCTTACTAACTCCAAATTCGACATTTTCAGGAAACGTTCCTCAAAGGTAAAAACTGAGCAACGGTACCGACCACCGACCACTCCTTTGTTTGGCTGTATTCCTTCCGGTCTTTCTTGGAAAGGTAGACCGATTTAAATACAAAGCGGAAGTAATTATAACTGTAGGTGAAGCGGAGGACACAGAGGGTCCAAAGTAGGTTTGGCGGGATGCGGGATGAGGCTTAAAATCAAGGCGGGATGCGGGATACGAAAAATTTTAGGGGCGGGATACGGGATGAAACTTCCCTGGCGAGACCGGGATGCTTGTATTTTGGCAGGCGGGATGTGGGATGTTTAAAAACTTAATGGCGGGATGCGGGATAAAACACGTGAAAAAAGACCTTCAAAAACGGCCATAAAACCTCTTTCAGCAAGATCTCTGTTGATAAAGGAAGTTTTATTTTGGCACACGGTGCTCAGTGGCGATCTGTTTACACTAAAATAAATACTTTATGATGCATCTGTCATTACGCGGAGTGCGATTGGTTGGTGCTGGGATCCAATTTGACCCCAATTTGGATCAATTTGCGTGTACATCGGTGTTCGTGTTCGTCCATTCGTCCAAGGCGCGCAGATACTGATCTGACGATACCTTGTTTTACAATGTGAAATGAGTTTGTAGACTCTTAAAACAGCTTGCATTTTTTTACTTTTTTAAAGGTCACTTTAACTCTTAAAATCTTTCAGTTGTTTGAAGTTGAAAGTAGGGTATTTATTGTACTGCGCGAACAGAATCTTGTTGGTTTGTCTTAGTGAAAACAAGACAGCATGCAAATAGACCAAATAATTACTATCTGCTTGTTAGACCATCGCTCAAAGATCGGCAATATGAAACGCATGTCACGATAAAACAACAGATAGGAGATAGGACAAAGAGCACGCTATTTCATCAATATATATTTTATTTAGAATTATCTCCACGGTTTGACTTGTTTACTTTATAGATTATAGAGGTCGGTTCGAGGTCGTTTCTGGGCATGATGGCGACACCGCCGGTAGCCTCGGGCTCATCGAAGGCAGAAAAGGAAGAAGGTGATGCGAAGGTTTTGTAGGAGAGGAAAGTGGTTTGGGAAACCAGCAAGTTACCCGAGATGTCGACTTTCTAGTCGGTGTAACATCCCGATTTGGTCGTCCAGTACGGTTTAACAGTCGATTTGTTTTTTAATTTCTGTATACCTTAAGTGGCCCTAGATGAACCGAAGCTCACGTAAGTAATTCTCTGAATACGTATTAAAATTAAATTAATTATTAAAATCTGAATTGCCATTGAGCTAATCAGTCACAGTTAGTTAAAATGGGTATAAAATTGACTTTCTCATTTACTATAACGATGAATACTTACGGAGTTTTATGGCGGGATCGGGATGGAGGCTGTCGATATGGCGGGATGGCGGGATAAGGCCGAAAAGGGTGGCGGGATGCGGGATTGCAAAACCCTATTTTGGACCCTCGACACAGAGGTGGACCAAAATTTTTAAATTGGGCCACTGGGCCCGAAAGTTCTTTTAGTCAAATTAAGCTCGTTGGGGTGTCCAGTTCAACACTAGAATGGTTCAGGAGCTACATGCATGATCGCCAGCAGTATATACGAATTGGCTCTGAAATGTCTGGAATGTGTAAATGTACATTCGGAGTTGCACAAGGATCCATCCTAGGGCCGGCATTATTTAATGTTTACATGAACGATTTGCCGGGCGTTCCAGATTACTGCTCCTTAGAATCCTATGTAGATTATTCCAAATTACATCTGTCATTCTTGGTTAAAGATATCGATAGCGCAGCTCGACAAATAACCGAAGACCGACCTGAGGAAAGTGGCTGCATGGTGCTGCCAAAATAGCCTTCTGATTAACCCAGATAAGACGAAATTGCTTTTAATTGGCACCCGTCAAATGCT
The DNA here is from genome assembly GCA_948470475.1 of Galaxea fascicularis. NCBI lineage: Eukaryota > Metazoa > Cnidaria > Anthozoa > Scleractinia > Euphylliidae > Galaxea > Galaxea fascicularis. Next base: position 27,844,956 of record OX419337.1, read on the forward strand.
TCAAAATACGCCTACAAATCTGGATTTACATGTTACTTTACTGAGGAAAGAGTTGTGTGTGGTTGTTTCAGCGAAGGACCTTGGGGTGTATATGGACGCTACATTGAGTTTTGATGAACATATAGCAAGTGTTACACCTTCTTGCTTGTCAAGTTTAATAGGGTGAAACACCTTATTAAACGTTGTCAGTGCACTGGTCTTAAGCAAACCCTTTTATTGTTCATCTCTCTGGTCTAGTACGGATAAAAATATCAACAAATACACAATGTCCAAAACTTCGCAGCCAAGATTATAACTCGTTCGCAGAAATTTGATCACATTACCCATTCTCAAAGAACTGAAATGATTGTCTGCGAATCCATGCTTTTTTTTTACAGTGTGTTTAAGGAGACTGGCCCCTGACTATCTTGTTAAGAAGTTCAAAAAGAGGTCTGAAATCCACAATAAAGACACACGGAACAAGCAGAAGATGGACATCCCAGGGTACAGATTTTAATCATTTATTGTTCGGCTATAGTTTTACATATTTTATTGCCGAAAATTGTAATTACTTTGAATAGCCAGAATTTGGAAAGTAATAAAGTTATTATTATTATTATTATTATTATATCGTCGTCCTCACTTTTTTTTCTGACCAACTGCTAGAAATGGAGGCCTTGAGAATTGTAATCACCCTTGGTGTTCATTTCGTTCCACGCCATTTTGTTCCAAGTCGGCTGAATCGCGTCGTTCCAAAGAAACGCCGTTTCCTCCTACGGAATAGCCAGTTCGTTCCACTAAAACACTTACAGTCTGACAATTTCAGTATCAAAATTTCTGTTTGATTTTCCGTATCAACTTGAAACGTGGTCTCCAAATTCTTCAACCCGACTTCGTAAGATTCCCTTTTTCTTCAAAAGAAGAGTAAGAAGTTTGATGGAAAGTTGAAAGGAACTGGGCATCGACGAACAAGAGAACCGAGGACATATTTATAGTAAGCAACGAACGAACGAATCGACTTTCTTTCGGAACGAAGCCACTTTGACTTGGAACGAAACGCCTTGCAACGAAACGACCGGATGGGTACCACCTCGGTCCTTAGAGGCTGAAGCACAGCCGCAAATGTCACAAACCAGGTTTGTTCCTCCTCCTCCCCCCATGTGAGCAACCACCAAGGCTTGACACGTTCTTGGTTGCTTACTAGAGGTCCGATTTTGCTTTATCTTCAATCAATTTTACTAACCACTGTTTTCCCTTAACATAAATATTGTATAAATAGTAGCAGGATGATTTCAACAAGCGTGTTAGAGCTCTTTCGGGGAAATCACCCAAGTTCTACATAAACTTTACAATTGCCATATTCATGTGGCCAACCTTTACAATATTGGAGAACGCAACAAATAAACTAATAAACGCCTGTCATGAAGACTATTTTATTTCCCCCCGAACCAGCCCCTGCGAGTTACAATAATGATTTATCTTAAATCAGTATTATTTTTTGTCAGGAGTCCACGGCTTCTGTTTTTGTTTAATAAGGCCATATATTAAACTAACTACAATCTTGGACAGAATAAAAGAGAAATAAAACACCCTTCCCCCCTCCCCCCCCCCCCCCTCAATGATGAATTTGCGCTTAAGCCAAACCGCGCCCTTTTTTCCATCATTTATATGCGGGGAAGGGGGCTCAAATTTTTCATTTGAATTGATAGGGTAGGATAGAAAAGTGGGGGTAGTTTCTAGAGAATCAAAAATTTGGTTTTATCAACGGAGTTGATAATGTAAATTGACCACCGTACAGGGGCTCTAAAAACTGTTTTTTCAGAATGCAGGAGGTCAGTGGGGATTTTCAGGCGGGCATTTTTAGTTTTTCTTGCAAAAGAAAGTAAGAAGAGAAGATCATAACAGCCTCGTTCACAGCCGGTCAATTTGCCCGGTGTCCGGCCCTTAATGAAACCCCTGAGAGCAAATCGAGGAATTATGGATTGTGTGTAGTTTATATAGTGGAGGAGAAGCTACGCTATCGGTGGTAAAATGGCAACGTGAAAAATAGGAATACATTAATTGAATGAAAAGCGTTTTAAGGATGCCGATTTGGAAGATGATAGGATAGGATAGGATGGGATAGGATTAACTTTATTTAGACAGGGTAAACTCATCAGTCACCACTATGAAGACTTAAATATATACCAATTGACCGAGATTCTAGCGCCTTTTGAAATTTACATAAGAAAATCAATAGCAACAGATTCAATCACCGAGTGGAGACTGGACACAACGTCCCAGGCATCTCTTTTGTGCGTACTGGCCGCGCGCTGCTGGACCTGGTCGTACAAATCTCCGAGGGTGTTTTTAGCCGAAGGACCTCAGTAACCAAAAGAAATGAATGTACGCAGTTCTTTCTTTGTGTATCAGTCATTTTCTAGGCTGTTTTCTAGGTTTGCCAGGTTGACACAACAGGTTCGACCTCTGATCACAGGAAACCCGTCGCGCAGTCCTCGCCAATATGGCGACTTATCGATGACTGGTACGAGAATTATCTCCACTAACGTTCCATTGCTTTCCGCGGAGGAACACCCCAAAAAACTAGAAAAAGTATTGAGAGTTCATGAAAGGACAGTATTTGTTACGAACTTTAGAAATCCTGTGACTGAGGAAACGCTGCGAGAGTATTTTTCTCAATTTGGTGAAATTGAGAATTTTGAATGGGTACGAACGAAAGTAACGCGGCGAACCAAAGGTTACGCTTTTGTAACGTACAAAAACAAGGAAGACTACGCAAACGTTCTTCGCCAGTCTCATATACTGAATGGTGGCCAACTGATTGTTAAAACAAGCCGTCCAATACTACCCGAATCGGATACCACGTGCTTCGTCATAGTCAATAATGTGGATGCAAAAATGCGAAAAGAGGATTTGCTGGAACACTTTTCAAAATACGGTACTGTGGTGGCAATTGATTGGCCGATTGACAAAGTGGCACGTTCCAGACTTGACCATTGTTTTTTGCAGTTTTCGTCGGAGGAGGAAGTTGAAGAGGCGGCAAATGATGAGAGACAGATACTTGGTGACCAGGAAGTTTTGGTGCGGAAGAGTACCTCCAGGATTTCGAAACACTTGACCACTACTAACAGGCTGCTGGTTTTAGCAGACTCAACTGTGGAATCCATTGCAGCATATTTTGGAAAGTTTGGAGAAGTGGAGGCAGTTTGGGGGAATTTTAAAAGTGTTGGACCCAATTCCTCTGTTATTCCAATGTTTTCTGTTGTATTCAAGAAAGCCAGTTCTGTTCAAGAAATTAGCAAGCAATCCCATTTCATTAATGATCAAGAAGTTTTCACACTACGTGGTGTAAACAAACCTATATTTCAGTTTGAGAAGAAGATTGTTGTAGATGAGTTGCCTGATCTGGTGTCTGCTGAAAATGTTATTCAGCACTTTCAACAGTTTGGTCCTATTCAGCATTGTCATTTCGCAGAAGATCCAAGAAATGGTCAAAACCTAAACTGTACCATTAACTTTTGTCACCAGGAGAGTGTGAGGAAAGCAATGATTAATGAAAACCACAATTTATGTGGCAAGCAAGTAAGAGTCCGACGTGTTGGATACAGACATGTAGATAAAACTTCAATGGAGATCATAAACCATTTATGATCTCCAGTTCATAGTGAGGTTAACATAACTTTTGGTTAACAAAATTTTTGTCATCAAAGGAAAAATAAGTTTGTTTTCCAGGTCATATAACTAGTTAAGTGTCCTTTCCAGACTAAGGATTTATTGAAAAATATTACAAGCATTTTTATGGTACATTCATTTTTGAGCACCAGTCAGTGTGTCATAAAAGACATACTTATATTGGGTAATTTTTCTTGCAAATTGGATTGCATGTTAGGCTGTGTAATACAACTTTATATTCAAAAATATTTAGACAACTTGTTAAACTTATCTCCCAACAAATAATTATGTCAAGGGATAAGTTAGACAAGGTGTGATGTGATTATACTGCAGGTTGTGGAAAAACACACTTTTCTTCCACCTTTTATGTTACAGCAAAATAAATGTTGTACTGAAGAGTATCCATTCCTTTTATCTTTTACTACAAATACCAGCTTTGCATTTCAGATTAGGAAATGTGCAGGGGCAACAAATTTGAATTTTGATCTAATGGTTTAAAGGGCTAAAACTCTACTCTTTATAACAGAAATCTTCTATGGCATTTGATCAGGCTGTACAAGCACTTTATTAGAAATAATCCAATGTGATTACTAATGTCATCTTATGAATTGTCAGTGAAGCAGCTTCAGTCGTTGAAACCCCAGTAAACTTGTTGAGATTTAGATCTAACTGTATGGATGTTTCTTTACTAAGCTTTTTAACTGGGGGAAGGGGGTTGGTACTCCCATTAATATATAAATAAATAAATAAGTACTTAATTGACCACTCCCCTAGAGAGTTTCAGGGACAATGAAACAAATAATACAAATAAAAACAACAGCGTTAAGAATCCCAACTGGCAGGAGTCAGACCAGTTGGCTATTTACAAGGATGACTGAGGAGTTGAACCAGGCACCTAGGCCCAGTTCAGACGCCACTCCACTCATGTGCTGAATTAGGTTCGACTTTGGAGCGACATTGGCACGATGGCTGTGTTGAACCTGATATGTATTTTATATTCAGAGAAGGCATTATACATTTATACATTGTCATAATTAATGCGTTTGGTTCGGCACATGAGAAGAGTGCTGTATGAATCAGTTTCTGCTCCAGTGTCGAATAATGCGGCAGACCTTGTTGAATTTAACAATGTTGCTGCACCGAATTAAAACTGCCATACTTAATTCATCAGTTAGGTTTGGCACATGAGTGGAGTAGTGTCTCAACCAGGCCTTACCCAGAACAACACCAGTCAGTGGACAGAGCAGGATTTAAACCTGGGTCACCGCATTGAAATCCAGCACCCTAAATCACTTGGCCATCCTGCTGAGAGCTTATGATTTATGCAATATTATGATAATAATATTAGATAGCAGTGATAATTATAATCATGATAATGTACTCTATGCAGCAGTAAACTCAAGCATTTCCCAACCTCTTCAAGGTACACCCCTCCAAACCAAAATGTATTTCTTGTTTCAAATATCACATTAATGAGACCATCTCTTTGTCATTTATGGAAGAGAAATTTGCAAAATTAGGGTCTGTGAAAGTGGAGATGAAAAGCAAAAAGCAACTAGACATAAAATGGGAAGAAAAACTGATGCAGTAATACAACACCATTCTGAAACTGCAATTGCGGAAGAACCATATTGGGTTATGTAACACAGTTTTATCTTTTTTCTGGGTTAAATTGAATTGGATGAGCTCATTTCAGTCCAGGTGAAAAAAGCCAGAACTGGCTAGCAAGTGCAATTAACAGAGCATAAAAAGGGCAGAACATAAGTGTTTGTTAAAGTGCGCAATTTTCTGTTAAATCAACTCGAAAACCAAAAGCAGACCCTATTGTCTAATGCTTTATAACACCCATTTTGAAATCACTGGATATTCTTGCAGTTTGATTGGTTCTCAACAATACTATTTTCATCCTTTTTTTAGCTCATCAAAATTCAAAACTGGGTTTCCTGAAGTGGATATTAAATAGTATTAAAATTTGACAAAAAATGTGAGATTTCAAAATAGTTGCAATAAAGTGCTAATTGAACTTCTTGTCGTGCAATTTTGGGCTGAAACCACACTTGGGATTCAAACCAAATTGCACTCCAGTCAGTATTAATCAGTCACGCTCTACAAAGCAGGCAAAACCATTACGTCACCTTTTTCAAATACTAAAAGACACATTTTTCTTCAAATATTTTAAGTAAAATGTACCTACCTTTGGTTTAACTGGGTGGTGTTTTCTCGTGAAAAACTGCAGCGAACTTGAAATCACAAAGAACGCGAATGTTACTTTGGAAACCGAGTTCGATGGAATATCTGGAATATGCTCATATTTTTCGATGGAACAACTGAAACAAGCTCAATATCACCTATTTAAATATCGCAATGAATAGCCAACATATCCTTATTGATGAGATGTTCAAATAATGACCTTCACTTATTTAAAATCACTGAAACTACGAGCAATAAATTAAGACTTACGTTTTGCTCTGGATGATAAAGCAATGACTTGCAACACTGGTAAAATTTTGTTTTACGTATTTTTGTTTGATTTCCAGCGAAGAATTGTCTCAAAACTGGTTATAGAGTGTTTCGTTTCATCTCCAAGAATCACATTCTTCTGTTGCTTTGAGCTTAAGCAATTTCCTTGAGATAAAAAGCTTAGTTCATGTTTGCAAACGAAACATTGTAGGAAGAACTGAAACTTTGTTTCCCGCGCCAACCGAAGAGAGCGCGCGCCAACCGCGTGCATCACGTGACCTCGGGTGTACCCGCATTTGGGTGTTAGCAAGTCAGTAGCAAACAAAAACCGTTTGTTTCGGCTAACAAAAAGAAAAACAAGTCAACCAATTCTTTAGCTTTTCTTTCCACCAGGGTGACACAGAAAGCCGAAATCAAAAGCAAAATCAACAAACGTTTTTTATTTCACCTATAACCGTGACGCAGCTTTATTACCCAACATAAAATAAACCACCGTAATTCACTTTCTAGGGTGCACATATATCTATTGTGACTCTAAAAAATAAGACAGACGGTTTCTACAGTTGTGATCGTTCCAGTTTTCGGATAAAATCAAAACTAGAAGTGTTAAATCTCTTTTCCACCTTCTTAGTCATTTCTCAAATATTCTTTCAGGGATGACAACATGAACAAAATTCCATTGTTCTGGGCACTTTTACAAGCAACAGCCGCCTTGTCGTACAATGATGATGCTTCGGTTTTACTTTCTTCCACTTCTCCTGCTACCTCAAACAGTTTGCTTTTGTCGAATGCAATTTTGCTCTTACAAATCAAGCGAAACGCGTCCGTGTAGGTATCTTCAGACTCAGTTTTCAAGTCCGGCTCCTCCAGCCTTTGAACGCAGCGTTCTGCTTCTTCAAGGTCCGAAACACAGCTGGGACGGCGATCGAAACCCTTCTTTGAAAACCCAAGATGCAGACGTGCTTTGTCGGCAAAAACAAATCTGAGATAAAAAGAACTTCTAGGAACGCTGTCCATGTTTCTCTGGCACAATTCGATGATCGAATTCCAGACGGGCGTTAATCTTTCTTTCTTGTTTTCCGGTAAGCCCTCTTCGTACAATAAACAGTCAGCAATGCGTTTCAAGCAAACAATCTGCTCTTCTGGGCTCTCCATGGCCGACACCATCATGTATGCTTGCTCCGCCAACGCCATTGACTCGGGATATTTTTCTTCGCACACCAATTTTAATGATTTTCTTGCCAGTGCCCTCGCTATAATTCTCTGACAATTTTCTCCAGCTCTCGAAGCATTCGCAATGGTATCATTTAACAAATCCGTGGCTTTTTCACTCTCGCCCTGTATGTTGTAGCCATAGGCGAGTTCAATCTGCACAAAGAGTTTTGTCGCCGGGTCTGGAAAGCAATTGAGAAAAAATGCCGATCGCCGTCGTAATTTTTCCCAGTCTTTCTTGTAAATATCGTTTGTAAAAGTCCTCATAACAAGTTTGTAATGTTTTGGATACTTCGAAGTTGCCCGTTCAATTGTTTCTGGAGAACTAGAATTAAGAATTTCTACCATTTGCTTACTTGGAGCAAGAAAATCGATATAAGATCTTGCTATTTCGGGTTCCGTCTCACTCAACAAATTCAGAAATGCTGAAATAGCGTTTGTTCCTTTGTAAACAACATAATCTATAAGCATAGCAAGTTTGATCTCTCTGTTATGCTGCTTTTTAATATTTTTAACTTCTCTGTTTGATAGAATGCCTAGATCTTTCATCTGACCAAGGTACGGTCTTGGGTTGAAATCCTTTAACGCAGACAGCTTCTTAGAAAAATACTCTTCGTATTCTCGTATGGCCTCTTGTTCCCTCGCCAGTTCCGCTTTCAGTTTTATAACTTCATCCGTGTCAAAGCTTTTATCTTTAGCAATTGCTTTCAAGTCTTTCAAGGCAGATCTTGAAAGATTAAGGTTTCTGAAGCAAGCAATAGCTTCAGAGCAAAAGCTTTGAAAGTCACTGTCTTCCACCTCATCGTTTGGGGCGATGTGGCAAACATCATTTCGGAGCATACGAAGACGATCTATTTCGTCATACTTCGAAGGATTTCTTTTCTTTAGGTCAGCTCCAACAGAATCAGAGTACAGAATACAGTAAAACAGAATGGAATTATCAAAGTGCGACGAGTCACCATTAACGATTGTTTTCAGCACTTCCCTGTTTCGTTGCCGATTAAAAAATGATTCATTCAATAAAAACTGCCTTCCATCTTGCCTTCTGTCGCGCCATTTTGAACCATAAAACCTGCGCCACTCTTCCTTAAACAGTTTTCTCAAAGCTCTTGAGAAAATGGTTATAACGATGTGTATCATCCGAAAATAGTTAAGCTGTTCAGTTGAATACGGCATGATGAAGTCGTTGGCGAGTTCCAAATGGTATTTCAAACGGGCTGGTAAATTACAATTGCGTAAAAAATAGTGCACATTAGGGCTTAATATATGCAGTACCCGCTTGTGTACTTGGGTTTTTCATGAGTTTCTTTAGCACTTTAATTTACACTGCAGAGTTAATTCTCTGTTTCACCACTTGTGTTTTAATGAGTTACGAAGCGAAAAGCAATAATTTGAAGTGGGCCAGAATTCTCAGCTTTTCGCTTTCAATTTCTGATCTCCTGATTCGATACTCTGAAATTCAAACACAGCCGGAGGCACACATCAACACTGTTTTCAACGCAAGATCACCGGCGTTCTAGTGAGTCTTGTGATGTAAAAACGTCAGATGCCAAACTGTTGAATTTATATGGAGTTGGGTTGACTAGTCCCTTGCGGGCGTAACTTCACGCCCGCAAGGAATTATGGGAACGCGACCTCTGGGAACGAGATTGATCTTAGACCAATGTGCGCAAATACAGCAGAATCATAGGAATGTCCAAGAGTGATAAACCAGAATAAAATGATTGAATTGAAGCAATACTAAGCAATGTTAAAGTTAACCAGTTCCATTCAGGTATGGTCCGCTTTCTAACCGTAACAGTTCTGGTTTTTCACCCGAGGCCGTCTCTAACCTGAGACACTGGCAACCACAAACTTGATGCGTAAGGCAATACAAAGGACATCCAATGGTATCTTTAAATATAACTGTATTTCTTTCATAAATTAACACAAGAATAAGATTCACTTTACAAGCAGAACAGTATCCCTACTCATCTTTACAATAAATTAGGAATCCAATTTAAAGTTCTATTAATGTTTATAAAGCGCACAAAACAGTTTGAAAAATCAAGGTTGGAAATTTCTTCAATTTGATGCAATGAATGAATGATTGATGCAACAATATGAATAAACCACACAAAGCTATCAACATGTAATACCTCCTTTCGATATTAGCCCTTCATGAATAAACAAGCTTGGGGAAGGCTATGGGATTAAGGGACATGGTCAGCTAAAGCCACATTGTCTTCAAGGTGTTCACCAAATTCTCCCAACAACTATCACAAAAAATGTACAGAAAAGTGGAGAATCAAGGACACAACCCTTTCCCATTTGACCTGGCTTCACTTGACATGTTCTATTTAGTTTTTGACACCTTTTTCACGGCACCTGTATCAAGTAATGTTTACAATATGAGCGGCAGTTGTATCACTATTCACAAACTCGAGGTAAAGCCAAGAGGTTGTAGATGTGATATACAACAATGACAAAAATATAGTAAACTACTTATTCAACATCAGGATTCTGCAGTCATATTCATCGATTATTTTTGTGATACAAAATATTTAAACGCAGAAAATCCAACCAAACGTTTATGTAGAACATGAGAATGTTGTATCAGATATACAGCTATTGATTAATAAAACAGTTCCTTTGTTTTTCCTTCATGAATTATTAATGACTTGAATAGTACGTTTTACAACATTCACCAGAACCAACACTGGCACAATACTTTTATGATTACATGTACACGTACGATTGTAAGTTCTACATGTAATACAGCCGCACCCCTATTAAGCAGCCACCCCAAGGTAGCCAGTAATCAAAGTCCCAAAGAGTGTTCTTCTATTGTTTTTACCTCAATAAAGTGGCCAGCCCCTATTAAGTGGCGGCCTCTACCCATTTTCCTGCAAAACAGGTATGTATTTAGCCAAGCGCGAAGCACAAGTTATTGCGGGTAAAGTGCAAGACATGTACTCCACACCCTGTTATGCAGGCTATTACCCATCTGCCCAGGGGGACTGTTAATAAGTAGTTGAAATGCATTTCCTAATGCATTATAAACAAGTCTTGAAAATACAGTAGAAAGTTGACCCTCAAACCCCTAACTCTCAAATAACGTGGTATGCAGTTTAATCCAACAACATTGTCATTTACTCCACAACTGTACTCAGAATCCAGCTTCACAGAAGCTGGCTGTGAGTGTTCATGAAGTGTTCTGTTTGTGAGTTTTTGACTCCACACTTCTGGCGCCATCCACAGATCACTGTGAGGTAATTCAGTTGTATTATGTCAAGGATGGTATGTACTGTATTACATGTGGATCAATTCTGCCATAACAAAGGAAAACCCAGCTCCAGCTGCCAGCCCAAGGATGAGCATGAAAGCCATCATTGTACCTGCTGTTTCAGCATGCTTTGGTTCCACCAAGCTAAAATAGAAAAACCAAAATCTCTCATCAAATGACCAATTTCAAGGTCTTGTTGATAGTTTGAAAAGGATAGTGCAAGATGTGTTCAACATGATGACTAGTGGACAAGAACAAAGGGCTATCTGCATCAACTTGAATAAAAACACTGCAGATTTTGTATATTTTTAAATCAAGAATCTGTTAGATGTTATAGACATGCATGTAATTCATTTTAAATATAATTTGGATGAATTTTTTTTTAAATATCTTTTTAACAGGTACATATTCTTAACTATTATTTTTTTCATTTTATGTCATTGTTAAGGTCCACATCAGCCTGACCTTTTCAAACAAAGTATGTATGTATGCCCACATCTAAAGGAGTCACAGTTTGTGTTGTAGACAATGCACGGAGATGGTATTGACTATATATAGGATTTCGTCAAAATATTGAGTGACAAGTCCGCTGCACGGCAGGCCAAGGAGTCATACAAGTTGCAATGGAGTTACAATAGAGTGAATTGTCAACATAAAGGATGCTTAATTAAAATCTTTAGACGTGATCATCATCTAGTCCTTGTAAATTTATTATGCACTGCAATTTTATAACATGCAGAGTTGCAACTACTACCAGAAAGTAGACTCCCTTTTCATGAAATCCAAAACGGAACCCCCAAATTACTGCTCCTCCATTTTTGATTTCTTAATGAAATTTATAATTAGGTGCAGCAGACTCTGTCAGGACTCAACCACAACAAGATCTAATGTTACTTTGGGCTACCTAGAGCTCTTTCGAGCCTAAATTTGTAATGCAGCAGAACTGTGGGGATTTTCTAAAAAGTCTTAAAGCACTAGCTTGTTAAAAAACGTCTAACTACCCAGATAAACTATGCCTGCCATTTTTGTTTCAAATTAATGAAATTGTCCAGCAAGATGGCAATATTTCAGTTAAAATTATTGGCACAAAGAAACACTGTTCTATTACGTTTTACCCTTTAACTCCCAGACATGATCAGTATTTAACTTCTCCTGATATTATCAATACCATGTCAACCAAACAGTGATGAGAATAGACAAATTTATTAGAGGGTGTTATCTCGATATCAGCCCAAATTCTCCTAACTGTGAACTGTGGCTAGAGGGGAGAATAATCAGATCTTGGGAGTTAAAGGGACAATAAAATTATACTTAAAAAAAAAACCAAGTGTTTAACTTACGAGGGTCCATACATCATGCATAAGCTGCCCAGGTAACCATTTGAGATTGCAAACAGTGCCATGAACACAATGGGAAAATAATCTTCATGAAAGAAAACAGTAGCTGATCTTGGCTGAGCATTACAAAATGCAAACAGTGGAAGGAAGACAACTCTCAAGATGCACAAAGCAGGCAAAATTACACCACCTCTACCAGGCTGAAATCAAGGAAAGAAGGTTAGTAAAACAAGACGAACAAATATCCTTTCCAACCTTAAAATGAGTTAACAGTGAAGCAAGTCAAGTAATCTTGGGCAGTAAAACTTGGGACTCCTGTTCTAGGCAGATTTAGACTGCTTACAGTCTCTCTTACTAGGTGTGGTAGTGAAAACTGTCAGCTTTGCTCAACCTGCAGCTACATTTGCTTGTACTGTCAGGTGTAACCTGAAGGAGTGCCAAAGCTATCAAGAAGACCCCTTGAGTGGGTATCATAAGATGGTGGAAGGGCAGTCTCTAATCTGTGAGAGTCAAGATCATTTAACTAGCAGTGTAGGACACTTGTCATATGGACCTAGTTAAACGAAACTTCTGCAGCTTAGTGGTAGAGCTTCCAAACTAGTGATTGGAATGTTACAGGTTTGACTCGGATGAGCTTGGAATTCTTTTTTTCTAAGTTTGTGAATGACAGTATATATCACATCTTTCATTTACTTTGCTAGACATTTACCACCTAGTCATCCGGTCGTCCGAGATGACTACAATCTGGCACACACAACTGAGGCAACTTCAAAAGTCATCCTTTGGACCAGTGAGGTTTTGCTCACCCACAAAATAATTATTTCCACAATTTCCAATTCTATTAATCTATTAATTTATGGTGTACATTTTACCTGTGTCTGGGTACTTCTCATCCACTTAAAATGTTAAGAATAACAGATAATAACATACCAGTTTTTGTCTGCGGTGAAATCGTAAGTTTGGGCGCCATCTTTGATAGTGCAGTATTTTCCATGAAATGATCACAGGCTCATTTTTCATGTTGTTAACCACTTACTCTTTCTTAAAATTCTGCACTTTTCTCTGGACAACCCAAATTGGAACCAGGCAAGTAGGCCATCATGCTTACTCGCCCGGCTGATGACTCAGAAAAAAAATGAATCTGGATCCCTGCACCTCACTTTCATCAGGTAACAGTAAGTGGTTTATTAGCACTAAACATACACATACCCATTGTACGAAGGAAGCTAATAGTCTGCCGCTGAAGTCACCGACATTAAACAACAGGAAGCAAGTCACTGGAACAAAATAAGTACCTTGAAAAGAAAAGAGTAATTAGTTAGTACTGGAATTAAGTCTTACAGTTACCGGTATATCAGAGGGGTCAACAACAGTCAAAACACATGAACAACTAACTTGACCACTTGTCATCTCCTTTGACTTTAGGCTGTATTCTTGATGTCAGTGCTGGAAATGCAGCTAATGTCACAAAAAACACCAATGCAACGGACACACCGAGTTTTGCAATCTGAAAAAAGGAAAATGCAGAAGAGGATTGATGGTTTTGGTCTTGTTAGCCATGGCAATTGTCCTTTACAAAAGCAAACCAGCTGGAGATGCTTTATAGTGGAAGAAATAAAGTCAGTCCCATATGGAAGAGGGCAAAAAGTACACTGATGACTACTAAAATCCATTTCACCCACCTGTTTAAAAACCAAGAAAAGTGGTGGCTGTTCTTTTGATTGGATTTCTATTTCTTTTGGATGAACATTTACTCCAAGCAGAGCCTCATGATCCAAACCTTAGATTGGAAAGGAACAGGTTATGATTTCTTTTAATCTAATTTTGAGAATAAGTAGACACACTCAAAGAAAAGGGGGTACTATCATGTGGTGATGTTCCTTTTGATTATGAAAAGTGGTGGCTGTTCTTTTGATTGGATTTCTATTTCTTTTGGATGAACATTTACTCCAAGCAGAGCCTCATGATCCAAACCTTAGATTGGAAAGGAACAGGTTATGATTTCTTTTAATCTAATTTTGAGAATAAGTAGACACACTCAAAGAAAAGGGGGTACTATCATGTGGTGATGTTCCTTTTGATTATGTGGATTTATTCCTAAGGTGTCACTTCCCTGTGGTGGTGTTTATTATGCTATAATGTGGTTCAAACTTTTAGAGTCTGTGGATGAAATCCTAAAGTGGTACCATTCAAATGAAAGCTCTTCCTGTGGTGGTGTTTATTATGCTATAATGTGGTTCTAACTTTTGAGTCTGTGGATGAAATCCTTCAGTGTGACCATTCAAGTGAAAGCTGAGCAGCACTTTCCTGTTGTGCTGTTCACTATGCTGTACAACGTGGTTCACATTATTTCAAATGAAAGGTAATGCGTAGTACTGTTCATTACACTCTCAAAGGGGGTTCTGCATTTTGAGTCATGAAATCCTAAAGTGTGATGATTCAATTAAAAGCAACCAAGCAGTACTTTCCAGTGCTGCTTTTCACTATGCTGTTGAAGGTTGTTCTAACTGTGACGACTCAAAAGAAACTACTCAATATTATTATATGGCTAGTGTTTGAAAAGGATATAACGCGCGCTCTGATTGGCTAAGCGAAGCGAAGCGCTAGGGCATTATTCTCCCGTAATGCCCGCGGGCCGATTACGGATGATGCAAATTAGGAACAAAAACAACAAAAAGTCATCCAAAGGCAAAATTTGTTTTATTTACATTGAAAATTGGTGCCTCTAGAGCAAAAAACTGAAAACAAGACCAGGAAAACTGTTGGTGAAACGTTTGACCTGAGTTTCGAAAAAAATAATGAATAGATTACCGTGAAGCGACGACTTGGGCTTGAACTATTTTTTCCCCCTTAGAACCGTTGTGTTAGCCATATAATAAACAACTTAATAACCTCGACAGTTCGGTCGTTACGGGAAAATCTCAAACCTCGGCCTAGCTGTATTGACCTCGCTATCGCTCGGTCAATACGGCAAGGCCTCAGTTTGAGATTTTCCCGTAACGACCGAACTGTCGAGGTTATTAAGTAGTTATTACTATCATGTGGTGCTGCTTATTATCATAGCAGCTGCAGGACAATACTATCCTGAGGTACTGTTTCTGATGCTGCACAGTGCTGTACCTGAAGGAACTGTATGAAACACTACTGAGTGTTTATTATTCCATGAAAGGTAACTTAATCTGGTGAATGAAACCTTAAACTGTGATCACAACTTGTAAAACTGTTTACTCATAATATTCTTACTTAATGTAGAATGTGAGTAGTTTCCAGATTTTTTAGGAGGTATTTGCCAGTTTGCAAGTCTTTCAATCTGGTCAGCTTGAATACTTGGAAACTCTGGAGAAAAACAAAGTTAAATCAAGAATCAGCAATGCAAACCTTTATATGTACACTAACATAAGACTGTTGTGGATTGATTTTGTTGGAAATTGTGTGGTTGTCTTGTTTGATAACATCATATTCTTGATTAAGTTCTGCTGACTTAAAACAGTGATGATCACACTTATCAAAATTTGGCATCCATTCAAATTGTTATGAAGTTGTGCAATCAACTTCTTTTAAAAAAAAGGCAAGCAAGTAGTGAGGTGTCATTGTGAAAAATAAGTACATCATGGGGCTGTCACTACTTTTTTAAGTAGGTGGGGATATATCTCAAAACACAAGGGGAAAATCCCTGGCCACCGGCCCTTAACGACAGCCCTGTATCAACAGAGACCAATAACAATATTTGCATGTGGAGCAGTAACCTGGTTCTGAATTTTTTTAAGCATCACTCACTTATTTCTTTTCTTTCCTCATGTGGTGCTATGTAGTGTCTGGCAAATTTCTGAAAGATACAAAAATGAAGAAAACTCTTCAAAATAGCTATTTTGCGAGCCTCATTAATGCAATTCAATCCACTTAAAACAATGTGCCTTTTCAACTTGCTTGATATGCCAATCCGTTTATTACTAACAACTGAAGGGCTCAGGGCAATGAGGGTGTGAGTGACAATTTGCCGAAAATTTCAAGTTCCTTGAATTTGCTCTTCTTTGGCTTAAGACCAGTTATCATGTCAGAAACATAGATCTGTATTTATTTCGAAGTTTACAGCTAGATTTCAATGAATTAGTGTATGAATTTTTCAAAAAACTCAAAAACAGAAACAAAAGGATCTGATTCACAGTCGATTTCCTTTGTTTAGTTTCAGAAAAAGGATACCTGAATTTTCCAAAATTTAAGCAACAGCAGACCTAAGTTTCTGACACGAAAACCAGTCTGTAGGCCAAAGAGCAAATTTCAGAGAAATTGAGATTTTGACCAATGTCATCCCTTACACTCTTTTTGCACTGAGTCCTACAATTAGACAGATAAAGATGGCATTTCATGTTGAACAGTCATTTATAACATGTGACTGAAAGAACCAGAGCTACAAAACAGGGCTACTTACCAGTTTATGTAGCATTATGTACGTTACAAGACAAATGGTTAAAACAACAGTCGCCGACATGAAATAACCAAAACCAGAGCTTTGTGCATTTTTCCCTCCTAAAAAAAAACAAAAACAAAGCACAGAATAATCAAATGGCTCCTATAAGCCCACTCATGAATTCAACACATGTAGATGTTGTGGATTAAATTTGTTTTAGGTTAAAATTTTTTTAACCAAAAAATTTTAAAGTGGTACTATGATCAAATTTTTACCCCTTGATTTTTTTAGGTGTATCACTTAGAATTCCAAGAAAGAATAAAAACACTGTTTACCGTTTGCAAATATCTGTATTAGTTTCAGAGATATTTAAGTTTCAAAAACATGTAAAATATGGAAATGAGAAGACTGATGACATCCTACAACCCAATATTATATCAAGTATATGAATAAACTAGGTATCTTGACCAATTTGCAGCACAGACCATTGAAACTTAGTAGGCTAATAGTTCTACCAGAAACACCTGTGGCTATAAAAAATTCCGTTCCTATGGCAACTCACTCTTTTCCAATCCCCACCCACTTGATTTCAATATCTTAGTGATTTTCAACCTGGAAAACTTTAAACAAGGACACAAACTCTAGCGAACGTATTTATATGCTTGCTGGATCATGCATATGATGCACCATTGGCAAATATCAAAATGGAATGCCACAGAAGGCCAGAAAAGCCTTTGATATTAAGGAGGTCTGGGACCCAGTATGTTGCCATGGTAACAAAACTGTTAAGCTCGTATTGTGGAGCACATTCAGTAGAATCTCACTGCAAAGAATCAAACATTTCTGATACAAATTGGCTGAGATATCTTTTTTCATCATATTTGATCAAAATTTGCTTGAGTGTATGACAACATCACTTGTCTAATTTGCATATTTTAAAAACTTGAATATCTCTGGAACGAAAAGAGATATTTGAAAAGGGTAAACAGCATTTTCCTTCTCATACAGACTACTTGTTTATGTTTTAAAATGGCTTTGATAGGAAAGATGTGATTTTCGTCATAGCACCACTTCAACGAAAGGAACAAATTTTGTTCCTTTGTCTTCTCACTGGAAAGACAAAGGAACTCTTTCCACCATTTGCATAGAATAATATTAATATTGACTACCACCATGTAAAAAAATTGTATAAATGACAACTATCACATTGGCGGTTTCATTAAATGAAGAAATAGAAGGGGGACCCAACAAGCTCATGTAGCTTTAATGCTTATCATTTTAAAATAAAGGCCATCCATCCAGGGATTCTTAATAGGCAGGTACCCCTGAGATTTCTTTGATTTCCCCACTATAACACCTTGATGGCAAAGGCGGGTACTGCCTTCTACTATCAATCCTGTCACATTCCTACTTTAGTTTGTTGTTGTTGTTTGTTCAGGGGTTTCAATAAAATTTGAAGTAGGCCGCTGGTTAAAAAAGAGTAACCGACTAACTTAATTTCAAAGAATCTTCCTTTAATTACTTCAATTTAGGGGAAAAAGTAGGCAACTTCTTTAAGCGAAGTAGCCGACGCCTTTAGTCGGCTGTCAGTGCTTATTGAGAGCACTGTTTGTTACAGAAAAAAGATCTCTGTGGTATGAGTCAGGGAAGCTGAGGTTACATAAACATAGATTGAATATGAATTAAACTTAGGTACCCTGACTTTTTGACCCTCAAAGTTTCATTTATTGTTAATGACATCACTGACTGTACCCTGAAATCAATATAGCCTTACCAAGAAGAGAAAAAATACTTGCTAGGGCAGCAAATGTACCTCCAACACCCTGTTTCAGAGAGACAAAAACACCAATTTGATAACATGATAACAATAAAGTTGGACTAAAATGTTCAAATTCATTCATTTGGGTGACTCACCAAGATTAACAATACACTGTCATACATCTTTATCTGTTTTCTGACAAGGTCAAAAGAGTGTTCCCAAAAACCTGTACATATATCTTTACTCGGATATTACCAAACCAAAACATTAATTTTTCCCCTAAATGAACACAATTATTAAGTCTGTGCTCAATCATTTTAAGATTGCTGTAAGAAGTTATTAACTGAGATGCATCACATGATTTTCATTATGTAATTAAGTATTTTTACACATTTTATGCAGTCAGTTTAGTTAGTGTTTTCATCCCTTTCAATAATATTGTAAAGTTTTACACCTGAATGGAAATACTGCACTAGTCAAATTCCCTACCTGTCCTGTCATGACAGCTCCAGTGTATTTCTGAGGCATCATTCCACAAACTCCAAACAAACCACCCTGATATACAGCACTGCCCACTGTAGTGAAAACATACAGATGTCAACACAAAATGCAGTATAATGAGACTTGTTACATCTATCCTGAAATATATATTGGGGTGATTTTCTGAAAACAGCTGATACAACATATTTCAGTATTTTCACTAGAAATGCACCAAAACGAAGATTTCCTGATTAATTATTCAGATAATCTTAGAGTGTTCCAGAAAGTTCATTCCCATACACTGCCAAGCAAGTAAGGCCTAGTTCATACGTCAAACTTTTCATGTGCCGAATCTACTGCAAATGAGTTAGAACAAAAGATTTTCCTAATTAGCATTCGATGCAGCATATGAGAAGTTCAACGTTTGAACTAAGCCTAAAGCAGCTAAAGTAAGTAAAACACCCCAAGTAACCAAAGCCCCTTAAGAGAATAACAAAGAATTTCAGGATGCCTGATTGAAATAAGAGGAGTGTATGGGAATAATCTATAAAGCCAAACATTATAATGTTAGACATGTGGCAAAATGTTGTTTAACATTGCTAAAAGTGGGTCAAAATGTTTGATCAATGGCACTAACATTCATCCAACAAAAAATCTAAGACAAACGACATGTAATACAGGGTGCTAGATGTTCTACCCTTTGTTGAAAAACAAACTGTTGTATTAACAATGTTCGAAAGCTTTAGACAGGGCTTTAGGGTACCAGACGTTGTGTTCACAGTTTCAGGGCTAAATATTATTTCACACATTGTGACAATTTAAAGGGATACCAGTAGGTAAAAGGAGAACTTGAAAAGCTCTTACTGTTGATCACAACAATGGTTCCAATGGTGATATAAAAGAATTCTGCTTTCCCTGTAGTACGAGAAATAGAAGGGTTATCATTAAGACAGTGACAATGGCTGGTTATGAAGATATGTTAGTGTGCTAAACTTCAACTGTCTCAAAATAAAGTTGTATGAAAAGAATACTAAACTCCACAAGAGGAAAATACATGAACCTGTAGTTGGGCAGAGTTTTACAAAAGAGGTTTGTTGACAGACCTTGTTTCTTAAGATAAAGGAGTGACTAAAATCAAACTAAACCTCTTTGCATTCTATAGCTCTACTTGCAATATACTCTCCATCTAAACCAGTCTGAAATGTCAGCTGTCTCCTCTCCCTAACCCACAGGAGGCGCGGGTGAGAGAGACGTCTGAATTCCGAGCGATATAATATCATTCGGTGATGTCACGTACTTGTGCAGATATGGTAGGTAGTTTTTGATTGGTTCTTACACATTTGAATTAGATGACTTTTTATCATTGGTTCAACACGCCAACGGTTACATTCGCTAGCAACGTTGGGGAACAAAGAACTTCTTAGTATTGCGTTACATAGTTTAGATTTATTTTATCGCGGGCCGACACGGCGATTTCAACACAATATTGGAGGCACGTTTGCAGGGATTTAGTGAGGTTTGGTTTGACAAAGTTGAAGGATGAACAGTGGACCGCTTTGCTTTATCTTCTTCCTGGGTGTTTTTGTCAACCTTCACATCGGCTTTTTCCAAAATTTCGCACGAACTCATTCGTTATTGACGTTATTGTAGGCAAATTTTCACTGAAGAACTTTTGCGATGACAGGGAAAACACATATGCGCACTATAACCCTATTGTCAAATGCGAGTTCGATTGAGAAAGAGGTATGATCTCGTAAATTTACTCCAGAGGCTTCATCGTCAAGCTTAACGGCACACAAAACCCAGACACCTTCATAAATATGCATGCAATCGACACTCGTGGCCGCCGTCCTGGTAAGAAATAAATTTATGCAACATTGCCTAAATTAAAACGTGACATCACCGGATGACATTATAACGCTCGGAATTCAGACGTCTCTCTCGCCCGCGCCCCCTGTGGGTTAGGGAGAGGAGACGGCTGACATTTCATACTACATCTAAACTAATTACCAGAAAACCAACAAAATTATACTGTGAAACAGACAAGGAAAAAAAAGAAAGGGGAAAAGAAAGGTGATTTGGTAAATCAGTTAGCTAATAAAAAGAGGATCAGGGTGTCTAATGTCTGGAAAAAGAGTATAGTTTATAAAGTTTTTAGTAGTCATCATACTTACAGTTTGTTGTATCAATGAGCACAAGGACAGTTGTTAAAACAAAGCATAACGTCATGATACAAACTGAGGTCAGCATTCTAACTTGAATAGAAAACCTGAAAAGACAGGATAATGATACAGTTTGACAGTGGAAACACTTTTGTGCTGCAAAGCTCATTCAACAACATTAAAACTTAGTTGGTCAAAATTTATGTATATACATAACCTGTCAAATATAACAAAATAGATTGTTTAATGTTAAGTATTAACAAATGAATTCTTACTTGTGTTTAAAAAGAGTGTTTAACAAGAACATGATCACATTCGGGGCCATAGCAGCTATTGAGAAGTAACTCTCAAAGCTATGAGTCCAACGAGTTTCTTGAAACTTTTCTTGAAAATACTGAAACAAAGAGCACATACAGACATACAGTTAATTACAATGTGAAAAACTTTACAAAGCATTTCAAGTTAGAAACTGATAACTCTTCAAGATCTTTATACGAAATAGTATTTTGGTATATATATGTTATTCACCGGTCAGGAGGTCCCTATTGGGAAAAACTGTACTCGCGACAGAGGGCACAGTTTTTCCCAATACGGACCGACCAAGGCCGGTGAATAACATTTTTATTTATTTCTAATTTTATTTTTAGAAGGTAGGAGAAACTATTAAGAAAAACTGGAAAAGTCATGTTTTTATTTTGAGTTTCCTCAGCGTTGTTCTCTTTATCCTCTTTGTTTGGGTAATAAAATTCGCTTTCACTGTGATAGCTTTCGTCAGAATCCATTGTTTTTTTTATGAGAAAGTTGAACAATAACACTGCTCTATTGCAAAAAACAATTACGACAAACTGAAACTTTGCTCTTTCAATTCGCAACTTCACTCTGCGCTTAGCTTAGTTGGTTACCATGACCGTGGTCAGGAGATAGGAAAATACTGCCTGCTCCCAGAACCAATCAGATTACAGGATTCTCAGGATACCGCCCGCTCACGATCAAAGAAATATATAATATGTGGTTATGTCCAAGCACTGAAGCCAAGTATCCTCCCATTCAGACAACAGAGCTAATCAGTCAGTTGTTAATTGTGGAAGTACTTAACAGCAAGAAAATACTCACAGCGTGTGCAGTAATGAACATGTTCCAGGGTAAAAGCGTCCCTACTCCCTGGATGACCATGACAAAATATACTATGTTGAACCTGAGGGAAAATAAATCTACACTGAATCCCAAATTGAGAAAAGTTTTCACATACAAGATGAATGATGCATAAGTTGCCGTTGTAAGTTAAATTCAAATAAAATTTTTTAACCTAGGTTGAAAAAAATTAATTTCCTTATTAGGCTTTTTCTCCTAATGTGACATTGGAAATATGTAACCCTAATTTTGAATAATTAGGCTTAGGACAACAAAGACAGATGGAGGAATCGTGTCATGGAACGCCAAGCAAGCTAAACCTGGGGCGCTTTCCATTTACACGGAAAACCTGGAAATTCTGGTTGGAAAATCAAATGGTACATACCATTCCATTTGGAACGTTTTACAAATAATGGACCATCGGCTTAATCAATGCACTTTTTCTGTTCTTTCTTAGCTTCCCAACTGATACTAGTATGTTTTGTGGCTTATTCATTTTGTATTTGAACAAGCTGCAGCATTGAATATTCAAACCTAAATCTCCACCCGGATGGATCCTGTAAATGGAAAGCACCCTTGATGATGATGATGATAAGGCTTAGGAGACAAAGGGATTTGAGAATCAACCTAGGTTAAAAAGTTTTCACTTGAATTTAATTTTTACTTGCAACATATACCGGTACATGTACATGAGGTTTGAAAAAGAAAATATGAATTAAATGTTGATTGAAATAGTTTGCTTACTGGTCAGAGAAAAGAGATACAAGGCAAAGAGAAAGTGTGCACCTCTTCCTCTGAATACAATTAAAATCTTTTATACAGAAACCGAGAAACAGACTATATAACAATATTGATTGAACTCAAACTAACAATAATGTGGGCAATGTCTTCTACTGTGTGTGTTGGGCTATTAAAAAATTCTGACTTTGGAAAGTAAGCTGGGCAAGATTTTCGCACAGCCCCAACACTATATTATTTTGTTTTTGGAACTGGGTTAGTATGACAGTGATGCATGTATAATAATATTACTGTATGGGGTTGTGTAGAAATCTTTCCATAAGGCTTTAGTTTTGGCATTTGGCTCTTCCATAACAGGACTATCACATGAGTTCAGATAGTGATCCATACACTATAAATTAAAACTATATTTAGGTTCTTTCATAATTCGTAGTGGACAGACTGCAAATTGTAGCATTGGATATTGGATTCGATCAAAATTTTCCAATTCAAATGATCAAATTTTTATGATAGATCAATACAACCCTTGACTACCGTTAAGCTTAACATAATTTTCTGAAATTGAAGTTCTTAAAATATCCTGCAATGCAAAATTTTTTTTTACTTCATCCATTTAACATAATCTAAAATCTAAACACTGTTGATTGACTTTTCCTTTAGTTCTGTTTCATTTAAGCTTACTTATCTGCTTGACACAAGCTAAACCAAGGATAAGAAACGAGTCCCCTTTTAAGACAAACAAGACCGTGACAAATTTTCATTTCTTTGATACAGCCGGTCTCCGCCAAAATATTGGAGCGAAAGTAAATTGGAAAGAAAAACGGCCGCAGAAGAAGGCCTCTAAAGAACAAAGACGATCCTAAACATTTAGAAAATCACTTGAATGTTTACTTAAAATGTCGATGGCGTTGACCGCCTAAAGTTAGATAAAATTGCATAAGCTTATCTATTCAGTGAACGCAAAAGCCAACACTTGATGATTTCAAACAGTCAAGAGCTGTTAAAATATCCTCGCTTATTACACTTTGGGGAAATTGTTAACTGAAATTCGTATTAAGAAAAATAAAGACAATTACGTGCTACAACAATTGCGCAGCAGATCGCAGCAGATCGCAGCAGATGTGATTGCAGAAGAAGCGAAGGCCCAGATTTGGTTACATCACCAAAGCTATGTAATGTAAAAACAAAATTTGGTCAAAAGGCTCTTGAGCACGAAAATAAGCTTTCATATGGATACCTCCCTGACATACCTATCTTTAGGTTCCATGGTCACAAAGAGAGATTTCTTCAAAGAACTATGTTCTCTCCTCTCTAAAGCCTTAGTCTCAATCTTCACTTCTTTCCCAGCGCCCATGTTTTCTTTCGCAAATAAAACGTCACCCGTTGTCTCTTCTGTGCTTTGCCAAGCTCAAACGTTAACCAAATGTTCAAGGAAAGGATTGAAGTCGGTAGAAGCGAAGCTGTTTCAAGGTTTTGCGATATGCAAGACCAAATACGAAGTTCCAATCTTCAGCAATTCAAAATCCTCCTTTCGCAAAGAGCGGCTACGCGGCCGGAAAACATATGCAAAGTAAATGCAAAGTACCTTATCGTGGGTTTGTAAAACACCTGTGGGGGAGGAGCTGAATTCTAAACCTTACAACCAACGCTTTTAGCATTTTCCAGCGCTTATCTTCTTTAATATTCCTCTGAAAAATCACAATAGTTTTTTTCATACCCATTCCAATTCCTATAAAAGAGAATCAAGCAATTTCATTTTCTAAAAATATCGTCAAACTATATTGCACAACTACCACCCCAGCGAGTGGACAAAAATCGTTGAAACTGAAATCACGTGAAGGTCACGCTTTTTACAACGGGAAACAAGAGGCGGATGTGTAATTTCATCATTACGCGCAATTTTTCGCCCTGGATATTTTAGCAGAATAAGTTTTCATCATAGGAAAAGCTCCTATTCCAATTTCCCAACATCTTTCAAGCCAATACTTCAAGCCGACGTGTGTTGAAAACGGAATTGGCAAGTAAAAATGCACAGTTCTATTGATCTCGTGATCAAATACTGTCAAATGACATTGGAAATATATTTTTCAAATACTGACACATAATTTTGCTAATTATCATAATTCAGCGAATAAAAACCAGAAAAGCATCAGTAACAATTAAATTTTAAAAGCAACACATACTGCAAAGTTATGGAAAGAAAAATACCGATAATTCATGTCACCTTGACAGGCTGTGGACAGACTCTTTTCCATTTCCGGAGAGCTGACCCATAACTTACTGAAATTTTTTCCAACGACTTCCTTTGATTCCTTAATTTTCCTTTGACTTCTTCAGTTCAGTTCTGAACTCAGTTCCTTATTTTACCAAAACAAAAACGTGCATACAGTTAACTCTCTCATAGCGACCACTTCCCGTAAGCGACCACTTTAATGTAAATAACCATTTTGTTTCTCAGTCAAATCATAAATAGTAATCCATGGTCAAATACTGTTTATAAAACTCTCTGTAAGTGTCCACCACTCAAATTTCTTAAACGACCGCGACCACTCTGCAGGCAAGACATTTGATATATTCTTTTGTTTTCTGTTTCCAGTAAGCGACCACCCAACATCATCACGTATCTTCGTTAGAAAATCGTTACTCAAATGTCATAAAACTTCCGTTTTGATAGCACTGACCCGGAGTGCCGACAGATAATAACTGTTTGCATGCAAAAAAGATGACTTGAGTTGGTACAGTGATCTCATGATACAAAGTGTTTTCCAAAGGTTTAACAGTAATTTAATAAGATGTTCCAGGCGTTATTCGAT
>OX419337.1:27875371-27880371 GCA_948470475.1 Galaxea fascicularis
TTCCAGCACCGACTGCAATTTTCAAGGACTTTTAAGGCCTTGAATTTTTATTTTGAAATTCAAGGACTTTCAAGGCACGTGCGAACCCAGTAATAACGTTGGGAGAATTTATTTAAAATATGCAGACATTTTATCTTTGGTGATCCCTTCACTTATTCTTGTGATCTATATATTTGATCAAATAGTTTCACACTGGGATAAGTCAGAAGCTGTTGGATGGCTTTTAAAGCTCTATGGGTTAATGGGAAAGAAGATAAAAAAAGTGAATGAGAAAAAAATGCTTTATTTACAGCATGCAATCCTACAAACTATTAAAGTTGTCTTTGTCATACATTTGATAGTATAAGAACAGAGTCTGTACAAAAAAGCATCAGAATAAGAACACAATCAACCCAATATATATTAAATTTCAATTGAAAACAACTTTTACAAAAATTGTTCATTAGTTAAATTTGACATTATGGAGAACACTAACACTGGCTGTATATCATTAGAGTGATTAGAATGATATAACAAATACACTGAAATTTTATTTTAAAAAAAATCATTACAACACTCATAGAAAAAAAAACATAATAAAAGAATGTTTAAAGACAGGGTTTATCTATTTTTCCTTTAGCATTTTGTAAAGTGCTTTTGATCATATTTGTAAGGAAAAGGAGTGCTATACATTATCATTATTATTATTATTACACACAAATGCTTTGCACCGCATCATTTCACTTTCTTTTTTTGTTTTCAAAAATATCAAAAGTATCCTCACTTTTCAAAGATCCCTTGTGTTTTATTGTTCAATCTCGTTAATTACACAGTTTTCCACATCTGCTAAACTGTGTCAGGACCTCTTGGAATTCAATGGTTATTTGTAAACAAAAGTGGACAGGATAGTAAGGCTGCTCAATGGTCTTCATGGTTATCAGATAGACAGTCCTACTTTAATCAATAGGATCCTGGATCAATGGAGCAATATATTCAGAATGTCGAATGCCAAAAGAAAATCCAGGTGCCTTCCGCTTATGCACCCAGTGCTGAAAAAAAAAAAACCGAAAACATGAAATCGATAACCTGATTTTAACGATCACTTTATGAACTTTGGTCATATTTCCGTACCTCACTGGTTATGAAGTATAAAAAGATCCCATAATTCATAAATACAAGTAGTTTCCAACTCCACATATTTGGAAATAACTGGTAAGCTATAATTATTCATATTTTGTATGGAGATGGGCCAAACCTATATTGTGTGGTTCCAGAAAAATATCCATACCACTCCCATGAAAGGTTTTTTTAATTGAACCCCCCTCCCCCTCCAGAAATTCCAATTCAGCTCCATAGTTTTCTTTAAAAAGTTCTGCTTTTGCCACCCCCCACCCCCTTGGAATTTCCATTGGCCTTCCCAGGGTTTTCACTAGGAAGGTGACACCTGACAATTGATTGCCACTTACTCTGTGTTTAAGTCATTTTTTATTTCTTTGTTTTGTTTCTTCTGAAGAGCCTCCTACTTTTATCAGTGATCACCTTGTACTTAAAAATCTATTGAGAACCCTGCCTTTCACACATATTTTCTGAACCTGCGTATTTTGTTGAACATGATCAATACTGTTAGTATTCAACAGCAAAAATTAAAATCTGCTTGCCTCAAATAGTTATACACTAGTCAGACAGAAACACCTTTTCAGTATTAATAGTAGGGGCTATCTCTATAAAGACCCAAGTTTCCAGTAGACCACTGCATCATGCATAGTTAATGTCTACACAGTAACAAAATTAAAAAACTATCTCCCTTAACCCTTTCCTCCCTAAGAGTGACTTTATAGATTTTACTCTGTCAAAGGGAGACCCCTTAGGGGTTTAAGGGTTAAAGGAGGGAAACCCTCCGTCAGTTTTATACTGCATTTACTTACCTTTTCTGGAGAATAAACCCCAGGCCCAGGTTTTAGTGTACTGTCCCCGGGGGGGTAGGATCGCCCATTCATGGAATAGATAGGATTTCTGTGCTTGTTAATATTAGGATCAACCACTTTATATGTACCCGCTCCAGGTGTCTACAAGGAAGAGAACACATGTGCAATAATAGTAATTTCATTGTTTCAACAATAGACAATAATTTATATTGTACACTTCTTGACTGACCATGCAAGACCAAAATATTTTTCCTCCTGGCACAACCTACAACTTAACAGTAAAACTACATGTACCAAGGCTCTTTGGGGTTTTGAACCTCCTTACCAAAGAAATGAAGTTGTGTGAAATAACACTACCATCTTACAGGCTCTGCATTCTTAATGATTTTTAGCCATTACAAAATGAGGGAGGTCAGGGGATATAATGAGTTTCCCAGAAGTTTAAAAAACTCAAAGTAAGCCATATGGTTGAGACAAACCTTTTGAAAATCCTCATGGAAACTTCCAATCTTGGATCTCCCTGTCATGCTATAAGCAGGAGATGATCTCTTTCCCACAACTTTACTACCAAGGTTCTCTGGCAGGGTGTATCTGTTAGGACCAGGAAAGTTGTCTTTCTTGCCAAGCTGTGTCCGTGAACCAAATGAGTATTTTGGAGCTGCGGGACTGTTTATATCTGGGTGTTTCTCAGGATAATAATCACCTTGAAGAAAAAGAAAACAAGCTCATTCAGGGCTTATTCTCTTTTTCAGATACAAATTTCTACTACTTTTCCAAGGCTCTGAAAGTTTTTTCCAGATATCATAATGCACATTACGTATTTTTCAGTTGATGACAGATCCATTTGGCAGCTCCACGATGTCTTTCAAGAAAACTTTTTTAAAAGTTAAAATATTACTGAATCCACAGATTTCCAGGATTTACCAGGGTGTCCTACTATTTTCAAGGACTTTCCAGTCCTAGAAAATGCTTGACTTACAGTAAATGAATTTACCAAGAGAATTATCAATAACACTTAATGCTAAATCAGGTGAAGGAAAATCTGCCTATCTAATTTCTAATGTAGAAGAATACCCTGCTTCTTCCCCTGGGCACCCCTGTGCTTTCAATGTAATTTCTAGAAATACATGTAGGAATAGGATTACTTTATGTATACACAGTATGGTAAGAGCTTCAGCAAATAATTACATGAAAAACTAAGAGATATTGCATCAGTATCGTTTCGGGGAAGGGCAAACATGATTTCTTTTCCAATAATTATTAGAAAGTTAATTTTTACCTCTGTCTATAACAGAGGGAAAGAAAGGGAAGTAGGAGCCAAGGACAACAGGGAGCAGGTGGGGGGAGGGGGGGGGGTAAACCAGAAGGAGAGGGGAGATTGGGAGGCAGGGGTTCTAAAATGGCAGGAGGCTATAAAGAAATGACATTATGGGGGCGGGAAGGTGTAGGAGCTCTGGAGAAGAAATACATGAAGAATGACAATGTGATTTCATATACTGGTACCGGTAATTATTCACATTCATTTAGAAGAAAAACAGTTGTATGGGAAGTGGAACAATAGAGTATGGGAAGTGATAGATTTTATCCCCCACCACAAAACACATTTGGGGGGCTCAATGAAGATGCCATAGGAACTTCAATATAGTCTTAAAATAAGGCTGAGGGTTCTTCTCGTAACAACTAAACCGGTCTGTAGCTACGTGCCAATGCAAGGTTATTATAAAGTGGATGAAATAGTCATTGTAGAGGAAAAGCAAAAAAGACAATGTAGCTGTCAGAATGCCATCATTATTCCTACTTTGTTACGGACATCACCAAATTTTGAGAAGTTCGTCCATGCTCATGTGTAGGGTACGTGAGTGACGGACTTTTAATCACGTCCGGTTTCTAAGGACGCATTTGGTACCAAACTTGTAAGTATTGTATTTTAGGTTAAACAAGAATTCTCGATTTTATAACTCACCAAAGGCGGTTCTAGCAACTCAAGTGATAACATGTACTTACAAGGAGCTGGATTGTTATACTGTTGTCCCATTTGCGTTCGACCTTTTAACGAATATTTCGCCGTTCCGTCTGCACCATGTCTTGTTAATCCTTTCTCAATAGGGTAGGCAGCGGGTCCCGGAGTGAAGGAATAAGTGATTACTCTTGGCCGAGAGCCCATGGAGAAGGCTGGATTCATCCTTTTCGTCGAATCATGCAGTTTAAAGCCTGTGGTTCCTCGTAAAAGATATACTCCTGGCCCAGGACCGCTAAACATAGCGGCAATCGGAACACGAGGCCTTGTCTGAGTGAAGTTGTAGTTGATTTGAGTGGCCATGGCGACTAAAGTTTGCTCAACTTTTGCAGCCAAAACTGCGCTAAAAACGCCGCCTTCTTACTGCTGAAGTTAGTTTCCTTTTTTCTGTTAAATTTTAAGCTGTTTGAAAATCAAAATCGGTTCAATTTTGCGTCGAAACCGCCGCAACTGACGAAAAGTTACTGTAAACACAACGGCCTCTCGCGATCTCTAAGGAATGGTTGACATGTCATTAGCTATGCATGAAATATGACACTCTCGCATATCAGTAGCTGACACGCGCGCTTGAATCAATCACACGCTGTTGGAGTAATTATTCGCACCCAAGAAGTTTAACCAATGAAATGAAAGCGGCTTAACTTTGAAAGCATTTAAAATAAAATCCATTGGGCTATTTACTTGTGTAATTATACAAAACGACAAAACCAGCTTCACAACAGAGCACCAACTCATTTTGTGAATAAATAATAGACAAAAACGTCCCATTCTTCAATTATCACATTAATTTTTTTCAAGGAAGACAAAAGATATATTTATGTCAATGACTGAACTTGATAGTGCACAAGCCAAATTCAAGTTGCTTACAAGTAAATCAGAAACAAAGAGCCACAATGCTTTTGCTTTTTTGAAGAATACAAGGGTGACAAAGTGACAACGTTTACTTTCAAAGTGATTCTGTTCTCAATGTTTACTTTCAAATCAAACATAAAACAGTGCATATAAAAGATTAACTTATCATACTTCTGTAAGCAGAAAGTACCTTAAGTGTCTCTCCAAAAGCAAGACGTTCTTGAAAA
>OX419337.1:27885371-27887871 GCA_948470475.1 Galaxea fascicularis
CTCTCCAAATATGGTTAGGCGTTATCTCATCCTACCCCCAGACTCTCCTCTTTTATATCCTACTTAAGCCCCTGGACTTTTGGTTCCTCGAGTCCCTGTTCTCTTCCACGTTCTATTTTGGTAACATTTCGAGGAACATTTCGAGTCCATCTCGTCGTACAATTATCTTCAGCAGTGGCGAGGCGGAAAATGCTGAAATCTGTTTGTTCTTTGTCACGCGTGCTTGCTAGCACCAAGAAGGTAACAGTGAATATGTTAACGACACAAGCTATCGGGGGAAAACATCTCTTGAACATCAAGACACGTACATTAATTGTTTCGAAATAATTATTAACTAACGCAGTCTTTCGTTGTAGGGTGAGTTGTCACCATCAAAGGATCCTTTCATAAATTTTGTCTCGGAAAAAGACAGGAAAATTAACGTTTTAAGATCTTTATAGCTAGAGAACTGTTGTCGTGATTCACATCTGAAATATTTTTTTGTTAAGCTTACGGAAAGTCTTATACATCCAATCAATGACCCTGTCTCACTTTTCGGCTAGATTTCAGAACACCCGACCACTTAATTAGCATACCGTTTACCGTTGAATAACAATAGCGTCCACTGTAATATGCAGCCTTTTCTGCGGACCTCTCTTTGGCTCGTCACGCTATCTCTCCTGTTGTGAAGGACAGATTCGGTAGATGAGGCTAAAGAATTTCTGTGTAGGAGGCTTTAGCTCATAAGCAGTGTTTGATCGACAGTGCACATTTCCAAAGTGGATACAAGACTATTTGTGCCAGCTACACTCAACTACAGTTTCATTAACTTTTTTCAAGTTGGGTCTATTCAAACAGCCCATCATGGCCAGACAGATATGTAAACCTATTTTCAATCTCCACTGGGATATTCCTGAAAAAAATCCATACACCCCTGATGCATGCCAGTATAGTCAGTATGGTAAGACTTTTTGAGCCCCCCCCCCCCCCTCTTCACCCATCGCCAGATTTCTGGACAATATTACACTCCTTTTATCTGGATTTCTAGAGGGAACTATCCCTCTCCTACAAGGGGAGTTTAACAGGGTTTGGTATGGGTCCAAGAAATCCTGGAAAGTGCTTGCATTTTAAGTCTAGGATTTTACAGGACTTGACTTGAAAGTCCTTGACAAGGGTTGAAGGTCCTGGAAAATGCAAACTGAAGTAATCAAGTTTTCTCAAAAGACATTTACGATCCAGTGAATGAAACACTAAATTCACATCGTGAGTCCTGGAAAAAAAACTTTCTGGGATGCAGAAAAGTCCTGGAATTGTTCTTCTGTCCACCACCCGACGGTGTTCAGTGCTCATGCCTTCACTGTTGTTTGAAAATATTTTTTGTTTAACACAGACTGCTCCATTGGCATCAGCTTTGCACAAGAGTTACAGTAATGGTGCAATTGTAAGTACCAAGTATCAGTATATAAAACAAAGATTAGACTAACAGACAAACACATGAGATGCAGTGGCTCAGAAACCACAGGATACCCATGTAGCCAGAGCACCATCATATTACTGCTGTATATGTCTCTGACCATTGTTTATCACCAATAGAAGGTTATTTTAATGCACAGGGCATTAAAGAAGTGTACATGTACATATATAGGACTGGTATTGTTAGGCCAGTGGTTTGTTCCCTGCTGATTAGAGGTAGCCTCTGGCAGAAGATGTCTGCTTAGAAGAGGTGGCCACTTGCAGAATACACCCACTTGCAGGAGGTGTCCACTTACAGGAAGTCAGCAACAATGGCGGTCTCAATGAAAATGTCATTTCAAAATATAACTTCTTGTTTTTAGTTATTGCTTTGTGATTATTACAGTTTGTTAAGATGGAAAAGTAATGGTTATCAACTCCCCGAGGACTAAATTACTATGAATAATGTCAAAGTAAAGAGAAATAGCGAAAAATATGCTGCTGTGCATTCACGTTCTTGAGAAAACCCATTTCGTCATTTCAGGTTGTTGTTTTGGAAAGCCTGGTAGAGAAATGTACCAAAAAGTAAAATGCACTTGCAGAACAATATTGTTTTTGCTCATAAAACCATTTATTTTGAGGCACCCTTGTTGCCATTTCCAGAGAGACAAACATTTTGGGATCAGTTGTAATCTCTTTGATTAATCGTCGCAGATGTTACTGTTGGAGAAGATGCTGGGAAAAAAGGAACTCTTTGTAATGTTAGTGACTGATTTTTTTCCACCACAATAATCTTATCTACAGCCAAACACTAAGCTGTTTATAAATGGCCAATTTGTCGAGTCACAGACAGACAAGTGGATTGATATTCATAATCCAGTAAGTATAGTGCATTAGTGTTGTTTAAATATTCTTGTTAGTCCAAACAACATTCATGGGACCAGTATTCATGAAGTCCATAGCAAGAAGGGAGAGTATCATCATACAGCTCCTTGTGTGAGTAGTCACACCTTACTTGGATTAAGTCCACAGATATAACGGACTGCTCAGTTTTCATTTGAATTCCTAC